>CM053582.1:354331971-354394842 GCA_028627135.1 Pseudochirops cupreus | reverse complement strand
CGGCGGGAAGCTGCAGAGCCGAGGTGCAAAACCTCTGCCTTTCACTTTTCCGCTCTGGAGGCCTTCTGGCCGGACTGCTTATCTCCCCCTTTCACAAATCCCATTCACAGCTACCGCTAATCCGCTCACCTGAAGCTTCTCAGCCCTTCCCGTCCAGCCGCCCCCGGGGCACAGCAACGGCTTCAGGCCAGGCTGGTTTCAGTTCGCAGTGCTGATACGGTCCCTCGTAGCGGAGCTGACTTTAGTGGGAAGTATCTTTGTGTGCGTTTTGGAGTTCCAGGATTGGTTTAGAGTCCTATTTTATGGGTATTTTGGGGTGGCTATGTGAGAGCTGCGATGTGTTGCTGCTTCTACGCCGCCATCTTGGCTCCGCCCCCTTACTTGATTTTCAAAATCCTTCTTGAGCTCTTCCATGGCCTGTAACCAGTTCATGTTTTTCTTGGAAGCTTTTGATGCAGGAGTTTTGCCTTTGTTGACTTCTTCTGGTTCTGTGTTTTGATCCTTTTTGTCCCCAAAAAAGGATTCAATGGTCTGATTGCACTTCCTCTGCTTGCTCGTCTTGCCAGCCAATTACTTGACTTTTGAGCTTTTTGCCACAGTAGAACTCTGTTTCCAGAGTGGACAGAGCTGTGTCCCAAATCGCTGAGGTTTTTGCAAATGTTGTCAGAGCTATGAGGAGGGTGCCCTCTCTACAGACACCCCAAGCTCTGGCACACTGGCCACACACCCCATGATCACCGCCCAAGACCACGATACAGATCCAAGCAGGTCAAAGTAAGAGAGATTACCCTCTGAATGTCTGTGTGGTCCCCCTACAATCTGTAGGCCAGGAACTTGAGAGGTAGCCATGTGGCAGCAGCTGTAGCCACTGTACCTCCGCCACCTCTCGCCCTGGGGACGGGCCAGATAGCACTCTTCCGTCACCCAGTTCCAACAGAGCTCCCCACTGATCTTTTACTTTCTCTTTGGCGTTTATGGCTTGAGAAGTCTGGAAACTACCACAGCTGATGGTGATTTACTCTCCTGAAGTCTGCTCTGGCCAGTCTGTGCCACTGTTCAGGGCTGCCCTGGGTCTGGGACCACACGGCTCATGTGGGACTGCACTTGGCTCCCGGTTTGGTGCAATGGACCCTTCCTGTTGGTCTGCCAGGCTGCCTTCAGGGGGAGATTTGTTTCTCTCTGTCACTGTGGATTCTGTAGCTTTAAAATTTGTCTAAAGTCATATTTTACAGGCATTGGAGGTGGTTGTGGCAGGAGCTCAGACGAGTTCTTGCATTTACTCTGCTGTCTCGGCTCTTACCTATATTGCTTTTCAATCTCCCTTTGAACACTGTACCCTATGTATTCAAACCATTGCTTTGGGAGTTAAACCTACCAATAGAGTGAATTTTTCCACATAACACACATACATGTCAGACACATGTACACATATCCTCCCATGAACTCTCCATCTCATCTCCCATAATGACTACTCTAAGACCTTTCCTTTTTTTCCTCAAGTTGTGTCCTTATCCCTGCCTAGGAATCTTCATGACACAAGAGAACCACCTATTTCATTGAGATCAAGGCCACTCAACATAAGCTCCAATAAATCTCCTCTTCCACCCCTGAAAACTTCTCAGCCTTGTTCCTCATTTTCTTCATCTTCCCGCTGGTCACAGAAAAGAGTCATTGAGGCTAATCTTTCTGCTTGTGTCTTTGATTCCATTCTATTTTGCCTTCCCCAGTTTAACCAAGACTTTTCTCCAGTAATCATTCTTTCTCTTTTTTTCATGTATCTTCAATAACTCCCATACTCCTTTCCCCATGAGAACCCTCCCTTTTGCAGCCATCCCTTCTCTCTCTTCTTCTGCACAGCTCCAATTCTTGAAAGCTTCTTCATCATCCACTCAGCCTTGGCTCATTCTCTTGTCAGTATAGGATCATAGATTTAGAATGAGAATGCATCACAGGTCTCATGTTAGTCCAACCTTCCTTCCTTCCTTCCTTCCTTCCTTCCTTCCTTTCTTTCTTTCTTTCTTTTTCTCTTTCTTTCCTACTTTCTTCCTTCCTTCCTTCCTTCTTTCCTTTATTTATTTATTGCTTTTTGGAGGGGGGAAGGCAGGGCAGTTGAAATTAAGTGACTTGCGCAAGGTCACACAGCTAGTAAATGTTAAATGTCTGAGGCTAGCTTTGAACTCATGTTCTCCTGACTCCAAGGCCAGTGCTCTATTCATTGCACCACCTAGCCGCTGCTACGTTTTTGTCTTATTGATGAGAAAAATGAGGCAAAGAAGAGTGAGATGATGAAGTCATACAGATAGTAAATAGAAAAAGCACTATGTAAACATCCTGAGACTCCAACTCAGGCACTCTCCACTGGACCTTTCTACCCCACCAAACTGGTCGCCACTTGCATAAATCTGAGACCACTCTCTAAAAGATCACCAGTGCCCTCTTAATCATCAAACCCAATAGCCTCTGTTTCAATCTTCATCCTCCTCCATTCTCTTATTAGTGGCACAATCAAGAGCAAGTTAATTAGCCTTTCCATGACTCAGTTTCCTCTCTATAAAATCAGGGTGTTGGGACTCATTGACCTCTAAGGTCCCTTCCAGCTCAAAACCTATGGTCTTTTTATCCTCTGCAACAATTAATATTATTGTCCACTCTCTCCTCCATTGGCTTTGAAGACAGCACCTACAGGACACCTTCTGTCCTTGGCTCACCCCTCTCTTGGCAGTCTCATTTAGTATCATGTCTTTAGCTACTACATCTTTTCAAATGACTACCCAGTCTCCATCTCCAGTCCTGACTGCCCCCCTTCCACATGTTCATCTCCATCTGCCTACAAGACATCTCAACCTCTGAGTGCCACTGAGTACCTCAGACTGAACCCATACAAACCTAACTCATTGTATTGCCACCCCCAAACCTGGTTCTCCTTCTGGCCTCACTGTTTCTATTTGCTGAATTTCAGCTCATATGCTCTCCTGTATTTGATGAATCGACTCTTAAAACCTTGAGTCTTCTCTCTTTCTTAACTCTCATGTCCAAGTGGTGGCTGTGGTCTCTAACAGCTCGGATATCAGTGCCCTCCTTTGTGTTCCCATTCCCGCCACCCTAGCAGGGCCACTGAGATTGCTGCCGCATTTTCCTAACGTCTTTCCACCTTTGCACTGACTCAGTTCCATTTTCCCTTCTGTGGAGAATGGATTATGCACAGATCTGACCAAGTCACTCCTTTGCTCAGAAATCTCCAATGGCTCTTGATTGTCTTCCAGTAACACTCTCCTTTTCCTGGCACCCATGGCCCCTACAATCTGGTGCCATCCCTTTCCTATCTCATCTCAGTATTCATCCCTATGCCTTCCATCATCCAGCTAAATTTTACACTCTTCCCTGTGCCTGGAATACCTCTCTCTCCTTCTTCATTTGTTCATTTCCTACTCACCCTTGAAGCCCAACTCGGATTGGGCCACTTGCTTCATGGAGCTTTCCTTGATTTCCTCCCTACTCCGTTGGTAATAGTGCTTCATTCTGTGTCTGGGTTGAGACCCCAGCTCAGCTTACGATGTACATGATGTTGGGGCAGGCATGTAACTTCTGGGCTTCAGATTCATCACCTACAAAATGAGGCATTGTGAATAGGTGGCCTCTGTGGTCCATTCTGGGGCAGCTAGGTGACTCAGTGGATAGAGCACTGGACTTGGAATCAGGAAGACTCATGTTCCTGAGTTCAAATCAGGCCGCAAACATTTACTAGCTGTGTGACCCTGGGCAAGTCACTTAACTCCATTTACCTTACCTTCCTCACCTGTAAAATGAGCTGGAGAAAGGAATAGCTAGTCATTTCAGTATCTTTGCCAAGAAAACCCCAAATAGGGTCACTGTGAGTCAGAAATGACTGAAGAATGACCAAAAACATCATGGCCCATTCTAGATCTAAATCTAGAATTTTGTGATCTTATAATATTCCATATTATAGCGGTCTGGGTTTTGTATCCTCTTCTATTCTATACTAATAGACTGTGATGAGTCTGTTGCTGAGTGCAGGGACCACATCTTATCTAAATGTTGTATCCACCCCAGAAGGAGCATGCTGCTTTTAATTGTTTTATGATGGATGTCTAGTGCCTTATTTATCTTTGGAACTAAATAGCAATAGAGAGTTCAGGGAGAAGATGGCAGTTGTGGGGCATCACTGGTGCGTAAAGCTTTGTGTTTGGGGTCTAACACCCAAGGAATGGCCGTCCTCTGAGAAGTCAGGCTCAGAGGATAAGAACTTGTCCCCAAACAACCCTGTCTCCTATTTGGCCTCCATCATCCGTGAATTTATGGAAACCTTTGTGAATCTATTTATATTTTCAGCCTGTTCCCCTTCTTAGAGTAATGACTTCCATGAGTTGACTGTCAGTGTCATGAAACAGAACTTGCCTTTTTTGGGGTACTCAAGTCATGTCACTCAGAATCCCTTGTTCCAGCATTCTGGGATCATAGGATTATGGATTTAGAACTAGAAGAGACCTTAGCGGTCATCGAGTCCAGCCCTCTCATTTTATAGCTGAAGAAACTGAGGCACAGAGAGGCATGTTTGGGGCGGGTAGGTGGCATAGTGAGTAGAGCACTGACCCTGGAGTCAGGAGGACCTGAGTTCAAATCTGGCCTCAGACACTTACTAGCCATGTGACCTTGGGCAAGTCACTTAAACCCAATTGCCCTGCCCTCCCCCCTCCAAAAAGCAAAGAAGAGAGAGAAGAGAGAGGTGTACCTGCCACTGCTAGCAAGTGTCTGAAGCAGGATTTGAATCTGGGCCTTGCTGACTCCAAGACCAATGTCATATTCACTATGTCATCACAGCATTGTTGTTTTTCTGTCATTTTCAGTTGTTTCCAATTCTTCATGACCCCACTCGGGGTTTTCATGGCAAAGATACTGGAGTAGTTCATCATTGCCTTCTCCAGCTCATTTTTACAGATAAGGAAACAGAGACAAACAGGGTTAAGTGACTTGCCCAGGGTCACACAGCTAGCAAGTATCTGAGGTCAAACTTGAACTCAGGTCTTCCTGACTCCAGTCCCAGCACTCTATCTCCTGTGCCACCTAGCTGCTCACCATCATAGAATCCTAGATCTAAATGGGAAAGGACTTCAGAGGCCATCTAGTGTAAACTCCTCACTAAACAGATGAGGCAGCCGAAGTAAGTGAAATGACTTGCTTAAGGTCACACCAGTCATGAGTATCAGAAGCAAGACTTGAATCCGGTCCCTCTGTGCTTTTTTCACTCTGCCAGCTGTCTTTTCTTGAGGCCAGACTAGAACAGTTTTCAAGCTAGTTGCATAGATAAAGTATGGAAAGAAGCAGAAACCGCTGAGATGGACAAATAAAGCATAAGGACTTCACGCCAGCAGAGCTTTGCCAACTTCTGAGTGCGTCGTCATCTCTTTGTCCCCCTTTCCTTTATGTGTGACCTTCCTCTGTCAGACTGTAAGCTCCTTGAGAGCAGGACTCTTTCCTTAAATCTGCATTCGTATCCCCTGTTTAGCACGGAGCCTGACAAGTGACAAGCGCCTCATAAACACTTGTTGACTGATTGGCTGAATGACTTATTGGTAATCAGAGTACTCGTTGGTGCCTCCTGGCAGATACTAGAGAAGGCTCAAAGAAATGGATGGCGGTGCTTTCATGAGAAGACAGACAGAAAAGAATATGGTCCAGGGGTATGAATGTTAGAAGGATGCAAAGTTCTACTGGAACATAAGGAATAGGGACACTTCTTCAGTTGCGTCTGACTCTTGGTGACCCCCATTTAGGGCTTTCTTGGCAAAGATACTGGAGTGGTTCACCATTTGCTTCTCCAGCTCATTTTACAGATGAGGAAACCGAGGCAAACAGGGTTAAGTGACTTGCTCAGGGTCACACAGCTAGTAAGTGTCTGAGGCTGAATTTGAACTCAGGAAGATGAGTCTTCCTAACTCTAAGTCCGGTACTGTATCTACCAGGCCACCTAGGACACAGATCAGGGAATTAACTAGTTAAAATTTATTAATGATAAAGCTAAAGATACAATAAAGACATGTTCCAGTGATGGCCCCAAGGGTTCCTTTGACCCAGGCAGATTTAAAGGACATCCAGGATGAGAAGCTCTGCCTGGGCTGCAGACTGATCTGGTGGCTCCTAATGAGGACAAAGGAACTGTCCTTCCCACTGTTTCTTGCAAAAGACACAGCATTAGATCCTGTCTCTGCGTTTTGCCCAGCTGTCCCCTGTGCCCGGAATGCTGTTCTCTCTCCTGCCTTGCACCTCTTGGCTTCAGTCAAGTCTCAGCTAAAACCCTGCCTTCTGCAGGAAGCCTTTCCCAGTCCCCAGTAATGCTGCTGCCTTCCCTTTGAGACTATTTCCAAAGCGTGCCTTAGAGATCTTGTGTTTCCATCTTGTGTCCCCCATTTGAACGTGAGCTCGTTGAGGGCAGGCCCATGGCTCTGTCTTTCTTTGTGTCTCCAGTACATTGGCCTGAGGTGTTTGCTGACCCTGGATGAGTCACGACCTCTCTGAGTTCTCTGACACGTAAAATGAACATAGTAATAACACTTACCTCAAATGGACAGCTTGCATAAAGCAATTCACAGACCTCTAGCTGCTGGATAAATGCTCCTTCTCCTCCTCCTTCTGTGTGCTGGGCACTTGTAATACAGAAACACAAATGGACCTGTCTCTGCCATCAAGGAGCTGATATTCTGGGGGGGGGGGGGGGAAGACAGCGCATAGAGAAAGTGCTCGCCCTTGGAAGAGTCAGAACAGGTCGTGTTTGAAGTAACACAGGACCTGAGCCTTGTCACCTTCTGTCTGCCTGGAGGTGATGCCCATATGGATGAAATAACAAATCCAGTGGAGTGTCCTGATTTCTGTAAGGTACACCTGTCTAGAACCATGCTTCCAACATAGGCCTCATTAAAATGATCCATATCTCGTGTGTGTGTGTGTGTGTGTGTGTGTGTGTGTGTGTGTGTGTGTGTGTGTGATAGCCAATCAGGATTAAGTGACTTGCCCAGAGTCACAGAGCTACTGAGGCTATCTGAGGCTGCATTTGAACTCAGGTCCTCATCTTATTATCTCTCAATCGTACTTAAGAAGTCCAATTTGCATCCTTGTATTCTTTCTTTTTAAAATTGTTTTATTTGGCTTTTTGGAGGGAGAAAGGCAATGCAGTTGGGGATAAGTGACTTGCCCAAGGTCACACGGCCAGTAAGTGTTAAATGTCTGAGGCTGGATTTGAATTCAGGTCCTCCTGACTCCAGGGCCAGTGCTCTATTCACTGCGCCACTTAACTTCCCCACATGCTTGAATTCTAATTGACTTTACTCACCATATGTACTTTGTGCGGTACCTTTGTGTAAGGACATTTGACCCCATGATTTCATCTCTCCATCCTCTCTTACATTTCATTTCCTATGAATTTCTGGGCATCATAGTGGCTATTCTCCCAATGATGTCGCAGCTCTGTGATATCTGACTTAGTGGATGTATGTGTGCAGGCAGCAATTCCTCCTCTTGTTTCTGTTTAAACCCCTTTTGGCTGAACACGTTGCTGACCATAGGCCGGTTCCTTCCCCTCCCAGGACCTCGAGTCAGCCAGGAGGCCCCCTTTTTCTCCAGTGTCCTCAAAGATTGTGCAGTCATCGAGGGTGAGGACTTTGTACTGCAGTGTACGATAGAAGGGAGGCCCATCCCGTACGTCACCTGGCTCCTCAATGGTAAGGCATTGTCCTGTCCTTCCTTTATTTCCCCTTCCCCCTCCCCACTAAAGGACAAAAGGATTCTCTCCACTTGGTGGGTGGTCACCGTGCTTGGTCACTAAAGCACTAAGTAGGATCAAGCCTCAATTAACCATCCTCGGAGTTCCTTTGGGGCAGTTTCTTCCAAATAGCATTGTTGTGGTTCAGCCTTTCAGCCACGTCTGACTCTTTATGACCCTGTATGGGGTTTACTTGGCAAAGATACTAGCTCAGTTGGCCATTTCCTTCTCCAGTGGATTGAGGCAAACAAGGTTACATGACTTGCCCAGGGTCACACAGCTAGTGAGTGTCTGAGGCTGTATTTGAACTCAGGTCCCCCTGACTCCAGGGCTGGTGTTCTATCCACTGTGCCTCCTAGCTGCTCCCAATATCATTCTTAAGGTTTGAAGTGAGCACAGTACTCCTGGTATACTTCAAGCCATGTATGACAGTCCTGTGACCACCCTTGTCCTAATGCTATGTTTCCTTTAATGTAGTCTAATGTGGCATTGGGTTTTCTGGAGGCCGTGTCACAGCATTGACTCATAATAAGCCCTCAGTCCACCAAAATCTCTAGGCTTTCCCCAGAAGAAGAGCTACCTAGCCGTGCCTCTGCCAACTTGGACTCACAAGATTGAACCCAAGTGGAAAACTTTAAAATCTCCCCTGCTAAATTTTGACTTAACAGATTCTCACCAGATTTCTACTCTGTTGGGATCTTTGTGGGTATCCTGACAATGACATACCCCCTGTTAGCTATCCCTCCTACCTCTGCATTACCTGAAAATTGATACACATGCCTGTCTGTGCCATCTATGGGAGATAGCGAGGTGGCACAGTATAGAGCACAGGGCATGAAGTCAGGAAAACCTGCTTTTAAATCTAGGTTCAGAAGCTTCTGAGCAAGTCACTCCACTTGTGTGCCTCAGTTTCCTCATCTGTAAAATGGGGATAATAATAGCACCTATCTCCTAGGGTTGTTGTGAGGATCAAATGAGACAATAATTGTTAAGAGCTTAGCATTCCCCTGGTCCTTAATAAATGCTTATTCGCTCTCTACCCATCCATGCCTTTATATTCAAGTCATTGATGAAAATGTTGACCAAACTAGCACAAGGTTAGATCTCTGGGGCACTCCATTACAGACCTTCTCCCATTCGATCTTAGAGATGCCAACCCTTCCTCCCTCTCCCATTTTACAGGTGAGAAAACTGAGGCCCAGAGATGCTCAGTGGCTTGCAGAGTCACAGACAGTGGTCCATTAGTCAGTCCTCTCATGTTCATGTGGCTCTAGTGATTTGAATTCCACAAGGATCATAGGATCAAAGACTCATATCCGGAAGGGGTGTTAGAGGTCGTCAGTCTGACCTCCTCATTTTGCAGAGGAGCCAGCGAAGACCCAGACAATTTCCACAAAAGTACACAAGTAGTAAATGGCGGAGTCAGGATTCGGACCCAGACCCTCCGATTCCAAACCCAGCGGTCTTGGCTGAACCACACAGCCAGGTGCTTGTGTGTATGAGCTTTATTAACCCTGTGTTCCAGAGGCACCGCTTTACCTTTCTCGTTCATTGTGACTTACTCCATCTCATTGTGAAATAAATCCATCTTTCCAGAGATTATCTTCTTAACAGCAAAAGAATGTGCTAGGCAGCAGGAGGAGGTCAGGCTGATAGTTTCAAAGAGTCAGAGACCACTAGTCCAACCCTCTCATGTTATAGGTGAACAAATGGATGCCCCCAAAGGTCAGTAGTTTACTGAAAGTTACATTACTCATTGTTTGCAGAATTAGAGCTAGAACCCAAGTCTCCTGGCTTCTAGTCCAGCGTGCTACAGTGGGTCAAAAACCCTGGGTTCAAATTCTGCATCAGACATTTAGTAACTGCGTGACTCTAGTCAGGACACTTAAAATCTCTCTGCGTCTATAATGTGGAGTTGGAATCAAGATAGTCCTTTCTAGCTTTAAATATGTGATCCTGTGACCTTACACTGTACTAGACAGATGGCAGATTGAACTGTTACTAAAGATCCTTTAGTGATTAAGGTTAAATTAATTTAACCAGTAATTCAGGGTTGATCACTCTGGCTTTTCCTCTCCCTGACATCTAGATGTGTAGAACCCTTGTCAGGTGTTCTGGATGAATAGAAAAGTCAGTCAGATAAGAATTATGTATGCATCTCCAGGATATGGTAGCGTGCCTGCCACATGGGTGCTTCATAAATGCTCACTGAGCTAAATTGAACATGAATCCACCTTCTAGCTAGAACACAACATGATTTCAGGGGCTGAGCAAGGTTCAATCTAATGTAGTCTCCCTTCAAAGTGCAACTATCCCATAGACCAAGAGCTGGATTTGATTTCCTATCAAAGACCATTAGTTTTGGCATTTTCCCATGGCATCCACCAGGGGAGGCTCAAGATCAATTCAGTTTCCAGCGGCTATTAAGCTCAGCCCTGCCTAGGAGTTGGAGACAAGGTCTCCAGCATTCCCAAGTCAGATGTGCCCAACAGATCCATTTGGGCGCCTTGGTCTGGTCTTGTGTCTGTGTGGCCAAAGCAAGCTATTCCTGTGAGAAGGGAAAAAACGACACTGAGATAAATCTACCATGTTGTGCTGTAACCACAAAACTGGGGAGAGAGAATTGAACTCTGTAATGGAGAGGGGGTAGGGGTACTGTGCTGTGACCAATGTAGCTTTCCTACTCCTAGGGTTTTAGCCAGAAAACGTGTTTCTTCTACCCTTTAAAAGCAAAAATCATAGCAAGATGGAAGCTCTTTAACTGGTCTGGTTAGCCATTGCATTGGCCCAGCCCACAATTCTGCAAATATGTCATGGAGACAAAAGTGTTGTTACAGGCAGAAGAAGAAAATTAACTGTCCAGAATACTTCTCTTCCCCCCAACCCCGACTCCCCCTCTCATTTTTATGAAGTACAAACCAGGACTCCAGGGGCTGGCACGGAATAGAAGTTGTCAATTGTTCCCTGCATAGAAAATGGACACATTCCTGTTCTCAAGCCAGAAGCCCTAATAATGAGATGTTTTTTCCCTTTTTTCCTGGAAACTAAAAGATCAAGTCTTAAAATGATAAAGTCCTAGAAACATATGGCAGGAAAAGGAAGCTCTAGAAGTCATTTCATCCCTTCTCCCATTTCTACACAGCACTACTTCTAGGATGGGGGCCCTTGACCTTTTCGGGGGGCCATGGAACCCTACTTTATCAGCTTGGAGAAATCTGTGGAACCCTCCTGAGAATAATGTTTTTAAATGCAAAGAAATAAAACACATGGGATTACAGAGGAAACCAGTTATAGTGAAATGTAGTTATCAAAATATTTTGTGACAAAAGTTCATCATGGCTCATAAGGAAATGTGTTTTGCATGACTTCACATGTATAATTCCTATCCACATGTATTGCTTGCCTTCTCATTGGGTGGGAGAGGGGTGAGGTAGGAACAGAATTTGGAACTCAAAAATATTTTTTAATGAAAAAGTAAAGAAAAAAACTGAAAGAAAAAGAGAAAAATGGATGTGAGGTTAAGAACTCAAGCCCTAAAGCATTCCTTGACAGATGGTAACTTCTCATTGTATACAGGGTTAAATCTTCAGTATTTGACTGAGCTTAGACTGGGGAATCATGGTCCCAGGAGAGGTTTAAATGTACTATATGCCCCTAGCCCACCTGTCTAAACTGCAGAAAGTCCAGTTTGAAAGTGGGCCTGGCCCTGCGCCAGGGGACCCTCTAAGATTCTTTTCGGCTCTGAGATTCTATAAGATAATAGATGTAGGTTTTTTGAACCATTTTTAATGTTAGAATAGTTAGAAAACTTCCCTTTTCCTCCCTCAGGATCAAATCCTTCTTCTCTCTCAAAGAGCACCATGCCAGTGCCCCTCTCCTGCAGAGCCTTCTCCTTCCCCCATGCTTCTCCCTTTTCCCCACTAACACCAGCTGAAAGGAAATTTAGCTCTGAAATAACACCAGTCAGCACCCCTGAAGAAAGGCATCCTGCCCTGATGTCCTCTGTCTTTGTCTCTGACCAGATCGGCCTATCCAGTATGCCCACACAACTTTCGAGGACGGTGTGGCTGAATTGCAAGTACAAGATGCATTACCTGAGGACAATGGTCTCTACACCTGCCTTGCTGAGAATCCTTCAGGCCGGGCATCCTGCAATGCCAAGGTTACTGTCCAGGGTAAGACCAATATCTGGTGCCCAAAGGCATGATCGTTCTGGCCCCTAATAGGCAGCTTCTCTGTGGATGTATTAAAACAAGAGATCCATCTATATGTCTTAATAGGAAGCAGCTAAACCTGAAGGCAAAGCTGTGAATGATGAGGCATCTTCAGGTTAAGATCCTGGCCAGGAAAGAGATGCCCAAGGCCAGTCTGTGCCCTTCCCACCTTTAGGGCCTTCTTTAGGCCAGGCCGTGGTCCGTGAGGACAGATGCAGAGCAAAGGGCGGGTTCTGTGATCCTTCAGAGCTTCCAGAGGGATGGGAAGAAACAAGAAACACATACAAAAAGTGGAATTTTAAAATGCTCCTAGTTAGGAAGACGTGCTCCCTGCATTCTTTGGAGACGTGGGAGTCTGTGCATGGAATGTTGCATGCACTGCCCGACTCAGTTGACGTGTTGGTTGCTTTGCTGGTCCGTTTTCATTGTTTCTTATTCTTTTTCACAAGGGATAGGGAAGGGGAAGAGGAAGGAGAAGAGAATAAGCATTTATAGAGCACCTACTGTGTGCTGAATGCTGTTCAAATATTGTCTCATTTGATCCTCACAACAACCCTGGGAGGTGGGTGTTCGTATTATTCCCATTTTTTGGGTGAGGAAACTGAGGCAAACAAGTTTAAGTGACTTTTCCAGGGTCACATGGCTCAGTAAGTATCTGAGGCCAGATCTGAACCCTGTTCTTCCTGACTCCGGGTCAGTGCTCCATCTACTATGCCACCAAGCTGCCTCTAAATGGAGGGGAAAGAGGGGGTATATATTCCAAAATTAAATATAGCAAGCATTTACATAGCTCTTTGAGGTTTACCAGGGGTTTTTCAGATATTTCATTTTACCCTGGGAAGTGGGTACTCTTATTATTTCCATTTTTAACATGGGGAAACTGAGGCAGGTAGGCAAATGACTTGCTCAGGGTCACATTGCTAATATGTTTCTGAGACAGGATCTGAATTCAGGTCTTCCTGACTCCAAGCCCAGGGCTCTATCCACTGCATTACGCTGTAAAAATAAAAGATAGAGTATGTATTTTTAAACCCGCTCACAAAGCAATGAAGCAGTCTCAAATGAAGATAGGCGAGTGGCGCATCACTGCTGGGATACAGGGCAGAGTGGCCATTATAAAGGGAGCTGTTTCTGAGGAAAGCCTAGGGATCCCTGGTCTCCGCCCTCCTCCTGCCCGCTACCTGCTCCCTGGATCAGCGCTTAGACAGGGCTGGGCCTCATGCCTGGTAATCGGATTACCACAGCCTTTGGGTTATCTTCCCTGCGTGTGAACCACTTAGCCCTCTGAAAGCCCCTGAGGCCATCATGGCCAGAATAGGGTCAGCCTGTCTCAGAGGGGGGAGCTCTGGGGTTGTGTCACTGATGGAGCCCTCAGGGAATCATCCCTCGGTTTCAGGCCACTCAGGTAAGATGTCTCACCCTCCCTCAGGGTGCTGTAGTCTCCTTGTTTCTTGGCCTTGCTCACTAGGCAGGACCTAGCAGGGACCTACCAGCTCTCCTGCTCGGTTCTGTTACATACAGTGGCAAAACCCTGTTAATTTAGGTTCTCTGTGTGAATGTCTCTGTTCTGTCCCCATGTCAGACCACGAGCTCTAAGAGGACTCAGAGAGCACCTTGATACTTCTTGGAACAACACTGTATGAGACAGGTGCTCCATCTGACAGACCCTTTGTAGATCTTCCCAGGGAGTGTGTGACTAGGGACCTAGTCTGGAAATTAAAAGAGCCTGATGTAGATGGGTTGTAAAATCATAGCTGTAGAAATGGAAGGGACATTAACAGTCATCTAGTTCCCTTTTCTCATTTTGCTGATGAGGAACCAGGCATAGTGGATAAAGAGCTGGGCCTGGAGTCAGGAAGACTCATCTTCCCGAGTTCAAATCTCGCCTCAGACACTTCCTAGCTGTGTTACCCTGGGCAAGTCACTTAACTCTGCCTCATCTCTCAAATCAGCTGGAGAAGGAAATGTCAAACCACTGCAGAATCTTTGCCAAGAAAACCCCAAGTGGGGTCATGAAGAGTTGGATGGGACTGAAATGGCTCAGCGACAACCAGAAAAATAACTTGCCTGAGGACGTGCGAATACTAAAGGGAAGGAAAGGGGATTTGAACTCAGGTCTCATGAATTCAGGTTGAGAGTTCCAGGTTCAGTGCTTTTTCCATTACACCATGCTGCCTCCCATTGATAATATATCTAACATTGTTTAAAGATGACTTATGCATTAGAAATAGATTCAGGTCTGGAGCCTGAGCCCCTATATAATGGACAGTGGCATTCTGAGAGGTCCATCCCATCCCAGGGTAGATTAGTTGCCCTTCAGCTGACCTTAGTGTCATAGTGGAAAGAGCACTGGTTTTGGAGTCAATGGAATACAAGTTCAGATCTTGATTCTTCTACTCATCTACCTGTATGACCTTGGACAGATCTCTTGCCTGAGCCTTCATTTTCTCATTTGTAAAACGCCCAGATGACCACTACGTCCCTTTCAGTTGTAAATTTGAAAGTCTGTGATCCATGGAGGCAGCATTTCAAGTGATGCCATCCGAACATCCTCCTTAATCCTTTTTAATACCTCCTTAATTCTTCATCCTTGAATGATAATAGGTAGCATTTATGTATCACTTTATGTTGCCAAGTGCTCTACATACATTATCTCATTCATGTTTACAACACCTGTGTGAGGCAGGCACTAGAATTATCCCCATTTTGAGTACTAACAATTACGTGGAAGATGGGTATGGGAAAGACAGGGAGGGTGACTGGAGGGTGACTCCCAACGTTTATAGACTGTCTCAAAACTGATTCTTTGTACCCTCTAGTTTGCCCCGGGTCACACAGCTAGTTGGTGTCAGAGGGAGGATTTGAACTCATTTCTTTCTGCCTCCGAGTCCAATACTCTATCTACTCTACCACCTAAAGAGGAGTCTAAGCCTTTCTTTCCTATGACTCTTCCCATTCCTGCCACTTTCTGGCTATTTTCCCCTATGGATTCAACTATCAATATTTAGTTTGTGGTCCTAATTTCATGGCCTCTCAACAGACTCAGGTTCTTGGAACCCAAGATCTTGAACTACAGATGGGGAAACTGAGGTCAAGGGAGATGAAATTATTTGCTGAAGATCTCACAGGTAGCCCAAGAAATTATTTTAATGTGACTAGAGGGAAAGAAGGGGTAAGCTGTGAGCTTCCTCTCCCAGGGTCAGGATAGCAGCTCTTCCTTCCCTATCCCCAGCCCCTTGTCATCTTCGAAAGGGGCCTGCTGATTGTCTTCATTCCCCTCTCCTTACCCCTGTTTTACACGGTCACCCCCCAGTGCTCCCCACATCCATCCTCCTGGAAGATCAGTAGTAATCAAAGCAGCTTCATGATTCATTAACCTCTCACTCACTTGCTCTGTTTCAGCTGACAGCCTAGTTAATCCACTGCTTGTCCACAGCTGCCTGTATTTAGATTAGAGGTATACAACGAGGCTGAGGCCCCCGTCGGGCATGGAGAGTCATTGACCTTAAGGTAGAACAGTCTCCTGCTACGTGTCCCCTAGTCCCCCCTGGCCGCACGTTGCAGTTGAGGGATGGGGGGGGGGTGCTCTTCTGCACACAGGCTTGTGCCAAGAGGTTTAAGGGAAAAGGAATCTGCCAGGGGCTGTGTTTGGATTTGCTCTGAGGACAGCTTTGGATGAGTGAAGTTATTCTCCTCCCAGCTTGGGCGATTTATTGGTATGTCCAGCCCAAACAGAGCTCAGCTACCATAAATGGTGAACTAAGCTGAGACAAGCAGGCCCAAGCTTGAGCTAGGCATTATTTGGGTTGTCTTTGCATGTGGTTTCAGGGGTTGGAGGTGAGGATGGCTCAGCAGAGCCTGTCATAGAGGGACGTGCCTTTGGCATGATCCCCCCCCTCCCAAGATACTTGAGAGATTGAAGAGTTGACTTTAGCCTGCACTTTTTTTAGCTGAGGAGTTTTTTGGGTTTGTGAAAAAATTTCTTGGCAATCCTATTTTCTCTGAGATGGGGGAGTAGAGTGGGGAATGGAGGGGTGGATTTTCAGGGAGGTAATGAGGAGTCTGGCCACCAGAGGAGGAGATGTTGTCTTGGACCAATCTGTTGTTTTGTTGGAAGGGTCCCTAATTGGCAATATCTTCCTCTTCAGTCCCATTCCCTCCCTGTCCCCTAGATCTTATCAGGTTGCTACCTTCCTAGTTAACATTGGCCTCAGGCTTTTCAGTGGAGCCCAGTTTTTCCCATTGTGGGAGGAATGATGATGTTTTGATTTAATAATAACTGTTCTACATTGAATATGCTTACTATAAGACTCGGTTGAAATGACCTCTCAGGTCTCTTCCAGCTCCAGAATTTAAGATTCAGTGGGTTAATGAGTTTTACTGAACTTCTCCCCACCCCTGCTTTTTATTCTTCATTACAAGGAAAAACCTCCCTGAGTAGGGAAGGAAGGAGAAAAATTTGTGGAAATGAAGGTTATATTAAAAATAACTAATAAAATTTGTAATAATAACAGTTTGGTGAATAGAGTGCTAGACTTGGCATCAGGATAGCCAGGATTCCAATCCTGTCTCAGACACTTAGGAGCTCTATGACCCTGGACAAGTCACTTAACTTTGTCTTGATTTCTCATCTGTAAAATGAAAGGATTGAACTAGATCGTCCTTAAGGTCCCTTGCAACTCTATCTATGATCTTATGATCAGTCTCAGAGAGCTTTCTTCTTGTAGGATCCAAGTGGACCAAGGAACATTCTTGAAAGGTAGAAAGACGGGGAAACCTTGACACCAAGATGTGAGTTTCCTCTCAATCAATGAATAGGAGCCCAGGCTAAGATGCTCCCCACCCAATAGCTCTTGCCACTAGATAGCGCCATTTAGTAAGACATGTTGGGTCTCTTCTTCCCCATCATCTCAGGGAAGCATCTTCTCCCTAACCCCACCAAGTGGGCTCCCCAGCCCTTAGAAAGTCTTTTCTAGAGGGCCAAGCTTTTCTCAGTAGGGGATTCCAGCAGCTCCTCTGCTGAAGTCCAGATGTGGGGAATCTTTCTCACATCTTCAGCCTCCGGTTTTGTAATTCTCCCGAAATTGCTGGCCCAGCACTCACTGTTCCTGTTGCTGCAAGCCGTCCTCCCTTCAAATCTGATATGCCCCTTCCTCACTTTCCTCCCCCGCCGCGTTCCCGAGGTTCTAGATAGGCAGGTTTTTTTTCCTTTAGGTGATTTACAGAGTCATACCCCTTAGTCAGTGAGTCAGTAAATATTTACTAAGTGCTTACAGTGTGCCAGACGCTGTGGTAAGCACAGAGACGTACAAAGAAAGACAGAAATCATTCCCTGGTCTTGAGAAACTCACAATCTAATGCCTTTAGTTGATGATCGTGGCAGTAGTTAACCTGTGGAGGGCAGCTAGATGGTATAGAGAACTGAATGCTGGTCCCAGAGTCAGGGAGACTCGTCTTCCTGAGTTCAAATCTGGCCTCAGACTCTTCCTAGGTGTGTGACCCTGGGCAAGTCACTTCACTCTGTTTGCCTCAGTTTCCTGATCTGTAAAATGAACAGAGGAGAAAACAGAAAAGCAGCTCAGTATCTTTGGGTGATGAAGATTTGGACACAACTGATGGGAATAACAACAAAAAATTAGCCTGAGTTCCACAAGGCCTTGAGAGTTGTGGCAGTTAGGCCGATAGCAATGTTTAGAGGAGACTTGGGATTCCATGAACGAGACTCTTCTCCCCTTCAGGTGAAGGGGGAGAATCTCAGGGCCAAGCATCTGGCCAGATGATGCAAAGGGGAACTGCCTTTGTTCTAGGCGAGACCCAAAGAGGATTCTTATAAAGGCATTAGTGACATAAGAAAATGTTCAGTTATGTACTCCTTGGGGCCAGAGCAGGTGGCGATTTGTCCTTGTCCTTGAATATTCTGAAATTGGCCATCCTGGAAGTCACTGTTTTTTGAGGGGCAAATTATTTAATGGGCTAAGTATCACCAATAAATGGACTAGTTCAGTGTTCCTATGTTCACGTTTCTGTTCTCTTTTAAACTCTGTTTTTTGAAGGCAAGGGCTATGCCAGTCTTCTCTACGTAGCAGCTTCCCCTGACCCCTCACCCCCATTAATGCCTTGCAAATAAGAAGTGCCCAGGAAATATTTGAGTGTATGCAGAATATTCTCAGCCTGATGAGTCATTCGAAAGCCTTCTTCTATTAGTAACTCTTAATAGGTATATTTTCTTTATGACAAAAACTAAAAACTTTGTCTTGAAGGCAAACTATCCACACAAGCCCACATCATCATTTTGCCCGGCTTGATAAATGACTGCTCTTGAGGACTGTAGCCACCAAATAAATAAACCTTTAGTTTTAAGACAAAAGTGCTGGTACACGCCCCGTCTGCTTTCTTGCAGATCAGGGGTCCACATTATTCTGTTCAACTGGCTTTAAAAATGATAAATTCAATAGATTACTGAGGCAGAGGATCTAAATTAGAAAAGAGCTTCTCTTCCCTTTTTTCTGCTCAGGCATGATGGGCATTAAGCAGAGATGTTAGGACCCTGGGAAGTGTCCAAGGGATCAGGGCACTGCTATTCTCTCCCCTTTTAGGAAAGTACAAACAGTACAGTGAAGCCATCAGAAACATGATCACTTGCTTTCTTAGGGAGTTAGTTCTCTACGCCATAGCCACCGAGCCCTTTTACATTTGAACATTCTCTCCAGTAAATGGCGATCTATCGGTGCTTTCTTGTCCATGGCCACCTAGGAATCCTGGGAAGTGGGTCTATCCCGCCTGTCGGAGGCCTTCTTTTGGGCTCTGACCTTCACATGGGGAGCTTGTCATTTTTCTCACTCCTTGTATGACTGGACCACCTCCATTTGCTGTCATGCATCTCTTTGTAGCTTCCTTATGATTTATAATAAAGAATATCTCGGATTTTTCAAGTACAAGTGTTTTTAACTTTTGGTATGTCATGGACCCCTTCTCAGAGTAATATGTATAAATATATAAAGTTTAATTCACAGGATTACAAAGAGGATCAGAGTTTAATGAATATAAATATGTCATTTTTTCCATCCAAGTTCACTGGTCCCTTGGAACAGTTTTCAGAACAGATCCTTTGTTTTTCTTTTTGCTGAGGGGAAGGCAGGGCAATTGGGGTTAAGTTTCTTGCCCAAGGTCACATGGCTGGTAAGTGTTAAGTGTCTGAGGCTGGATTTGAACTCAGGTCCTCCTGACTCCAGGGCCGGTGCTGTATGCACTGCACCACCTAGCTGCCCCAACAAATCCTTTTTTTTAAGGGGATTTGTTCTGTGAAGTTTGGAGTTGGTCAAAGGGTCATACTTGAGGACCTAGAGGGCCACATGTGGCCTTGAGGCTGCAGGTTCCCCACTCCTGCCTTGGAATCTATCCCTGGCCCCCAAGGGCTCTATGGATCTCAGGTTAAGAACCTCTGCTTTAGTATTATGTCAACTATGTGGAAATTAGATAAAGATTAAGGTTTATAGACAAATAAGAAATGCCTCTTTACTTTTTTTCTATACCCTACCTTTGTCACTATATAAATGGAAAAGAATCACACAGGACCAAGTCAAATTTCATATTTTTCTTTGTTTTCTGAGTTACCATGGTGCAAGAATTCATCACGTGATGGTCAATCTACTGATGATGTCTGTACACTCCTTAGCTAGCCTGGTCCTTGGAAAGCCAATATTCTAGGCAGTTCACAAAGACTTTTCAGCATATTAGAAACTGCCAGAGCATTTATTCCCCTGACACAGTCTTCAGGAATTTAGGGTTGCATTGGAAGAAAACCTGGTAGAGGAAGTTGTTTTTTTATAGGCTGAGAAATTCCACTTCATCCTTAGATCAGCATTTTTACCACTTCGTTCTTTCAGTCCTGCCCATCAGAGGTCTTGTGGCCATCACTGTTCATTTGCAACCCTCTTGCATCCCTTCATGTTTCATTAAGGGAGCAGGGGCTCCATCCGGCTGATTCTAAGCAGACTCTGATCTCCTAGTCATACAGTAGACTGATGATGATAATAGTGAGCATTGACTGGTGTGGAAATGTGTGTTTTCATGTGTAACCGATGTCAGATTGCTTACCTTCTCAGCGAAAGGGGCAAGGAGGGAAGAAGAGAATTTGGAACTCCGCGTTGTAAAAATGGATGCTAAGAATTGTTTCTGCGGATAATAGTAGCATTTATGTGTTTTAAGATTTGCAAAGCACTTTGCATATCTCACCTCATTTGATCCTCACAGCAGCCGTTGGGAGGCAGGCGCTGTTATTATATCCCAGTTTTACAGATGAGGAAACTGAGGTAGAGAGTGTTAAATCTCGCCTGGGGTCACACAGCTGGTAAGGATCCCCGGGGTATGATTTGAATTCAGTTCTTCCTGATGCTAGGTGCAGTGCTCCATCTACGGCTGCATTGAACATCCCATAACCAATATGCCCATAAACAATCCTCAACCCAATCTAAGATAGAGTCTGACTCTTTCTCTGTCTCTTCCACCCATTGTACTTCAAGCTGCCTCTTTTCTCCATTGAGTCTACCCTTGGATATTTTTGCGGGATAGGAGGGTTAAAGGAATCAGAGTAAAGAACAGATGAGTAGAAGGACGAAATTCAAGGGACTTCTCTCCAAATTCTCTCAATTAGACTCCTCAGCGAAACCTTCTGATATTTTGTGATAGTGGCCATTTCTGTGAAGGATAATTGCAACTCTGAGGGCAGCTTTAATGTCAGTGGAATGATTTAAATTGGTGGTTCTCAACCTCCCTAGCGCTGCAACCCTTTGATACAGTGCCTCATGTTGTGGGGACCCCCAACCATAAAAGTATTTTCGTTGCTACTTCAGAACTGTAATTTTGCTACTGTTATGAATCGTAATGTAAATATCTGATATACATGATACATTATTACAAATTGAACACAACCCACAGGTTGAGAACCACTGTTTTAAAGTGACGGCTTGCTACCAAAAAGGTTAGGAGAGAAAAAAAGTACTCTAAGCAAAGTGTCCCATATTAGTTTTTAAAGAAATCTTGGCGGTCTACATTATTCCCCCCCCCCCCCCAAAAAAATAATTTTTGAAACTTTCAGATGATAGGTAAGGTTTTCCATTGTGACTCCTAGGACTGCATTGTCAGGGGAAATCCCTTACCCACTATGGTTATCTGTACTAACTAAAAAGTCAGTCGGAAGATTGCAACTTCTGCTTTTTTTTTTTTTTTGCTTTTTTTTTTTTTCACTTCTGAGAACCAGAATGTCAATTCAGCCTGTACTGGTCAGAGATCTTTTCTTCTGGTCAGATGGGCAGCCTAGCAGGGCTTCTGGGTCACAAAGTCCCAGCTTCAAGTGCTGCCTCTGACAGATACTAGTTATAGGACTTCGGGTAAGTCCCCTGAGCTGTTGGTGCTGGAGGCAGCTCTCCAAGACTAGAAGTTAAGGACGTGTAGCCAGTTTGTATTGGTAGAGGGCCTTTTTACACTAGAGTCATCCCCTCTGATGAAATCACCGATCCAAAGCAGACAAAACACCATCTTATCTCAGAGGATTATTGAGAGAACGCACATAAACGTGCTGTTTGTGTCTGATGGTGGCCGTCTCTGGGGTGGGGGAAGGGCAAAGAAAAGGAAGAATATGGAATTTACGTGATAACTTTATTGTATGTTTAAAAGGAATAGCAGGTTGTATATAGTAGATTTACAGTTTCATGTGCAATCATCTTTTTTATTATACTATGTTATGGAAATGCTTGCTTTATTCCATAAGTTAAAAATGAAATAATTTTTTAAAAAACACTGTCTCGATGTTAGAGTCTGGATACAGAGGTAGAAGACGCTTCTGAACGCATCTCGTCCAACCCCCTCATTTTGTAAATGGGTAGACCGAGGCCCAAGGAAGTAAAAGGACTTGTGTAAGGTCATACAGGTAGCAAACATCAGAAGTGGGATTTGAACCAAGGTCCTTTGACTCCAGAGCCACCTTACTCACTGTACTTGCCTCAGGTAGTATTTTTCTTAATAGCAAATGTCTGCATTTCCCCCTCATTATTTCTTTGCCGAAATCCATATTCATGTTTTGTTTGTTTATAGGAAGTGCTAGAGAAGTTTGGGATGGAGAAGAAGGATCATGGAGGCTTTTCCAAAAGGCCAAAGGGGGAAGGGAAGGCTTCTTCTTGCTTCATGGAAGTAGATTTGCTGACACTCCACATAGATTTTATTTAGTTAAGAGACAGGCTGTTTATTGGAAGAGAATTCTAATGCTTTCAAGGCGATTTGCAGCTTGGAGGAGTGCGTCTGGAGACGGGAGAGGGCAGGGCTGCCTTTCAGATGATGGAAAGGAGCTCTCCTTTCAGGAAAATGTGACCCCTTTGGAACTTAGGGGACAGACAAGGTGGCAGGGGAGGGGGGTCCCTGAGTCTTGGAAGGAGGGACATTTTGTGTTGTATTCACCATATTCAGATGGTGATTTGGAATAAGGTTCCTTAGGGTGGCAGAAGTTGGGAAACAATTAATCTTGTTGGTGAAGTGTTATTATACATAGTCAAACAGGAGAGCTTGTGTGCTCTGTGCCCGAGAAGGAAGAGATCAACAATTACCTGAAAATAAATGGATTTATCTGTTCTCCCTTGTTGGTAGAGAGGTTACTGTAGGACGAGGCACTTTTGAACAGGGAGTTCTGAACAAGTTTTCTACAGGGAAAGTTTAGGACACACTAGGATGATTAGGAAGAATTGGGTAAGAGAAACTATGGTGCGTTGTATCCATGCTGCCATGTTCATGAGCCAGAGCTATTGTCAAGGAAAGGCTCAGGTTGTGAAGGTAAGGCTGCTCTTCCCAGTGACTGTGGCACCTCCTCCCTTTCTTCTCTTTCTCTCTTGTGTAATAATAACTTTGATAGTGCTGTGCTGTCACAAGTGTGGCTGTCTTTCCACTGGTGCCGATTGCAGCCCTTCCATTTTCACCCATACTATGACTCTTACTATGTATTTTCATAATTCTCCATAGAGAAGTGTTAGATGTAGGTAAGAATCTAATTTTCAGAGTTGCTATTGTTCAGTTATGTCTGATTCTTTGTGACCCTGTGGACCATGGCATGCCAGGACCTTCTCTGTCCTTCGCCTGGACACCTTCTGATAAGAGGGGCTCATCTTCTGATGTCATATCTTTTAGCATTTTAATGCTGTCCATGGGGTTTTCTTGGCCAAGACACTGGAGTGGTTTGTCATTTCCTTCTCCAGTGGATCGCCTTTTGTCAGAACTCTCCACTATGACCTGTCTATTTTGGGTAACCCTGCATGACATAGCTCATAGTTTCATTGAGCTATGCCAGCCCCTCCACCATGACAAGGCAGTGATCCAGGAGGGGAATTTTAAGAATACGACCAATTAAACTGTTTGTAGAGGCTCTGAGAACTTTGTGGTTCTTAACTGCCTATGCCCCATTTTCTCTGTCACTCTGATCTCTGTCAATTCTGGGATGGAAGAGGTCATACAAACCTAACATTATCAGTTATCAACTATGGCCAAGTCATTCCCTATGCGTGAGGAGCTGCTCCATAGGCACTAAGCATCATGGGTCTGGACAGAGCTTAAAGGTACCTCAGAAGCCAACTAGTCCAATCTTTTCTTTTTTACAAATGAGGAAACTGAGACCCAAATATGTTGAATGCCCTCTCCAAGGTCACACTGATGGTAAGTATCAGTATCATCAGACTCTAATACCAGTGCTCTTTCTATCAGGAGCACAGCCACAATGAGGGTGGGGCAAATGGAACTTTGTTCCAGGACACTAACATCCTGTTTGGGCAAAGGAGGATGTGGTAGGCTTCTTTTCCACATGAATCCTCACTCAACCCAGGTGGGTAAGTCCCTGGGCAAGGAACAAGTGAGGATAGGATCTACTTGAAAGTGTTATGAGATCACAGTTCTAGGGGATGGAGAGTTAGATTAGATGGCCTCTGAGGCCCTTCTAGCTCCAGATCTTGGATCTGTGTTCTCACACAGATACACACACACACACTACTCTCTATATATGTCTTGAATCTGTGTTCTCAACAGAGATATATAGATACATACACACACTATATGTATCTCTCAATAGATTGCTAGCTTCTTGAGAATAGTTTTGCCTTTCTTTGTATCCTCAAAGCTTAGCATAGTATCTGGCACATGATAAACACTCAGTATATGCTTGTTGATGGTGATGATGGTGGTGATGAAGATGATGATGGTGGTGGTGATGGTGATGGTGATGATGAAGATGATGATGATGGTGGTGATGGTGATGATGAAGATGATGGTGATGATGAAGATGATGATGGTGATGATGGTGATGATGGTGGTAGTGATGGTGATGATGAAGATGATGGTGATGATGAAGATGATGGTAACGGTGATGATGGTGATGGTGATGATGAAGATGATGATGATGGTGATGGTGATGATAAAGATGGTGATGATGGTGGTGGTGATGAAGATGATGGTAATGGTGATGATGGTGGTGATGATGATGATGATGGTGGTGGTAATGGTGACGATGAAGATGACAATGATGGTGATGATGATGATGATGAAGATGACAGTGATGATGATGATGATGATGAAGGGGTCTTAGAGGCTCTCTAGCCTAACCCCCTCATTTTACAGAGTCGGTCAGGTGGCACAGTGGGGCATTGGACCTGGAGTCAACACAATATGAGTTCAAATCCAGCCACAGACCCTTGGGCAAGTCACTTGACCTCTATCTGCTTCAGTTTCCTCATCTATTAAATGGGAATATTAATTGCACCTATTCCCCAGAGCTGTTGAGTGGATCAAATAAGATAAAATTTTTAAGTGCTTTGCAAACCTTAAAGCATTATTAAACATCATCATCATTATTATTATTGAAATTGGGAAAATTAAGTAATTTTACCAACAACACAGTAATCAGTGTCAAGGAGGAAGGCCTCTAGGCCAGGCACAGCCCCAGGAAAGGGACTACATAGTTCTTGGGCAGCCCGGGAATGAGTGGTGAATAAAGGTAGAATATTCCATGGACCTTGCCATCCACAGAGGAGGGATCTTTCCATGGCCTCACCTTTCCAAAGAGCTGGGAGAGATACATCTCTGGTCCCTGGGCCCTCTGGTGATAGGCACCAACCTGTTCCAGGAAAGAAGTGCCTCTCTATGCTATATTCAATCTACAGATAGAGCCAGCCCCAGGATGATTAGAGATCTGGGGAGTGTTTCCCCAATCCCCAGTAAATTTCCCTGAAGAGTCAATAAAATTAAATATAAAATCATTTTTATTAGATTATTAAAATTATTGCTTATTATTAAATGTAAAAATACTGTAGGCCTTTCTTCCAGAGTTTGTGGTTTATTGGCTTAGCCATTTGAAAATCCATGGTACCTCCATGCTGTGATGAAGTATCGAAGTAGAGACTTAGTGTGAGGATCACTTTAATGCAGTGGTTCCCAACCTTCCTAATGCTGCAACCCTTTAATACTAGTACGTGGGTGTATCTGCATGTGGGTGGACCCGCCTGGAGACTGATAAAGGAGCCGTGTCTTGGTTCCTAAGACCATCGGAAATATGTGTTTTCTGATGGTCTTAGGCGACCCCTGTGACCCCTGTGAAAGGGGTCTTTTGACCCCCCCAAAGGGGTCGTGATCCACAGGTTGAGAACTGCTGCTTTAATGCTTCAGTTTTAAAATGACCTTTTCACATGCAGTACACACACACACACACACACACACACATTCATATGTATATATTATATATATTGGATCTGAGATTTTACTGCTATGAAGACATTTTCCAATTGCATAGGGATTCTCATCCATGCTTTCCCATCAGTCCTCCTCAAAAGATCAACCCAACATGCTTCCTCTTAATCCTTTCGTATTTGCTGTTACCACTGTCATACTCAGGCCAGCTATCGATTTCCCTTTATTCTCATTTTGTGAAGACCTATTTTCTTTTTCAATCATATGCATTTTTGACCAAGGTTCCTCCCACCCTAGGCTACCACTTTCCTATGGGTGTGGTCTCATCCTATTAGAATATAAAGTTCCTTTGTGGGCCAGAAAATGTATGTTTTGGTGTTCATATCACTAGCACTTTGTCTAGAACTTAGCACTGAAGATGCACTTAATAAATTCTTTTTTACTGATTCATGTAATAGAAGATCAGATGTAGTATGTATATAATAGTGATTTTTTCACCGCTGAGACTGTGGATAACAATGATAGAGTTTGAGGGAGAAGGGAGATGTTCCCCAAAGTCAATCCTAAGGCCTCTTCTCTCTTGACACTCCCTTGATGATCTCATCTCTTCTCATGGATTTATTTATGATTTCTCTGCTGGTATAAGTAGTGCATCTTCAATTATAATTTCCCTCTTCATTCCAACTCAAATGGGTGTACAATCATCCTCTCAAATTTAACATGAACCAAACTGATGGCATCATCCTCCCTTGTCCACCTCTACCCCGCCCCTCCTGCCAGCTCACCTATTTTTCCTTCCTCACCAAATTTCCTTCCAATTTGCCAGACTTGAACCCTTGAAGTCATCTTCTCTCTCTCAATCCCTGCGTTCAGTCAATTAATTGCCTACTCCTGTTGATTCTACAATACTTCTCAAATATATGGCTATTGCATCACCTTAATTTCCTTTGCTGTTCAGTCCTTTCATTCATCCCAAGATTCTTCTTGACCCCATTTGGGATTGTCTTGGCAAAGATACTAGAGAGGTTTGCCGTTTTTTTCACCAGCTTATTTTACAGATGAGGAAACTGAGGCAAACAGGGTTAAATGACTTGTTCAAGGTCACATTACTAGTAAGTGTCTGAGACTGGATTTGAACCCAGGCCTTCCTGACCTCAAGCCTTGGCACTCTACCCACAGCACCACCTAGCTGCCTGGCATTCCTTATCTTCCTTCAAAAATGTGCTCAGGTTCCATCTTCCCATGAAGCCTCTGATTCTCCTAACTGACTTGAAGGATCTCCCTTCTCAAAAAATCCTAAGACTCTTTGTCTGAAATCTGTCCTAAGTCTGTACCACATTCCCTCTTATATTATACTTCTCTGTGTCCATTTCATCTCTCCCGACCTCACCCCCCGCAGGCTGGCTATAAGGTTCTTGAAAGCGGGGATTGGGGCATTTTCACTTAGCAGGCATTTACTAAGCGTTGGATGGAATTGAGGGGAAAGATCACACTCAGGGGAAATCAGCAACCCCAGCAGATAGAGAAAGAAGCTCTGATCCCAAATAGCCAGACACATATAAAAGACCTCAGGGATGCTGAATTCCAAGGCCTAACCTATCCTGAGTGAGGAAGAGGAAGGAAAAGCTTTCCCCTTAAAAGCCTAGAGGAACATCTCCTGCCTGGACGAGGGCAATGGACAGCAACATGCACCATGAGACACACAGTTCTGGGCGTGATCGATGTGCTCACTTGTTTCGTTTGACTTCATTTTTGTTACAAGGGTTTGTTTTTCTTTTTTCCCAGATTGGGGTGGAAAGGAGTTGGAAGGGGGAGAAAATAAATGCTTGTTAATTGAAAAAATACATAATTTGTAAAATCCTCGAGAAAGAAAGGATTGAGTTGGATAATTGTTAGGGGTTAGTGAGAAGGGCATCCAGATTTTTCCGTCTTTTTGATTATTTATTTACCATGTATTAATATATATATTTCAAAAAGGAACAGTAAATGAGTTCTCCATATGAAACCATGAGCTTCTGTTTTGTGCAGGTTTTTTAAGTACACGTAAAAGTTAGTCTGATGAGAGCAGAACTGCTCTGTTCGTCCACTTCCTCTGGAACTTCCTTTTTTGTTCTCTTTCTGTGTATTTTAATCGTTTTCCCGGATTCTTGGTGCTTTTTACAAAATTGCTCTGACTGTCCACCAGCTTTTCTGACCCTCCTCCCTAAACTAGAAGCCTTTCCTTCTCACAGATAAGTGCGGTGACTAAGCACATTCAGGTGTTGGCCATTACTGAACACCCATGTCTCAGTCTTCACTGAGGTGTTTATTTTTCTTTAAATATTGCTTTCGGTGACATTCGACAAATGTTTACCTACTTGACAAAGTCATTAAGTGTTTGATAAACCTTAGAGCACTTTATAAAGCCGGTGCCTGGAACTCCCCACCCCGCCCCCCCCTGCCCCCGCCCCCGCCCACTCGCCTCCTCCTGCTCTCCCTGGCATCTGTCAAGCCTCAGCTAAAGTCCCACCTACTAGGGCCTTGTGCTTAGTAGGTACTTAATAAATACTAGCTGATGAAAGCATTTAAATTTTTTCCTTTTTTTTTTTTTTTGGCTTTTTGGAGGAGGGAAGGCAGGGCAATTGGTGTTAAGTGACTTGCCCAAGGTCACAAGGCTAGTTTTGTGTTAAGTGCCTGAGACTGGATTTGAACTCAGATCCTCCTGACTTCAGGGCCTGTGCTCTATTCACTGTGCCACCTAGCTGCCCCTGAAAACATTTTTAAAATATGACTATTGTTTATTACTATATGTAGTGCAGTGTGTGGAACCGTGAGTGAGATAATAAAGACAAAACTAGACAAGAAATGGTTCTGTCCTTACATAATTTATAGTTTAACTCAGGGGTTTTTAACCAAAGGTCTGTGAATTGTTATTTTAAAAAGTGGATGTCCTTTGTAATGTTCTGTGTGTTATTTTATACATTTGAAGATATGCTTCTGAGGAGTCTGTAGGCTTCCCTAGACTCCCGAAAGGTCCGTGACTCAAATAAATGTTAAGAGCCCCTGATCTAATAGAGAGTCCTCAGTATCTAGAACTGGGCAAAGCAGCTTCTGGGGGAAAAGGGTAAAGCCCTTGTCTTTCCAGTCACAGCAAATATCAGCCAGGGGGTAGACCTCAGTTTTCAGGGGCTTTGTGTAGGGACGAAAGAAGAGGAATAGAAGAATGTACCTATATAAAGACAGATACAAAAGACATCAGTCCTGGGGGCTCCTGGGACTGCTGGAGTGAAAACTAGTGGTCACTGTGTCTCATACTTTGGGAAACATAGAGCAAAAGAGGGCCATTTTTTTTTTACATCTGATACCAGTTTGTTATAAAAATGATCCTTCCCCAGCCATAATAGCATGTTTTCTGTCAGATCTAAATTGACTGAGAGCCTCTTTGAGTAATTTCTGGTGGTTCAGAATACTGGGAATGAGAAACTGGCTCAGAAGGGACAGAGAGAGAACTCAGGAATGTGCCTACATACGCACATTCTGTGTCCTTCATTCCCCTCTGCCCTCTTTTCTCCTTTATCTCCTCCCCTGTTTCTTTCCCTATCCCTTCTTCCCTCTATTTCACTCTGCCAGTGCCAAGACAAAAGCTTCCGGGCAGAGAAGCATGGCTCGTGATTTCACAGCAGATTACCCACGACAAATTCTTTTGCAAATTTTTCAGGGTTTTCTTCCCCTCCTAGAACTTCACACTATTTACTGAGTCTTGACTCTTTGTAGCCAAAACTGGAGGGACACACAGGAAGCAGGGCTCTGGCACTTCCTCGTTGTGTGACTTCTCTGACCTCACTTTTCTCATCTATAAAATGGGGGTGATATTGCTTGCTCTGCCTACCTTGTGGGGTTGTTATGATGAAAGTGCTGTGTAAAATGTAAATCCCGATGTGAAGGAGTCTTCAAAATGGAATATAAATGCCCAAGAGAGGCCCAAAATGACATGCCAGATCTAAGAAGAGACCATTTGCCATTGTGGGTTGTAATCAGAAGGAAAGTTTCAGAGTAGACCTGGGTTTGCGTAGGATTATTTTAACTCACAAGTACAGGGAACAAAGAACATTTCAGGTATGAGAAAAAGAATGTACAAAAGCCTGAGAGCATCAGTACAGCCCAGTGAATGAAGAGCTGGCCTTGAAACCAGCAAGACATAAGTCCAAGGCCCACCTCTGACACATACTGGCTGTGTGACCCTAGGCAAATCACTTAATCTCTTATTACTCTAAGCAACTCTGAGACCATCATTTGCAGACAAGGTGCCAGGCTACATTGGCAAAGAGAGTTTCCTCACCTAGGAGTTCCCTATGCCAATGAAATCATAGTTCTAGTCCCTATCTCTATGAATGAAATCATGGAGGTAGAGAAGACTGACAATGACCTAGTTCATGGGAGCATAGAATAGTAGATTGGTAGCTAATAATAAAGAGCCTTGAATGCTAGACTAAGGAATTTGAACTTCATTCAGTAGGATGATAGGGAGCCATGGAAGGCATTTGAGTAGAAGAGCAATATGACCAGATAGCTCTATATAAAATATGTAAGCAGTTGCATATGCTCTAGATACCTGAGGACAATGTCAGTGCTCTATGTAGAATAAAGTTTACAACATGACAGAACGCTCTGGAGAATGGAGACTGCCATAATCTGTATGCCATTTTTCAGAGACCCATGTTGAAGACTCCTGGATGAGAGGAGGAAGTTGTTTTTTTTTAAATTCATTTTCATTCTTTTCATTTTCCAGCCAATGCCTCTCACTTAGCTGCATGTTTGCTTTTGGTGATTAATGTCTCTATGACTACTTGGGTTGCTTCTGGTTACATTTGTCCTCTTAGGGGATTTGATAGGTCATGGTGTATGGTGTGTTATGTGTGATACAGATGGGAAAGCGGCTAGAAGTGTAGGAGACAAAGAAAAGAGAGGGCAATTTGGAGACATTGACAGGAAGTAGTATTTCTTCCTCTGGCTTAGGTGGCTGTGATTGAGGCACTTTACTGTGCACGGTCCAAGAAGATTGTATTTCGTATTGCTCTCTGAGCATTATAATGGGTGTTGCTTTGATCCTGGGATGGTGTCATCAGAATGTTTGCTCATTCTCTGCCTTGCAGGCAATTTCTCCCATTCCTTCATTTTGGAAAGGAAGCCAGTTTGGTAGCTGGCTCAGCTTCGACCTTGTAAAGTTCATACCAAACCCAAGATTGGAGCCATACAGTACTCTCCTTATTCTTGTCTGGGAGGAAAACAAAACCAAATTGGGAAAATACATTCCATTGCATTCAAGTGGCATGTATTCCATTATCATTACACACCAGGCATTATGTTGAGGGTGCAAAGACCAGAAATAGAATGGCTGAAGAAGCTTTTATTTGACTAAAATCTCAGCTTTCGTTGTACCTTATCTGATCAGAATCTCGCAACTCTATGAAGCAGATGTTACAAATATCATTATTCCCATTATGTAGATTAATAAATGCAGGCACAGAATGGTTATGTGACTTGCCTATGGTCAAACAGCTTATAGAGGATTTGATACCATTTCTTACTAACTCTATGTCCATCAGTCCGTTCACTATGTTGCTTCCAATTCAGGAAGCTAGTGTTTAAAAGTGTGTAGGTGTATTGTGCACAATTTTTAAAAAATATTGGGCTCAGCAACAATGTGCTAACTCCATGGGTTTATAGAATCTCGAAGGGCATAGTTCACAGGTTATCCCACTCTCCCTCTCTACAGTAAGTTTTGGTCCTTGAAAATGTTCCATCACTTCTTGGTGATTGCCCTTTGTGCAAGTAGCTAGCCTACTGATGTAGGAAAGAAACAAATTAGAGGAACTTATAATATGTTATAAGGCCAAATGAATTCATAGCCAAGAAAATTGCAACTGAGGGACCTTGTGGACTAAGATATGGAAATGTGGAGATATGAAGCCAGGAGCAAACAGAGAAACTAATACATTCAAGGTCAAGATGATGGGAAAAGCAGAGAGAAATGAGAACAAAGCCTGCTTATACATCACTATTATGAGAAAGGAGGAGGTTGGCTTGTGATGTGTATGTTACAGTTTAGACCAGGCATACAAGCAGCTTCTAGCTTTTGCCTTTTGCTTCCTTGGATGGAATGAAGAATGAAGAGGTCTATTTTGCTGTTGCAAACCCATTGTACCATGTACTGATGAGTAGTCCTGCTCAATTTAGGCTGTTTTTCCTGGATATGTGAAGGACTTTTAATGCAGAAACTCTGGGGCTTGGTTACTGCACTTCTGCGTGAGTTAAACTTGGGGTTCCTCTTTAATGGTGTTTTGTGGGTTCTTTCAAGCTGTACTTTGCCTCTATTGTACTCCAATATATCTTGGGGTGAGGGAGAAATCATGCAAATGTAGTGAGAAGATATTGTTGGTCTCTGTTGAAGACACTCAAACCTACTGGAATTTAGGGCAAATGGGATGGAAGCCCTTTTCTATAGGTGGAAATTATTAAAGGACCATTCCTGCTTTGGGATTATATGAAAACCTGTCTGTTAGCAAAACGGGATTCTTAAAGAACAACAATACTTGTAAAGAGTCAGCTTGCAATATCCTAGATCCCTTGCCTTTGTGATCTTGAGTGTCACTTTATCCAAGTTTCCTCACTTGTAAAATGAGAATATGGATATAGATGACCTCTAAGGTCCAAGTTCCAAAAATGATTTAGTGACTCATCCATTTCATGCCCAGGGGGGGAGATTCACCCAAAGCATAGTACCTTTTATTCCCGCCCAGGATTTCAACTCTGCGTGTGTCTTCATGGTTAAGCATCTTTCCATTTATGTAGCGCATTGTTAGATTCCATTTTCTAATTCACTCTGCAACTCCGTTCTATTGCACAGGCAAGCTTAGCCGACTAATATTTATCGTCGTTTGCTTTTTTTGTTGTCTTCATACTTTGTTACTTTTAAAAAATCATCGCTAGGCTCCTTGGACTTGTTTTGCTCGAAACTGTGCTCTACCTTCATTTGCCGTCATATTAACACAGCGCACACACCCTCCCCACCAAGCCCCAGCCAGGATGCCGGGATTTCTTGATTCTGCCTTTACTGTTATTGTTATCATTATTATTGTTTTAGCTATTTCCTTTAGAAGCCCAGAGCAGACTATGAATTAGAACTTTAACCATCTCCTCGCCATTTCGATCTGTGGGGAGGAGATGTTGATATACTTTTGCTCCTTCTCACTTCTTCTCTCCCCATCATCTACCTGATATCTCTTTAAGCATTTCTCTCTTTATCTCGCTGTGACCCTTAGGCAAGGGTAAACTTTTAAAAGACTTTGTCTCTTTCATTGAGCAAATAAACACAGATTTTATGGTTTGTTCTACTTGGATTTAATTATCTTTATTAAATTTCTTTTGTTTGATGAATTTGCAAATTAGTTGCCCTCTTCTCCTCTGATTTCACCACTGGTACAATTTTAATCCTTATATCCATATCTTTTCATGAATTACTATGCTGAGTTTGCTTTCCCACCACTTCTCAAAGGTCTTAGGACTATAGATTCACAGCTCTAAGGGACCTGAGAAGCTTTTGAGTCCAACCCCCTCATTTTACAGAAGAAGCAAGTGAGCCTCAGAGAGGTTGTGACTTTGCCCAAAGACATACAGTTAATAAAAGTCTGAGGCAGAATTTGAACTCAGGTCAACCAACTCCTAATCCAGTGTTCCTTTCCACTGTACCATGCTGATAAATAGTCCTACTCAATTTAGACTTTTTCCCCCTTGATATGTGATTAATGCTGACGCTCTGGAACTTGGTTATTGCATTTGTCAGTGCATTAAACTTGGGGTTCCTCTTTGATGATATTTTATACATTCTGTTGCCTTCTTCTTTCAATTATGTGGGCAGTATTCTTGTATGATTTCCTGAAATATAGTATTAGGGTTTAACTGTTTTAACTTGTTAATTTTTTTAGCTTTGTTTTCAAAATAATATAATTTGCAGAGACCTCAAATGTTCCTTCCTTTTTGTTTTAATTTTTTTTCCTTATATGATTCTGTATTTCTGTGTCTAAGTTCTTTCAGTTGTTTTCCTTTTTAAAAAAATTATTGATAACTTTTTCTTTCATGACACTATGATTTCTGAGCACACTCCACCTCTTCTATCCAGTGAACCATTTTTTCTTACTATTTTCTAAAAGCCCGTTTAGCAAAAGTAACCAATCTATCACCAAGTCTGACATGTGTGACAGTATATGTGCTATGTCCCATATTCCTAATCCCTTCCCTTTCCAATTGAAGGAAGGATTTACATTTTTAATCTCTCCTCTGGCTGCTAATGTCCTGCCACATGCAGTTTCTTCTTCTTCTTCTTTTTTGGTGGGAGTGTTTTAAATTTCTATTATATACATTGTTTTCATGATTCTGATGGTTTCACTCTGCATCAGTCTATTTAAGTCTCCTCATTCTTCTCCTAATCTTCATACTGATAGTTTCTGAAGGTGCAGTTCTATTCAAGCGTGTGCATGCAACCCAGTTTATCTAGCCTTTTCTCAACTCACTTGTGCCCACCTTGCTTCCAATTAATTCTTCACTCCCACGGAAAGCATTACAGTGAATCTGGTGTGAGTAAAACCTTTCTAGATTTGGTCTCTCCTTTCCAGCGTGTTTTCGATCAGGTTGGGAGATGTTTTGCCAAGATTTTCCAGTGGCCGTTTCAGACCGCCCTTTTCTTTGCGTCTTTAAATTCTTCTTTTTGTTATTTTGTTATTTTTCCCCCTCCTTTAAGTCTTCATTGAGCTTTTCAAATCTCTGAGATTATTTTCCACTTATTCTAAATGTCACTTATTTTCACGTGTTGCTTTCCCCATTAGACTGTGAGCTCCTTGAGGGAAGGGTCTGTTTCTGCCTCTCTTGGTGTCCCAAATGCTTCTTAAACAGGGCCCAGCACTGACAGATACTTGTTGACATGACCTGACATGATGTTGTTCTCTTCTCATTTCTAACTGCAGTCACAATACCACCCCTCCCTTCCGGAGTCTTCATCTCATTTTTATCCTGTGGCATTTATTCCTTTTTCATTTAGAGGGTTTTTCCAACCTCTGCCATTTTTTCTGCAACACTGTCCTTGGGATGAATTCGTTTCCTTTCCTCTTCTTTTTGTTGCTCTTGCTTTATTTTATTTAGTGCTCAGTATGTAGTAAGTGCATAATAAGTGTTTGTCGACTGATAGGTTGGTGAATTTCTTGCCCTTTGAATGTGTCGATGGCTAGTTGGGCTTAGACATGACCATTTAACAGTCTGCTAGAAATCCCTAAGTGGGTCAAAGTGAGGTACTTAGGTGACAGCAACAGGGACGGGGAGGGAGGTGGGGGATGGAGGTGGAATAGATTCAGGAGCAATTGCAGAGGGAGAAGTGACAGGACTTTTTGACTGATTTATGTGGAAGATGAGATTGAAAGAATAATTCAAGATTGGGGGCATGTCTTCTGCCAGTTTGGGACGTGGGTTGAACGCTGGTGCCAGTGATATAAGATAGAGAAGTCAGAAGAAGGAGCAGTAGCTGGGGCTAAAATCAGTTTGATTCTGAACATATTCAGTTTGAAATGCTGGTGGGACATCCTGGTGGGTTTGTTGTTTAGGGCAGTTTGTCACAGAGGCCTAGAGAGAGGTCAGGGCTGGAGACAGACAGACTGGGAGTCATGTCAGACTGATCGTGGGAGCTGTGGGAGTGAATGAGATTGCTGATCACCTCCAGGAAGTTTTGCTGCTTAGATGGACCCCACTCTGATCTTCATCCTGCACCCCCTGAGCACACATGGATGCTATTTGTCTAATACGTATTTGTACTTTACTCTGTTGCTTTGTGAATATTCTTAAATCTGTTTCCCATGTGTGTCTTATCTCCCTCATTAGACTGGGAAGAGTTTCAATTAAACATAATCCATGCCTCATATAATTGGCTACAGACTGCCACTGAGTGCGTGACAATTAGACTGGGAACTGCCACAGGGCATGAGCGCCATCTCCTTCCATCTCTGTATCTTTCCTGAGTACTGAGCTCTGAACATAGTAGGTGGTCAGTCATTGTTGTTTGAATGGAGAAAGAAGGAGGAAGGGAGGGAGAGAGAGAGAGAAGAGAGAGAAAGAAAGAGAGAGAGGAGAGAAAGAGAGAGGGAGAGAGGGGGAAAGAGAGAGAGATAGAGAGGGGGGGAGAGAGGGGGGGGAAGAGAGAGAGAGAGAAAGAGAAGGAGAGGGAGAGGGAGAGAGAAGGAGAGGGAGAGGGAGAGATTTTTTTAAAATCCCTTCTTGGAATTGTTTTGCCAGCACCATGACCCAGAACACCAACCGATAAGATCATCTTTTCTTTTTTATCCTGAGCTGTAAATCAAGGATGCTCAGATTTCCAGAAGAAAGACCCTTTCTTTCTTAGGAGAGAGGACTCAGAAGCAGCAGCCATTCCAAAAGCAGAAGGACACACTGTTGTAGGAAAAATCTGGGATATATATATATATATATATATTTAGTCTGGCCCAGTCTGGGTCTAGCTCTGAACTTTTTCCTGCTTCCCCAGCATAATGTTCAAACTATTTGTACTTTTCTGGGCCATACTTTTGTCCTCTCTGGATGAACATTTCAAGGTCCGCTGTTTGGTCCATCTGAGCTCTTCTTGCCTGGGTCCCTCATGCTCCCTCTTTTCCACTTGCCTCCTCCTTCTAAGATAGGACCCCTCTGTGGCATGTAGAAGCCAAATATTCATAGGATCATGGGTTTATCAGTCAGTAAACATGGATTAAGTACCTACGATGTTCTAAGCACTGTTACATGCTGGGCATATAATCTAATGGATTAGAATGGGAAAGGACATGAGTTCATCTCGTGCAAGCTTCTCTTTATATCAGATCAGAAATACGAGGCCAAGATAATGACTTGACCAAGCTCACACAGGTAGTTAATGGCAAAGCCAGAATTGGGATTCAGGTCCTCTAACTCCAAACACCCATTTCCAACCAGAAAACACAATCTCTGGCAAAAATGAAACTCCACAGGCAAACAGTAGAAAAACAAAGCAAAAACCCACCTCACAGTAAGTCTCTTGTTCTCAGCTGGTGGAAGATTCTCCTTCATCCAGACTGGAAGTGTTCTTACTTTATTATTGCCAGATCCAGGGATACTTTCCTTGCTTAGTGGATTGAATTGAAATTCCTAGTCTGGAAGACAGGTGTGGAGGGTGGGTGTGGGTGTGGGTGTGGGTGTGGGTGTGGGTGTGAGTGAAAGAGAGAGGGGGGAGGGAGAGAAAGAGAGAGAGTCAAGAAGAGCTACTTCCAAGTCCTCCTTGAACATATCCTGGCTTTGTGACCTTGAGCAAATCACTTAATCTTTCAGGGCCCCCAGGGCCCCAATTATGAAATTGCAAAGGAGTTGCTGATTAGCATTGGTAGAGGGAGAGTCCTCACCAGGAGTTCCTTACATTGTCGAAATCATGACAGAAGCACATCCTCCTTCTTCAAGAAAATAGCTGTCAGTCGGACACTCTCCAGCCCAGCCTTGTGAGAAACTTGCTCCCTAGGTGGGGAGTTAAGAATTTCGGTTTCATGAAGAGTACATTCTTGGTTGGCCATACCAGAGAGAAGACCTGAGACGTATTCCTAATCCTCACAGCCTTCATTTTTGACTTTGGAAGGCATGAAAAACACATGGTCTCCTTCACTTGCCCCCCCCCCCCAGCTCAGTCCTAACCCTGTTCCATCTTGCTCATTTGCTAGTGGTCTGGGGAAAAGAGGTTGCCCCCTATCAATCAATTGGTCACCATTGATTAAGTGCTTACCACGTGCCAAGCTAAGCCTAAATAATCCGCTGGCAGAACCAAATACAGTAACCAGTATTTCACCATTTTTTGTTCCATATGACCCTCTTGAGGGAAACCAGGTTAATTAAAAGGAACTGAATGGTCTAATGGCCTCGGATTTTATGATTCTGTGACTCAGCCCCACAGAAAAGTTGATGAAGACAGTGGAATCTTTGTGTCCAAACTCAAATCTCTGAGAATAGGTTCATCCCTGGACGTTGCTAGACATTCCAAACTGAACTGACGTCTCGGGTTTGTCTCGACTGGACATTTACCACCTGATCTCAGCTCTCACTGCTGAGAAGTAGCAGCGTGATATAATCAATGGTGAACTAACCTTGCAGTCAGGAGAATCTGGGTTCAGGTTGTGCTTCTTGTCTCTTTGTAGTCAACTAGTGTGAGCACAAGCAAGTTACTAAACCTCTAGTGTTCCCAGAAAGTCTTCCGAGACTGCAAGTTTAAAAGGAGCCGCTGGTCTGCCTCAGTGTATACAACAGGACACCTTGAAATCGCAAATCTAGACCAAAAACATTCCCAGCAGCACCTCATGCTCCTTCAGTCCAAAGGCCCCTCTGCCTACATTCTCCAAGTTACCTGGGCTTCCGTTTCTGGTTTATCTGTTCCTTTATTTCTCCAGCCATTTGTAATAAGTCAGTGGCATAAAAATGAAATACACGTGGGACTGCTGAACCACGCATGAACCTGCAGGTTACGGAGAAACTGCCTATCGATGGTGTCTGCGTTCTATCCTATTTTTATCTATTTTGTTAAATGCTTTCCAACTGCATTTTAATCTGGGGCAGCTTGTGGTACAGCGGATAGGGCGCTGATCCTGGAGTCAGGGCTCAAATCAGATACTTCAGACACTTACTAGCTGTGTGATCCTGGGCAAGTCACTTAACCCTGTTTGCCTCAGTTTCCTCATCTGTAAAATGAATTGTAGAAGGACATTTCAAACCACTCTAGTGTCTATCTTTGCGGAGAAAACCCCAGATGGGACTACAAAGAGTCAGACATGTCTGAAAAACAAACACCATGTTTGAAGCCTCTGTAATATGGCACTTTGTTCTATAACATCTCTTACATTTCTTCACACTTTTTTTTGCGTTAGATTGTTGTCAATACCCATTATTTCCTGAGTCTTTCTACTGGGACAGTGAAAAGCTCACAGGATTTGGGGTTAGGGTGGCAGGGTTTGAATCTTGCCAGATGGACATTGATCAAACCTCTCTGGGCCTAAGTTCTCAATCAGCAAAATAAGAGAGCTGAACTCAAGTGTCTCAGGCTCCTTCCAGCCAGACATCGATGACCCTATGATCCTGCGGCTGGGAATCAGACAAGGACAAGGGAAATTGAGGAAGTGGTGATTCCTTAGGGATGTAGCATAACCCTGAGAGAAAAGACTTCTGCTCGGTCTATGAGGACACCGGCTGATTTCATTCCTTCTTGGTTTTCCATCTCTGGTCATGCAGAGCAGTGAAAAATCCTTTCTGCTCGGCTCTGAAAGGCATTATGTGGCTTTGAGATTTGGAGGTTGTTTTTAGATTTTCTTGAAACTGCAGTTTTTACTCTGATGATGGTGTTTGGCCAAGGCTGGTATTAAAATGAGTCTCCATTTCCTGAACACATAATGACTAACAGATTTTATATTGGCTGTGGAGGGCCCACAAAATGAAGGATGGCATACAGATAATTAGCTATTGATACAAGCAACGTGGAAATATTAATGCATACCAATATGTGCTTCTCCTGGGTAAGCAGCGAGTTTAGATTAGGAGGAAGCAAATTAATAAGACATGCTAGCAAAAGGGCTTTTCTAAGGGAAGAGTGAGTATCTGGCTGAGACTCCTCTATCCAGTCAGTAGTTTTTAGCATCGCCTGGTTGAGATGGACATTTGAAGCGTTGTGGTCCTCATACAACTAAAGCAAAGGAGACATAGGTTGGTATCTGAGCGGTGACTATTCACCCATTTTATGGAAGGTGAGTCTGGGTAAGAGCTTCTGATAATGTGAGGTCCTTACTGTTCCCCAAACCCAGAAATGAGAGCTGTGGTACATTTGGCACTTCCCTGAATCTTGGGACTCTGGCTAAGACAGAGAAAGACTGGAACAGAGAGTGCTTTGGGGAGGCAAAAAAAAAAACAACACAACATTTTGTCCTCACAGTATTTTCAATCTAAGCTGAGACAGGAAATTCCACAAATCTCCTGGGGCAGCTGGCTTCCCTAACCACTCAGGCCCAATCAATCAAGGAAATTAGGTTTATTAATTACAATATGTGAGCCTTCACATCCACGCTATGAGGGTTCCTGAATCAGACTTGGCCTTCCCTTTAGGGAAACAAGGCAAGAACCTGGAAGAAGCGAGAAGCACAGTCGACCTCTGGAGGCTTTACTTAGTGGCCTGGAGTGCTGGGGATATAACCCCCCTCATTCTGGGAATGGCATTCCAACCTCCGCTCCATCCTTGATATGTCAACCCCTTCTAGAACCATTTCTTTTTAAGTGACAAGGGAAGATAGCCAGAGGAAATTGTCCTCTGGTCAAATCTTCATCTTGTGCATGGTCCATAACCTTGGTTGTTTTACTAGGAGACCCCAATGACAGAAGTTTGATTCAGTTTTTGCGTTTGGATCTTGACCTTTGATGTACAGACTTGAATTTCTATAAAGCAACATATAAATTTGTGGAAATCTATGCCTAAGTCCTGGGAGTTACTAAAGAATATTGAATTACTGAGATATAGAATAGCTTAAGGCCCACAAGGTTGGGCTTCTTGCTGGACAGAATGATAGGACAGAGGCTATGAGTTCTAGTCCTAACCTCACTGCTGATATTTCTGACAGTGTCCTTGCCTCCCTCTCCATCCCTACCCCCAGGTCAAAAATTACAGCTAGGTGGCAGCAGTGAATAGAGCCCAGGCCCTTGAGTCAGCAAATCCAGATTCAGACACTTAACACTTGCTAGCCGTGTGACCTTGGGCAAGTCACTTAACCCCAACTGCCCTCCCTTCCACCCTCCAAAAAAAAAAGCAGAAAAAAATATCTTCTTTGCACAGAGTATGTGTGCACTGACTGTCCCTTTAACACAAAAAGAAAATCGTACATGTGTTGCTGTATGCAAGTGTGAACTTCGCAGTGTTCATCAATCGCTTTGCCTCAGTTACTTCTTCAGTTTAAAAGAGAAGATTCAGAAGAACAATTACCTTGAACTTGATTTTCTTCCTTGATTACTGAGACAGAGTAAAATGGTGGCTCTCACAACCAGAGAGCCATTTGAGAAGTTGTAATAGTGACCCAAAGTGCAGCTGTCTGCCCTGGCCTTTGAAACCCTGAAACCGTCTGAAGAGGTTGAGTGACACTATTCTTCCCCTTAGAGCCCTCCAGAGGAACCAGATTCCTAGAAGAGTCAGGGCTCCAAAGAGAGACCGTTGTTTCCCATCTTGTCCATTTCTCAATTTCTAGACAGGCGTGCTATTATCCCAGAAAGGTTAAGAGTGGATCATGTCCTTCTCTCACCCATCTCTAGGACATCTCCAGGGAGACCCATGGCACTGTGGTTTCTATATGGTACTGGCTTTTAATCAGCATTCATCAAAGAATGACTTCTGTTCTCTTGCCTCCTATACAGAAAAGAAGAGCAGTAAAGAAACTGACTTCTCCCCATCTGTGGCTGCCGGCGGCTCTTCACCACCCGTCTTCCTGAAAGGCCTCTCTGACCTCGAGGTCATGGATGGGAGCCAAGTAATCATGACAGTCCAGATATCAGGTCTGTTACCATGAGTGGTCTTATCTCCGACGCCTGGGTGTTTGGGGAGCTGGGGATATGGAGAGAAGCGGTGCCATCAATCAGGGAACATCTTCTCCTGGGATGTCTGCATGCTCAGGCTGCTGCTGGTAGATCTCACAGAAAGCATGAGGAGAACCAGCACTAGTTCATGATTATGTACACGTCTTTGGCTTTTGCTTTGCTGCCTCCACGGTCTCACTGATGGGAAATTGCTACCACCAGCCCCCTGCCCGCCCGTCCGTGGGTGCCGCCTTCAGTCATTCCCTGACTTAGAAGACTAGCCCCGAAGGCTAGAAGCCATCCTCTGACTCTTTTAATATCTAGGGACCGTTAAAGTATCCCTAGGCAACATTTGGGGGGAATTTTTAAAAATTACTAACAACCCCAAAACAGCATTTCCATACAATGAGAAGAATTCAGAAAAAGGATTCTATATGGAGACGAGGAATCTTCATATCCTGCTTCTTGCTTAAAAAAAAATTAACACGTTGTATGTGTGTCTTAGTACAGTGATTTAAAAATGCAAATGATTGGGGCAACTAGGTGGCTCAGGGAATAGAGCACTGGCCCTGGAGTCAGGAGGGCCTGAGTTCAAATGCAGCCTCAGACACTTAACAGTAGCTGTGTGACCTTGGGCAAGTCATTTAACCCCCATTGCCTTGCCTTCCCCCCTCCAAAAAAATACAAATGATGTCCACTTTAAATCCTGTACTCTTAACACAATAGGGTTTTTCCCCCCAGTAAACACTCCGTTTAGTGCCAGTGACAGGAATATCAATCTTGTACTATCAAAGCAACGTGTTAAAAGACTTTTCTTTTTTAAGTGGCAAGATGACACAGTGGATTTTCCTCATTCCTCTTTGGCCATGTGATTCAGTGCCTGAGCTTTAATTTGGACATGCTGAATTTTTAAATGAAAATCATGAGTAGGGAAGGGATAAGGGGGAAAGACGGGTGTTGGGAAAGAAGGAATTGGAAAACAGAAGGGGAATTGGCACACGCTTTGCGACTGCATGGTTTTTGGAATTTTATTACAAACTCTGGTAAAGAACTTTCTGCATTTTCCTGATGTGAGGCAGGGGACAAGGAGGGAGAAAAAAAGGAAAGTATGAGGACGAATCTAAAGGTTAAAGGAAGGAGCTAAGACACGGGTTATTCCCTAGCAAGAACAAGAAAGGCACAACATCCATTCATTCTCTATTATTGTTGGACTGACTGAGTCTGAGAGGGAGGAGGAGGTGAGACGCGGGGCACGTGTACAAAGTCCTCCGGCGGTGGGAGAAGGACGGAAGCCCCGGCTCCCACCTGGGCCGCCAAACACAGACACAGCAGCCCCCGTCCCGCTGCCGCTCCGCGGGCAGACTGGCGTTTGTGCTGGGGGCGGGGAGAGTCAGGGTCGTTAGCCCGGCTTTGTAGTTTCTTGTGCAGTTGACCTGCTCACTTTGGGATAACTCACTTTTGCCTTCCCTGTGTGCACCGAGGACATCCTTTGTGGCCTTCGATAAGCCTTATTAATGCAAGAAACAGGGACCAAACACCGTCTTTGTGCAGAATTTGGTGTCAAGGGCACCAAGGATGTTTAGGTAAGACAGGTCCCCACCTTCTTGGTGCCTGTAATTGCGTAAGTGGACAGCACGCAAACATAGATGATAATCATTTCTAGCACTTTATAGCGTGCTTTGAAGGTTTGCTAAACTGTGCATGTACATATATATATATGTATATATATGTATATGTATACATGCACATAAATACATTTTTATATATGTGTGTATGTATACATACATACACACATATGAAATCTCACAACTCTGTGAGATAGATGCTGTGATGATTGCCACTTTGACAGATAAGGAAACTGAGGCTGAGAGAGGCCAGTAACTTATGTAGGGCCACACAGCTAGTAAGTGTCTGAGGCAGGATCAGAACTCGGGGCTTCCTGAATCCAAGTGCAGTGCTCCCTAATATTTACCACAGTATTTCTTCTGTGGTCTGAATTCCAGAGAAATGCAGAGAACCATGAGCTACGTGAGGCCCAAAGGAGAATCAACAGTAACGGGGGGCATTTCCTCAGTTCACATGGGGGCTCTGCCCCCACTCTGCCCCTGCCAAAAATGCAAACGTGACCAATTTCCTTCTAAGCAGTTAATAGAATTCCAACTTTGAAAAGGATTAAAATGAAGCGTGTTATCCAAGAGTTCCGCTTCTAAGTCAGTGGCTGCCCAAACCCTCCCGGGCAGGGGGCTGTTTGTTCCCTTCCTCAGGATCTCCAGAGATGGAGACATTAGGTCTCCTTGATAGTCATTGAATTCTTTTAAAATTTATTTTTATTTTCTGCTTTTTGGAGGGCAATTGGGATTAAGAGACTTGTCCAAAGTCACATCGCTAGTGAGTGTGTCAAGTGTCTGAATCCAGATTTGAACTCAGGTCCTTCTGACTCCAGGGCCAGGGCTCTACTCACTGCGCCACCTAGCCACTCCTAAATTCTTTTTGGTATCCCATTTCCTTGGCATCCATTTTCTTCTTTGATCTGTGACTGGAGAGAAAAGTTTCCATTGGAATCCCTTGTTCAAGCCCACACAACTCATTCCTTCCCTCTGGCTGCCTTGGAGGAGGCAGAACCCCTTCCCCATCTTCCTCCCTTTTGCAGGTTCCCCCTTTTGACACTAGATGGCACTCATGAGTTTGTAAGGGGAAAGCTTAGTGGGCTTTCCTTCTGCAGTTTGGAAGCCAGTAGAAAGAAACAGTGGAATGAATGGGTTAAGGCAGCGAGAAGTCGGGTGTAAGTGTGTTTTAGGCATAGTTAGATAAGGGAGAAAAGGAAGCCGTGGAAAGTGGTGACTGCCTACGTATGTCAAAATGATATTCGTGTAATATTAACAGCTTACGTTGTGTAATGCCAACATTCCTCGTCTCTGTTCGCTCCTTTGGGTCTTCACAAAAGGCCTGTATGAGGAATAGCTCTAGAGCCTTCTCAGTGCGGAATAGTAGAAAGAGAACTGCGTGACCCTGGGCAGCTCACATAACCTCACTGAGCAGTAGTTTCCTCATCTGCAAATCAAAGACCATATCACAGCATCTCAGAGTTGGAAGGCACATTATTGTTGAGTTGTATCTGATTCTTTGTGACCCCATTTGAGGTTTTCTTGGCAAAGATACTTGAGTGTTTTACTATTGCCTTCCCCAGTTCATTTTACAGATGAGGAAACTGAGGCCAAGAGGGTTAAGTGACTTGCCCAGGGTTACACAGATAATAAGTATCTGAGGCTGGATTTGAACTCATGAGGATGAATCTTCCTGACTCCAAACCCAGTGTCCTATCCATTGTGCCACCTAGCTGCCCCTTGGGGGGCACTTTATTTATCAACTAATCCAATCCCATTCTTGAAGACAGACATCTTTGACAATACCCCCAACAAGTGGTCATCCAGCCCTCTCCTCAAGACATCCAGTGGGGAGAAATTCATCACTTCACAAGACAGCCCATTCCACTTATGGACAGTTTTAATTATTAGGATAGTTTTTCATCTTATAGACCTGAAGTCTATCTGTTGGCAACTTAGGATCACAGACCTAAGACTAGAAAGGAGCTCAGTGGCCATCCTCCATGTGCTAGGTGTTGGGGTTACAAAGATAAAGATAAAACAGTCCTTGCCCTCAAGCAGCTTCCATTCTAATCAAATCAATTCACAATTTGATGATGAGGCCTTCCAGATTCTCCTTTTGTGAGTGATGTTGTGCAGACAATATCAAGTCATAGAATGCTATAGTACCTGAAATAGGGAGGGAGGGAGGACAGAAGAAGAAAGGAAGGGAGGGAAGGATGAAGGAAGGAAGGGAGGAAGGAAGGGAGGGAGGAAGGAAGGAAGAAAGGAAGGGAGGGAGGAAGGAAGGGAGGGAGGAAGGAAGGGAGGGAGGGAGGGAGGAAGGAAGGAAGGAAGGAAGGAAGGAAGGAAGGGAGGGAGGAAGGAAGGACAGAAGAAAGGAGGAAAGGAAGGAAGGAAGGGAGGGAAGAAGGAAGAAAGGAGGAAAGGAAGGGAGGGAGGGAGGAAGGAAGGAAGGAAGGAAGGAAGGAAGGAAGGAAGGAAGGAAGGAAGAATGGATTCATACAGGAAATACCAAATGGATAACGGATAAAAATGTTGTCAGGCCACATTTAGAAAACCAGCACTTCCAGAATGGGGGAGGTGTTTCCACTACATTCTGTCCCTTCTGCTATACTGTGTTCAGTTTTAGGCAGCACACTTTGGGAGAGATGAAAATGAGTTTCATTATATTTAAAAGAGAGTAAGCAGGCTGGAAAGACGTCCTGCTGCTTGAGGACAGTCAGAGGAATGAGCCACTCAGCTGGGAGAGAAGCAGATTGGGGGCAGCGATGATAGCTATCCTCAGGGATTCAAAGGGAAGAAGGTGTAGACTTGTACTGCCTGTCCCAAGAGGGAAGAAGTAGGAATATGTGGAAGGAAGTCATAGAGAAACAGATTCAAGGGAACACTTTCCAGCAGTTCATACTATGCAGAAGCAGAATGGCCTGCTTCTGGAGGTCATAGGTCTGCCCTCTGGAGAGGTCTTCATACAGAGCCGGCTGACCACTTAATAGGATTTTTAGAACAAATTCTTGTTGGGCTGGTTGCCTTATTCTGTTTATACGGTTGATTTTTCTGATCCCAAAGGCAGTCAGTAGGCACTTAATAAATGCTTCTTGACTCTACTTTTATCCTTATTAAATTTCATTAGATTAGATTGTTAACATTCTAGCTTAATAGATGCTTGTATTAATGGTCTTGCAGGGCTGTTTCAACAAAAAGTGCTTTGTAAGTCTTTAGGTACTAGGTAGTGCAGTGGATAGACTTCTGTCCCTGGAGTCAGGAGAACTCATCATCCTGAGTTCAAGCCCAGCTTCAGACACTTACTGTGTGACCCTGAGCAAGTCACTATACACTATTGCCTCCATTTCCTCATCTGTAAAATGAGCTGGAGAAGGAAATGGCCAACCTCTCCACGATCTTTGCCATTTTACTCAAAATGAAGTCATGACTGAACAGCAACAACAAGGCACTATGTGAATATTATCTGTCATTATTACTCTCCAGAATCAACAACCTGATCCTTTCAGTGAATCATTAAAGAAGCTGTTTCTCACCTGGTTATCCCCAGGCTTCAGCTCTTCCATGTATTTTTCTAATTACAGAGATGTCATGTTTTCCTTTAAAGAAGCACTTCTAGAAGCCCATCCTCCCCCATCCCTCTCCATTCCCTTCTTCTAGTGATGTCTGTCCCTCTTCGATGTGCAGGGAACCCACCCCCCAAGATCCTCTGGCTTCATAACGGGAAGGCGATCCAAGAGTCAGAGGACTTCCACTTTGAGCAAAACGACGATGAGCATAGTCTTCTCATCCAAGAGGTGTTTCCTGAGGACACTGGCAGGTACACCTGTGAGGCCTGGAACAGCGCTGGTCAAGTCAGAAGTCATGCGGTACTCACCGTGCGAGGTGAGGCCAGTTTCTCTGTCAAAGAGGAGGGGTTTCCATGAGGTGATTGGGGAAGGCGGAGATTCTCAGGAGGGGAATAGTGAACACGTAGGTGAGCAAGGCTTCTCTCCCATCTTTAGGGTTTTCTGCCCCTCTATTTCCCTGTAAACCTGTCAGATTTGGCCATGGTGCAGAGACAGAACTACCCCTACCTATTTCGTCATGATAGAATTTTGAAATGACCTCTGGGTCACTTTTTCCTCCCTATCTTAAGGGAGCTTACACTCTAATGTGAGAGATAAATTAGACATTCTTTACAATATGAGTCAAACCTTGATCTTCCGCATGGAACTTTCACATTTTATGGTTTTTCCACATTGAATGTCAACCCTTCTTTGCCTCTAGGAGATTTCTGGGCTGTCTCTGAGAGAGGAGAGATATGGTTATCGCTGTCAGGGAGCTCCAGGTCTAGTGGGTGGATGTTTCATCTTTCGAATTTGCCAGCGAAGCGCTGCTGCTCTCATGAGTCCACACTTCCCTCAGCCTTCGGTTCAGTCAATCGATCGATCAACATTAATTTAATGCCTACCATGGCCAGGTGCTGCACTGAGACTTGAGGATACAAAAAGAGGCAAAAGACAGGCCCTGCCCTCAAGGAACTTGCAATCTAATGCTGATGTATGCTATAAGAAAGCATGTTTGTGTTTGTGTTATACACACAAGGTATAATTTAGAAGGCAGACCTACAGATAAGAGGATACAGCATAAGTGAATTCCAGATAGAAATGATTTTTGGAATATGTGCTGTTTTCAATTATCCGTTTCACTCCTCCCCATTATGATAGAGAATTGAAAATAGTGCCCACCAAAATGCCCGACTCAGTGCCATCGTTCTTTGGTCATTCTCAGAGCCTCAAGATGGCACCCAGCCCTGGTTCATTAGCAAGCCTCGTTCAGTGACAGCTACCCAGGGCCAGAATGTCCTGATCTCCTGTGCCATTGCTGGGGACCCCTTCCCTACTGTACAGTGGCTCCGGGATGGCCGGGTGCTCACCAAAAACTCCGGCTACTCAGAAGTGATGCAGAATGAAGATGTGTTCACCATGGTGCTGAAGAATGTGCAGCCCTCTCATGCTGGCCAGTATGAGATCCAGCTCAAGTAAGTCTCTTTCCTGGCCCCTGCCCCTGCCCCTGCCCCTGCCCCTGCCCCTGCCCCGTGCTCATTCCCTCACTCCCCCAACTCTAGGATACTGTGGAGTGCGGAACCCAGAGAGACAGTGTCCGACTCAGGGCTTAACGTGGAGGAAGTGGTAGGTCCCAGGTCTTTGTTAAAGGACTTTAATTTTCCTGTGGTCGAGAACTCTTCTCTCCTCGGGGTTTTTCCCCTTTTGTTTTGTCCTCTTATTCTTTAGCAGAGAGGGGATAATAAGGTGAGAAAGGGAAGGCAAGGGAGGATCCTTGGCCTCACTCTCTTTGCTTTTCCCTCCTCCGTCTCCTGATTGCACTGACTTTTTCACGGTCACTAGTGTTTATATAGCGTGCTGAAATTCGTGGAGATTTACATGTGTTTGTCTCCCTTGATCCTCTCAAGAACCTGCAAGGTAGGCTCTATTATTATCCCCACTTCATGCTTGAGGAAACTGAGGCTGAGGGAGTTTAAGTGACTTGCCCAGGGTCACATGGCTATAATCTGAGGTAGGATTCCAACCCTGGTACTCCCAGCTATAGGTTTCATACTCTGTATGTGGCTCCACTCAGCTGCCTCACTATGTGATCCAAAAATATACTTGAAGTGATGAAAAGAAGCCGTGTTTCTGCAGCTCCCTGCTCCCTTTCTCTCCAGGCTGCTGGTGATGAACTGGCTGGCCCTGGATGCTTGAGGTTGGTGCAGGCACAGGGAAGGGCCCTGCATGCATTGTGTTGGGTACCTGGCCCGGTTTCGGGATCTCTACTCTCCTGGACTTCTCATTCCCCCTGAGCTAAATCCCTTTTATTCAAAGTCGTCCTGTGCTTAGCGTCTTTGAGAAGGGGGCAAAAGGACAGGGAAGTCTGGAGGAAAGGGCACTGTGGAAACGTTTTTCCTGGAACTTTTTTATTCTTTAATATAACGGGGGCTGTAATGGGGATATAATACTCGGGTCTCCAAGAAGTCCCAGGCGTATCTCAAACGCTGCTTTATGGTCTGAGTGTACAAGTCACCTCCCTTTTGACAATTGCTTCATTTCTTGTTTTTTTCCAAAACATAAAAGCAATTCTGTTCAAAAACATGTGTATGGAACTGGAAATTTTTTTTTAAATGAATGTTAAAGAAAACTTAGTGAGCACAAAAATGACCCGTATCAAAGCAAGGATTATGAACCTTTTTAGTGTAGTGCACTCCATTAGCAGTCTGGTGAAGCCTGAGGACCCCTCCTCGGAATCAGGTTTTTAAATGCATCAAATAAAATACACTGAATATTTTAGAATCCGGATATCAAAATATAAAAAACTGTCAGAGAGCCACCCCCTAAAATCTTATTTGTGGCCCCCACATTAAGAATCCTTGCCTTAGAGAGGCAAGCTCTTCCTCTCCATCCCTCATTGGACAGCCTTTCCTTTCCTCCCCTGTCTTAAGCCATCTCAGTGACATAGTAGTGTCCCATTAGGCTTCCTTCCATCCAAGGGAGGAGGCTAATGACTCCTTTGTGAGGGCACCTGCTGATTTTGCAGAAATGGATCAATGGGGCCGTCAGAAATGATGAGTTCAGGACTGTCGATATGTATTATCTGTTTTCAGATAAGTCATCTACCTCCTCAGGAAATACCCCCCTAAGCCTCAGTTTCTTTATCTATAAAATGGAGTCTTGGCCTCCATGACCTCTGAGGTCAGGACCAGCTCCCAATCTGTGACCCTGTAAACTCTTTTTGGCATCAGCCTGAGTCCCGTATAATCAGAAAGTTATCTCCTGATTATAACAAAATCACATTAAAATATAGGATATTCCAAAACCAAGTAAGAATTTGGGCATTATTCACGCTCCTGCTTACCTTCACTGGTATAGCTAACTGAAGTTAAACCTACGTGCCCAAATGGACAACTAAGGTGGGTTAGTGTCAGCTGGAATTCACGATCTGGGGTGACCCTTCTGAAATGGACCCTTCCCAGAGGGGACAGATAGACTTTTAAAAAAAGATGGTCTTTCATTTTTATATCACATTCAATTCTGGACATATCCCTTCTTGCCTCTCAAGAAAACCCTCACGCTAATGACAAAGATTAAAAAGGAAAGGAAAAAATCAATGTGGCAAAATCAGTCCATACAGCGACTGTGTCCGCGAGCATGCACAACATTCTGCATGCTGGAGAATCTTCTCCAAGAAGAGATGAGCTTTTGTTAGAAATTTTGGAAGGAGAGAGCTGTGATTTAGCATATGGAGTAGGTCAATTGTATAATCTTTGGGAGAGGCTGAGCAAGGATACACAATGGCAGAACCAAAACAAGACTTTGCAGAAAGATTGCTAACCCAGAGTCGAGGGTTTGGTGTAGAGTCAAGTCGGCAGGTCCGAACTAAGCCAAGGCCCATTGCAGAGAGTTTGCATTTGGTACCCTGGGAAGTCAGGACCCTTGCTGCATTGTCCTGACCCAGACTGCCCCCACTTCTCTTTTCTTTCCCCCTCAAAAAATCCACCTCTTTATCCATTCAAAAGCCCATTTATCCCAGCCCTGGCTACAGCCCAAACAGAGCAGAAGCAAATCAGTGGAAAGTTCTCCCGGGGGATGAGTGCCAGGCCCTGGCACAGACACGGTTTTCCACTTCGGTTTTGTTCTTGCTGGCAGTGATCAGTTAGACACTGAGCTGGGACAGAATGCCTTTCAAGGTGTCTAGCTGGCCTAGGCAGTGGAACTGAGAATAGAGGTGAAGGGGGGAAGGGGGCATGGAGGATAGGGTGAGAGTCGTGGAACTGCTCCATGCCCCTCTCCAAGCTCTGCTCCAGCTGTGAGGACAGGACAGTCTATATATGTGGAGATGAAAGGGTGCCTTTCTTCCTCCCCCCCCTTTTTCTTCATTACCTGGTTTGCCAGGGCGTACTGTGGTCAGGTCAAAAAAAGACATATCCAGAGCTCAGCTGAGATATCTGAAGGATTGACCCTTACCAATAAATTTCCATTTTGAAAATAGATTTGCCTGTACTGTTCATTCCAGAGCAGAGCAATCGGTAACAGGATTCACTCTACTTGCTTTGGACTTGGGCTTCTTAGGGTGACTTCATTGGTGTAGAGAACTCCCGGGTGAGAAAAATCCCTTTACCAATGGGGGTCAGCACCTTATAATCTTAGAACGTGACCTAAGGCATTGAGAGGTTGAGTAACTTCTCCAGGCTCACATAGCAAGCTTGTGTCAGAGGCAGGATTCGGAGCCTGGTCTTCTAGGCCTTACGTCTTCTCTTTTCCAACTATGCTATACCATTTCCCCTGTGATCCTAATTTATACTGTGTTTTATGATGTAGAAAGTGCCTTTTTATACAACAACTCTGTGAGGTAGGTGGTATAAGTAGTATTACTGAGAGGCAATGTAGTATAGTGGATACTGGAAGTTAGGTTTAAATCCTCCCTCTGGAGCTTACTGGCTCTGTGACCTTGGGTGAGTCCCTTAACCCCTTTCAGCTTCAGTTGCCTCAATCGTGAAATGGGGACAATCTCACTTACCTCAGGCGGTTACAGTTAGGGTGAGTCGGTTGGTTAATAAATAAACATCATTAAGTAGGCTTCTGTGTCCAGCTTGATGCTAACTAAGCACTAGGGATTCAAGGGAAGACAAAAGACAGTCCCTGCCCTTGATAAGCTGGGGCAGAATGCCTTTCACCTTGTCTAGCTTACCTAGGAAGTGGAGCTGGGGATCGGATCGAGGTGAAGGCGGGGAAGGGGATATTCATGATAGGGTGAGAGTCATGGAACTGATCCATCCCGCTCCCCACACTCTGCTCCAGCTGTGAGGGCAGGACAGTCTCTAAATGTGGAGATCAAAGGGCACCTCTCTTCCCACCTCCAACGGGGTCCTTGGAGGGTTTGGAGTCCAGTCTCCTTATTTGACAGATAAGGAAACCAAGCCTGAGAGAGATCAGCTATTTTGAGAGGGTCGCACTGTGAGGCAGCTTTTGAATTCAGACCCTCCTGGCTTAGTCAGCACTCTGCTACACCAGAAGTGTCAAACTTGAGGTCCCAGGGGCAAACCTCCTCACCCCACCCATCCAGATTTAAATGTAATTGGGAATGCTTATCAGAATAAATAAAAGTACAAAACAACATAGACAATGTTAATTTGTGGTTTCCTAAATCAGCATGTGACTCAGGGATCCATTTTCTATTTGTCTTGGGCACCACCTTCGCTATGCTGTACTGTGCTGCCTTCTAGGGGCAGCTAGGTGGTGCCGTAGATGGAGTCCTGGGCCTGCCATCAGGAAGGCTCATCTTGAGCTAGTTGACTAACTGTGTGACCCTGGGCAAGTCCCTTAACCCTCTCTGTAAAACAAGCTGGAGAAGGAAATGGCTAACTACTTCAGATCTTTGCCAAGAAAACCCCAAATGGGATCATGAACGGTGCTAGTGGCTGAACAACAACAAATGTTGCCTTCTTCTCATTAGAGACTCCTTTGGGTTACCTACCTCCTCTTTTTAAAATGCCTCTTTTAAAAGGTTAAGCTTATCAGTAATTCACACCTTATTCATGTAAAGCAATCCGAGACTTACTGATGCATTGCGTTCCTCCCATTCATTAGTCAGCTTTTGGGAACTTAGAGTGAGTTTTCCCTTAGGAATGGTGTTATAAATAGCATCTCTTGGACTCTGTATCCCTTGGGCCACAAAACTTTCTTTTATCCATACTTGCTTCAGTACTTTGAGATCAGAGCTTGGAACCGTGTGGGTGTTCTCTGATCCAGGCAGATCGAAACCCCCTGCATGTCTTAGCTGGCCATCTTCATGAGTTGCTGTGGCTAGGGAAAAAAATCCTCCTCTGGTGGTCAGTCTTCCCAGATTTAACCAGGCTGGCCCTCAAGTGCCAGGCACCCTATTGCCAAGCCCATATTCAACCTATTCCTGTCTTATAGGATTTGCCTGCTCTTGGACCTTCCAGAGCTCAGGGTCTCTTCCAAGCCATGCTGAGGCATCAGGATGAGGACGTTATGGGGCACTGAATACCTTAAGTCATCAAAATTCTCCTTGAAGGCCAGGGATGGCTTTGTATGCCACCCCCGCCTCCCCACTCCAGTCTAGCACTTGTTAGGGATAGGAACTAGATCTCTGAGTTGGTCAGAGTAGAGCAGAGGGGTCAGAGGCTGGGCATGTGCTCAAGACCCAGATTAAAATGGAGTTCCTGTCTCATTTTATCATGTGGATGTATTATTTTTTTTAGAAGAAGTCTATAAACATGTGTGGTTTTCTAAGTCGATGTGCCACTTCCAGGGATGCTGGTCAGCTTTAATGGCTCCCCACTGAAGTTGGACCCCACAGGTGTAGAGAATTTCCTACATGAAGAAACTCCCTCCGTGGTACAGAAGGAGACAATGGCTTTCTGGCGATGACCGAGGCTGGAATCTTTTGTTGACTGTGTTATTTGTTATAGGAGTTTTGTTTTTCTTTTCTTCTTTTCAATGGGGGTGAGGGAGGAGGCGGGAGGGAGCAAAAACAGATGTTTTATTCATTGAAAAAAAATCAAATTGAACTTAAAAGGAACAAGAATCTCCTTCTGCCAATGCAGACCAACACCTTCTCGGTAACTTAAAGTCTTAGAAAGCTGCCTTGAAAACTGAGAGGTTAAGTATTTTGCCCAGAGCTCCACAGCCAGTAGGGAGGTGTCCAAGTCAAGATTAATTGGCTCATTATGTTGCCCACACCATTTCTCATAGCAGGCCCTTAAATGTTTGTTGAACAGTTGGATTGAGTGCTTGGTAATTGAAATAGTACATTAATAAAAGCCTTAACAGCTCCCACTGCCTTTGGGGGAAGACAGAGCCCCAAGCTCTGAGTCCTAATGAGCATAACTTAGTCCCTTTGTGGCCTGGGGCCCCCCTAAACTTGGGCGCCCCTCCCCTAGCTGTACTGGGCTACAGAAGGGCTCATCCTGAAATTCAGCTCCCCAGTTCTCTGATCTTCCTGACATCCTCTGGGGTTAGGATACTGGATCTCTGAGGACTAAGGCTAATGGCAGGTGAGAGAACTTCAAAGGCTTCACCTGCTCTTCAGGGCTCTGGTGATGGCAACCACTTGGGGACCATGGGAAGTCATCTCAGATTATGCCAATCCTTGATGAAGTGCATTTAATCTGTTTTCTAAGAGTCTAGAGTGGTGGTTCTCAACCTGTGGGTCGCATGACTCTTTCACAGGGGTTACAGGGGTCACCTAAGACGATCGGAAAACATATTTCCGATGGTCTTAGGAACCGAGACACTGCTCCTCTATCCGTCTCCAGGTGGGTCTGCCTACATGCCCACATACCCACATACAAGTGTTAAAGGATCAGGCAATTGGGAAGGTTGAGAACCACTGCTCTAGAGCCTGGAGACATTAAAAAGTTTCTGGATTGGTGGTTCTACTGCAGATCTGCTCAAAAATCTTAAGCTCCTCTGGATTTCCCTTCTCTAGTCACACAGTATGAAGAGTTAGCCCTGTCTCAAATACTAGGGATCCTGCTTCATGAACTGGGCAGGTTATGGCTGCCCAACTCCTTCTGTGTTTCCCCATTCCCTAAGTTTCACTGTCCTGTATCCCCAGCTCTTAGGTACTTAATAAATGCTTACTTGCTGACAGACTGTCAGAAGGAAAGAATCACAAATGAGAATAGAGCAGCGAGGGAGATATCTGTGTCTACCTGTGTACTCACGTGCCTAAGTCCATTCTTAAAATATGCACCTGTTAGAAATAGACCCTGACATACATGTGGATTTAGAGGTGGGTTTACAAAGAGATCGAATGTGTGTCTGCGTGTGCAGCGTACGTTCACTCACTTCTCCTGCGCTGTCTTCATCATGCTGTCGGCTATATCTCTGCACCATTCCCATTACCCTTACCAGTCACTCCACAGCATCTTTTGACTGGTCAGGATGTAGAAGCGCCATCAGCTAGCAAAGCTCTGGGGAGACAGGCATAGAACTTGGTAACAGGAACCTGCTACTAAGGAAAACCTGGTTTGGTATAATGGTATAATTTGGCATGATGCTGGCCCACTCCTCTGCCTCTCCCCCTGCCACTGGCCCTGGCTTCCTCACTCTTCTCTCTGCTTTCCGGAATAGGACGCAGAGTTATCCACAGGTACCAAAAGAGTTAGTAGTGTCTCTACTAGGTGTCATTGAAAGTGGGTGTGGAGAAAATGTCCTCTGCAGAGAAAAGAATCAAGGCTGCTATAGGCTTGAAGGGATGCTTGAGTAGCAGGTGGACAGGAGATGGAAGAAGTGTTTAACTTTATAAGTTGGGAAAGTGTTGGATGTGGTGGGACACAGTGGGGCATTGAATTCTCTGCCATAAAAGAGGATGGGGGCATTCAGCGTCAAGGGCCAGGCAGAAGGACCAGATCACCTAGTCAGAATTCTCACCTTCTCGTCCTTTTACTCTGCATGCTGGGAGAACTAGAGGGGAGCCGGGTAGCTTGGTTCTGGCCCCATCTGCCCCTAAGTCATTATGTGACCTCAGGCCAGTCTTGGTCTAGGTTTCCTCCGCTGAAAACTGTGATTTTGAATCACAAAGGGCCCCTCCCCCTCTCGCATTCATGCTTTTGCTGGAAGAAGGGTTTGGGAGTTGGATTTTCTTTCTTTGTCTTTTCCATTGGAGGCTGTGTCCATTTATGAAACTGGGGGCCCTGGGGATGATGCTTGGCTTCAAGAGCCGACTGAATTAGAAAAATGTATGTAATAAGGAAAAGGAGAAAGAGGTGTGGGATCAGTTCTCTACCCCAATCTCCTCACTCTCCATGTAGATTCCATCTTATGACCCAAGACATCTCAAAGAGTTAGCTTTATTAAGGAGGTGAGGTGACAAAATGGGGACCAGGTCTATCTCTGGATTTTGGAGAGGAATGGGGCTTATCTTGCAGCAGGACTGGAGCCCATTGGCCTTCTGAAACACCGCTTCCCCAAATTAAGCCTCCAGTCACCCCTACCATTCCTGACATCTTCTCAGGGGAGACTAGGACAGAGAATCCATGCACTGTACCCCACACATAGCCTAGGGAAGGGGGAGACTTGAAGGCCAGAAACCCTTTAACCTAGGGATATACTTTGAAATCTTCAGGAACCGAGTGGGCGAGTGCAGCTGCCAGGTGTCCCTGATGCTCCAAGAGGGCCCTTCTGGGGCCCTGGGAGAGGCCATCCCCATCCGACCGTAAGTACTGCTCCCTGGGAACTGGCCAGGGTCAGGCTTTCTTTTCTCCTTTACTGGTCTCTGGTTCTTACTCCTGCCCTCCCAGACCCTGCCTTGGCAGCCACTCAAGCTAGTCCCCTTAGATGTGGCCCTACAGATTGCTTGCATCTTCCAGCTGAAGCTGCTGGAACAGAGAAGGAGAGATTGGAAAAGGGAATAAGGGAGGGTGAAGGGGGGTGAATATTTTTTTTTTTGCACACACCCTTATATGGCTACTGAAGTCATTACCGATGCAATAGAGCAACTAGGCAGGCGAGTTCCTCTCACCAACGTTCCCTTCTATAAACACAGCCAGGCCAGCCCCATCCCTCTTCTCCTCCCCCCCCCTCCCGCCCTCAGGGATTTGCTCTCCCCTGACTTTTTTTTTAACCAGCCCCTTTTCCTTCTGCTCCTTTTCTTTTTTCCCTTCATTGGTTGTAGGAGGAAGGAGCCTGCCAGCTGTGAAGGACTCGCCGGGGGAGGAGGAGGCATTGGCAGTGGTGGTGGCCATCATGGAACACTAGGACCCCTGGGCCTGGGGAGCAGGCTGAGCTGGAGACCTGAAGAGGGGGGTGAGGACGTGCGGGGGGTGCTGAAGAGGCGAGTAGAGACCCGGGAGCATACAGAGGACCGGCTTCGACAGCAGGAAGTGGAACAGCTGGACTTTCGAGACCTCCTGGGGAAGAAGGTGTGCACCAAGACTCTGTCAGAAGAAGAGCTGAAGGAGATCCCGGCCGAGCAGATGGATTTCCGCGCCAACTTGCAGCGGCAAGTGAAGCCAAAAACATTATCAGAGGAGGAGAGGAAGGTGCATAGCCCTCAGCAGGTTGACTTCCGCTCCGTGTTAGCCAAGAAGGGGGGTCCTAAGGCCCCTGTAGTGGAGAAGGCAGCACTTCCCAAACCAGCTACCCCAGATTTTCGTTCTGTGCTTGGCAACAAAAAGAAGTTACCTGCAGAGAATGGCAGTGCCAACACTGAATCCCTGAATGCCAAAGCAGGAGAGAATGCCAAGCTGGTTGAGAACACCAAACTGATAGGGAATGCCAAGTTAGCTGAAGCCCAGAAGCCTTGTGGTGATGCCAAGTTAGCCAATACCCAAAGATCCATTGGGAATGCCACCCCAGCCGAAACCAAGAAACCTGTGGGGAATACCCAGCCAGCGGAACCCCGAAAACAAGCAGGGAAGGAAGAGCTTAAGAATGAGGTCGTCAATGATGTGAACTGCAAACGGGCCTGTACAGGAGCTCTAGACAGTGATAAGATTGCAGAAAGAAAAGGCAGCCCCCCAAGCTTCACAGAGAAACTCCAGGACTTACGTGTGGCACAGGGTAAAAAGCTTTTCCTTCAGTGCCAGGTTGCATCTGAGCCCCCAGCCACCATTACTTGGACACTGAATGGGAAGGCCCTCAAGACCACCAAGTTCATCGCCCTTGCCCAGGAAGGTAAATAGACATGTGGTAGGGAGGAGGGAGGAGAAGGTTACATAGAGGGCCAATCTCAGCCCATTCTGTGTGCCCTAAGAAAACTTTGGCCTATTGGTCATTGCCATAGGGCGAGTTAACTGTAGCATGCAGACTGAGTAATCTGCATAATGCTATGGGTCCCAGGAAGAGTTTAGGGCAAGTATTACTGTATACATTCACCCCTGGAAAAATACAAACAGTAGAGATCACCTCCAAGGAACCCTGGCACATGCTTTGCTGTGCTGAGGGTGGGGAGGATGGCAGGGTGTCCCCAGCTCTGGCATTGTGCTCACCCTGGCACAATGGGTTGGCAGATTCTCTTCCCATCATGCCTTGTGGTCACCACAGAGTAGACATGCCCCCCATCCTACCATCAAGACCTATTGACTGATGCTCTGAATAAGGGCTATGTTGTTAGCTTCAGTGTTTAGGGTATCATGGGTTTGGGAGATGCGTAGTGGAATGAAGCAGTAGTGGCCACTGGGGAGCAGGAGAGGGTGTTGTTGTCCAGGCAGAGTTGTGCGTTTGAGTTAATGGCAGCTTAGTTCAGAATACTGTGGGCTCCGGGAGTGTGTGGCTTTGGGAAGGGGTGGGGGAGACAGAAGGGGCTGGTGGAGGCAGTGTCTGCACAGGTCCTTGTGTGTTTGTGGTAGTGTGGGTTTGGGGGGAGGGGTGAATGAGGGGAAGAAAATCCAAAACACCCCTATGGCATACACAGAGGCAGCCAACACTGCTCGCTTCCTAATTTGGATGAGACATTTGTTTGCTGGCATTTCGCATTCTTGATGGTGAGGAAAAGGCGGTGGGGCTGTGTGGGTATCTTTTCCATCTGTCCCCTTCTGGTGTGTGAGGAGGAGAGAACAGGGAGGGGGACTCTTGGTAGTATGTTCTTTACTCTTAGAAAGGTGAAAGAAGGTGGGAGAGATGGTGTCCCCAGACCTTCAGTTTGTACCGGCTGCATTTTGTTCAGTCCAGAACCTGGTTGGAGAGAGAGAAGAGAACTGAGACAAACAGGACTCCCAGCACCTCATTCTGGTGGTTGTCAGAGGAACAGACCACTGGGGTCCTGGAATAACAGTCCTGGGGCTGGCGCTGGGGCCGAGCTGTTCCTGGCAGCGCCGAGTGGGGAGAATCACATTCTTCTCTGTCAGTTGGTTGGATAAGGAGCACAAGGGAGGGGTAGCCACATGAGAAACTGGCCCTGGGTCCTGGTAAAGGCTAGAGGAATAGAAAATTCCCTTCACTTCATGTGTTTCTTCCTCGTTCAGTGATCACACTCCTCTAGCCTCCAGCTACCTCCATTCTTTTTTTGTTTCTTTGTTAGCCCTCACCATTCCTCCTTACCTATGAAAAACCAGGGATGGGGCATTGAACAAGAGTAGCTGCCATGCCCAGCTCTATGTCCTTGAAATGCAAGGCAAGGCCAGATTTCCTTTCCTTGCTCTGTTCTTCAAACCCCAAACCCTGATGCAGCTGGGGACTTGGGATCCAGATGCTCTGAGCAGCAGAGAGAATGGTGTGCTTTTCAATTACTATTGGTGATGCCGACTTGGTTACTTTTTTACTCTGGTATCCCTGGATTGGCAGGACACCCCAGAGACCTTCTGATTCACCATGCTTCTTCCACATGCCCCTGCTTCTCCCAAAGCCTAGACATATTCTAGAGGGGGAGTGAGTGGATGCTACAGCTTTCTTCGGTTACCCATTTTGGAGACCTCATAGTCCTTACCACTGGAAAACCCTTCACATCAGGTCTAGCCCAAATCTTCCCTCCTGCCTTGGTGCTGACCACTCTCTTATCTCCAAAGAGGGACAGTCACATTTTTCCATCAGGTGCAGTCATCCAAGTCTGCACTGTATGACATCCTTTATCTAAATTAGCCCTAGGAAAACTGAGGCATTGTCCAAGAGAACCTAGCTGGTCTAGGGCCGGCACAGCTGCTAGACAAAAAATTCCATGAGGGCAGTGTCTACGTCATATGTAAATTTTGTGTTTTCCTCAGTTCCTAGCACAATGCACAGTAGGCCCCTTTGTGGAAGCAAATTTACTTAAATTCAGCACTGCCTACAACCATTGAAAAGTCATTTTACTGACCAGGCCCAAGCTCTTGTAATTACTTTTAAATGTAAAGTAAAATTTTACCTCATTTAAAATAGGCCTAATTCAAAAAACACCTCAATTGTCTGACTGATTCCAAGTCTGCTTTGAATGGATGTTTACATGGGATAGACCCTGTTAGAAACCACAGATTGTGGAAGAGCCACTCTTAGGAGAGGGCCTAAAGGGGAGGCTGAGTCAGTGTAAGTTGGGGGGGCAGGGAAGAGAGATAGAGACAGGCCACTTAGAGCAGACCTTGAGCAAACTGCATCCTCTTCCTGGGTCTCTGTGTCCTCATCACTCAAATGAGAGCTTTGGAGCAGCTCAGAGTTTCTTAACCTGGGGTCCGTGAAATTGTTTTTAAAATTGTTTGATAACTGCATTTCCACATACTTCATTTCCTTTATAACTTTGTGTATTTTAATTTACACACTTAAAAACAATATTCTGAGAAGAGATCCATAGACTCCAGCAGGGCCTGGGATCCAGAAAAGTTAAACATCCCTAGCCTGGATGATGCCGCCTCTCCTGGCCTAACACTTTATGTGACTGTGGGAGCTGGACGGATGAATGGGCCTTGAGAGATGGAGCACATCGCTTAAGACATCTACCTCATAGGCTTGTAGTCGTGGTCATTGCAGAACCAGAACAGAACTTTTCAGTCACCTAACTTCACCACCTGGTTTTACATATGAGGCACCTGAGGCCTGGAAAAGTGAAGTCAGTCGTCACCAGTCAATAAACATTTTATTAAAAGCACCAACTGTTTGCCCCGGCCCGGTGCTAAGGGCTCGTGGCAGTAAAAGAGACAGAAGAGAATCCGTGCCCTCAAGGAGCTCTCTAGTAAGGCAGCGATTCATCCAGGGTCACACAGCCAGTTAGGGCTACATTTGCTGGTGATGTGGCTGCAAGGTCCCTTCTCCATCATCTACTGAGTGGAGAAGAGGAGAGAGACAGACCATCTCCAGCAGGATTCTAGGAAGCATCTGCCTGGATAACTCACTGTCTTGGCTTCATTCACTGCCCTTGGCAGTTATGCTTCAGCAAACAAAGCTGGGCAGACCCTGGCTCACCTGTTTTCATACACAGCCGGGGGCATCTGGATTCTGCCGTTTACTGCCTGTGACTTTGCCCAAGTCGAGTAATCACCCTGTGCCTCAGTTTCCTCATCTGTAAAATGTGGTGGTTGGACTCGATAGCCCTTAATCCCTCTTCTAACGCCAAAGCTATGATACTGTGATTTTCCTCATTGGATTAGAGTCTGGATCTAGCTGGGAAACTATGTCAAATCTAATGAGGAATTCTACCCTGGGAGCTGGGAAAAGCAGCACAGAGTGGAAAGGAGCTGGATTTGTAGTGGGAGGGACCTGGGGTTTGAATCCTGAGTTTTCAGCTTCCTTCCTCAATGGCCTTTGACAAGTCACTTAACCTTTCTAGTCTTTGCTTTCCTCATCTGTCAAATAAAAATGTTTGGATGAGATATCCTCTGTCTCTATATTCCCATGAGACAGTAGATGGGACACCAGTCTTCAAATCAGTAAGACCTGAGTTCAGATCCTACCTTGGTCCCTTACTAGGCATGTGACCCTTGGCCCATTTACTTACACCTCCTCAATCGGAATTTCTTAACCTATGAAATGGAATAATATTGGCCACCAGCCTCATAGAGTAGTTGTGAGGATCAAATGAGGTAATATATATGAAGTACGTTGCAAACTTAAATAATAATAATAATTTGTTGTTGTCCAGTTGTTTTGGTTGCATTTGATTCTTTGTGACCCCATTTGGGGTTTTCTTGGCAAAGATACTGGGGGGGGGGTTTACCCTTTGCTTCTCCAGTTCAATTTTATAGATGAGGAAACTGAGGCAAATAGGGTTAAGTGACTTACTCAGGGTCACACACAACTAGTGAGTGGGTAAGGCCATATTTGAACTCAGAAAATGAGTCTTCCTTGACTCCAGGCCCAGTGCCCTATCCACCAGACCGTCTAGCTGCCCAGATAACAATAGTAAGGTAGCGTGCACATATCATTTTAAAGTTCATCAAGTGCTCTCCATATATTATCTCATTCAATCCTCAAAACAACCGTGGGAGGTGTTATTATCCCCATTTTACAAATAAGGAAGCTGATGCAGGCAGAAGTCGAGTGACTTGCCTAGGGTCACACAGCTAGGAAGTGTGTCACTTTACATCATTTCATTATCCTCTGACTCTTTAGAGAGCAGCACCGTTGTATGTGCCAGACCTCATCGTAACAAGTTCGGTTGCTCTGTTGTGTTCAACACAGCACAGAACGCATGGGTCATCATCTGGGCTTGAAGTCTTGTTTCTGTAGTAACGGGATCATCATAATGGACTTTGGCCAGTGATCCTCATGCTGCCGTTATCCCTCAGGGCTCCATTGAGGTCCCTGGGTATGGTTCTGTAAGGGGACACACCAAGCCTTCACTTATATGTATAGTCTTTGGGAGATGGACGGGTCAGTCCATGCTGAGTGGAGGAACACCAGCACCTTGGCCCCAGAGTCTGGTTGGAGGGGCACAGAGGTCCACTTTCTCCCCATCCTTTAGCACATCCACAAGTATACACTAGGGACTATGTTGTGACTTGGAGGAGCTTGAGAAGACTCCCTCGCCTCCAGTTATTGTGCGCATCAAGGCAGGTCCTTTCCAAAGTCTTTCACAATTCAAACCCCTTAAGAGGGATCCCTTAGCTCTAGTGGATAAAATGATGGCCCTTGAGTTGGGATGACTTGAGTTTCAGGTTCTTCCTTTAACACACTGGTTGTATGGAGCAGGACCTGGAAATTCATTGTTAGAGGAGACTCCTGGGTGAGGAAGTTCTTTATCAACGCAAGTAGGCATCTCCTCCAACTTCTAGTATTGGAGAATTGCCTAAAGTACCAAGAGATTGAGTAGCTTGGCCAGGTCACATATGCAGTATGTGTCAGAGGTGGGACTGTCTTTGTGACTCTGGGCAAATCATATAACTTGTCTGTGCTAGGCAACTTCCTAAGACAAGAAGTTACAGAATTGTTGGTCTTCGTTAGTAGAGGAAGACGTAAAGTGGAGATTCATGGGGAGTTCCCAAAAATCAAGGAAATTGCAAGGGAGAAGCAGGAGAGAGGGAGGGAGGGAGGGA
>CM053582.1:354321714-354331871 GCA_028627135.1 Pseudochirops cupreus | reverse complement strand
AAAAAGAAAAAAAAAGAACTTATCAGCTAAACCCTCATTACCTTCATCCCCTAATGTCAGAAGTATGACATTGTGCCCACAGGGGGTTGCATATAATCCAGGAGACAGGACAGATACATAAGAAGATTAAGTAACACGCAAAGTGCCAGAGACGACTGAGTGGTGCGATGAGTAGACCAGCCTAGCCGGGGCGGAGAGATTGGGGAAGGGAAGGAATGAGGGATTCCGCCAGAGAGGTAAATGAGCCAGACTGTGAAAGGACCCGAATGCCTGGCCGTGGAGTTTGTTGGGCCTTACCCTAGAGGTCCTGGGGAGACAATGAAGGTTTTTGAGCAGAGGATAGATAACAGGGCAAAGCAGCGTTGAGGGAGAATAGGTCCATTCACAGCGTACAGGGTGCACTAGCAAGAGGAATAGAGAAGAAAAGGCTAATCCAAGGGATATTTTGAAGTTGGAATTCATGCCGGACTTGGTGCCTGCTTGGATGTGAGTAAAAGCAAGTGAGGAATCAGAAACTGTGGAGCTTTGAACCTGATCACTGAGAGAACAGTGACCCCATCAGCAATCCAGGGATGTCAGGAAGAGTTGGCTTGGGGTGAGGCAGGGGGAGGGTGGTTTGATATGATTATGAGCTGAATTTCCAAAGCAGAGATTGGGCCCTGATAATTGGGCCAACTCAGGATCAAGGGCAGAGCCGGACTCTTCTGGCTTGACCTTTCTGTTTCTCCCATTGGAAATCCTGCTACCTATCCTTTGAAAATGGTTCAACTTCTCTTCCCACTATTTAAAATATTTTCCTGGTTTTAAGCTCTCTCTGCTTTCCACTGCCCAACCCTTGCCTTTTATTTTAAATTCTGGCCACATAGATCCCTCTAGTACCACACTGCTCACTGCCATCACTACCAATTCTTTGTGTCTTTGTAACTACACAAGTCTTACCAGAGACTGAAGTGGTTGTGATTCTCTTGTGTGTTTGCCTGATAATCTTGTTGGCATTTCCATGTCTTATCTCCTTCCTTAGACTGGGAGGGGAACTATCTACCTGGTTACTCTGGAGGAAAGTGGAGAAAAACAATGATATGAAATGAGTGGATTTAGAAAAGAGGAAATGAGGCATCTGACTGCCTTGGACTGAGCCTTAGAGTCAGGAAAACACCAGACAAAGTCTCAGATTTAGAGCCCGGAAGACTTGCGTTCAGATTCCACCTTCATCTCTTATTACTCTATCAAATCCCATCATTATCTCTTTTGGTCCTCTTGCAACCTTGGGAGGTAGACACTATTATTGTCTCCATTTTACAGATAAAAAGCAGACAGAGGTTAAGTGACTTGCCCAGGATCACACAGCTAGTAAGTGTCTGAGGCACGATTTGAACTCAGGTCTTTGTGACTCTAGACACAATTCTCTACTCATTGTGTGATTGGGTATTGAGTTACGGGCGGGCATGAGACTGCTTCCAGTACAAATTCTTGCTAGCCCCCACTACTCAAGTTTCCTTATCATTAAAATAAATCAGGTTAGATAATCCCTTATCTTCCAGCTAGCTCTTCACATTCTCTTTGTGTTTATGTTTATGGGTAATACGAAGAAGGGTCTTGACCATCTGGTGCACCAATGGGCACACCTCAGAGGGTGTGCTGAGGGCTCTAGGCTAGACTGTGGGAGAACTGGAAGCAAAGTCTAGGTGACTAGGCTTCCAACCTATTGTGGATAACCTCTCTTCTTCTTCTTCTTCTTCTTTTTTGAGCAATCAGGGTTAAGTGACTTGCCCAGGGTCACACAGCTAGTAAGTATCTGAAACCAGATTTGAACTCAGGTCCTTCTGAAGAACGGTTTAAATAAGTCCTTTGAAAGGATATCCTCTGAACTGAGTGCTTGTGTTGTTAGATATGGTATTCAGCAAGTAAGAACACATCTGTGGCACCCTTGTCGGACCTGGGACCCATCTTGCTCAGAATTCTGTCTCTGGCAGAGAAAACCACAGGGGATGGGGCGGGAGGGTATGGTTGTCCTCCATGCTCTCAAGGCCATACCTCAAAATCATCCAGGCTTCCCTTAATAACCTGTTATGGCTCTGCCTTCCATGACTATATCTAAACAGCCCTTAAACCTATTTATACTTTCAGCCTAAGTGATTTCTCAGTGGCAAAGAGTTTCCTAAGTTTGCTACCCACTGTGTCCAGTAATATGGATGGAGCTAAGGAATGGACCTGTGATTTCATCAAGTAGAACAAAATCTTTCTCCCAATGCAGGTCAGCACTTTCTCTGTAACTTACAGTCTTAGGGAGTTGCCTAGAGCCCTGCTAAAAGATTTGCCTAGGGGGCGGCTAGGTGGCACAATGAATAGAGCACCAGCCCTGGAGTCAGGAGGACCTGAGTTCAAATCTGACCTCAGACACTTAACACAAAACTAGCTGTGTGACCTTGGGCAAGTCACTTAACCCCAACTGCCCTGCCCTCCCCCCTCCAAAAAGAAAAAAAAAAGATTTGCCTAGGATTCCATAGTCAGTATTTGTCAGCAGGAAGATTCCAACCCAGACTTTGCTGGCTTCGAGGCCAGCTCTCTATCTGCTATGCCTGGCTGCCTCATGTAGTCTCATACTTGTTCGTATCTGACCTATATTGACTTCCTTCTGTCTCTAGAAGTAGCCCAGTAGGTCCTGGTATCAGGGGATTCACGTTCGCCCCTGTGGACACGAGGACCAGGTTGTCTCAGCCTCCACCTCCCTGGACAGAGGCCGCCTGCTCTGTCCTCGTAAGGAAGGGCCCCTTTGAATACTTCTAATTGTCCTTTTCTGAACTATCTCCATTATCCTGTTTTTTCTTAGGCCAGTGGGTTCTTTACTCAGTATTCCAGGCAAAGATTTCTGTAGTTTGGTACAAGGAGGGAAATCCCTCCCCACCCCCTGCATCCTTCTGAATGCGGAGCAGGCTTTTATGGGTCTTTCTGGCTGTGGTAGGACTTGGGGGGGAAGCATGTCTTTGGTGTCAGAGTCTACGGTGACCCCCAGACCCATTCCCTGAGACAAAGCTCGAAGGCCATCCGTTTTCATTATTTTCAGAGTCTCTCTCCCAAGTGCATTACCTTCTGACAAAGACCACAAGTCTCTTTGCTGCCCACTCATACAGCTTCTTGAGTTCCTTCCTACAGTTAACACCTATTAGCTTGGCATCCTATTTCCCTCCCTAGAAGAGCTTAGTGCTAAACACATGTTAGAAACTCAACAGATACCGTGTGAAGGAAAAACAAGGTTCCTGGCCTCAAAGAGACTGTAGTATAGCCAAGACAAAACCTGTCACCCTTGAAATTATGAGAGTAAACATATGTTGCATGGAAATGCCTGCCTACCAGGGCAACAGGAATCTGGGAAGGGAGAGACCAGCGTGGGCTCAGAAGGCTTCATGGAGAAGGTGGGAACTAAACTGAGATTGAAAGGCTGTGTAAAATGGACATAGGCCCTGTCCTTTCCAAATAATGTATATAAACGTAAGACCAGTTCCAAAACAGATCTGCCACACCTCGCTGTCATCAATTCCCTGTCTAACAAGTTGTTTATCCTTGTTTGCCTCAGTTTCCCAATCTGTAAAATGAGCTGGAGAAGGAAAGGCAAAAACCCCAGATGGGTTCACGAAGAGTCAAACACGGCTGAAGTGACTGAGCAGCACCAATGATTAACACATGAACAACCAAAAAAGGCTCCTTTTAAAATCTCACATCCCAACCTTCCCTTTTAGAGAACTATCTGTTTAACCTTCACCTTTGTTTCTATTTCTAAGTCAGTTTTGGTATATTGGAGAGACTGCTATTTTCAGAGTAAAGGAATCAGGCTTCATAGCCTGGCTCTGCCAACCTGTGGGACCTCAGGCAAGTCTCTCTGCATCATTTTCTTCACTGATAAAATGGGAAAATATAGAGGAGACAGAGGCCTCCAAGTTTTGTCTCAGGAAATGGATCTGGGGGTCACGGTAGGACCCTGACTCTGGCCCAATGTGCCTCCATCTTGTGGAAGGGGGGACCCCATGTCTCTCACAGGGCTGTTGTGGGAATCAAGCGAGCTGCTGCGTGTGAAACGCCTCTGAAACTGTCATGTGCTATTTGAAGTCTAACTGATAATAATAACTCATTGGTTTACCAGTTGTTTAATAGCCTTGGTCTGGAACTTTGCCCAAAGCTTTTTGAAGATCTAAATAAACTACAGGTCACTTATCCTTGGAGATTATTTCTCTTTACCAAAAAAAATATGACTTCCATTCACTCAGTAGGTTATATTTACCTAATTTTGTAATCATTCTATCTTTTATATATTCCATGAAACACCTGGCGAGGAAGGGCATGTCACAAGTCTCTACCTCCCAGGATCCCCTCAGCATCCCCTCTACGGATGGGAATCTTGTCCTAGGGTTCTCACAAAATCAGTTTAGTGAGCAGGAGTATGCAAGTCGCTCCACCCCTTTAGGGTTCTCTTCTCTACATATTCTCCCCTTTCCTAGGGAAAGGCAGCTTGCTGCAGTGACAGGCTCCAGACTTAGAATCACAAAAAACTAAGTTAAAATACCACCTTACTATCTCCTGACCCAATTGCCATACCTTCTTTCCCCACAATCCCCATGCAAGCTGTAGAACCTGGGTAAATCACTTAATGTCTCTGTGCATCTAAAGTCTCTTCCAGCACTAAACCTATAATCCTCTCCTACTCCAACCTGGGGGGACCCCAACCTGCTCCTTCTGGAATGGCATCCCCTCTCCCAAGAGAGCTCAGTATCAAGGTATCCAGAAGGGCTTTGGATAAGAGTTTTGGATGGCTTTTGGTTCTGTCAACTTGACCTGTCTGTTCAAGTCCTCAATTCACCTCTCACCCCTAGCATAAATGTCCCCACCCCCACTAGCCCTGACACGTCTCAAAAATGCTGGGAAACAGAATGTGCTTCTGGAGATCAGGAAGGGACTGTCCCACAGGAAATGCCATATTCTTTATCCGTAGGAGATGATGGCTCTCTATACCCATCTAAGGGATTCATGATCCCCCTACACACAGATGTATCTCACAAATCACAGACTCTGGGTATCTTGAGAAAGTTGGCTACTCTAATAGTCTCAAATTGTGTAGCACTGGGATAGAGAGACTCTGGTCCAGCTTCTCTCCTCCTTCCTCAGAGACAGTCTCATTGCCATCTGTGCAGCCAACACTCAGATAAATATTTATTTTGTCATTTCAGTTGAAGGCCAGAGCCAGCTGTGTGGCTAAAAGTGAAAGGGGGAAAATGAAATCTTTCTCATTTGGACAGGATGTTTGGTGGGAACTGGATCACTGACCCTCTAGCCCTAGGCCCAGCACGATGGGACATCTCCCTCTCATCTTGTTCATTTCCTACACTGGATGATAGCTTCAAATTCCTAGGCTCTAGAATTCATTTCATCCATTACCTTGTCTCCCAAATCACAGCTGAACCCTCCCAACCTGGTGGTAGTCAGTCTTATTTCAAAGGGGCTTCCACAATTTCCCTTACTCACCTATTAATGTATCTCACCCAGAACCTTCACTCCCTACTTCTGATGTCTACCTAAAGCCTTCCTGTTGTATCTTCTCCATCTTTTTTTCTATCTAATCCCATTGGGGGGTGTGAGAGAGGTGAGAGGGTAGGGGAGAGAGAGAGACAGAGAGAGAGAGAAAGAAGAGAGAGAGAGAGAGAGAGAGAGAGAGAGAGGGAGAGAGGGAGAGAGGGAGAGTGTCATTTTTCATTCGAGTGTGACTCTCAGTGACCCCATCTGGGATTTTCTTGGCAAATGTATTGCAGTAGTCTCCAGCTCATTTTACAGATGAGGAAACTGAGGCAAACCAGGTCAGGTAACTTGTCCAGGTTCACACAGCTAGTAAGTATCTGAGGACAGATTTGAACTCAGGAAGATGAGCCTTCTTGATTCCAGGTCCAGAACTCTATGCACTGAGTCACCTAGCTAGCGTTTGTTACTAATGGGTCAGTGTCTCTATAATTAGGATTTTCCCCCCATTCTCTTTGTATCAGTCTCTTATGTCTGTGTTCTCTGTGGACGTCTTACCTCGTCCTTGGTGGATTATGTGCTCCCTAGGGTGGGGATCATTTTTTTTCTTTGTTAGACTGGAAGTTCCTCCAAAGCTGAAATTGTCTCTTCTCCTTCCTCCGGGTTCCACTTCCCAGGGCTATGTGGTGTGGTGGAGCATTGACCTGAGTACAGATCCCAGCAAGCTTATTTCTGTGGCCTTGTGCAGACCACTGCATGCCACCGGGCCCCAATCTTCTCATTTTTAGGAAGGGAGGGATGGAATAGATGGTTTCTAAAGCCCTTTCTATCTCAAAGCCTCTGATCCTAATGAATAAGAGCTAACAAGAGAGCTTTGGGAGTAGGTGATTCCACCAGTATGTTTTAAGTATGAATAGCAAATTGAAAATATTCTTCACAGAATATTATTTGATGGGACTTGCTGAAAAGAATCTAGAAGGGGGAAAAGAATATAAAATAGTAATATGACAATTCTTTGAATTCCTGTTAACTGCCTCAGTTATCACCCTGTGATTTCAGGGACTCCTGTTGGGGTATCATTCCCCCATCTGTGCTGGGGCAGGGGGTGGGGGTGGCGGGATCATTGCCCTCTATGGTTAATTCCATGACCCATCATTCTCTCTGCCAGGCCCACTGTGTTCTGTCACCATTGAGAAAGCTATGCCTGAGGACAACGGTGTGTACAAGTGTCTAGCCAAGAATGCCATGGGCCAGGCTGAAAGCTCTTGCCAGGTGACCGTGGAAGGTGAGTCCTAACTGCTTCTCTCCCCCATTCAGAGCCCCTGTTCTCATTCCCTTCCCTCCATCCCCATGGAAGGTAAAGGGAATGGAACAGAATAACATTAATTCAGGAGTTACTATATGAGAATCACTGTGTTCAAGGTTAAGGTATACAAAGGACAGCTAAGTGGCTCAATGAGTAGGGTGCAGGGCCTGGAGTCAGAAAGACTCATCTTCCTGAGTTCAAATGCAGCCTCAGAGACTTAATAGCTGTGTGACCTTGGACAAGTCACTTAACCCTGTTTGCCTCAGTTTCCTTATCTATAAAATGAGCTGAAGAAGGAAATGGCAAACTACTCCAGCATCTTTGCCAAGAAAACCCCAAACAGGGTCACAAAGAGTCGATCACGGCTAAACAACAACAGAAAGCTGAACCGTTCTTGCTTTCAGGGAGCTCACATTCTAGAGGCAGAGACAACACAGATAGGAGGCATTGTGTTCATGTTTGTGGCAGAAAAAAGGCCAGAGTACTTAATCAGGGAAACCAGCAGGGCAGATGGCAAGGCCCAGAGGACCTTGGGGAATAATGGGGGAGAATAACAGGTCCAAGAGTTGGAATGGAGTGAGGAGGCTCTGGGCTACCTCTAGCAGAGGTGTGGAAGTGGGAGTCCACATCTAGGTGACTGTGGGTGTCCTGCACCTGGTGGAAACTGAGTAATGACACACTGAGGGTTGGTGGAGCAAGGGAGTGACTACCCATGATTGAGAATATTTCAGTCATGAAACCCTAACTCATAAATCCAGTCTTTGCACTCACGTTCTTTGTGAAAATGGGCATGTTACTTCTCTAGAATTCAGTTTCCTCTCCTGTACAATAAAAGGGTTAGAATCAATGCCCTCAAATGTCCCTTCCAGGTCTAGATCTATGTTCCAATGATGATCTGTCTATAAACATAGGGACTGAAGAAAGCTGGGGGACCCTGTGTTATCTGTTTGAATTATCTTCCTCCTCTCTCCCAACTAGAATCTCAGAATTGGGGGTAGGGAAGGAAGGGGAAAAGAAAGGAATAAGCATTTGTATCACACCCACTAAATGCCAGACAACTAAGTGACTCAGTGGATAGAAAACTGGACCTACAGTCAGGAAGACCTGGGTTCAAATCCAGCCTCAGACACTTACTAGCTTTGTGACCTTGGGTAAGTCACTTACTTTCTGTTTGCCTTAATCCACTGGAGAAGGAAATGGCAAACCGCTTCTGTATCTTTGCCAAAAAAAGTCCCACGGACAGCACTGGCATTCTAGAAACCACAGGGTCCCAAAGACTCAGACGACGACTAAACAACAACATGCCAGATGCTGTGGTAAGAGCTTTACAATTAGTGATCTACGTAACAACTCTGGGTGGCAGGTGATATTATCATCTTCATTTTACAGTTGAGGAAACTGAGGCAAACAGATCTGAGTGACTTATCCAGGGTCACACAGCTCGTAAGTTTCAGAAGCTGCTTTTGAACCCAGTCTTCTATCCATGTGCCCCCCAGCTGAAACAAAGAGTTCCTTAGCTTCCTGACTTCTGCCAGGTGGGAGCACAGCCCGAGTCCAGTGAGCATGTGACCATCCAGATCCCCACTCTTAAGTAGAACTTTTTTGAGGGGGGGACGTGGATAATCATGCCCGGGTTGTCAAGGGAGATGATGCCCCCACAGGAAATGAATTAAAAGATCTTCCAGGGCAGCATTTGGAAAAGAGTAAATGATCCAACTAATCCTGAGAGCAGCGGCCAGAGGGTGATGGAAGCCACGGCCTGAGTTTCCCTGGCCTAGGGGAATTCCGAGCTGGGACTGGGTCATGGCCAGCACGCCAGGTAGGGGGATCTAAATCTCAGTCCAGATCTTTGCAGTCTAGTCAGAGGGAGGGAGGGGGCTTGTTCATTTTTGCTTTTTCCCCTAGGTTTGAGTCCATGGTCAACATTGGAAGCATGACTTAAAGTGATGTTTCACGGTCCTTGAAGGCCCAAATATAGAGTCTGTATTTGACCTCAAGACCTATAGAGTGCAGATGAAAAGAGGCAGAATCACCTCTGTGTCTGAGAGCTCTTGTGTGTGCGGGCCACTGTGTGTGTATTTGCTACTGAGGGTGCAGAGTCCAAGGGATCACGCGTGATGAGCAAGGGAATGGTCTATAGGGGTGTGTGAGGGGAAGGGCGTGCCAAGCTCAACGCTGTCAAGTAGGACTGCTGGATCACTGCCAGAACCGACACTAGGACTGGGCTTCTGGAGGAGAGAAGCAGCACGTGTCCTCCTTTCTCACCCGTGACCCACTCCCATAAATAGTTCTCCCTACCTCTCATTTCTTGGATTATTTCCTCATCATGAACTGCAAAGTTCATTTGAGGGGCATTTCACAGTGTCTGTCCCCTACTCCTCATCCTCATTTACTGCTATTTACTCCAAGACCAAAAGAGCTAGTTAAGGTTCTGGTGGCTGTGGTTCTGCCCACTTCTTTTCCCTCCTTGGCCAGCGATCTTTTCTTCTGGGCCAAAGGCAGACAGCTCTGAGTACTGGGGAAACGTCTGTGTTTGTTTGCGGGTGGTCACTAAAAGCGATGACATCCGCCATTACTAACTGGAAAGCCCCTTCTGACATCCTCAGTATGAATCTTTAGTCTGGCAGCTGCAAGGAACCAAAGCTGATCAGAGTCAGCCTAGAAGCATCCAGGTACTTAACATCACCATCTGGTGATGGCTTCTCTTCTTTGGGATCCTTACAGCGGATGGTGTCACATCTTCAGATGTTGCACCCCTAAAAGCCAGAGAGCAATTCATTTTATTTGTAAGGGGTTAGTACCTTTTGGTTAAAAACAGTAAATAACTTCTTTAGGAAGCTCATTAGAATAATTATAGCATTAAAGAAACATAGAATTCCCAGTAGGCAAAAACCTTCCTTCTACTCCTCATTAAGATATATTTATCAAGAGCCTACCAAGTGCCAAGAACTGTGCCAGGCACTGGAAATACAGAGACAAAAATGAAACCATCTTTATACTCAATGGGGCACAGTGGATAGAGCCCTGGGCCTGAAGTCAGGAATAGCTGAGCTCAAGTCTAGCCTCTGACACTGTGTGACTTTGGACAAGTCACTTAACTCTACCTCAGTTTCCTCAATTGTACAATAGTAATAGCACCTGCCTCTCTGGCTGTTTGTGAGGATCAAATGAGATAATATTTATTGTTTTTTTAATTAATTTATTTATTTTCTTGTTTACATCATTCATTTCCATAAGAATTTGAGTTACAAATTTTCTCCCCATCTTTCCCCTACCCAACACCTCAAAACAGCCATCCCACTGTATAACCCCTCCCCCAATCTGCTCTCTCCTATGTCCTCCCCCATCG
>CM053582.1:354243562-354303916 GCA_028627135.1 Pseudochirops cupreus | reverse complement strand
TCCTCTTTTCCCACCCCCCACCTAGCTCCCCCCCCATCTCCCTGTTCAGCGTTAGCCTTATTGCAGCTCAGAACTCCCACACGAGCAGTCCATCAGCCTCAGCGTCCCTGGTAGCAGAGATTACCTGCATGTGCCACAATTCCCAAGCCTTTCCCCTAATCTTGAAAGAAAAAGTCCCCTCTTCTTTAAGGTCTTTGAGGGCAGACACTGTTCCTCTTTTGTCTTTCTTTTCCTGGTGGCTAGCACAGGGCTTGGTCCAGGGCCGGTCCACACGTCGTATCACAAAGGCTGGCTGACTGATGGGTTGCGGGCTGCCCCTCCATTACTGCACCAATTCTGTCCAGACCCTGCTCCTGTCCTTCCATCCCCTCTCTCCATCATCCCCAATGTCTCTGCCCTCCCTTCAGTTAATCATGATGGGGGGGAGGGGGACGGTCCTTCTGCCTAATCCTGCTTTCCCCCAACTGTCATTTATTTCTATTATCTGGCCACCAAACTTTCTTGTGAATAACTGATACTCAAGTACTTCCTTGAAATAACATATTGTACAGAGCTCCTGCTTTGTGAGGAGCATTGTGCCTGTCCTTCCTGCTTGGTCATTCACTTCCAGTCCTCTCCTTTACTCTTACTGTTCCACTCCAGCACCTGTCAGAGTGCCTTGCACATAGTAGGTGCATCCTAAATGCTTATAGACTGATTGCTTTCTTAAAAGTTATAAGGAGGGTCAGCTAGGTGGTGCAGTGAATAGAGCACTGGCTTTGGAGTCAGGAGGACCTGAGTTCACATCCAGCCTCAGGTACCTGACCTACTTACTAGCTGTGTGACCTTGGGCAAGTCACTTAACCCCAACTGCCTTACCTTCCCCCCCTCCAAAAAAAAAGTCATAAGGAACCTCTGCCTCTCAATTTCAGGACCTTTTCTCGGTTCTCATTCCCTTTGAGACATTTGACAATTTAGCCATTCCTCCCTTAAAATACCTTTTTTTTTTTATTTTTGGTGTTGTCTTCTCCTCCTAAAATGTCAGTTCTTTCTTTTTGTGGGGTGGGAGGTGGGGAGTGCGGCAGCTGTACAGTCATTGCTTAACACAGTGCCAGGCACGTAGTAAGTGCTTTTAAAAGCCTTTTCATTCATTCTTGATCTCCATCCCACCTCTCCTGACTGTTGTTTCTCTGCCTTTTAAAATCCCCATTTGTTCCTGACTTCCTGACTGTGGCTGCTCACTCAGACCTCAGAGCTTCTCCTTCTGTCTCCCTTGGAGAGCTGATGCCCTTCTGCACCCCAGCTGTTGCACTCAATCCCAGAGTCCCTATCACCAACCCAACTGCTTAGTGGCATTCTAGCTCCATACTTCCAAATGCTTGTTAGATATTTCTGATGAAATATCTCACATACTTTAAGCTTAACACATTCAAAAGCAAAGCTCATCATCTTTTCCCTCAAACCAAGCTCCCCTCCCACATTTTGATAGGTGGTACTGCCGTTCTCCCAGGCACACAGAAAAGAAGTCTGTGATCTTGGACTTCATCCCATATATCTGATCCATGACCATCTCCTGTCAATTCTTTCTTCCAAATGTCTGCCCTATGTGGCCCTTCCTTTCCATTCTGACTGTGGCCTTCTAGCCTTACCTTTCATCACATCACATCAGAATTATCCCAGGCTTCTCTTACACTTGACCTCTTTGCCTCTGTTTTCTCCCTTCACCCTCCAGGGCTACCTCCCAAATGCCCACCAGGCTTCCTCGCACACATTGCTTTTATCCCATCACTCACTTCTCAGAAATCTCTAATGGCCCCTGGCTGTCCTCAGGATCAAGTATAAGTTCCTTGGTACTTTATAAATCTAAAAGCACTACATGAGAGTGTCATCATTATTATTGTTAGCCCAGCTTTTAAGATTGTCCATAATCTTGCTGTTTTCTCCTATCTGTCCAAATTCACTATCTACAACTGTTAAGTACAAAACCTCATTACTCAAAAATCTTCCCAAGGGTTTCTGCTTATTCCTGACTCAGGCTTTTTTTCATGGTGTTTTACCCACATGTAACCCCATTCACATTTCTGTACCTATCCTTTTTATTATTATTATTAATTATTATTATTATTATTTTGGACGGGGGAAAGTAGGACAATTGGAGTTAAGTGACTTGCCCAAGGTCATACGGCTAGTTTTTGTGTTAAGTGTCTGAGCCTGGATTTGAGATTTGAACTCAGGTCCTTCTGACTATTCACTGCGCTACCTAGCCACCCTATTTCTGTACCAATCCAAATCCCATTCATTCTTTAACATCCAGCTCAAATTTTACCTCTACCAGATCCCCGCTGACCTCTTTCTTCTCTCTTTGCCTAAAGCCTGATGGCTAGAGTGCTGGACTTAGAATCAGGAAAACCTGAATTAAAATCTTGCCTCAGACACTTGTTGTTTGTCCTTCCTTCTTGAAGAGAACCAGTGATATCAGGAGGGTGATGTCTTGACTTGCAAGTGAATTGGACTTAAGTGAGGCAGGTCTGCGCAAAGTCAGCTCCTCTGGAGCCTCTGGGTCCAGTGGCGAGATACAGATCAGGACGCTGGGAGATGGCCCCATGTACTGCGAGGGATGTTGGCCTTTCTTCCCCAGGTCTCGGTCTGCCTCGGACACTAGCTGTCTGCTCCTAGTTGAATCACTTCAACAGTTTCCTCATGTATAAAACTGAGTTAATAAGAGAGAGTGTTTTTGAGGATTAAGGAAGAGAATATATGTAAAGTTCCTTAAAAACCTTGAAGAGCTTTATAAGTGTTGCCTGTCATTATTCCATATACTTCTAGACATCTATCTAAGTATATTTTGCCAAGCATTGTTCTTGAATGAATTTCTCTATGTAGCTTATAGCCTTCTAGGCCAGCAGTTCTCAACCTGTGGGTCGCGACCCCTTTGGGGGTCGAATGACCCTTTCACAGGGGTCGCGGAAGACCATCAGAAAACATACGTCCGATGGTCTGAGGAACCAAGACCCCGCTCCTCTCTCCGTCTCTAGGCTGGTCTGCCCACATACCACTACTATAGGGTCGCGGCATTAGGCAGGCTGAGAACCGCTGCTCCAGGGCCTGGGCAATACTCTCCTGCTTTGGGCCAGAGGTGTCCAACACCTGGCCCTGTAATGCGCCCGAATGCCACCCAGATCAGGGGGAAACGTAATTAGGAAATATTTAACAAATCAACAAATAAGTAAAATAATTTTTATGAATGAATATATATAATTTTATATTTCTAATGAATATATATGAATATTTTAATCTGTTATAATATATGGTAACATGATAATAAATATAAACAATAAATAAAAATAATAAAAATTTTGTAAACAAATCAAAACAAAGAAGCAACACACAAGAGCGCGTGAATGACAAGTAGGGAAACCGCCCGCAAGGCGCGGCGGCGCTGCACCCTTCGGCGAAGTCGGCGGCGGCTGCGGCGCCCGCGTGGGGCCAGGAGCCCCCGCCCCCGTGTTTCGGTGACGCTTTATTTGCCCCAGTTACGCGCAGAGACCATCTTTAGCATTCAGTTTTATGGATCGTGAGTTTCGGGTTTTCTCTTCCGCCCCTCCCCGCGCTGGTAGACAAATCCATTACGGGTTACACATGTTCAGGCAGCAAAACCTATTCCCATCCTAGTCGTGTTGAGAAAGAAGACCGTCACAGACCCCGAGGAAGGAAGCACAGAAAGTGACAAGCAGTGGGCTTGGGTCTGCGTTCAGACCCCTCCGTTCTGTCCCGGAGGTGGAGAGCGTGTTTTATCACGCGTCCCTCGGAATTGTCTTGGATCATTGCATTGCTGAGAAGAGCTAAGTCCCCATTTCTAGTGGAGTTGGACACCTTTGCTCTACTTAACCCTCTGAGACAACGGTCCTCAACCTGTGGGTCGCGACCCCTTTGGGGGTCGTACAACCCTTTCACAGGGGTCGCCTAAGACTGTCAGAAAACACGTATGTCCAATGGTCTTAGGAACCGAGCCGCCCGCTATCCATCTCCAGGCGGTCCGCCCACATGCAGATATGCCCACAGACAAGTATTAAAGGGTCATGGCATTAGGAAGGTTGAGAAGCACTGCTCTAAGACTATCAGTTACAGAGAAGGAAGCAATAGGGTAGATTTGGTAAAGGGAGTTTTCTCATCTGGAAGTTCCTTATATCAATGAAATACACGTCCAGGTCCTATCCCTATCCCCTTATACGCCTTATTGCCTAACTAGCATGGTGGGACTTTAGGTGAGACTGGAAGGAAGCCATAGAAACTAGGACTAGATGAGGAGGGAAAGCGTCCGGACATGGGGAACATGCAGCCGGTGAGAATTATTGAGTTGGGAGATGAAGTGTTGTGTTCAAGGAAGAGCAAGGAGCCTAGGGTCACTGGATTGCAGATTATGTGGTGGGGGCTAAGGTACAGGAAGACTGGAAAGTTTGGAAGAGGCCAGGTTCTGAATGGCTTCGCATTCCAAACAAAGGATTTTGTATTTTTCCTAGAGATACTGGGGACCCATTAGAGTTTATTGACTGGAGGAGGACAGATTCTGATCTGTACTTTAGGGAGATCAGTTTGACAGCTCAGTGGAGGATGAAATGGAGCGGGGAGAGACTTGTGGTAGAGAGACCAAGCAGCAGGCTGTCACAGTGGTCTAAGCAGTGGATAAGGTCCGGCACCAGATTGGTGGTAGTGTAAGAAGAGAAAAGGGAGCACATACAAGAGACAGAAAGAAAGTAGAAACAGGGGATGCTGGCCACTGGTTGGGCACGGGAGTGTGAGAGAGAGTGAGCAGCCATGTTATGCTGATAGGAGGTGCTCAATGATTAAATGGACCTTTGATTGGTTAATTGATGTGAGCTGTGGCAGAAAGAGTTCAGTCTGGAATTCGATATTTAGGAAGGAAGGAAATAAGCATTTATTAAATACCAATTTGTGCCAGGCACTGTGCCAAACATTAATATCTGCCCAGTGATTTATGAAGTTATAATTGTATCCTAGGATCGGAGATTTACCACTGAGAGGCAACATTCGAGGGCATCTTGTCCACCTTCCTCATTTTATACATTAGGAACTAAGGACCCAGAGAAGTTAAGTGACTTGGTCAAAGTCATACAGAAAGTAAATACTAGAGTGATGACTAAAACTCACATCCTCTGATTTCAAATCCAACCTGCTTGCCATTGTGCTGTATTTCCTTCCTAAAATGAGACTTCTGAGGCTCATGGGCAGTCTTGGGCTCCCAATCGAAGGCTTCCTGTTTATTAGATAGGTACTTCTTTCATATCACCGTCCTGTTTTTCTGTCGGGCACCACTTTTTTTTGCAGGTCATCTCAAAGGAGGACTCTAGACTGAAAATGAAAGCATCCAGCTAAGGTTCCCTGCCCAGGACAAAGCTAAGACCTTTGAGCCCAGGCAGACGCAAATTGGATTTTCTAACATTGGTTTCATTTTCGGGTCCTTTGAGGGGTTAGGAGGGGAAAGGAAGATGGTTGGTAAGTTTCCAATTGTGTCTTTAAATAGGGTATAGATATCTCTTATTAGTGACCAATTTACTTTCTTTATCCTAAGACCTCAGGCTCCAGATTCTGCTGCCTCTGTTCCTAGAGTTCTGATATCTGATAGGGAGCTTGTACCACCTGGGGCAGCAGAGATTTGATCTGAAACTGTACTCGAAGGAATGGATCCAAGGTGGGGGCAGTCAAGACAGTAAAGATTGGGACAGCTAGGTGACACAGTGAATAGAGCTCCAACTCTGGAGTCAGGAGGACCTGAGTTCAAATGTGACCTCAGACACTTAACACTAGCCGTGTGACCTTGGGCAAGTCACTTCACCTCAATGGCCCTGCCTTCCCCCCGACAGAAAGCAAAAAAAAAAATGAAGATTATTAATAGGTAATAAGTAAATAATAAGACATAGCAATTTCCTCGGAACACCAAGAAATGTCCTGAGTAATTGATCTTCTTTGGGTTTCAGGTGATGCAACAGTGAAAAAGAAGCCCGCTCCCAAGACTCCCCCGAAGGCAGGTAAGTAATTGCTGGTAGCTCCGGGACAAGGGGCTGCTTGTTGGGATTCCGTATTTCCCCTTGGCCTGTTGCCTTGCTGCTCTTCTGGGGCTCTGGGGCTCTGGGGCTCTGGATCACCCTGTGTCTTTCTCCTTCGTGTCTCACTTGCTGTAGACCCAGACTCTCCCTCGTGCTAGCTTGCTCATTCTTTCTTCTGAGTGCTAGCCTAGTTTCTTATCTCTTCCCTTCTTACTTTTCTCATTCATTCTTACCTCCTAGAGCAAATGAGTTGCCAAATCTTGTCATTTCTACCTTCACCACATCTCTTCTCTAGGTGCCTTTATCTCTACTCACTTAAAAGGCCCTTATCGGGGCAGCTAGGTGGCACAGTGAATAGAGCACCTGCCTCTGAGTCAGAAGGACCTGAGTTCAAATCCAGACTCAGACACTTAACACTTACTAGCCATGTGACCTTGAGCAAATCACTTAACCCAAATTGCCCCGCCTTCCCCCCTCCAGAAAAAAAAAAAGGTCCTTATCACTTATCCCCCAGGCTATTACAGTGGCCACTTGATAGTTTCCTGCCCTAAGTCTTTCCCCTTTCCATTCCATCCTCTGCTTCCAGCCAAAATGATCTTCCTATACTGCAAGATATATGATCATGACACTCCCCTACCCAACAAACTCCAGAGGTTCCCTGTTCTTCAGAGAGGTGTTCTCTGTCTCTATCTGCCTACTGGCTTTTTCTTGATCTCTTTATTTTTCTGACTCCCTTTCTCTCTTGCCCTCTAGCTCTTCCTCCCCAGATTATTCAGTTCCCAGAGGATAAGAAGGTTCGAGCTGGAGAGTCTGTGGAGTTGTTCTGTAAAGTTGCAGGCACCCAGCCCATCACTTGCACCTGGATGAAGTTCCGAAAGCAGGTAATTTTCATGCATGGAGAATCTGAAGGGTCAGGACCTGACCAAGAAGTGAGTATAGATGTATGTGTGTGTTTGGGGAAATCTTTTAATGGGGACCCAAAGGAGGCATAGGAACTCTTTTCCTACTGAGAGGTCTTTACAAATCAAAGAGGTCATGATGTGTTGTAGGTGGTTTTCATGGGGAACCACAGAGCCATGGGGACCCAAAGGAGGCATTGACTTTTCCTTCTCAGACTTGTTTCCAAATGAGAGCAGTCTCTCTGTCCATCCATTTTTGGTCCTATCCAGAGTCTAGATGAATTAAATGGCCAACAACAAACACAAATATTGGTTAATCGCCTGATGTATACAGAGCTCCCTATCAGGGGAGCTGAGAGGAGGTGGCCCCTGACCTCATACAGTCCATGGTTTACTAGCAGAGTAAGGCATAATTACAGATAAAGGTATTGTACAGTGTTACGTATATTAGAACTAGGAGACTTGAGCTGTCATCCCTTCTTGTAGTGCAGCTGTGAATAAGTCACTTCCCTTCTTCAAGCATCAGAGACTCTGTCTGTCTAGAAGGAAGAATCATCCTTGCCCCTGCCCACACTTATTTCATGACTGGTGTGAGGTTACAATGAACTTAGATAATACATCTCTATAGCAAAGCAAGGGCAAGGGCCATTTTAAGATGCTCTAGACAAACAGGACTTCTGGCATCCCTGGCATACCTGATGACAAAGGCCTATTCCAGCAGAATGCCATTGGCTTGGGTTTTAGCCTACAGAATGGCAGAAGATGGGCATTCACCAGTTTGGCTGTGTGGGAAGGTGTCTCCTGTCCCTCCAACAAAAATTTTAATGCCTGTTTTAAACTGTGTGTATGTGGGCACTCCTAAATATACAAACACCCAGCTTATAAGTTTATGTACTTACTAACATCCAGGCAGGGGCAGAGTTTTTAACTTAAGTTTAATCATTTTAAGTATTTCCTAATATAACATATTCCCTACACGCCAAGAGCTGCACCAAATCCATCATGAATACAGTGAGTGTCTGAGAGTGGGAGCCCACCAAGCTGTCTAAACAGGGGTAGGTGAGTCCAGGTCAGAAAAGGAGCAGATCAGAGCTCCAATGCCATTCAACCATGGGATCACCCAATGCGTGGCTGTTGTGCATCAAGTCCCGGCAAGAGAAGACCATCTAGTCTTTAAAAAAAAAGTAAGAGTGGTTTCCTGGGATGATTGGTTGTTTTGTTCTGAGAAATCAGAGCTGTGTTCCAAAAGCAATGGTGTTATTGGTTGTATTATAGTTCCTAGAACAAGAAGTAGAAAGTGGAACCAGGTATGTGTTCATGGAAGTACATGGATGCTGAATGTGATGTGATACAAAGACAAAAATGAAACAGGACCTGGCCTCAAAGAACTTACACTCTGTGACAAGAGTGTCATACTCATATAGAAATGGATTTCTGCCAGTGCATATTTACTTAGAAAACCACAAATTGTCATTATTTATGTTGTGCTAAATTTTTTTTCATGTTTTTAAACCTTTCCCAGGGGATAGGGAGGAGTAATCCATTATAGACACACAGAGAGACAGAGACAGAGAGAAGTGACGAGGAGAGAGAGGAGGAGGAGGAAATGGGGGAGAGCGAGGGAGAGAGAAGAGAGGGAGGGAAAGAAATTGGGAGAGAGAATGAGAGAGGTAGGGAAGTGATGGAGAGAGATGGTGAGGAGGAAGAGAAATTGAAAGGAGAGAGGGAGGGAGAGAGAGAGAAAGAGAGAGAGAGAGAAAGGAGGAGGAGGAGAAGAAGAGAGGAGAGATTGAGAAAAAAATGAGATAAATTGGGGTGTGGGGACCCCCAAAGAGAACAGGGAGGAGGTGGGCACTTAAGCTGAACTTGGATGGAAGAAAGAAGTTCTGAAAGGCTGAGCTGAGTTAAGGAGCACGTTCCAACCAGGGGGGACGGCTTGTTCAGAGTTGGAAGATGGAATGCAGAGTTTAGAGTACAGTTAATAGCCCGGTTTGGCTCGAACATAGAGGGCAGAAAGGTGAGAAAAATGGAAGAAGTCAGGAAAGGTAATTTGGAGCCAGATTGTGGAGGATACTTTTAAAGAGTCATGTAGGGGCCTTTGGATTTTATCCTGGAGTAGGGGCTTGTGAGCTTGTTTATTTAATATTCCAGTAACAGCGGTTCAGTAGAATCTATCATATTCTCATGTATTTTAGTTTATGTATTTTAAAGCCTGATTCTGAGAAGGGGTTCATAGGCTTCACCAGGCTGTCACAGGGGTCCAGGATACAAAAAAGAGGTCAGGATCTCCTGTTCTAGAACCAATCAGGAACCACTGATTTTTTTATTTTTATTTTTTGGAATGGAGAAATAATGTGATCAGACATTTGCCTTAGGAAGATGATTTTGTGCACAGTTGTATAGGGTGTGGCTTGAAGAGCGGAGTGACTGGAGGCAGGGAGACCTATTAAGAGGGAATTGCAAAAGATTAGGACCTGAACGAGGTTGTGACCTCAGCTTCCCCAGGAGGTTGTGTTAATTGGAGAAGGAGATGCTTGGGAGATAGTTTCCCAAGCTAGCTCACAAAAAGCTAACTCAACCTATAAAACAGGTGAGATTGGTGCCCTTATTGACAGTAGTTCTACAATTCAGCTATATTGTGGGTTAAATGGACTTTAGTGGATTAGCTTGGGGATTTAACCACTGTGAGGAAGCTTGTTTCTGTGGGAAATGTGTTTCCTGTTCTGAGCCTTAGACCTAACAAATAAAGTTTTGGAACACAATGCGCGGGTTAGGCAGGAACTTCTGGCCGTTTTTCATGTGAGTCTGTAGCTATCTATGTATATTGCAGAAACCCTGAGCCCTTTCTTGCTCTATTAACAAAATATTTGTTACTGTACCCTGAAGGCGTAGAGAGCCAGGCTAGTCCTGAGTATAGGGATGGGAGTAGGGAGGAGGAAAAGAACTTGAGTATTAGGAAGACAGAGATGTGGGAGGAGGGGAAGGACATGCTTGGGTCATACCACCCAGGATCATCAAGGAATAACAAAGAATCCCTGTGTTTTTCACGCTTCATTAAGATACTTATGCTAAGGATTTTTCAGTTTTGAGAAGTTGGGATTCTGCTGGAAAAGATTTCTGAAAAGTTTTTCTATACTCCTAAACTAGAAAGGGGAGGGAAGACTGTAAGCTCTGAGCCTGGGGGCCAACTAAGTGCTGAAAGAGTTCATTCACCTCTCTCTTCCTAGCCAACACCCAGAGGCTTTCCACAGCTTCTTTCACCTAGAGCCATGAGCCAGGGAAACTGCTAAGTCACTGAAATGGAGAATTTGACTCTGGGGCTAAGAGAGAAAAATGGAACAGATGAGAAAGAGTGTAAAAAGTGAGCCCACAGAGCTCCAGGGCCAGAGGTCATCTCCAGTAGAGGAGGCCTCCTGTGATCCCCACCTCCTTCCAGACATTGGTGCCTCCCTCCAAAAGTTACCCCCTCTTTAGTAATAGGCGACTGGAGCTGTGATTCTTTTGGCACAGGGTACTCCCAAGTAAGGAAGTTCCCTCTACCAATGAAGATCGCTACCTTCTCTGCAACATACGGCCTTAGGGAGTGGCCTAGAGCACTGAGAGGCTGAGTGATTTGCCCAGGATTGCCCCCCACATCCCTCCAGTTATCTATTGTGACACGCTCCCTCTTGCACTTATTTCATACGCACGTCTGTGTTCGTGTGCACACAAATATGCGCCGCGGGTTTGTATATATCTGTTATTTTCTAATCATTTCAGTCACGTCTGGCTCTTCATGACCCTATTTGGGGTTATCTTGGTAAATACACTGGAGTTGTTTGCCATTTTCTTTTCCAGTTCATTTTGTGGATGGGGAAACTGAGGCAAGCAGGGTTAAGTAACTCGACTAGGGTCACACAGCTAGTTAAGTGTCCGAGGTCAGATTTGAACTCAGGTCTTCCTGCTCTATCCACTGAGCCATATGTATGGACTATATGCTATATTGTATATATCATATATAATATACCATATGTGTGAGTATACACACACAATATGTGTTGCATCACATCCTAACCCCCTCCCCAGTATATAAACTCCCTGAGGGCAAAGCCAGTTTCCTTTCTGTCTTCGTATTCCCTCTGCCTAGAAGAGTGCCTAGCACATATTCACCAAACGCTTGTTGATGGATTCATCGCCTGATGGATTACCGCTAGATGGAACTGTGCCACATCAGCTCCAGGCGCTCTCTAGCCGGGAGTGCGGAGAATCCACTCTGTTCGAGGCAGGCTGGGCAGGGGCCACAAGTCGCCAGGGAGGTGACAGTCTTTCCTTACTCTGGCTACGGTAACTGTACCGTTTACTCCGCCAGATCCAAGAGAGTGAACACATCAAAATTGAGAACAATGAGAATGGCAGCAAGCTAACCATCCTCGCCACCAGGCAAGAGCACTGTGGCTGCTACACTCTGCTGGCCGAGAATAAGCTGGGCACCAAGCAGGCTCAAGTCAATGTCACCGTTGTGGGTGAGTGGGCAGGGCCATGGAATGGTTGGGGGGAGGGAGGAGAGAAAGGTGGCTCCAGTAAGGGATTCCAGGGATTCCGGAAGTGAAGAGCCTCCATCTCTATCCATTGAGATGAGCAGATGCTCACAAAACTGGCCTCTCTTTACCTGGATGTGCCTTCTTGTTTGTGGAGGTGTTTGCTTGAGAGGTGTTTGCTTGAATGTGTGTGTAGGTATTTGGATAGGTTTGTAGGTATATCCACTATGCTTATGTCCATGTGGCTTCTCCGTGTGTTCTTAGCCCAGGCAGCTTCAGATCTGACTCCCACCTCATCACCTTCCTGCACACAGCTGTGCATGTGTAGACACACACACACACACACACACACACACACACACACACACACACACACACACACACACACACACACACACACACACACACACACACCCTGAGTGCTTAGGTTCTGCAGGGGTTAGTGCAAAAAGAACTCAAAGTAAGGACTAGGAAAATAGTCTCCTAACTCCCATTATATTAGAAGTCACTTTGTGGACAGGTAGAGGTAGGCATTTTCCCCATGGCAGAAGGAATTATTGGACTGGAAAACTGAAGTTCTGCAAATAATAGAATCAGTTGGGTTGAAGGAGAGGAAAAAATGTTTACTCCCATCCCTCACCCCACCATCCCTTACCAAAAAATAGCTGACTTCAGCTAATGGGACAAGAGATGGGAAGAAGATAAATGGAGAGAAGAAGGAAGCAGAGAAAAAGAACAGGCTAGTGAAAAATAAAAGACTGGAAGTGGGGAAAAGAGAAAAGAGACCGGGAAAAGAATTTTAAAATCATGAGACTCAAAACCACTGAGACCAAGTAGTTTGTGGTGGTATGTATCTACCAACTGGAAAGCTGCTTATTTTGCTCTCCACTGTTTCTTTAAAAACCAAAAGTATTAGGGGTGGGGGCTTTCAGTTTTTAAGAGGATGGTAAGAGGAGGAAGTTATTGATTGAGGAAATCGGGGATAAGCAGAAGATGCTGTGACTCAGGAGACTGAAAAGAAATTAAGCTGGAAGGTGGGGAGAGGTCGGAACTCATTTAGGACCAGCTACAAAAACATGGCCATTAATTCCAGCCCCAGAGCAGTCCCAAACTACTTGAACAAAGAGTCCAATAAACCTTTAGCAAGACTGGACTACTTTCTCTGTTCACCCACCATCTCCATTACTCCCACAGAAGAAGTCAGAGAGCCCAGGCATTCCCAAAGAACCCAAGTACCTCATATTAGCTACTAATTCATGTTTTTTCCCTCCCTCTTTCAGGAGCTGCCTCTTCATGCTTGTTTTCCCTCTGTTTTATCTCTAATCTGCTCTTTTCTCCCTTTCCTCTCTCTTCCTTCCCCTCTTCCTCTTTTCTTCAATTCTCTTTTCACATTTTCACTTTCCTTCCATTCTTCTTCTCCTTCTCCTTCTTTTCTCTATCTCCCATTCTTTCTTCTTCTCTCTTCTATCTTCTTCACATCTTCTATCATCTCATCTCTTGTCCCATTAACTGAAATCAGCCATTTTTGTGAGGGGTTAAGAGTTGAGGGATGGGAGTAAGACCCTGTTTTCCTTTCTCCCCCACTAATTCTATCTTTTGCTTATAACATGTCTGGCCTTCATTGTCCCCATCTGAAAAATGGTAAGACTGATTATTTCCACATCATCCCTGCCCTCCCATCCCAACTCTCTTTTGAGGGCACTAGATGTTAACTTCATTGGAATGAGGAGTAAGTAATGGCTTGTTGGCTCCATGGATGAGGTTAAGTTGGACTGTTCCTTCAGGTGCATAGGAGTGAATGAGTACGAAACCCCACCGCCATTAAGTGTTAGTTCTCTTAAACTCAGAGTTTTATCTCCCCTCTGCTGGGCTGTTCTGGGGGCTGGCGGCTTCAACTGCTTTTTCTTGTAACATTCCCCCCACACCCACACATATATTAGCCTCCCCCAAAGGCTTACCCGCCCCCCCCCCCAGCCCCAACAGCCATTCTGCAGTTGTAGCCTTTTATGGTTTAGTTTCTTATTTTGGAAGGCCAGCACTGACAGGGGCCATCGGCCTGGCAGCTAGCCAGCTGGCAGGAGCTGCACGTTAAATACCATCCCTTCTAAACAGCCTCGGAGAGGATGGAATGGAGGCGAATGGTGCTTTCTGTCTGCTTCCCCCTCCCACAGCTAAGAATAGAATGGCTCAGTGAAGTGAGGACCCATATTTATATACAGTCAAATCTCATTCATTCACTCAGACCCCCTAATTCAGAATTATGTACTGATAATCCAACTTGGATTGAGCCGAGATTGACCTTTCCATAAACACCAGTGCATTCTCCATGAACAGAATCTGCTAAGAATGTGAACCACATAAACAACATTATAAAGGAGTCATGTAAACCCACTTGAGACAAACCTTTCAAACACTTTAGCAGCACCTATTTGCAAACTAGCAGTGAGTGTGTTCATTCCAGATGGCCTTGTGGATTGATGAAAGACTGTCCAAGTAGGACATCGACTTGGAAACACTTCGTTAGCTTGGTTAACTTTGGATTACTTTTTCTATTCCAAAATATTAAAACTTTGTTCCTTTTTGTATAGTCTACAGCTTGCTTTTTTCCCTTTTTAAAAAAATAGGTGGACCTTCCCCCTCAAAGCTCAGCCACTGATTAGCCTCAGGGAGATGAATTTTCAGCCCCAGAATCTCAAGGAGACCTTCCACTAAAGCATGTAGCTATTGGAAAATATTGGTGGAATCAGTGCCTGCTCTAATAAAAATCACAGCATTTCCCTAGGGATTCTTAATTCGTGCAGGTTCTCTTTTTTTTTAAAGGTCAATTCAGGAAGTTATCAAGATGTTCTTTGGGTATCAGAAATATCCCTTGACTTTTTTTTTTGAGGGGGGAAGGCAAGGCAGTTTGGTTAAGTGACTTGCCCAAGGTCACACAGCTAGTAAGTGTTAAGTGTCTGAGGTCACATTTGAACTCAGGTCCTCCCAACTCCAGGGCCAGTGCTCTATTCAGTGCACCACCTAGCTGCCCCTTGACTCTTTCTTTACTACCTGAGGCAAGGTGCTAGGGCAGAGGGAGAAGTGCCCACAGGCAGGGAGACAGGACAGCCTAGGGTATGCATTTGTTACTTCGCATGACCATATTACTCACATACAATCCACTTCTAAAATGAGAGCAACAATAGCCCCTCCCTCCCAGAGTCAGGAGGAAACAAGAGCTATTTTCAAAGCAATTTGCGTGCCTTAAGGCCCCATATAAATGCTTGTTGTTGTCATATTCTGCAAGACATAGTGGGGAGTGATCCTTGATTAGGACTAGAAGATTCTTTTCCTGAGAAAAGGAAGGCTGTGTAGCCAGAGTGGTTGGATTAACTGTATTCCTGTGAATAAGAACATGGGAGAGAATTCCACAGGAGCTGCAGAGACTGGAATTAGCCTTTCCCATGTCTTTGCTTCCCTCTTCCACTGCTCCCTGTTATCCTGGCTCCCTCACTATGATCAGCAACAGTGTCAAGAGCGATACAAAGTCGAGTGCCTAGTGCTATGTGCAGATACTTTGTACGTGGACAGCACGTGTGTGTTTGTGTGGGTATGGATGAGAAAGCTGAAAAAGGTGGGAAAATCGGACTGCTTTGGGAATATTCCTTTTTAGGATTTTTATCTGTGACTCTTTTCATTCCCTCATGTGGTCCTAGGTCTGAATTTTGTGCATCATTGACAAAAATATGGACTCTACCCTCAAGTGCCTTCTAATCCAATGTGGAGAAATATAGTAATCATAACAACAATTTGATGCCTTCTTCATCATAGAACTGTTATGATCCTTATTCCTTTCCTCATAAACCTTTATGGTAGCTCTTCCCGGCCACCCCTCCCCCAAATAATAATGTTTTCATTTAGAATTATAACTTATTCCATAATTTCCCCCTCCGCTCTAAGGCTCTTCTTTTCCAAAGCCAAAGATCTATCTGCCACATCCATCAGAGAGCTTAACCTATTTTTTTCTCCCTCTGTGGCAGAAAGAAATAAAAAATGAAACATGGTGCCTGTCTACATTAATGTAGAAGTTGCCCAGCCAATTTCCTTTTTGGGAAAAGGGTTTATTTAACAGGCCTTTTCCTGCTCCCCTTCAATGTTTTTTAACTTATATCATATTGAGTAGACCCCCCGAATTAGAATATCATTATTGCTTAGCAACTAGCCCCTTTGGGTATTGGGCTCTAATTCACTAGAATACCCAGAGATCACAGTTAAAACTAAAAATTGTTTTAAAATATTTTCTCAAGGAAAATTAATTTGATTTACATTTTCATGTATATCTTTTGTTTTTATATCACTTTTCATTTTCACACATATCCCTTCTCACACCCATCCACAGAGAATCCCCCCCCCCCCCCCAGTAAGAAAAAGAGAAAGGGGAAGTCAGGGAAAAGACAGCTGGAAGTAAGCAGCATAGCAACCAAATATGGTCGGATGTACAGTGTTCCCCACCCATAGGACCCCGCTTGAGCAAAGAGGGGAATAGGGTCACATATTTCAAGCTGAAAAGAATCTTAGGGTCCATCTAGTCTGCCTTGCACTTCTCCCTTCCCCTCCCCCCAACACACATACATAGATTTTTCAGATGAGGAAACTGAGGCCCAGGGATATTCAGGGCTATCTCCAAGGTCGTGCAGATAAACTTTGAACCAGATCTTCTAATGTCAGAACCAGTGCTTATTCTGCTAAAACAAAGAGATGCATTTTATCCACCCTTGTTTAGAGTCAAGGTAAGAACAAACCATGTTAAAACGGCTCAGACTCCCACAGACATTACCAGTATCGTGCAAAGTTGGCTAGAGCAAAAATGTATTGTTCTCCTCCATCTGTTTCTTATATCACAGCGTCCCTCCAGCCCTTATTTTTTTCATAGCTGTGGGCTTTCCTGATGTTGCCACGAGAGTCTTTTTTTTGCTATAAATACTCTGTGGCCCATAGTTGGCCTTCTTTGCCACTAGATGGAGTGCCTTACATTGGTTAGGTGACAGGCTAATTGAGCTTACTAGAAAATTCTATTCCTGAAATTTTTTTAACGGCCCATTGCATCTATTAGGAGAAATCCGTCCTTGGATAAGTGGGCATTTCTGTATTTGATAAGAATTCAGCAGGATTATCTCAGTTCTATGACCAAGAGTCTTTTTGACACCTGAGAATGGCAAAAACTGCCTTATTTTCCAAAATTCCCAAAGGAGAGCTAGTGACGTATTGTCAGGGTTTGCTCATAAATGTTTCTTATCTAATTTCTACCTACTGTGAGAGCCAAGGATAGACAAGGCTGAGCCTCCCCATTGTGTAGAGATGAGAACCTGAGCCCAGAGAGGTAAAGATGCTTGTTAAAGTCACATAGCAAGTCAAGGGCAGGGAAGCTAGGATCTGAACTTAGGCTGTTCTGAGAAATATGTTTATAACTTAGACTAAACACAGGAAATCACAACTTGTGAGCTGGAAGTCCTGTCACACACACACACACACACACACACACACACACATACACACAGCCATAACAAGGCCCTTTGAATAAGCAGATGTATATTCCATTTTTGACTCAGGGGCAGGGGGAGGGGCACATAATCATTTGTTGTTATGTCTGTGCATCAGGCTTCCTTCCAACATCACAAATAAGTGGCTCTGAATTTCAGAATCGAGACAGACTTCAACAGTCACCTAGTCCAACTGCTACCTGCAAAGAATCCCCCAATAGCACATATTTGACAAACGGTCACCCAAGCTCTGCTTGAAAACCCTCATTAAGGGGGAGGAAGAAGAACCACCTACCTCCCGAGACTAACTTGGTCCATTTCCTGTTAGCTCTAATTGTTGGAAAGTTTTTCCTCTTTGCAATTTCTACCCATTGTTTTCCAGTTTATTTGAGTGAATGAAGTAGACTCTCCTTGAAATCCTTATGGTGTTTTGGTTTGTCCTGTGTTTACATGTATCCAGATAAGCCAGACCCCCCAGCAGGTACACCCTGTGCCTCAGACATTCGGAGCTCATCACTGACCCTGTCATGGTATGGTTCTTCATATGATGGGGGCAGCGCTGTGCAGTCCTACAGTGTGGAGATCTGGGACTCAGCAGACAAGGAATGGAAAGACCTGACCACATGCCGCAGCACCTCCTTTAGCGTCCAGAACTTGCTGCCAGATCGAGAGTACAAGTTTCGTGTGCGGGCGATCAATGTGTATGGAACCAGTGAACCCAGCCAGGAGTCAGAGCTCACCACAGTGGGAGAAAAACCTGAAGGTGAGTCTCCTTCATTGTCATCATCTTCACTTGGGGATGGTATGCCCCCTGTGTGTAGATCTGGCAATACAGACAAAAGAGACAGCACGGGCTCTGTCCGTGAAACACTCACAGATCTGAGGCTGCAACAGTGCCATCGCTTTGTAATATAATTTTGTGTATCTGCTGTTTAAAAAAAAACTTTTTAGAGACATCTTTTCTTACATCATTATACCCTTCCCTATTCCCTTACCAAATCAGCCATCCATTGTAACAGAGAATAAAAAACAGGGGTGGCTAGGTGGTCCAATGAATAGAGCACTGGCCTTGGAGTCAGGAGGACCTGAGTTCAAATCCGACCTCAGACACTTGACACATTTACTACCTGTGTGACTTCGGGCAAGTCACTTAACTCCAGTTGCCCTCCAAAAACAAACAAAAAAACAAAGAATAAAAAAGAGAACAAGAAGAGTTTCAACAAACCAAACCCCAAACCAATCACACATCAGCCAAGTCTAATGGTGTTGATAATATTCCATCCTCATAGCTTCCCCATCTCTGTAAACAAAAGAGCGAAGTACATTTTCTCAACTCGGTCTCCGGTCAAGTTTGGTCATCATACTCACAAAGCAGGCAGTGTTGTCTTTTCCTTTTCCCCGTTTACACTGTGCGGGTCACTCCCTGCTTCTGTTTACTTTGCTCTCTGTCCATTCCCAGAAGCCTTTCCAAGCTACTCTGAATGTCTCAGTCATTGTTTCTTACAACTCAGTCATTTTCCATTATGTCCATGGAACATAATTTGTCTAGCCAGTCCCCGTTCGAGGGATATCTAGTTTTTAGCGAGCACATTCTGCATGTTTCTCGAGCCTGGAGTTTCATTACGCTGCCACCAGATTTGCTCATGCCTCTGTCACAGGTTGCCATCTCCAAAGGGCACACTTTGTCAGAGAGTTGTACGAGGTTCTCACTTCGGACTTATCCATCCTTTCCCCCAAATTTACAACCAAGAATGTCCGTGTTATGTTTAAAATTATAAACAGCTCTTCACTGAGGCAGGTGACCTTATGCTCAAATTATAGAACTTGTTTTGTCTGTTCATTGTTGAACTAGAAATTTCCTTGACATTCCTTGTGCTTGATCACTCTCATTAAATATGTCTCAAGTTTTAAAAAAAGCCAACTAACCTTTAATTAATCGGCTGCTTAGAGGATAATAGTGCGTGCCTACATTAGCATCGAGATTGATGGCAAAGCCGAAATTATCAGTAAATCAAATGACTTAGTTACTGTTTGATTCAGGTGATCACCAGCTCTTACTTTTTCCTCTATCAGCTTAAACCTGAATTCTTCATTTGTCATCAGACATCAAACAACCTTCCCTTTGGTTTGACCGTTGGGCTAGTTTAGATATCAAATGATACAGAAACACTCCTTCCTTCAATTCCTTCCTTTCATTTTCTTTGTGTCTTAGACACAGGAAGTCTAGTAAACCTGCCCTAAATTTCCCTCACTCTACAATGAGCATCTAAGGTCTTTACTAACTTTTTCAAAGACAGGAATAAAATAAAACATCAAGTCGTCAGGGCTTCATGGAGAGACAACTTTGGTACAGGGCTAGGTCACCCCTTGACTGGCTTTTCCAAAACTCCAATCTGGAGGACGTATTTTACCAGGTTATTTTCAGTCTTGACTACTCTTTGCTGTTAATTTCTTCCCTTGGAGTGGGGTAGAACTTTATGTGCATATGATGCCTGTTTCCTTCTCCGAGAGCCTGGAATGCAGACTTTTATTGAAAGGCCCAAATCCCTTACTCAGAGCAGAACTTGGTAAACAAAACTTTATTTTAAAAGTGTTTTATAGCCAAGATTTAACTTGTTTCACTAGTTTCACAACAGAAGAAGTACTGTTTCTTCTCTAGGAGAAGTCCTAATCAGAAACCACTGGGGGTACTAAAAGCAACGTCCTTATTAGCCTGGTTACATTGCCTTCGGGGTCAGCTTGCTGCCCTAGGGAAGAGTTTTAGGACAGAAGAGGAATTGTACGAGAACAGCAACAATGGCTAACATTAGTTTGGGCTTTAAGGTTTATGAAGTGCTTTACATTGCATCTCATTTATCCTTCCATCGATCCTGTGAAGTAGGTACAGTTAATTATTCCCGTTGTAAAGATTAGGACAGTGAGGCTCAGAGGAATTGAGTGACTTCCCCAAAGTCACATAGCCAACAAGGGTCTGAGGTGAGATTCGAACTTGAGTCTTCCACATCAGGTGGCTTTTTCTTTCTTAATGTCTTTCACAGCAATCTCTTCTTTTCTCTGTGGCCGGCACCACAGTTTATGGATACAGTATCAAATCTGAATAGAGTGGGGGCTCCTGGCTTTGCGGAAGGATCCCTGCAGCACACACTGACTTAGAAAACCACATATTAACATTATCTGTGTCCTATAGTTGTTTGTATTTTGTCAAATATTTCCCCATTACATTTTAATCTGGTTCAGGCAGCACTTGGTAACGTTCTTAGCTGAGCTCAACCTCTGGCTTAGGGGCTTCTCCCCTCATATCTGGATGATCATGACGGCCTCCTAAACTCCCTGCCTCTAACCTGCCTCTGTGCTTCCATGCTCCGCTGCTCAGGTGAACTGGCCAGAACATAACCTCACTCAGTCGTGTGAGTCTAGCACTCCAAATATCTTCTGCGGCTCCTTGGATAGCCTCTTACTCTTTATTGTCAATAGTCTGGTGAACCCCATGGACCCTTTTCTGAATAATGTTTTAAATGCATACAATGTAATCTGTGGGATTAGAAAGGAAAGCAATTATACTGAATCCCTGGTTAAAACTCTTTAACTTGGCATTCAAGGCTTTTTATGGTCTTATTTCCTGGCATGCACACACACACCCCTTCACATTCCTAGGACCTCTGACCAGCAGGTGAAGGGGTGAATAAGGAATTCCAGTACCAGTGCCATCAGAATTTCTCTTCTCGGAATGTTGCTTATATAGACAGTGTCTGCTTTTTACTGCAGTGTGTCCCTGGGAACCACAACATAAAGAAGACCATATGTTCCCAAAGGAAGAAAGTTATATTTGGGGGTTACATTCCTGACCGAGGATTCAGCGGCAAATGTATCACCAATAGGATCAACAGCATGTCATAAAAGCCCAGGCACCACGACAAGGAGCTTTTATAATCATTTAAATTAGTAGAATTATGCTCCGAGCTCCATAAAATGGGCCCTTAAATGTTCTTTATCCTTGATCCCAGTGTACTATAAATTAAATATATGGCACATAAAAAAATATGTTCCTGCTGGAGCATCAATTTGATCCAAAGCTGTGATGTTAGATACAATAAATATTAATTTAGCCCTTAATTAACCATGATTGCTCGCCTTGGAAGTTAGAAGGGCTTTGGAGGGAGGGGTGACTCCTAGGGCCCACACCTCTTTAAACAGTCATCCAGACGTAATGGGATGAATGATGTTTTCCTCTTTATCAGTTTCCTGGTAGAAAGTAGAGTCTTTACCAGCCATACACTGGATGGAGGAAGTGGAGGTGGGGAAAGAATCCTGAACTGAGATTTCTGTCACTTAATACCTGTGTGACCTTGGATGAGACCCCCTCCCCCGCCTCCACGGGCCTTGGTTTCCTCCTCTGTAAAAAGAAGGGATTGGGCTAGATGACCTTTTTCCTGGCCACCCACCATGCCTGGAATGCTCTCCCTCCTCACCTCTGCCTCCTGGCTTCCCTGGCTTCCTTCAAGACTCAATTTAAATCCTACCTTCCCCAGGAGCCTTTGTGCTCCCTCTTCCCACTCCCCAAGTGTCTCCTGTAAGATTTCACCTTCCATTTATGTTGCATGTGCCTTCCATGCACCAAGTTGCTTGCATGTTGTCTACCTCTTTAGAATGTGATCAAGGGCTGTGCTTTTGCCTTTCTGTGTATCCCCAGTGCTTAGCATAGTGAATACTTAAGGAATGCTGATCGATTGACCTCTGAGATGCCATCCAGAGTCCCAGATCTGCAACATAAATCTAGGGACCCCTCCTTTTCAAAATAACTCTTGGAGGATCTAGGCAAAGGAATGTATCATCAAGGGCTATTTGGTAAGAATTTGAAGAAAGGGAGTCTTTATAATGAACTTAAAAGATTTTAGAGCTAGAGGGAAGCCAGTGGTCATCTGGTCCAGCCCTTTCATTTGAGAGAGAGAGAAACCTGGACCAGACATAGAGAATCCAGGACACGGAGAAGGGAAGTGACTCGCAGTTTAATGCTCAGCCTGGTACCTGGCCCTTAAGAAAGGCCCATTCATTGACCAATTGGTCTTGGGTTCCCTCCCGGGTTTTCTGATGGTGCTCTTCCTGGTCTCTTCCCTCACCTCAGAGCTGCCCTGAAGGGGAAAAGAAATCCCCAAAAGGGAATCAGTAATGACAAATGGCATTGATATCTGAGGGACTGGGGTTATACCTGTGACTTCAGGAAGCTCCCTATGCCCATGGAAGTCAGAATGTTCTCTGTAACTGAGGGTCTCAGATAGTTTCCCAGACCCAAACCCTCGTGGCTTCAAGGCCATCTGTCTGTGCACTGCATCGCCTCCCCAATAGACATTTACATAAGCACCCTTTAAAACACTTCTTATTCGGTTGCTTTTCAGTTGTGGCCAAATCTTTGTGGCCCCATTTAAGGTTTTATTGGCATATTCAGTGGAGCAGTTTGCCTGCCATTTCCTTCTCATTTTACAGATGAGGAAACTGAGGCAAATAGGATTAAGTGACTTGTCCAGGGTCACACAACTGGTAAGCACCTGAGGCTGGATTTTTTCTCAGGAAGAGGAGTTTTCTTGACTCTAGGCCTGGTACTCTATCCACTATGCCACCGAGCTGCCCCAAATATCTGCACTTGGCGGACATTAATAATCCCAAGTCCCAATTTTGTTGTATGTCCAAGGAGGAGGAAAGGAAAGTTCCCTTTTCGTAGTGTTGGATGGAGTGGTATTTGTGGGCTGATCAGGTACATAAAAGGTTCAGTTGATTTTTTTTTTAGAGGAGGGAGACAAGGCAGTCGGGGTTAAGTGACTTGCCCAAGATCACACAACTAGTTAAGTATCAAGTGTCTGAGGCCAGGTTTGAACTCAGATCCTCCTGACTCCAAGGCGGGTGCTATGTTCACTGTGCCACCTAGCTACCCCTAATTTTTTCTTTAACTCCAGTACTCAGAGCTTCCTCCTCCTCCCCAGTCATGCTACCTTCTCCAGGTCATCGTCAGAATTAGCAGTGTCAGGGAAAGCTGCAGAAATCACCAAATGAGCTCATAAAAGCAGGGAGCCTTTTTTTTTTTAATAAGGAAGTTACTTGATAATTTTGTGAGCATGAGATTAAAAAAAAAACCATGAAGCATCAACCATAGAGGTGTGCCTCTTCCTGGGTGAGGCCTCGGGAGGAGTCTGTTCTGAGGTGTAAGGAGCTAAATGCTGCCTGCTGGTAGAGGATATTTACTGAGGCAGGGGTAGGAGATGAGCAGGCTTTTAAACAAGGCTTCTTAGATACTCCCTGTGACCATGAAGAGAGGTTGTTGGTTAGTCATTTTTTAGTCATGTCCAACTCTTTGTAATTCTCTTTTGGGGTTTTCTTGGCAGAGATACTGGACTGATTTGCCATTTCCTTTTCCAGTTCATTTTACAGATGAGGAAACTGGGGCAAACAGGGTTAAGTGACTTGCCCGGGGTCACACAGCTAGTAAGTGTCTGAGTCCAAATTCGAACTCAAGTCCTCCTGACTCTAGAACTGGCACTCTATCTGCTGTGCCCCCTAACTGCCCCTAGGAAGAGACGACATAGGTCTGATTTTAGTAGGTTATAGAGATGAGGTTGGAAGAATGGAAGGGTGGGGATGGGTAGGGGAAGAGGGTTTTCTCAAAGGACTGTTAATCTATTTAGAAATAATGATTCAATTCATTATACTTTGGTAAAACACCTACTGTGTACAAGAAATTGGACAACAGTCCCTACCCTCAAGGAGTTTGCATTCTTATGGAGGGGACATAAGTGTCCACAGATAAGCATAATATAAAGAAAGTGAAGGAGGGAGAGAGCCCTATTTGCTCCCTGGTAGAGGTTTAGAAAAAGTTCATGGTAAAAGTATTAGCTGAGCAGAGCCACGGAAGAAGATATGGTTTCTGAAAGGAAGAAATAAAATTCCTGGCTCAGTCGATGGCCTATGAAGAGTGTGTGGAAGCGGGAACTGGAGGGTGGAACACAGATCCAGTTTCAGTAGAAAATCATTTTGTGAAAGGGGAGTGAGTAGTATGAAATATGAATGGAAAGTTAGATCTAAGCAAGGTAGTAGAGGGTCATAAGTGCCAAACTGGTTCATGCTTTATCCAGGGGCAGGAGGAATTCCCTCAAAGTTTTTGAGCAAGGAAGTAATTTGTGCCTTAAGATGATTACTGTGTAGCAGTGAGGACCCAATTGAGATTAGATAATACGGATTCATAGTCGACCTAGTTGGCATGATTGTGTGACTTCCTGGGTTGAAAACTAGTAAGATTTAAATGAAAGAGGACAAAGAAAGGAAGGTAGTGAAAGATGGAGAACAGTGTACATTTGGAATGATACACTACAGGGCCAAGATGATGAAGAAAGGAAACTCAGAGTAGAGCCAAACTGGGAGAACAAGAAGAAATAGAGGGTCTGAAGGTTACAGTGAGGGCAGAGAATAGGTTTGAGGGGAATGGGACAAAAAGAAAGAGATGGAAGAAAAGCAGAGGATGAGAGCAAGGAATTTCAGATTCAAAGATTGTAGAGTTGGCACAGTTATGTGCGATGATAAGGTTTGAGGGATGGCCACTCCTTTGGGTAGTTGAGGTGGGTTAGATCTTTAGGTAAAGGGGTTTGAGAAGGGAGTTGAAGTAGGAGTCTTAGGGTATTTGAAGGAACATTTGCATGTATCTCAAAGTGCCCAAGAATGAGGACAAGAGTTGAAAAGAGAAAAAGAACACTGAATCTGTCATTGAACTCTTTGAAAAAGGAAGAATGACCATGGAAGGTTGGTATATTACTGTGACAAGGATTGATCAAGGTAATGTAGATGGATGCAATGAACCTCAAAAGAGGAAAGATGGCTGCTGACTGATAGTGGGAAAGGGAGGATATAGAAATGACAGTAGAGAGCAAAGAGTATGCTAACTTCTCCATCTGGCCCACGGTATTAAGGGTAGGTAGTGGGTGGCTTAAAAGAGGTATCAACAAGCATAAAAGAGATGTTGAAGGTCATCCTCCAAAGAGAGTCAGGTTTCCATTTGTGCAAGAATCAAGGATTATAAAAAGAAGTGGTCTGGGATGAAGGAGAATTTGCTCACAGTGAAAAAGGTGAAGAAGAGAGCTATCCAGAGGAAATTGGAACATCGAGGGCACTGTCACAGGTTATATGTTATGTTTATTTGCCTGCAAAGTGATACAAAGGAAAGAATACTGAACGTTGAGTTGAGAGAGAACCTAAGTCCAAACTCACTTACTTGTTGTATAACCCCTTGGTTTGAATTCCCTCGTCTATAAAATGGAGATAATACCTGCAGTCCCATCAAAAGGTTGTTGTGAGCACAGAGTAATGGATATGGTACTAGCCTTTGGAGTCAGGAAGAACAAAGTCCAAGTCCTAGCCTTTATTTGCTTCAGTTTCTTCATCTGTAGCATAAGGAAGTTAAACTCAATGGCCTCCGAGGTCTCTTTCAGTCTAACTCAGCAGTGCAAAGAATAAATTAATGTATATAAAGGATTTTTGTGAACCTTCATTGCTATATGTAGCTACAAGCTAGTATCACAGATGATATTTACTGAAAGGACAAGCAGATAGGCCCACCAGCCAAAGGAGACGTTAGAAAGACTTTTTGCATCTCTGCACTCTTACTATTAGAAAAGGTGAGGAGCTGTTAAGATGGAACAGTCATCTCGAACTCTCAGCAAAGATACCAAAGAGAGAAAAATTCCAAGAAGGTAATTGTTGTTCAGTCGCTTCAGTCGCATCTCACTCCTGGTGACCTTATTTGGGGATTTCTCAGCAAAGATGCTGAACTGGTTTGCCATTTCCTTCTCCAACTCATTTTATAGATGAGGAAACTGAGGCAAACTGAGTTAAAGGATTTGCCCAGCATCACAGTGAGTGGGTTAGAAAAGTCTGTTTAGAGTAGGTCAGTTGGGTTGATTAAGTCTCATGGGAGCAAGCGTGACTTCCTTGTTTCCCAATGACACCCCTCCCCTTCCCTTGCTGTGAAGATTCCAAGGGAAGTGTTGAAATCTCCTGGAATTCAGAGGAGTGGAACAAGGCCACTTAGGGCTTCCAAACAGGAAAACCTCTCTCCTAACCCCCCAAGCCCAGCTGCATTATCTATTGAGGAGATAGGAAGGGGAAGAGAAGGATGTGGTTGATTGCAAGCTCTAAGCTTCAGGGAAAGAGAAGAGAGGCAGGGAAAGAATGAAAGATTCTCCCAGTCTTCTTTTGATATCAGACCATGCTGGGTAATTTCTGTTGCAGAAAGGAAACACAATTTCTGTCAAGGAACCAAAATGAATGTAATGCAAATCTTGGGGCTGGTGGGTAAGAGAATTTGTTTTGCCTGGGATATGATAAATTCCATACCTCGCTCCCAGAATAAGATCATTAATTTAGTGATGGAAAGGACTTTACATGTCATCTAGTACAGTTCCCTCATTTTACAGATGAGGAAACTAAGGCCCAGAGAGAAGCTGATAGAGCTTAAATCAGTGTCTGAGGCAGGATTTGAACTCCAGTCTTTCTGGAGTTCAGCACTCTTATCCATTGTGCCACCCAAATGTTAATTGTTTTTTGAATAATATTGTATTTTTCCCCAGTTACATGTAAAGACAATTTAAAACATTTTAGCTGCTGATTCTTAAAGACATCTGAGGGAGCCTTTTACAATAACCTGTGACTGAGATGGAGAAATGTAGACTGGATGATAGCACACTTAGGCAAATCTAAAACTAGTTGAGTGACTGCATCCAAGGTCCCATAGGTAAGTGGTAGAGTTAACATTCCAGCCCAGCTTCTTTTATTCCAAATCCAGACCTTGGTTTTTTGCAAATAATGTGTCCTGTTTAATCCTCATTCCTTTATGTCTAGAAAATGCAAACTGGAGCATTACAGTCTATGCCCTATCCTTAATACTCCTGCTAACTCCAAGTTTTCCCTAGATATAATTCTAGCCTAATCCCATTCCTAAGGCTGACCCCAACCCTAAAAATGCCTCCTAATCAGAAAATACTCCTAACTGCAGTGACGTCCTGAAACTTAAGCTGACTTTAGCCATAGTTCCACTATAACTTGTACTTTGGGTCAACCTTATTGACATTCCACGAAAGTATGTGTGTGCTATCATAAGGATCCTACTTTCCTACCATCTTCCTCTTAGTATTTTATCCCTTTTTGTTAAATAGATTTTCCAGAGTTAGAAGAGTTATTTATGATTATAGCTATTTCTCCTTATTAAATTTAATCTTATTAAATTCAGCCCATCCTTCTAGCCTGTCATGGGTCTTTTCTGAATCTTGCATCTATTATCTAATAGATCCATTATCTCTATGTACTCTGTGTCTTGAGCATCCTTGATAAGCCTCCCTTCTGTGCTTTCATCTAAGTCGTGGATTAAAAAAAAAATGTTGAACAGAACAGAACCATGGACAGATCCCCAGGATATTCCACTAAAGATTTTCTTCCAACTTCTTATCTATCTACTAATCAATATTCTGTTCTAAGTCTCCCTAACTGTGCGCTTTTCAGTCTGTATTTCTCCCTCTCACTGCAAGATTATTATAAAAGGCTCTCATGTGTCTTTAATAATCATAGCTAGGTGACAAAAAGGATGAGAGTTTTGTTGGATTTTGTAGTCAGTAAGATTTGAATTCAAATTCTACCTCAGACACTGATTTTAAACTCCCTCCTTGAGCTTTTTCATCTGCAAAATGGGAGTGAAAATAACGATGATAATAATAGTACCCACCTCACAAGGCTGTTTTAAGGATCAGATGAGATGACACAAACAGGGAGGGAGCTAGGCGGATCAGTAGATAAGTAAAGGGATAGTACTTCACAGGCCTTAAAGCACTATGTAAGTGCTAGCTACTATTACCATCTACATATCTTGTTGTTGTTGAGTCGTTTCAGTCCTGTCTGATTCTCTGTGATCCCATTTGGGGTTTTCTTGGCAAAGACACTAGAGAGGTTTGCCATTTGCTTCTCCAGATCATTTTACAGATGAGGAAACTGAGGCATACAGGGTTAAGTAACTTGCCCAGGGTCACACAGCTAGTAGGTGTCTGAGGTCAGATTTGAACTCAAGAAGATGAGTCTTCCTGACTCGAGGCACAGCACTCTATCCACTGAACTACCTCATCCATATAGATCTATTATCTATACATCCATATGGGCAACTAGGTGGCACAGTGGGTAGAGACCTGAGTTCAAATCCAGTCTCAGACACTTACTAGCTGTGTGACCCTGAGCAAGTCACGTAACCCTGTTTGCCTCAGTTTCCTTATCAGTAAAATGAGTTAGAGAAGGAAATGGTAAACTTCTTCAGCATCTTTGCCAAGAAAACCCCAAAACAGGGGCACAGAGAGTGGGAACCTACTAAAATGACTGAACAGCAGCAACAACAAAAATGACCGTATGTTTTTTATCGTCTGTATATTTGCTTCTCTTGTGTCTACTGCATTTCTCTCACTAACAGTTTGGTGTCACTGTCAGAAAAGAAAATGGAGTTAGCCCAGGGTAACCCATCATCAATTAGTCCATTCCATCTCTTAGTAATTATAGTTTTCCTTTCTTAATAGCAGTCATAAACTATTCCCTGGACAAGATGTATCAGACTATTGGCAAAAATAAACCTCAAACTTACCGCATCTACCTTGATTCCCTTTCTGAATATTTGTACATTTGCCTGTGACTGGCTTTATCAGAGGGCTCCCTTTTATCCACAGTTCCCCAAAGATCACTTGTGAGGACTCAGCAATCCAATCCACAAGTTTGTTTTTGGTACCCTGAAATATCTTTCATCCAGGTTGGTGACTCGAACTTGCTAAGTATAGCAAGGTGTTATCTTAGTATCTCCCTACATCTCTTGGATTTCCATTCTCTTGTTAACCATCTTTGTTCTTCACTTTCCAGTCTGAAGATAAATCTCCTTAGTGGAGAAAAGAAAAGCAAATTAAAGTTTATTAGTTCTGCCCTCATTCTGTCATCCACTATCATAATCCCATCCATGCCAACTAGTGGTCCCATAACTCTTTGGATCTTCTTCTAGTCCCTAATACAATTTTACATCCCTTGCCAACCTCACTTTGTTCTGGGCTTTCTTGTTCTTGGCCTCCCCCCTCTTCTTTTTTAACCATCTCTGGACAGTCATCATCTTTTTAAGTTAGCCTCTTTTTCCCCTTCTCTTGTTCCACACCTCATGGCCATTTCCGCACTGGTCAGCTTTTTGGCACCACAGAGCAAGGGAGAGAAGAGGAGGAAAAGTAAGTCTTACTTGGCTCTGGGGCTCATGGTCAGATATTTGTGCCTGCTAAAGCTGAGACATGGTCTCCTGTGCTTCTTCCACTTTTTTTTTTGGGTGTTCACCACAAAGCAGACTGTCTGACTCTTTTCCCTCTCTTGTTTTTTTTTTCTTTCCAACAGAACCTAAGGATGAAGTGGAACTGTCAGATGATGGTATGGAACAGCCCATAATTCTCTCTGAGATTGAGATGGGGTGCAAGAGAGAATTAATTATATTGGGGGGGGATGTAAATCTTGGGCAGAGGGGAGGGCAGATTCTGATTGCTGACCCTAAACCTGACCCCCTGTTTGTAGATGAGAAGGAGCCTGAGGTAGACTACCGGACAGTGGTGATCAACACCGAGCAAAAAGTTGCTGATTTCTATGACATCGAGGAGAGATTAGGATCGTAAGTGGGGTGGGAGCCTTCTCTCCGGCTTTGAGGCCTGTGGCTTTGGAATGGCAGCAGGGCAGGGGACTGATTCTGAGGGAGAGTCACCTGTTTACACATAGCATGTTACTTTCACAAATTCCCACCTATGCTACTCTCCATCTTTGAGAACAACTGGACCCCATCATCCCCACCAGGAAGGCACTTCAAACACACTGCCTGAATTAGCAGCTGCTGATATGTAAGGCCCATTTAAAAGTATTTCTTATTAATGATATAATTTCCCACCTCACTCCTTACAACCCCAACTGGAGAGGGGAAGAGTAGCCTAATGGCTAAGCCCTGGCCTCAAAGTCAGAGAAAGGAGCTTCTGTTCCTGCCTTATGCATACTGACTGTGGCATTCTCTTATTCTGATAGTGCCCTGAGGCTACTCTCTTTAAAAAGACTTTGTCATACAGAACGTGTAGATCTGCTTTGGTAGAGGGAGTTTTCTCACTGGGAGCATCTTATACTGATGAAATCACATGTGTGATTTTTTTTTTAATTTAAAAAATTATCCCTAGAAGTCAGGGGAGCCAGAAGTGCACCCCACCCTCCTTTGGATCTGACTAATCTAAATTCATCATTTCTGTTGAAATATAGGGCTCATTCATTACACTCATGAATGGGAATGAAATTAGCATTAGTTCTGTCTCACGGCAGGGGGGAGTCAATGGAGGGAGGTGATCTCAGTCCCTAAGGTCCCCCCTAGTTTTTATCCATCACCAGTCACCCTGAAGACTTTACCTGAAGTAAATCATGGAGAGAGGACATGGAACTAGGCTGTCATTCTCACTAAAGGAAGATGTGTTTATGGGGAGAGACAGAAATTTAAACCTGATGGTGCCTACCTGGGTGGCACCTGATGCGATCAGAGACTGAATTAGGAAATCCCTTTCAGAAGTACTGTAGACACAGTCATTCTGGACAAGAGCAGCAGAGTTGTAAAAATTAACACCATCTCCCCTTCCTCCGCCAAAGACTGTTCCACATCCCATTTCCTCATAATAAGAAAGGTCTAATGCAGGACTTCTTAAACTAGGGTAAAATCTATAATCAACTGATAACTATATTTCAATATATTTGGACTTCTTTGTAATCCTACATATTTTATTCACTTAAAAATATTATTCTGAGAAAAATTGCAAAGTGGTCAGTCCATAACACAAGAAAGGCTAAGAACTCCTGGCCTAATAGAAGAAAAGGAGTCTCTGCCCTTGGGGGAGTAAGCTCCCATTCTAATGGGAGAAATACCTTAGGGAAGGAGACATGGGATGTAGTTGGATGAACTGCTAACGTTCAAGTGGATAGGCAATGCAAAGGAGGTTTACTAACTCTGGTCTACATCTCATGGGCATGATGGTTAAATGATCCTTTCCCACCCCACCCCAAATTCTCTTTTCCCTTTACAGTGGGAAATTTGGACAGGTCTTTCGGCTTGTTGAAAAGAAAACTGGAAAAATTTGGGCAGGGAAATTCTTCAAGGCATATTCAGCAAAAGACAAAGAGAATATCCGGCAAGAGATTGACATTATGAACTGTCTACACCACCCCAAGCTTGTGCAATGTGTTGATGCCTTTGAGGAGAAAGCCAACATTGTCATGGTCTTGGAAATGTGAGTGTTTCCCACCCATAGGACCCTTCTCCCCAAGGTAACACAGTATCCAAAGTCATAAGCCACTTCCACCTGTCCTCCTCATCTCCTACTGCCACCCTCACCATTCAAAAACCAAAGAACACAGTACCATTGGTCACATTGGCTGCGCTTGATTAGGGAGAGTTCAGCTGTAGGTAACTACAAAGCAGCAGGAAAGAAATGAGGAGAGTTGGAGATGGGGGGAAGAAAGGAAGGAGAGACATTGAATCTTTTCCTTTCCAAAGCTTTATTTAAGGTGCAAGCACCCATTCTGAGGAGTCCAGGACTCTAATCTTGGCTCTTGGCAACCCAAGGCAGAATTCTTCACCTCTCTGTAGTCCCATTCATCTTTTTCCTCTTCAGCTCTTCCAATTCATCCAAGATTTTCACCTCCCTCTGTTGAGTTAGGTACAGTCTGTAGAAGAGGGGGGAGTAGACTAGTTGACTTCTCAACATCTTTTCTAGCCAGAAGATTTTTGTGGGTTTGGGGAGAGCCAATTTTTTTGTCACTTTGTTTCAACTCTGAACTTTGCCCCTGCAATCTGTGCTGATGGCAGTGGACCAACTAGACTGTCTCAACCTCTCTAAAGTACTAACGCTGAGCTGTGGAGTTTTTGGTAGTGGGTAAAGGCCAAAATACAGCTTTTTCCTCAGGAAGGTGAAGCAGGTGGGATGTTCAGGAGTCTGGGAGAGGATGGTATTGAAAGACTTGCTCATACTACATCTCCCTACCCTGGTTCTGTGTCGTCCTAAGCCAGCAGTTCTCAACCAGTGGGTCGTGACCCCTTTGGGGGTCGAATGACCCTTTCACAGGAGTCACAAGGGTCACCTAAGACCATCGGAAAACACATATTTCCAATGGTCTTAGGAACCGAGACACGGCTCTGCTATCTGTCTCTAGGCGGGTCCACCCACATGCAGATAAGCCCACATATGAGTATTAAAGGGTCACAGCATTAGGAAGGTTGAGAACCACTGTCCTAAGCTCTCTGTTGTCCCATTTATCCTTTTCCTCTTCAACTCTCCTAATTCATCCAAGATTTTCAACTCCCTCTGTTGAGTTAGGCACAATCTCCATTCTTACCTCCGCTCTACCATTTTGCTCCTCCTATCCTCAATGCCAAGGGTATTTCTTAAACTATTTCCTGTTGGGGACAGGGTCCTTCCACACCAAGGCCCTACTTAAGGACAGTGAGGTCCTGTGGAAACAACACTGGGTTAGGAATCTGGAGACCTGAGTGCTCGTCTTAGCTTAACCTCAGTTTTCGCCCATATATAGAAAAGGAAACCAAAAAAGAGGACACATTTGCGTGAGATGATATAGAGAATCCCTTCCAGCGCTAACATTTTATGATCCTTTTGAGCCATATAAGATACAGAAAAAATCCTCCGTCACTTTGAAGAAGTCCTCAGCCCCGATCTCCACGTGGCTGCCGCCGCAGTCGTTCTGCCCTCGCCACCTATTCCAGTAATGGAATATTTATGTCAGTACTGGTATAAATTTTTGGGCAGGGATGCAAGGGAAGGGGCAGGGAGCAGGAGGGGTTTGGGCATAAGAGGGCAGCAGTGCTGGGGCACTGAATTCCATACTTAGCTTGGAATTAGGAATTGGCAAGCTGAATGGAAAACAAAGGGAGAAAATGTATAACGTTTTCAGCTGGCCTGGCTTTCACCCAGCATCCCCCTCCCTCTTGAACAGCGGAAAGTCTTAAATACAGGAGACTATAAAATCTTAGTGTGAGGCAGAGGTGAGAATGGAGACGTTGGCTTTTAACAGTGACTGGGTCTGAGTGCCGCTTTCTAACTCTACAAAATGCTGCATCCACCCTTCCTGTCTAAATGCCCTGGATATTTTGTCCTCCTCCATTAACATGTTACTTCCTTAAGAGCAGTTAGTTGAGGGAAATCAAGAAGCAGTGACTTGAGAATACGCAGCATTTTGGAAATGGATCCCAGGTCTCTCAGCTTCTAGCTGTGCTGCCTCTAATGTGGCAAGAACATCCAAGTAGTTGGATAGGACCCAGGGGACATCCATCCTAATTCCCACTTTGAACATGCGCAGACCAATGGTCGCCATCCAGTCTCTGCTTAAAGACCTCAGTGACATGAAACTCCTCCACTTACTCCCCAGGGCAGCCTCTTCTGCTTTGACTTGACATCAGCTGCTGAAAGTTACCACACAACAGCCCCTCCCTGCCCCCAAAGCCGAGTCCTCAAGCAGAATGAGCCTGATCACTCTTGTTTTGTTCATTCTTTTCCATTGTGTTTGACTCCTCATGATCCTATTTGGGGTCTTTGTGGCAAAGATACTGGAGTGGTCTGCCATTTCCCTCTCCAGCTCATTTTACAGATGAGGAAACTAAGGCAAACAGGGTTAAGAGACTTGCTCAGGGTCACACAGCTAGCAAGTATCTGAGACTGGATTTGAACTCAGGTCTTCCTGATTCCAGTCTCAGCATTCTATCTCCTGGCCACCTAGCTGCCCACCATCATAGAATCCTAAATCTAAATGGGAAAGGATTTTAGAAGCCATCTAGTCTAAACTTCTCACTAAACAAATGAGGTAGCCAAAGTAAGTGAAATGACTTGCCTAAGGTCACACAGGTAGTGAGCATGAATCCAGGTCTTCTTTAAATATTGGAAGATAGCCATCGGGTGTTCTTTTCTCTGGGATAAGCATCCCCAGTCCCTTCAACCACATCTTTTCTCTATTGAGGCTTCCTCCTCTTTTCTCCAGATCTCTTCTTTCTGCTGTAGCTCCTAGAGAAGGCCTCTAGAACGCCAGTCTGAGGGAGTTTCTCCACCTTGCCCCTGCCCCGTAACCCATCTGTTGGTATTGCTCATTTCTCATTGTGAATTAGAAACAGAGAAGAATCTTAGAGCTGAAAGGAACCTTGCAGGTATTTGAGTAGAGCCTCTTCCAGAGCAGAAATCTCTAGGGCCTCATTGACAGATGCTCATTGATTCTCTGAATACGCCTGTGAAAGGGAGCTGCTCTCTCTCAAAGCAGCCTCTTCCTCTAACAGCTCTGTTTGTCAAGCAGTTAGTTCTTCCTTATCTGTAGCTGCAAAGTGTCTATCATTTCCCCTCATCGGCTCTAACCCTGCTCCTTAGAGTCACACACAAGATGTCTGTTTCCACTTTTACATGACAGTGCTTTAAACACTTCAGGACAGCTGTCAAGTTCCCCGCCCCAAAGTATGCTCATCTGGAGACTAGCCATACCCCTATCCTTGAAGCATTCCTCACAGACAATAGAGTTTCCAGACTCCTTAGTGTTCCGATGGCTCCTTTCTCAATGTACTGCAGCTTTTCAATAGGTTATGTTAAATGAGGTACCTGGAATTCAATCTGCAATATTCCAGATGTGATCCGATCTGCAGAGAATTCAACCAAACTGTGATTTCTGTGATCTGCTCATTTATTCTGCATTAATTCATCATTTCATTGGTAGGGGTGCTTCACTGCCTTCACATGCCTTTTTAGACGATGTCATGTGCCACCCCCCAAAAAAATTCTTAGTAGCCAGTCTTCTGGTGAGGAAGTTCTCTGAATTTTGCTAGAAGAGTTCTCACACAGTCCTTCACTAATCTAGTGCTGTAAACCTGTCCAGCTTGGTAGGACCAGGCAAACCTTGTATTCTGCCTTTGATCTTTAGAGAATCCAGGCTCACCTCTATACTACAATGGAGCATTGGGGTAAATCTTTGGTGAAGTATCTAGATGCTATATTTCTAGCAAAATAGCTTCAAATGGGGACAGCTAGGTGGCGCAGTGAATAGAGCACCAGCCCTGGAGTCAGGACGACCTGAGTTCAAATCTAGCCTCAGACCCTTGACACATGTAATAGCTGTGTGACCTTGGGCAAGTCACTTAACCCCAATTACCCTGCCTTCCCCCCTCCAAAAAAAAAGAAGACCAAAAATATTGGGGGCCACCTGGGTACCAGCCCCAAGTGTGAGCGGAGATGTGATAAAGAGAAAAGAGAGAGAGAGAGAGTAAAGTGGCCAGACAATGTGGGTAGTTCAAGGAAGAACCATGAACTCCATTTAATGATGATTTGAACAAGGTTTTTAAAGATCCAAAGGACAAAGATTCAAGTATTCTCATCAATAGGCTTAGTTTGTCACATCCTGGGATATTATCATAGTTTTATCGTTATAATAGTCTACTACATCCTGGAAGTTCTACTCAGATAAAATCAAAATTTCTGTTTTCTAGGCTCCAAGAGTCTGGGGGCATTCATCAGGTCTTTGGAAAGTCAATTAACATTTTTAAAGGCATTAACAAAGAGGATGCAAAGGCCAGAGCAGGCCTTCAAACATCTAGGTTTTGTAAATAATTGTCTTGAATCTGCTATACCTTGGGACCGAAACAGGAAAGGCTTGTCTTATCTGTAGCTTTGAGAATTCTAGGCACCAAAAGTCTTTGGAAATCCAACAGGTCTTTGGAAGTCAGTTAACATTTTACAGGATGATGCAAATGAGAGCAGGTTTCAAAGGTTTAGGTTTGCTTAATACAAATCTACGCCAAAACTGCATCTCCAGAGCATCGATATGTGAACTGACCCCCAAGATCAAATGTTTTTGGCTTGCTTCACAAAAAACCCTCAAGTCAGGTTAACTTTTTTGTACCCACATTGTTAGCTCACATAGAGCCAACTGAGACCTCTAGGTCTTTTTCACCTGAAGTGCTGTCACAGCATGTTCGACCTGGCCTGTATTTGTGTGGGAAATATTTTCATAAATAGCAAGGGGGACTGTGCATTTGCCTGTGTTATTTTTGGTCCATTATTTCAGGCTGCTGAAGAGCCAGAGGGACTCTGAGATGCCTTCTCACTCTAAAATTCTGTGATTCTCAGAAGGGGATTCTATTGTTTTGGCTTTTTGAGTTCCTTCCAAGCTTTACATTACCAATGATTCCAATAGGATCTGCTCAAAATTTACTTCACTTTCCCCTCCCTCTTGGTCTTAAACTCCTTATTCTATATCTAATTATACCTCTTTCTGGTTTCACTCCCAGGGGGCACATTAAAGGACTCTACCTACATTCCCAAAGCTCCCTAATATTTCAAGATCTGGTTTTTAAATATTGATTCTGTTAGTTTTCCTTCCCAACACTGTGATGGGAAAAATTCTTAGGGGTACCCTCAATGTTTTCATGCAAGTTATTAGCAAAAAGGATGCCCGTGGGACAGGTAGGTAGCACAGGGGACAGAGCAGCTTGCCCACTGCACTGCCTGGCTGCTTTGATCTGTCCTTCCTTTCTTCTACGAAAGCCTCTAGCAATAGTGATATGGGCAACAGCTCCTTTTGGATGATCTGCCAGAAAATACATTACAAGTTAGAAGAACCTCTGTGCTAATGTCCTTTTATCTCATTTCACTCAATTGTTGAAGTACCATGGCTCATGCCAACTGGAATTACCAGAGGGACCTGAAGCTGATGATATGTAATAGTCATAATGACTGATAGTGATCCATTGCTTTAAAATGATAAGGTCCCTTATGTAGTGGAAAGGGCACTAGACTAGGAGTCAAGACATAGACTGGAATCCTAATTCAGGTTCTTAATAGTCGTGTGACTATAGATAGGTCCCAGAACTCGACTTTCTCATCTATAAAATGGGGATAATAATACTTGCCTCATACTACTACTTCATGATATTCTTATCAAGAAAGTATTTTGTAAGTGTTAGATGATCACGTGAGTAGTTGTCATGAGCAGTCCCTCATATTTACAATCCCTTGGTGGGGGCGGGGGGCGGGGGGGGGTTCACTCTGGCTGCCTAATGTCCGGACACTCAGTAAGAAATCTTTTATACAAAAATATTTTTACTTTTTGTTTTATTTTTTTATCCTGTTACTTTTGAAAGTTTTATTTTTAATTTATGGAGTAAAACAAGCATTTCCATAACATTGTACCATAAAAAAGATGATTGCACATGAAACTGCAAATCTTTTATGCACAACTTGCTATTCCTTTCAAATAGACAACAAAATTATCGTGTAAATTTCTTTTTTTCATATATATATATATATATATATATATATTTTTTTTTTTTTCCTTTATACAAAAATCTTAATGGCTTCCCTCAACCAAGGAAAAGTTAAAACTCCACAGCCCAAGGTGGGGAAAATGATTCAGCTTAGGGCCATGCTCTGAGTCCAAGGGACTTTAATGAATGTGTAAGGAGAGCTCAAGCAGGGTCTCCTGGGATGGTTATACCTTGATGGGATCACTGTGCCTTTGCAAACTGAGAAACTCCAATTTTATGAGGAGTGTCCTAACTCTGTAGAGATTAATTCACCCTAAACAAACAGAAGACCTTATTTTTAAGTGGGAATGGCAAATGATGAATTTATGGTGAGGGATACACCATGCCCAGGAATTGGGACTTGAAATCTGCATGGGGAACCTCTTTCTTTTAAGTTAGTCTGACCCTGTTATAGGTCAACTGGTTACTTGGTGAGCAAAGAATTAGAACATTTGGAAATAGAGATTCTTGAGGGGTAATTTTGTCAAGCCTGGATAACTCCCAGTTTATCAGTATTTCTCCCTAGGGAATCCAGTCAACCACTACACCCACTCTGCTTCCCACACAGTGGCACACAAAGACAAATTCTTACTGCCTAGATAAGCAAGACTAGGTAAACAAATGTGATGAAGTAAGGTTAGCTAAGGCAGGATTCAGCAAAGGAGCACAGATTTAGAGGAGGAAGGGACCTTTCTCATTATTGAGTCAAATACTCCCTTACCCCCATTTTACAGATAAGGAAATTGAGACCTAAAGAGATTACATGACTTACCCAAGGTCAGAAAGCTAGTAAGTGTCTGAGGACAGTTCTGAACTCAGCACTCTATCTGCTGCACTACTGCTCTGTCACAGTGTTACTGTTCTATGTAGAAAATAAGTCAGTAGCCTGTAAATGAATTTTGCTCTTGGCTGAGAAAGAAACGGATGCTAAGATGGATGACCTCACACACCTCCTCTGTCATCTGAGAGTAGCCACATTCATTCTTCTGGCCCCAGTTTGTCAGAATACCTATAGTGTAGAAGATCCAGATCATTGCAGAATCTTGGAACCTGGCTTCCAGAATGTCTTCCATGTCATACTGTTTCCAGTCTGTTAGATAATAAAGATGCTGCTTATACCCACCTGAAAATACAATAAACATTATATTCCTTCTTTACTTATATAATCAGTAGAGGTAGAATCACAGCAATCTGACAAGGAAAGAGCTTTTCCAGTAGGGATTAAGAAAAGAAATGTGGAAGGTCAAATAGATCTTGCATGTAAGTCTGGGAATCTAAGCTGGGAAGAAAATGGGGAGATCAGTAGCTAAATTCTTTGGGGATTGTTTTGTTCTCAGCATTTGAATTCCCCAGCACCCCGTTTAGTGACTTACAGATAGCAGGCACTTAATATACATTTGTAGATTGATTTAGGCTAATGATAGGACTGTGATCTCATTCCTACAGGAACCTCCCAGGTGAGGAAACTCTCCACCGAGGCAGGTCAATAACTCTTTGTTAATTTTTAATTTTATAGATTTGCTTAGGGCTCCTCAAGGCCAAGTGACTTGTCAATTGACTAAGTCACTGAGTGATAAAGCCAGTATATGTCAGACATGGGACTTCAACTTTTGTCTTCCTGGCTTGAGGCCAGTTCTCTCTTGTCAGTCAGTTATTCAAGTTGTGTCCAACTTTTCATAACCCCATGGATCACAGCACGCCAGGCCCTTCCATCCTCCACTGTCCCTCAAAGTCTGTAAAAGTTCATGTTCCCTGTTTCCATTATACTACCTACCCTCTCATCTTCTGCCATCTCCTTTCCTTTTGCCTTCAATCATGGCTAACATCCGTCTTTTCCAGTGATCCCTATCTTCTCATTATGTGGCCAAAGGATTGAACTTCAGCTTCAGTATTTGACCTTTTAGTAAATAGTTTTAATTAATTTCCTTAAGTATTTACTCATTTGACCTCCTTGCTGTCCAAAGGACTCTCAAAATTTTTTCTCCAGCACCAAAAGTATAGATTCTGCAGTACTCAGCTTTTCACTCTCCTCTCTTACTCTCATCAAGATTCTTCTTAATTCTTCACCTTCTGCCTTCAGAGTGGTGTCATCTGTGTATCTGGAATTGTAAATATTTCTCCTGGCAACCTTAATTCCAGCTTTTGATTCATCCAGCCTGGCATTTCACATGATGTTCTTTGCATATTAGTTAAATAAATAAGGTGTTCCATGTTCAGTTCCAACTGTTGCTCCTTGGCCCACATACAGGTTCCTCAGCAGACAAGTAAGATGATCTGGTGGTGCTCCTGTCTCTGACTTGCCACATGTTCTTGTTCTCTGTAGAGCACACCAGAGCTGTCAAACATGTAGCCCACACACAGCACTGCCCAGTGTGGCTCTAACCGGATTAAAATGGAATTGAGAAATAGTTAGAAAAGAAATAAAAATGCCAAAAAATAGATAATATCATAATGTCAAAAGTGAGTCCATGTGCATCCCCTAGGGATTGTTAGGTACAGTTTAACGGCTCCCATCTGTGTTTGAGTTTGACCCCAAAATTCTACATCGTGCTTCCTCTTTAAACTGAGACATTTAAAGAACATTCGAAACTCCCTTAGAGAAAGTCTGGTGCATTCTTCCCAAGTATCTCAAGCTGTGGATTAGTTTTGCATTTACAGATACAGCAAGGAAGGGGAAGACAGCTTCGGCCATTGCCTTGGCAATGGTTGTGATGAAGAGGGGACTAAAGGTGGTTAGAGTAGTGTCAGGGGGGGACATTCAGAAACTTGATCTTAAGAAGGGTAGTTGAAGGTGAGCAATTAAACCGAACTAGACAAATTCCTCTTATATACTAAAGATTAGCCCAACTGATGAGAACAGGCCCTGGTGGATATTAGGTGGGATGCCCCCTCCCTTATCTTTCCCTGAACTTTTTTTTTACGAATAAAATCAGGCAGCATGGCAGAGTGGATGGAGAACTAGCTTTGAGTTGGTCAGTTAATCAGCAAGCATTTATTACACACATTACATGTGCCAGGGATTGTACTGAGTATATAACCAGAAAGAATTAAGCAACCCCTACTCACAAGCTTTCATTCAAATGAAACAGACAAGTCCCTTTGTAAATGTATATATAATATAACATGAATAAATTCAAATATATGCACAGGAGTTAAACAGAAGGTAGCTTAGTAGGAAGGGCACTAGCAGTTGAGGGGATCAGAAAAAGCTTGATGCCAAAAATAATTTTAAGCCGCATCTTAAAGGGAAGGAGAGGAGGAACCTATGAGCTGGAGGAGGTAAAGAGGGAATGGATTCCAGTAAGACCTGGGTTAAAGTCCTGTCTGACACATATGGGTTGTGTGATCCTCTAGGCAACTCTCGAATACCATAACCTTCAGAAAGGCACCAGCTTGCATTGGTAGAGAGAATTTCCTCAGGGTGTTCATTTATAACAGTGAAATCACAGGTCCCCTCCTGGTCCTATCCCCAAATTAGCCTTAAATGACCATCAAGGTCCATCTTAAGATGGAAATAATAATAATAATAATAGAAAACATCAACACGTGTGAAGGCCACCAAAGCCGTCCTTCCTTCTTTGCTTTGATGGGGGCAGTTTGGGAATCTGGCTGCTTGTTTCTGAGTCTTGGGGTTTTTTCCTCTTTTTTTAAAAACAAGCTGGGAAAGGTACCCCCATCTCCACCAGCTAGTTTCCTCCCTGAGTTGTTACTAGGTAGGTTGTCTCACAACCTGTGGCCTAGAAAACTTTCCAAAATGAGATGACCTCCTTCCCTATGATTGCCTAGGAATATCCTCCTCAGGACCTGGGATATTTTGATTCCCTACCCTTTAAAAAACACACAGTCTCAGTCACTGCCCAAGGCATAGGTTTCATTGCCCTCTATGCAGACTTCCTGACTTCCACTCCCTGATACTCCTTCCCTATATTCTAACTCTTCTCAGTCCAAACCCTTCTCTCTATTGTACATCAGATGTGGTGAAAACTCAGTGTGATTCTTGATAGCCAAGTCTTCTCACAGAGCGGAAGACTCAGTGGGTCCCAAAAGTAATGGGCAGAGACTGGTTTTGCCTCTATTTGTATCCATAGCATTCAGCACACTTCTTGGTACATGGTGAACACTTAATGAACTCTGGTTAAGGCTGATCAGAGACCTGATCTCCCCTTTGACCTTTCTGTTTTCCTCTTCTTCTCCCACAATTCCCCTCTCCTCCTCCAGTGTGTCTGGGGGCGAGCTGTTTGAGCGGATCATCGATGAAGACTTTGAGTTGACTGAACGGGAGTGTATCAAGTACATGAAACAGATTTCAGAAGGTGTAGAGTACATCCACAAGCAAGGTATCGTCCATCTTGACCTCAAACCTGAGAACATCATGTGTGTCAATAAGACTGGGACCAGGATCAAGCTCATTGACTTTGGACTGGCCAGGAAGCTAGGTAAGAACAGATGTTCTTTCTCTTGTGTGTGTTTGAGTGCTTGATTGATCTCAGATGATTAAACCAAAAAAATGGAGAATAATGAGTTGCCAATAGAAATAATGAAAGCATAATGAACTTTTGATTTAATTAACTCACTTTATGAGATCTTGTGCAAACTGTCTGCTGGGATGGTGACAGCACTCTCTCCCATCTCCATCCTCAGCCCCACTTGAGCATCCTTCCGGACTACCCCATCCCTTGCTATCAGTCAGCCTCTAAAATCTTATTTGAGTGTAAACCTGAGGCAAACTTCAATGGACCTACCTCCCGTTGGCATTGTTCCTTTTACAGAATGTATCCTAAAGCCACATAGAAAGCAATAACAACAATGGTATTGATAAGAATCAGTCAGTTAGCATTTACTAACTACCAGACGCTGTGCCAGATTCTGGTAACGCTGGAGATGCAAAAAAGGCAAAGGACATCCCTGCCCTCAAGGAACTTACAGTCTAAAGGGGGATGCAACATGCAAATAAATGTTTACAAAGCAAACTATGTATATATACGCCATTATATATTATAGGAAATAATTAACAGAGGCAAGCATTAGAATTAAGAGGGGTTGGGAAGGCTCCTATAGAAGCCGAGATTTTAGTTGGAAGCCGGGGCAGTGAGTAGTGAGGAGCAGAAGAAAAAGGGCATTCCTGGCATGAGGGATGACCAGAGAAAATACCGGCAGCTGGGAGCTGGAGGATCTTGTACCTGGAACAGCCAGGAGGCTGGTGTCGCTGGACTGAAGAGTGTGTGCTGGAAGACTGGAAAGACAGGAGTGGGGTAGGTTATGAAGGGCATTGAATGCCAAATAGAGCATGTTGTATTTGATCCTGGAGGTAACAGAAAATCATAATAGCTAGTAACAGCTAACATTTAATGTTTAAATAACACTTTACACATGTTGTCTCATTTGATTCAGACAAGAATAGCCCTTTGGGGTTGGTGGTATTATTAGCCCCATTTTACAGATGAGGAAACTGAGCCAAACAAAGGTTAAGTGCCTTGCCCGAGGTCTTACAGCTAATGCGTCCAAGGCAGGATCTGAACTCAGGTTTTTCTGACTCTAAATCCAGCATTATATTATTATTATTATTATTATTATTATTAAAAACCTTTCAGGATTGTTGTAAGCATCAAATGAGATCATGGGGGGTGAGGGGGGCACTTAACGCAGTGCTTGGCACGCAGTAGGCACTACATGATTATTATTGATCACCTGCTTTGCAGGGCTGTTGAGAGGATGAGGTGGGACAGTGTCTGGTGGAGGGGAAACATGCTTAGCACTGAAGAATCTGCGATTGTCCTCTGTGTCCCTTGCCTTCTCTTCCTGAGAGTTCTGTCTCGGCTGCCTCATGACAAAGGCAAGCTGGTCTAGCAGAGAGAACTCTGGACTTGAAGTCAGGAAGACCTCAGCTCAAACCCTGCCTCGCATGGCCTCAGTCTTAATTTCCTCCTCTGTAAAATGGAGATATTATAACAGTATCTGCCCCCAGGACACATTGTGGCACCTAAGTCAAGCAATGTATAAAAAATGCTACAAAGACCTTAAAACACTGAATAAATGCAGGCTGTTCTCATTTCGAGCTCTGTTCCCAATCTGTTCTCAGTCATTGTGCACCTTTGTGTGAATTTAAGTCAATCTCTCAGAAGTCTCCTAGAAATAGTTCTATTTAGACCTTATTAATTTATAATCCTAAAGTGAAAGGTTTTGCCTCATGATATGAATTTTGGGTATCAGGTGTCTGGGTGGGGCATTGGGCCCCCTGACATCTCTGGTATTGTACCACCATGTCTGCCCATTCTATTATGACCTCCCCTGCCATTTCGTTTTTTATTTTTTCAATTAAACCACTATATTAATAACATGCGAGTGATACAAAGATGAGTCAACGGGGTGGCCAATATTCTTCATTTTCAATAATGTCTTTACCTTCCACTCTCTACAAAGCTCTCCCCAGAGCTATATAACAAAGATGCCCAGAGGACCTTGGAGTGGATTTCTCCTCTATTTTTTCTTCCGTGATATATTACTGAAGAAGGGATCATAAGGTCATAGAATTATTTTTAAATAGCAGTTTATTTCCCCCCAATTACATATAAAGTCAGTTTTTAGCATCCATTTAAAAAGAAACGTGAGCTTCAAATTTTTGTTCTTCTTTACGTCCCCCCTTCTTGAGATGGTTAGCATTTTGATATAGGCTATACATGTTCAATCATGCAAAACATTATCCTATTAGTCATGTTGTGAAAGAAGACACAGACTCAGTGCTGAAAAAAAAAAGCAAGTGAAAAAGAGTGTGCTCTGACCTGCATCCAGGCTCCATCAGTTCTTCCTCTGAAAATCACAGAATTATTGATGCACAGTGACCTTAGAAGCCGTCTGAACCAAAGGTGTGGCACATGTGGCCCACACCCTCCCAAGTGTTAACTGAACCAGATTAAAATAGAACTAAATATAATTTTAAAATATAATTAAAATTGGGAAATATTTAATAAAAAAAATTTAAAAAAATTTTAAAACATAGATAATGTTAATATGTTGTTTTGAGTCGATCTGTAACCCCCGTGGGTTTTTGTTTTGTGGTGGGTTTTTTTGTTTTGTTTTTGCAAGGTAATCTCATTTTAGGGGCTCCATTTCTATTTAAATTTGACACCACACATCTAGACTAACCACTTCGTTTTACAAATGAGGAAACAAAGACCTGGAGAGGCTAAGTCACTATGCAAGCATTGCACAGAGAGTGAGTGACGGAGTGAGGATTTGAACCCAGGTCCTCTGACTTGAAAGCCAGAGTTCTTTCTTATATGTACCACCCTATTTCTAAGCAGAAAAGTAGGCCACAGCCTGGGGAAAAGGGAGGAAAGATACAGCCATCCTGATATTTACGTCGATAATTCTTGATATTGTTAGACACTAGATAATGAAGAGTTAACTCTAAAAAGGACCCTTTTGGGAGCAGCTAAGTGGTGCAGTGGATAGAGAACCAGTTCTAAAGTCAGGGAGACTCATCTTCCTGAGTTCAAATCCAGCCTCAGACACTTCCTAGCTGAGTAGCCCTGGGAGAATCACTTAACCCTATTTGCCTCAGTTTCCTCATCTGGAAAATGAGCTGGAGAAGGAAATGGCAAGCCTCTCCAGTATCTCTGCCAAGAAAACCCCAAATAAGGTCACCAAGAGTTGGACAAGACTGAACAACAACAAAGGACCCTGTTTTACAGAGAGAATTTGAAATTATGAGAACAATTAAGGGGTTAGGAGACTTCATAACAAAGAGCCAAAGACCATTTCATAGGGTCTCAGAGCTAAAGAGACCCAGGGGCCGCTAATCCAGCCTCTTCATTTGGAGGATCTGCATTTCTCTCTGTTCAAAGAGCTCCCTCACACTGAGGAAACCAGAGATTCAAAACAAAATTTAAAAGACAGGGAATAAACCCAGGGGTTTTTCTGCAAATAACATGCACGAAGACAGGAGTCAGACTCAACTTCTGGATCTCTCCCCCCTTCTCTGTTCTCAGCCCCATAAAAGCACCTTCACTTAGGAGAAAGTACAGCAAAAGTGCTGACAGTGACTGAAGCTTAGGACGATACATTGGCTCCTAACTGTCCCGGTTCTAGAAGCTGTGAGCTTCAAGGCCAAGAGAAATGAGATAGAAATCACTTTCTGTGGAAGCAGAAAGTAATTCAGGAAGGGAAGGTGCCACTTTTCATTGTATTTATCTGGGGCCTGGAGAGTTGATTAATTGACTAATTAATTAATTTTTGCTTTTTGGAGGGGAGAGGGCAGGGCAGTTGGGGTTAAGTGACTTGACCAAGGTCACATGGCTAGTAAATGTTAAGTGTCTGAGGCCCTATTTGAACTCAGGTCTTCCTGACTCCAGGCCGGTGCTCTGTTCATTGCGCCAGCTAGCCACTTGGAGAATTAATCAATTTAAACCTGGGAGAGACGTTCAAATTGAAAGGAGAGGAATTTAAAAGTCTCCGGAGTAATAATAGCTAGCATTTATACCTTGCTTTTAGATTTTCAGAGTGCCCTTGAGGTAGGCGCTATTATTATCCCCATTTTATATATGAGGAAACTGAGGCAGAGAGGTTAAGTGACTTGCCCAAGGTCATACAGCCAGTTACCGTCTGCGGTCAAATTGGAACTCAGGTCTTCCTGCCTCCAGGGCCAGTGTTTTATCTGCCTCACCACCTAGCCACCCCTTAAGTTACAGATTTTAAAGGAAACTGCATATAACAGAGATCTGCCCCTCTGTGCACAATTCAGCTTTTCCCTGTTCTACCATGTACAGACAAAGAGCCCTTTATTTGCTATCTGAAGGACAAGCACCTGGCCTAATTCACAGAGTGTGGGACTTGGGAGTTGGAAAAATATGAATTCAAGATATGCCTCAGCTCCTTACGAGCTGTATGACCCTAGGTAAGCCACTTGCCCTCTCAGCCTCAGTTTCCTCATCTGCCTCAGGGTTGTTGTGAGCATGAAATGAGACAATACACGGGAAGCTGTTTTGCAAACTTTAATTTTGTTGTTTTTAAGTCGGATCTGTGTCTGGCTCTTCATGACCACATTCCTATGGGGCTTTCTTGGCAAAGATGCTAGTTTGCCATTTCCTTCTCCACAGTCCCCATATTAAAGTTGAGGAAACTGATGCAAACAGAGGCTAAGTGACTTGCCCAGGGTCATACAGCTAGTAAGTATCTGAGGCTAGGTTTTAACTCAGGTCTTCCAGACTCCAGGCCCAGCACTTTATCCATGGAACCACCTAGCTGCCCCCAAACTGTGAAATACTATGTAAATTCTAACCATAAATTGTTCATTATAGTTGTAAGTAACAATACTAATTCTTAGTAAGTTCAGGATAAAAATGCTTTCATTGTACTCACAACATGTGTTTGGTTTTTTCTGTCTGTCTCATACCGGGAGTCCCTTACACATGAGGTTCATGTCTGTGTTCCTCTGTCTTTATGGTACCCAATGCAGTTCATTAATAGCAAGGTTTAATCCTTATTCCTGAGAACATAGCCGGAAAGTGACCCCCTCCCCTTGTATTGCAGAGAATGCAGGTTCCCTGAAGGTACTCTTTGGCACACCAGAGTTTGTTGCCCCCGAAGTGATCAACTATGAGCCAATTGGCTATGCCACAGACATGTGGAGCATTGGAGTCATCTGCTACATCCTGTAAGTCTAATGTATGGCCAGGGGTGGGATGGTTTGGCAAGTACAAGATTTCTGAAAGATGTAAAAGTAAGTGATCATCACGGCTTAAAGTCGCCATAGATATTAGCTCATCCTGGAGCCAGCCCTAGTTAAGGTCCTCTGGAACATGGAGACTCAATGCCCAATACCGTTTCAATGGAACCAGGACCAGAAATGCAGAGCTAGCCAGGACCTTCAAGTTCTTCTAGTCCAGCCCCCTTGGTCAGTCCATTGGTCAACAGGCATTCATTAGATCAGCTAGCTCTCATTTTATAGATGATAAAACTGAGAAATTAAATTCACATAGGTGCAGCAAAATATGAGCTAGCTAGGGCTCATCCTTAGGTCCTCTGCCTCCAAATCAAGGGCTTAATCCATTGGACCAGTGAAGAAGACACAGAAGAAGGGGTGAGAGCGTGAAGGGGAAGGAGGCTTGGGAAGCTCCTGGTTTGAATTAGTCTGCCTGGTAAATGTTGCTTTGAGTATGTGACACCTAGTGACACCTAGAGTCACGAGTGAAGTCTTTTTAACCAAGGCCAGATCACTACATTGCACATAAATTCTGTTCTTTGTAGGTAGACTGTAGTAACCACCTTGGTCAACTTTCTCTTTATAATGGAACTTCATACCATTGATCATAAAGGATCTCACTGGGAAAATGTGGGTAGCTTGGGGTAACATATCCCCACTCCTACGGGAAAGAAAAACACTTAAAACATATATTCTAAGGAGTTAAGAGTGTGGTGGGTTTGCTTTTAAATCATATTCCTTTCTGAATATTTGTTTCCTCTTCTACATAGCGAGGTTCCCTCATGATAATTTTTTTTAATTCAGAAAAACCAACTAACACACTGATCATGTCTAGATGTATCTGCAACATTCCATGCCCATAGCTCTTCAAGGAAAGGAAGGAAGTCAGTTTTCCAGGAGCTTCTTCTTTGTATGTAACTGATAGCACATTATTCTCCTGAGGGTGTTTCTCATCTGTGTTTCCAACGTCCCGGTGCAGCGCCCAGCAGAGAGCCATATGAAGGGAAGTGTGAGTTAATAAAAGTTCTCAATGATGAGAAAGTAAAGTTCAGAGTAAGTGTCTTCAGTGGGAGGAATCAGGCAACAGGAAACAATGAAATAATTCAAACAGAAAGATGTGAGGTCCAAGGAGCAAGCAATGCGAGAAAATGAAAGCCACTTTTTTAGAAAGCAGGAGCTCCTTGGGACAGACCAGAAGTTCAGAGTTCCCATTTCAGAGAGGTTTCGTCGATGTGTTCTCTAGTTAGAAATTCAGAAATTCAAGTCAATTTGTCAGATGTTTCTTGAAGACTTAGTATGTGCAAGACATTCTGGTAGGCCTTGAAGTCACCTAAAGATTCTGGCAATTTGTATGCAGAGCAGCTCCTCCAGGTGCCCACAGGGTTCTTCTACTGTGGTACTGTGGTACCGTGGTATCGTGGTACTGTGGTACTGTGGTACTGTGGTACTGTGGAATGAATCCTCTATTTAGAGTCAGAATACCTAGATTGATTCCTTTACTCTGCCACTTACTTCCTGTGTGACCTTTAGAACTTAATTTCTTCATTGTTAAAATGAAAAATTGTTGGATGAGATACCCTTCAAGGTTCCTTGTGCCTTCTAAAATCTGCGATTCATCCTTTCATGCAAAAATACAACTCTTTGTTAAGACATCCAGGTATAAACAGCAATCGGTTACAAACGTAAACATCGTTTTCTTTAATACGGAACACATAGTTAAAGCAAAATATAAAGAAATCTTACCCTCTAGGTACAACTAAATTCTTTTTCCTGTAATTATAACAGTTATTTGTCACTGCTTAATGCTGTTCTTTGTCCAGTGAGTAGAGTATTTCCTCCCCTTCAGCTCATCTCAACTGGGAACCCAAACCTTGCTACCAAATGTTTCTGATGTGATTTGGGGTTCAGGGACCCCCAAACACCAGAGTACTGGACAGGGTCATTTGGAATGAATTCATGGACTCAAGCGTTCAAAGGTTTATTTTAATGCCAAGTTGGCAGGTAGAGCTCCTTAGGGAACTTGCAACTTAACAAGAATGATGCTGAAGCTTATGTAGGAAAAGTTAGTTTCCAATCTGTGGGTTATCTGGCAGATATTCTAATTTGGCGATAACCTTGTTCACGGGCATCATTTGCTACTGGAAACCAGGGGAAGGGGTTCCCCCAGGGGTGTGTCTTTGGTCTGTTACATCTGTAGTAAGATCGCTTTGAGAGTCGGTGTCTATAGCTTGACCTGTAGATTGAATATGGTAACTTTGGCAAACCATACAAGATAATTCTGTAGTGACAAAGATAGTCCTGTTTTTACAAGAAAATTTCTTCAGAGATCAGCTTGTTCTTATGTTGGGGAAATAGTTTGTTTTACTGGGGCCTACTCATGAGTAATTGCTAGGCATAGTGTCTTTGTGCTGGGGAGAAAACTGTCAGGGACAGTGCTTTGAAGTTACAGAGAAATGTGATCTTGGAATTGAGGTCCAAGCACAGGCACCCAAGTACCCCACCATGCCCAGCTTTGGTTTCTTTGGTCAGTTTTACATCCTAAGTTAAAGATAGCTCTCTTCATTTGTCTGAAAGCTTCCCACCAGTCTTTGATTATCTAGCAAGAGAGCCCTGACTACATTCAGAGAAGGGTAACTAGCTGGCACAATGGACAGACAGCTGCTGGCCTTGGAGTCCGGAAGTCCAGCGTTCAAATCCAGCCTCAGAGGCTTGCCAGCTGTGTGATACCCTGGGCAAGTCACCTAACCTCAATTTCTTCACCTGCAACACGAGGATAATAATGGCACCTACTTCGTAGGGTTGTTGGGAGGACAAAACGAGATAATATTTGTAAAGCTCTGCATAAACACCGAATATAGATTCCAAACTGATCGGCTCCCTTCTTAGCGCTCCTAGCTGGTTTTCTGAGTGCTGCATCCCTTGGCTAGAAGACTTAAAGGGGGGTGGGGGGGAGGATACCTAATGGCCCTTCTCAGCCTTTGTTTCCATGAAATTCATTTCTTGATCAGAAGAGAATTTCTCAACCACTTGGCTAATTTGCTCCAAGGGCCTCCTCGCTCTCCTGATCAACATCCATCACACAACAGAATCAGATCAAGTACAAACTTGTTTCTGTCATACAGAGCTTCTTTCTTTTAAAAGAAAGTAATGAACCCAAGATGATTGGAATATAACTTTCAAGAACACATTAAAACAGGTTAAATGCCTTTTAAAGCACTTTTAAACAAAGAGGGAGACGGGTCCCTCTGCTGACTCCAGGCCTGCCTGAGGCTGTAGGAAAAATGGCCTGGAAGCTGCTCCCCCTTTTCTAGTTTTTTTAACCCTCTCCTACCCTCATTATCAGCATTTTTTAAGTGCCTCGGGGTGGTTTCTGGGACCTGATAGATTGTGGATCAGAGAGAAACCCTGAAGAATGGGTTCTTTAGGTCTCCTCATAGAATCTCCCACCTTTCTCTCAGAAAATTAATTCATTTTGTGATCATGAAATACATGGTTGTTGGAACCGTGGGTTGGTACAACCATTTGGGAAGGCAGTTTGGAATTATGCAAAAAATGCAATAAAATGATATGTCCCTTGACGGAGCCAGCATTGCTAGGCACATGTCCCACAAAGGTTGTTGGCAGCAAGAAAGGCCTCCCGTGCATCAACACATTTGTAGCAGCTCTTTTTGTGATACCAGAAAACCCCAAAAAACAAACCCACAAAAGCTGGAAACAAAGCGCAAGCCCACGGATTGGGGGATGGCAAAACACGTTGTGATACACGAATGTAATGGAGTGTTATTGTGCTGTAGAGAAGTGTGGAAAGAGTTATTGATCCAAAGTGAAGTAGGCAGAGTCAGGGGGAAATATTGATGACTGTTTTTAGTCACTTTCATTTCCAAATCATAGGGTTTAGAGCCGGGGTGGGGAACCTGCGGCCTTGAGACCACATGGGGCCCTCTAGGTCCTCAAATGCTGACTTTTGACCGAATCCAAGCTTCACAGAACAAATCCTGATTTGTTTGGATTCAGTCAAAGGGCTGCCCTTGAGGACCTGGATTAGAGTGTTAGGCCTAGAGTCAGGAAGATCTGAGTTCAGACGTGTCTCAGTTTCCTCATCTGTAAAATGGGGTAATAATTATGCCTGCCTCCTGGTGTTGTTGTAAGGCTCAGATAAGATACTTGTAAAGTGCTGAGCGAGGCAGCTGGGTGATGGAGTGGACAGAGCGCTGGGCCTGGCATCGGGAAGACTCACCTTCCCAAGTGCAAGCTGCGTGGTCCTGGACAAGTCACTTGCCCTGGTTTGCCTCAGTTTCCTCATCTGTAAAATGATCTGGAGAGGGAAATGACCAACCACTCCAGTATCTCTGCCAAGTAAACCCCAGACGGGGTCATGAAGAGCTGGACTTGACTGAACAGCAAAGCACAGGGCGCTTAACGCTTACTCTCCCTTCTTCCCTCCCTCTCTCCCTACGGAGGAGTCTGTCCCAGGATGATGGCGGGGTCAGAAGGCCTGCACTGAGAGTACAGCTGCTCTTTTCCCCAGGCCCCTCACCAAATCCCGTTTTTAGAGTTGGTCATTCATCACAGGGTCGCAGGGTCACACCATCTTAGAGCTGGACCTTACAGCTGGTCCAGTGCAGCCTCCTTGTTTTACACATGAGGACACAGGCCCAGAGAGGGTGAGTGATTTATCTGGAGTTGCACAGCTATAGGCTAGCACCAGGGTTACCATCTCATGTTTGTCTCTGCTACATACAACACCTCACCCCAGTCACCTGCCCTAGGGGCAGCCCGGTATAGGAGAAGGCCACTCACCCCATGGTCTCAAGACCTGAGTTCTAGTCCTGACTAGTGCTCACAAGTTATGTGGCCCTGACCTCACCAGCTGCCTCACCATCACTCACAACATATGTTCCCTTGCTGGCAGAATGGGCACACACATTGATGCTGTCAGGAGCATTGTGAGGATAGTATCTGGGAAACTGTAAAACCGTTTGAAAAAAAACAAAACAAACCTGTACACTGTAGCTAGGTGGCCCAGAAGGAGACCTGAATTCAAATCCTACCTTAGACACTCGCTGTGTGATCTTTGGCAAGGAACTTAACTTCTCTCAGCATCAGTTTCCTTGTCTGTAAAATGGGTGTAACAGTAGTGCCCAAGTCATGGGTTTGCTGTGAGGAGCACATGCGATAACGAGCCTCGACAAACTTTCACAAATGCTGCCTACTATTACCATTATCATTCTGTAGTTTTAAGATCTGCATTGATAACCTTTATTTTTATATAACTTTCATTTCCTCAAGGATGAGATAGATTTCCTTTCCCCCTCGGCCCCCCAAAGCCAGCAGGGCATGCACCATCCCCCACGGACCTCAGGGTACCTCTGTGAAGATGAGAGAGACGACGGGGAGTCGTCGTGCCCACTTTGTAGAGGAGCCCTTGCTCTGCTCTTTCCTGACCCAATCAAAATGGCTTCATTTGGTTTTGTGAGCAGGGCAGGCCCACAGATGAGATCCCCTCGCACTGAGTTTTGTCCGGTGGCGCCCAGGAGAAGACAAGGAGTAGGATGGGGCCCAGGCAGGCCATCCACTGTACGAGGCCAGGGCATTTTAGTCAGCTTCAGCTGTAAGGAAGGCACCAAGCCAAAGGGGCAAGAACCTGGAGGCCTAGCCAAAGACAAGGAAAGCTTTGCTTTGTGGTTCTGGCAATTAAGACCTCCCTTTGCTAGGACAGAGTTCCTAATTAGGAAGAGAGGGTTGCAGATTGAGACCTTTTGGCATTCCAAAACAAGACTGTTTGTTTTTCTAAGATCTAGTAGAAGGTTGTGAGGCTTTTTTAAAAATCGTTTCCTTTTTATATCAAATGGAAATTTAAAAAACAAAGGAAAACAAGTGACTGAGGTTAAACCATAAAGGAGCAATTAAATTAAGGCTTTGGTTTCCTTTTGCTTTGCATGAGCAAAATTCCTGCAGCTGCTCTCAAGGACTTTCTGATGGGTCCAGATGCAGACACACATGCCTGAGTGGCACCATCATGCCCTCCATCGTCACCAACTTCGGCTGTTTAACACAGCTAGGAGGTGCCCCACCTGTCAAACCTTGCAAGGTTCTGGAAATGACCACCAGAACGGGTCTTGTTTCCTTGGCTTACTGATATGCCCAGGAGACTTGAATATAAAGGCTGCCTCAGGTCTCTTTGAGGCAAGTCTTTGCAGGGCAGGGACTCTGGTGATCATAGAACAGAGAAACAAACTGTGGGCCTGGATTTCTGAGCAATATGATTCTGTTTACATGCGTGTCAGTCAGACAAATGCCAGAGGCAGCATGGAGTAGTGAGTAAGAAGGCAGTCTTATAGTCAGGAAGACCGGTTTAAATCTAGCCCCAATATATCCTTTGGAGCCTGATCAGTTGATTTAATATCTCTGAGACCCAGGCAGCTCTTGAAGATTATAAACTACCAAGTTTTTTTCACCATGGGTTCCTCACACCAGTGAAATCCGAAGTCTGGCAGAACTTCCAAAAAATTAAAAGGAACATTGCATGGGAAGGATTTTTGCATTCTCTTCTGACCCAATCAATATTTCTTCATTGTTCTTGGTGAGTGGATCACCTCTGAATGTTGCCCAATTGCCCACAAAGGAATGAAGTGTACCAGGGTGAGCCCAGCCAGAAGCCCCAAGGATATGTTCATCATATTCAGGTGTGAGGAAGTTTTCATGGAGCCTGTTTCCCAGCAGAGAAATGTCCACTTCTCCATGGTGCGGTGGGAAGAGTACCAGGCTCAGCAGATTTGGGTTCACATTCCAGCTTTTCCATTTCCTGTGTGACTGTGAGTGAACCACGTAGCCACTCTGTGCCTCAGTTGTGAAACAAGGATAATCATCCTTGCAGCATCCCATGGGGTTTTTGGAAAGGAAAGTTTTTTGTAAATCAGAAAGTACTACGCAGTCTGAACTACTGTGATTGTTTTTGCATGCCTAGGGTCCAGGTATGGCTGTCCCTGTACTACACAGGACCCTGCCCACCCAGCTCAGGTGCGCCTGCCAAGGTCATGACAAAAACAGCCTCGTTTCCACATAAGGCAGGCCTAGATACCCCCAAGGGGATAGTGTGTGGATTACAGGCAGGAACTCTCCTGACTGATGAGTAAGTCCAAAAGCACATGGAGGTGATGTCACTTGCCCATGGTCATACAGCTGTTGAATGAGTGGGCTTTGGTTTGTGGTTGTCATAGTTGTTGTTGTTTTTACTAGGCAATCTGGGTTAAGTGACTTGCCCAGAGTCACTTAGATAGTAAGTGTCACATTTAAACTCAGGTCCTCCTGACTCTAGGGTTGCTACTCTCTCTACTGCACCACCTAGCTCCCCCTTGTAGGTGGGATTTAGACCCAGATCTTCCTGACTTTAAGCCCAGCCCTCTCTCTCCTACAGCCTACTGACTCTAGACAGCATGGATAGAATTTATGCAAAAACTTTCACCACTGATATGAAAATATGTTTTGTATGACTTCACATGTATAATCGATATCAAATTGTTTGCCTTGTCAAGAAGTGGGAGGGGTAGGAAGAAAGGAGAGAAATTAGAACTCAAAATTTTTAAAAATGAATGTAAAAAAATTTTTTGCATGATTGGGAAATATTTAATGAAATATATATACCTATATTTAAAAGCAAACCCTTAGCCCCTTTAGCTGTAGTAACGACACAAAGAGCCCCCTTCTCTTCTAAGAGCAGTGTTGTTATTTTTTTAAAAATAAAATAACATTCAGATGCTTTGAAATCCCCAGGGTTTATGAAACATGACAATATGCGTAGGCAGAAGCCAGTTTCTGCAGTTGCATGGGGCTTCTCTGATGTTGCCAATAGTCTGATAGTGAGTGTATCTCAGAGCAGCTGCAATTTAAAAATAGTCAACAAGGGCTGGTTCCTTTGTTTTTGCACTCCCATCAGAGTTCATTATTGCAGCAAGCCTGAACCAGATGCCCTGCATCCCTCCATTAGCTGGTTCTAGTCGCCACCCGGTGGTGCTTTCCCATGTTGTCTCTGAGTTAGAAAATGCACGTCGGACTTGGCTCTGCTATTCTGGAATTCTAAAGGAAAACAGACATGTACAGCAAATTCTCCAAGCTAGTATCCTGTACCTCTCCCACCAGGCTCAAACTTAGACAAGGTCTCTAAACATAAAAAAAAAATCTCCATAAGCTTCCTTTTTAAAAACAAGCTACCCTGACATATATAAATTAGGATTCAATTCACAAAAAGTTTCATTTTCCCTCATTAGAGATATTTTCTGTGGCTAAAAGTTAGGGACCCAATGCAAGCAAGATTAGGAGGGAAGCAGAAAACTGGGAAAGAATTTTTACAACTAGCGTCTCTGATAAAGGCCTCATTTCTAAAATATACAGAGAACTGAGTCAAATTTACAAGAATACAAGTCATTTCCCAGTAGATAAATGGCCAAAGGATATGAACAGGCAGTTTTCAGAGGAATAAATTAAAGCTATCTATAGTCATATGAAAAAATGCTCTAAATCACTATTGACTAGAGAGATGCAAATTGAAATAACTCTGACGTACCACATCACACTTATCAAGATTGCCTAACATAACAAAATAGGAAAATGATAAATGCTGGAGAAGATGTAGGAAAGTTAGAACACTAATTCATTGTTGGTGGAGTTGTGAGCTGATCCAACCATTCTGGAAAGCAATTTGGAACTATGCCCAAAGAGTTATAAAAATGTGCATATCCTTTGACCCAGCAATACCACTTCTAGAGCTGTATCCCAAAGAGATCATAAAAATAGGAAAAGGACCCCCATGTACAAAAATATTTATAGCGGCTCTTTTTATGGTGGCCAGGAACTGGAAATCAAGGGGATGCCCATCAATAGGGGAATGGCTGAATAAGTTGTGGTATGTGAATGTATTGGAATACTATTGTACTATAAGAAATGGTGAACAGGTGGACTTCAGAAAAACCTGGAAGGACTTATATGAACTGATGCTGAGTGAAGTAAGCAGATCTAGGGGAGCATTGTACACAGTAACAGCCACAGTGTACAAGGACGGTCTTTGATAGACTTATCTCTTCTAAGCAATGCACGGTCCTAAAGCAATTCCAAAGGACTTGTGATGGAAAATGCCATCCACATTCAAAGAAAGAACTGTAGAGTTGGAGTGCGGAGCAAAGCACACTGTTTTCTTTTTGTTTAGCTTTTCTTTTCTATGATTCCTCCCATTCATTCTAATTCTTCTATATAGCTTCTATACAACAATTCTTCTACACAACATGACTAATGTGAAAATATGTTTAATAGGAATGCAATATGTACAGTCTATATCAGATTGCATATTGTCTTGGGTAGAGGGGAGGGGAAGAAGGGAGAAAAAATTTAAAACTTATAGAAGTGAATGTTGAAAACTAAAAATAAATAAATTAACTTTAAAAAAAGTTTTCCTTCAACTGTAGGGAAATATTTACCCCCAAAGAGTAAGGCCAGTGTTAGAAGCTAATTCAAGAAGGATTTGAGTTATGAACTATGATGATAAATGTAGGTGGGTGACTTTGGCTTTTCCTGGTTTCTCAATGGGGGAAGAGATGGGAGAAAACAGATGCAGACCTGAAAATAAAATAAAATTGAATTAAAAAAGAAATAAGTATAGTTAGGGGTATTTGAATTCACATTGAACAAATCTGCTTTCTTACAATCTGGCCCCCTAGTGTTCTGACAAGATATACAGCTTATTGTACTGCTCTGAACTTGCATGCCAACTTTTACATTCCTTGCTTAAGAAGTCAGAATCACTTCTTAATGAATGAAAGCAGTTGTGCAAATTATCTTGAAGTCATTCGTATTTGGCTTTGGAGGGCATTACGTTAGTGTTTTTCAGATCACCTTCCTAATTACATTTAGCTTAGGTGACGAGTCTGCATTCTTTAAGCACGTGGATGAGTGATGCAAGAGAAGGTGTCCCAAAAGTGTCGCAGCTGTGTGGCAGGGGCAAGTGGATGTGGAATTAAGTAGTGAGGTATGAAAAAGCTACATGTGGATAGCTGGTCTTATACACTGAGCTTCTCAGGGTATTTTCAAGGATTAATCTGGTTTCATACCATGTTTGTAAGACAAGGATTATCTTTTTTCTTTTATATGATCTGGATAATAGCAAGTTGACTGTAATTCAATCAACCCAAAGCAAAAAGAATTTATTAAGTGACTTTTTCTGTGCCAGTCACTGTGCCAGTCATTAGGGTTACAAAGACAAAATGAAATCATCTATCCTCTCTGTACATGTAAACATATGCAAAATATACACACAATAATTTCTGGAAAGAGGTTACATGTGAAACACAGAAGGCAGTTTGTTAATAATAAAACCGAGTATGTACAGTATTATTATGTTATGTACAGTATAAGTGATGTTAAACGCCGTAGCTTCACATTGTTCTCCAAAGTGGTTGGTTCTGTTCAGTGAACACGCGGCCCAGTGCATTTGTGCCCTGTCCTCTCACAGGCTCCCATTGTCCTTCGCTGTTATTGTCGTCTTTGCCGAGCTGGGGGCATGAGGTGAAACCGTGAAGTGGTTTAAGTTTGCAGTTCTGTTGTTAGCATTTCTAAATACACTTGTTGGTATCTCAGCTTTTTTCATTTGTTCCTATACGTTGACCACAAAGTCTCTTGGTGAATAGCTCTTCTTCTTGTATATTTGCATTAGTTCCCCATTGACCCTGGATATTAGACAGGCCATAGTTACAGAAATATTATAGGGAATTGTTTTCCTAATTTGCTTGTTCAAAAGCATTTCAGTTTGATGTAATTCTTTGTACATTGAAATGTTCATGTTTGTGGATGATTGTTAAGTTCATAATAAAATAGAAAAAAAAATAAAAGACCAATGGAACAAGGATTCCAAAGGGTAAAATGGAATGATAGAACAGAATAAGATAGAAAATGATAGAACAAATTTAATTCCTAGTATTTTTGCTTCACAGAAATGGTTTTAAGGATAAGGCATGTATAGTGAATTTTAAGATTTCTGGGGGCAAAGCATTTCACAGAAATGAAGGCATGATCATACTAAACCATTTCGAGGCCTTTTCCCATTCAGGGTCACTGAGGTTCCAGCTTGAAGTTATCCTGCTTCTTTGCTACCTCTCCAGCATTGCTTCACTTTACTCCTCTCCACGTACTCTCTGTAGCAAAGAAAATCAGTTGAGCAGAGCCAACCATCAAAGCGACCACATCAGACAGGGCGTGCAGGGTTCCATGCCTGGGAGGTTTTCCAGTCACTGATGCAAATCACCCATTTTTGCCTCAGATTAGGATTGTGTGTGTGATGTCTTTATGCCTTCAAAGCTATATGCCCTTATTCTCCTTTCCCCTGATAAGCAGTTATGGTCATGGAAGCCCAGCTGGTGCTGATTACCCATTGCTAGTCCCCTTCAGGTATCACTTGTGACTTTCGCACCCTGGGACAGTTGTGGAGGACACCGCCTCTGTCTCATTTTCCTCTGGCATCTTGTTTTGAGGCTCCTCCTGTGACATAGCTGTGCTGACACATCGTATTTGTTGGTCGGGGCTGGAGGAGAGCTGGCATCGTCAGTTCACGTTTGTTGGGTTCCTAGCAGGGGTGTGCCAGTAAATGTTTAGTAATCAGCTCCCGGAAAGGGGAGGGGGGACGTAGTTTTTAGTTTAATCTGCATTGTTAACATTTTTTCCATGACTTTCTTAAGCCTAGACGAGCAACAAAACAATAACTCAAGCCCTCATTTGTGGCAGTTACTCTTCTCTGAAGCATAAAATTCTCGCTGAACTCTTAATAATTGGTTTCACAGCCCAGTTCGAGTTGGCTCCAGCACATCCCTCGTTCCTGCTGGGTTATAGAACGTACAGTGAAAGAACTCCCCAGCCGCCCCCACCCACTCCAGTCCTCCCTTCAGCAGGCTTCTTTTGTGCTCTGAAACTCTCTGCAAGATGACACTGTACGAGTATCATCTGTGCCCGATTCCCGGTGCCCTCCCCCTCGTCTTCTATCATATTGTTCAACTAGACTGTGATGTGTGATCTCCTCCCCACCCCTGCCTGTGCCAGTCGTTCTGGGTATGAGGTGGTCACAAGGTCTGTTCATTTATCTTACTGTCATCCCACTCCTTTCCTTCTTCCCTGCTTCCCTGCCTCCCCCCTTTCCCTAGCCCGTGTCAGATGGATTCTGTGCATCTTCACATGATATAGGATCTCCTCTCTGAGGATCTCTTGGGCTCTGAAATGCCTGCCCCTCACTGGGTAGGGGTCAGACCATGCCACTCTTTTCTGCCCTTTTCCTTGCTTTTACTCCCAGTGTAGGTTGTTTTCTGTGAAAATAGGTGAAAATTTGTGACCAGGGCCTTGGGAAAGGTGAGGGCTGCAGGAAAAAGAGGACCAGAGCCATGATGGAAGGAAAATTCTCTTTGTTTTAACTTTCTTTTTTTAAAGCAATAAACTCAATGGAACAAAACATTTCATTTCTATCCATCACTCAAGTATTTCTCAAGTGCCTGCTGTGGCTGAGGCAGTATGTCTACTGGGGACACAATTGCAAAGACTGAAGCAGTCCTCATTCACAAGGAACATCTTCCTTCTCAGCAATGGGGGGAAATGTTTAGTGGGAAAGTGAAAAACAGGTTGGGGATGCCTAAAATCTCAGGGCCTTATTTGTGTAGCTGGGGCTGCTCAGTAGAACCTCAGCAAGCCTGATTCGGCCACCTTTTTTGTTCCGGTCACAATTCGCTCTGGTCTCCTGTCTTGTTTTTTTCGGCTTCTCTGGGGCAGCCCGCTGTCCCGGCCGGTAAGGGTTTCAGCCCCGCTAGCCACATGCCTCCTGCTCACCTGTGCTCTCTCCATCTCCCTCTCCCCAGGGTCAGTGGACTTTCCCCTTTCATGGGTGACAATGACAACGAAACCTTAGCAAACGTTACCTCCGCCACCTGGGACTTTGACGACGAAGCATTTGATGAAATTTCTGATGATGCCAAGGACTTTATCAGCAACTTACTGAAAAAGGACATGAAGTAATGCCACTGATATTCAGATGGTCTTTCCTTTCTTCCACGGTGGGGGAGGGGGAAGATTTCAGATAGAAAAAGGGGACTGTTTGTTGCTTTTACCCTCCATTCCCACTCCCCTGTGGCCTCACGCTGTTGCAGTGTTATGGAAGCAGAGAAGGGTGGGCTGTTGCTGTGGATGAGAGGAGCCTGATTGTGTATCTGTAAGTGGAGGTAAAGGGAGAAGGAAGACATTTCTTTTTTTCTCCCCCCCCCCCC
>CM053582.1:354214362-354243062 GCA_028627135.1 Pseudochirops cupreus | reverse complement strand
AGGAAGGAAGGAAGGAGAGAAGGAAGGAAGGAAGGAGAGAAGGAAGGAAGAAAAGGAAGGAAGGAAGGAAGGAGGGAATGAGGGAAGGAGGAAAGGAAGGAGAGAAAGAGAGAAGGAAGGAAGGAGGGAGGGAGAAAGGGAAGGAAGGAAGAAAGAAAGAAAGAAAAGGAGAGAGAGAAAAGGAAAGGAAAGAAGAAAGAACTCTATAAATGCTAGCTAATAAAGCAGAGGAGAAGATACTATATAAGTGTGCGCTGTTATTACAACGCAGTTAAGTGTTATGGAATTGGAGGTATGGGTGTAAGCTCCTTGTGGCTAGAACGTGTTTCTGTCATTGGACTTGTATCTCCAGAGCTAGATACAGGGCAAGGCACACAGTAGGAGCTTACACAATTCTTGTTGATTGATTGAGAGCAGAATTTATTCCTCCATTCCATTAAAAAGATACTGTATTATAATACAGAGTATCTACTAATGCATATTGCAAAGATAGATATGGTGAAATCTCCATTCTTAAGGAATTTAAAATCTAACATGGACATGACTAATATGGTAATATGTTTTACATGACTGCACATGTATAACCTATATCAAATTACTTATTGTTTCAGGGAGGAGGTAGAGGAGGGAGGGAGGGACAGAATGTGGAACTCAAAAAAATTTTTTTAAATGAATGTTAAAAATTGTCTTTACTTGTAACTGAAGAAAAAAATTAAATATCTTTTAAAAAATATGATCTAATATTGGGAAAGGGCATATACACAAATACCTGTGGTACAAGCAAAGTATTAGGAAAATTAGAAGTGTGAGCAAACGCTTTCAACTTCAGCAAGTGTCAGAGAAATATTCACTGATGTTCAGAATGGTTGTAGGGTTAATGTTTTCTCATCTTCTAAATCCACGTGTGATACTATTTGATTAACCAGAGGATCTTATTTCTCAGCCTTTCAGGTAACAGAAGCTTAATGCATTTCACATGTATAATCCCATTGATTAATGGGTGCCCATTGATTTAAAACTCTTTCAGCCACATGTCACCCTGACTTTTCTTAAGGAAACAGAGCCTCAGACAGCTCGGCCTGGAAAAATTCCCAAATGGGATTGTAACCTGCATAATTACTCTGAATTTCAGTGACCAAAATTAGTTTTCTGTTCAAACTAAGAACAGAAGAATTCCAGGTTCTGGGCCTTTCCTTAGAAATGATAAGAGTAATAACAGCCAAAGGAGGAAGCTCACGTGATGCCTGAAGGATGGCCCAACACTTCACAAACCGTCTCAGCAACCCTGGGAGGGGGGTGCTGTTATTACCACCATTTTACAGACGAGAGAACTGAGGCTGACATTAGTTAAGAAACTCGCCCCTCGAGTCTATGGTTGGACTTGAACTCAGGCTTACTCATTTACTTACTTAACCCCAGGCTCACCCCTGTAGCCACTGCACCACCTAGCTTTTTTTTTTTCTTTTTGGAGGAGGGAAGGGTGGGCAATTGGGGTTAAGTGACTTGCCCAAGGTTGCATGGCTAGTAAGTGTTAAGTGTCTGAGGCTGGATTTGAACTCAGGCCCCCCTGACTGCAGGGCCAATGCTCTATTCACTGCACCTCCTAGCCTCCCCACCCCCTAGCTTTAGTCTTGTCACCAGATACACTTTCTCTTACCAATTTGAAATAGGTTTAAGTCAGTTGAAATGGAGCTAGATGGATATGAATAAAGAAATTCTCTTGTGGTGTCTTAGAAATTCAACTTGGTTCAGCAGGAAGAACATAGTCCCGAGAGTTAGAAAACCTGAATTCTGTGCACAGCTGTCTGATTGACTTGGTTAGCGATACTGTCCCCTTCAGCCTCCCTCTCTTCCTCATCAGTCGCCTGAGGAGGCCGCACCAGACCATCTCCAATGTCCTTGTAGCTCTAACCTTCCAATTCTCTGATCTGTCTGTGATAGGAACCGCCTAGACTGCACCCAGTGCCTTCAACATCCATGGCTAATGAAAGACACCAAAAATATGGAAGCCAAGAAGCTGTCCAAGGACCGGATGAAAAAGTACATGGCGAGAAGAAAATGGCAGGTAATGTAGAGATGGCTATGGCCGTTGATTGCCGCGACAGGGCAGATGGTCCTGCTCCCAGCTCTCACAGCGATTCCTGTGTGTGCAGGGAAGCCCGAGGGTCTGAAACGTTCTGTAGGGTCAGATCACTTGGTTGTCAGACAGCTCTCAGGGCCGTTTTCTCATCTTTGAAGTGAAGGGTTTAGATCAAGTGATCCCTGAGATTCCTTCCAGCCCTGTGATGTGAATAGGCACAACCCTGCTATGGGCCAGCTGACGCTGCTCTGTTCAACGGTAGCAGTATTCCAAACTGTGGACCCCTCCTGAGCCAGACCGCTGCTGCTGTTCACTTCTCTCAGTTGTTTCTGACTCTTCATGACCCCATTTGGGGTTTTCTTAGCAAAGACACTAGGAGGGTTTGCCATTCCCTTCTCCAGCTCATTTTACAGATGAGGAAACTGAGGCAAACAGGGTGAAGTGACTTACCCAAGGTCACACAGCTAGTAAGTCTATGAGGCCTGGACAAAAGACTGCAAAGACCTCAATGCAACCTCTACCCATTCTAGAGAAAGTATGAAGGGCTTAGGAACAGTGATGTACTGGCAAATGTTTAACAACAGGCTCTCTGGAAAATATGTATAACACATTTCTAAATTTAATCTACATTATTAACATTTTCTACATTTGTTCTCTACCTATATTCTAACATTTATTCCATACCCTCTGTTTGTTCCTTTACTCACGATCATCACATGTTTAAATCTAGACAATCAACAAAACAATAACTCAAAAACCATTTTCTGAGGTATAAGTGCTCACACTGAACATTTAACAATCAGCTCTGGAGTGCCAGCATGAGCTGGCTCCAGCACACCGCTGTTTAAGAGAACTGGCTGCAGCTGCTAACGTCAGCAGTGGAGAACGAGGGCTCCACCGTATAGAATGGTGTCTTGTGGGTCTGTTAATCAGCAAAAGCATGTTGATCTGTTTGGTTTCATTAAAAACCCTCATTTTGTTCACTGTTATCTTGGATTCTATCAGCATGGTTGATTAGAACAAGATATTAATGTGGCACTTTCACACAAGCTCCGCCTACAGAGAACTCAGTACCGTGGAGAGAACAAAGAAGGAGGAGGATGTGTGGTCCATCCTCGAACGTGGGGGCTGGAAGGATTTTGTCGTTGTTATTGTGGAATCATTTCAGTCGTGTCCGACTCTTGGTGACCACATCGGTGGTTTTCTTGGCAAACATACTGGGGTAGCTTACATTTCCTTCTCTATCTCACTTTACAGGTGAGGAAACTGAGGCAAACAGGGGGAAGTGGCTTGCCCAGGGTCACAGAGCTTGGAAGTGTCTGAGGGTGGGTTTGAACTCAGGAAGATGAGTCTTCCTGACTTCAGGCCCAGCTCTCTTATGTGCTGCACTGCACCGACATCGTTATTTTAACAGATGAGAAAGCTGCCGAGGAGACAGACAGGTGATGTGACTTATACGTTCAAATTCAGACAGTTAATGAGTGGCAGAATGAAAACTAGAATCCCTAATCTCTTTATTCCATACCCACCGTTTGTTCCTTTACTCACGATTTCTACTTTTAGGAAACTTCTAGTCTAATGCAGGGAGAGATTGGAGAGGGAGAAGAGACAGATTTCCCTTCCTTTTAGGAGGCCCCTGTGTCATGGAGGACCCATGATTAATGTAAGGAAGCTAAGTTGATAGTCCTGTGGGATGGACAGGACACAAAGAATAACAAACATCACGGCTCCATACAGCTCTCCATAACTATATTTGGGAGTGTTGAGGGGGACAGATGCTGGAATGAACAGAGATTCCAGTAGTTATGTGGAAGAAGAACATGGACTAATGGAGAGAATAGGAAAGTGCTGTCCACGTAGGGGAAATGAGGACTCAGATGCCAAAATAATTTCCTACTCAGCAGGTTTGCTTGACTGGAGCAAGGTGATTGAACTGAGGAATGATGAGAAATTTAAAAATCATACAGGGGAGAGAGAAAAAGAGATGAGAGGCTTAGCTGTGATTTTTCTGTCAGTAATTTGCTATAAGCATGGGTATGCCATGGGCAGCTAGGTGGCACAGCGGATAGAGCACCAGACCGGAAGTCAGGAAGACTCACCTTCCTGAGTTCAAATCTAGCCTCAGGCACTTACTAGCTGTGTGACCCTGGGCAAGTCACTTAATGCCGTTTGCCTCAGTTTCCTCATCTGTAAAGTGAGCTGGAGAAGGAAATGGCAAACCACTCTAATATCTTCACAAAGAAAATCCCACATGGGGCCATGAAGAGTCAGAGGACTGAACAACAGCAATGATTTGCCATGAAGGAGGGTTATTATAGCACAAAAGAAATCACTTTTTAGCTGAGAAAATAAATGATTTAAGATGCTAGGAGCACGGCCCAGATGAACCTCACTGCCTGGAAAGGCATTTAGTGAAGCAGGGGCGGGTAGGTAAGGGCCTCTGCTCTGCTCTGCTCTGCTCTGTTTCGTTCCGTTTTTCAAGGAATCCCGCACGTGCAGTGAGAGGGGTCTCTGGACAGTGCCCTGGACATGTTGTAAAAGATCAAGCTTCTCGTCAGTTGGCTACATTGGACTGAGAGCTGCTCGTGGGGTCAAGGTGACATGGTCCTTTGTTGTTCTTCGGTCATTGTCAGCCGTGTCCAACTCTTTGTGACCCCGTTCAGGGTTTTCTTGGCAAAGCTGCTAGAATGGTTTGCCATTTCCTTCTCCAGCCCATTTTACAGATGATAAACTGAGGCAAACAAGTTTATGCCCAGGATCACTCAGCTAGTAAGTGTCTGAGGCCAGATTTGAACTCACAGAAATGAACCTTCCTGACTCCAGACCCAGAGCTCTAGTCATACCTGAGCTTTAAAGATAATCGCTTTGGTACCTGAATGGAAGATGGATTAGGGTGGGAAAGGCATGAGGCAGAGGGATCACCCAGAAGGCTATTGCAATAGTCTAGATGTGAAGTAATGACAGCTTGCACAAGGGTGGCAACTGTGGGAACTGGGAGAAGGGGCCATATAGGAGAGAAGCTGTGGAGGTGGAAAGGACAAAGCTTGGCAACATGGTTATGTGAGTGATGACACTGAGGTAGGAAAAGACCCAGCAGAGAGCAATGGCACAATGACCTAGAGAGGAGAGTATCCAGGAGAGGATGATTAATAGTGCCAAAGGCTAAAAGAAGTCAAAAGGGTGAGAACTGAGAAGTGGCCACAAGATAGGGCTATCATTCTGTCAGTAAAATTACGTCAGTTGCTGGATTGCACATGAGTGAGTGGCTTAGCTTCCTGATGTCAGAACCTTCTAGAACTGGACCAAGGTCAAGACTATACTTAATCTTGAAGAGGTAGATAAAGAAGAAATGAGAATCTAGAGGAAGAGCTACAAAGAGTTTCTATAGAAGACCAGGGAGTACCATTTACATTTATATGAATGTCATATAGAGATAGATATATGAATGCACAATTTTCATTCATTTAATCCTTTTTAAATGCTCTTATAGTCCTGTACTTTCCCTTTCTGGAATAACTCTGTACCATGTCATCAGATTTTCTAGAGCTAAAAAAGATGCTAGGCTGTATCTCAATAGTGTGTTTGAAAGTCCATCATTTGAAACCCTACAGTACAGGCTGTCCCAAAAGTCTTAGTACCACTTTAAGCTCTCAAAGCTTAAAACTGACTATATATGACTTAGCCATGATCACCCGGCTAGTATTTAAGGATAACTTTTCTCCTATGGACATAATCTTCCCTTACACAATACTGAGAATTTCAGCATTTCCACTTTGGTAGCTTAAAATAGCTCCAAGCCATTTTGGAAGGCCTCGTACTTTTCCATGGAACAGTGGACTGGAAGCTGGAAGACCTGGGTTCTGATGCCAGTGCTGCCACTGACCAGCGGGGCAATCATGAGCAAGGCACTCAGCATTTACTGACCCTGGTTTCCGTGTGGAAGTAAGGGGGGTCGGACCAGACACTATTAAATCCCTTCCGCGTGTTAGTTTAGCTCCAGATTTTAATGTTTTAGCCCACAAAGACCCTTTTTCACCCGTAATGGAACTAAAGTAGAGTAGTCTTGCTAATAGTGTGATTTCTGTTATTTTTGCTGTTGTCTTTCAGTCATTTCACTCGTGTCTGACTCTTTGTGACCTCATTTGAGGTTTTCTTGGCAGAGATACCAGAGTGGTTTGCCACTTCCTTCATTTTACAGATGAGGAAACTGAGGCAAACAGGGTTCAGTGACTTGCCCAAGGTCATACAGCTAGTAGGTGTCTAAAGTTGAATTTAAACTTGGGTTAAACTCCTCCTGGCTCCGGGGCCAGCACTTCATCCACTCTTCCATCTAGTTGCCCCCATGCTTTCAGTTATAACTAACCAACATTGATAACCCTTTTTCTATGGGGAGAGTGCGTTCTGAGTTCCATCTCAGCACACCAGGAGCACATATACTGCCCTCTGCTCTGGGAGACACATTCAGAGGATCCAACACAGAGACAGAAAACACAGAGAGGCGACACATATTTGAGGCCACCAGTAATATGGTATTTCTCTGCATTGCATAAGGGAAGATAACACTTCATATCTGTAGAAGAGAGGTATCCTTAAATAGAAATAAAGCGTCTCACTTGTCCTGGTTTGCTGGACTCAAAAAAAAAGACTCAGGAAGATCGCAAACTCAAGGAGGAGGTAGTGATATTTCCCTCTGCCCCTTCAGACTACAAGCGAAGTTTTATATTAAGTTTGGGGGCATTTCTTTTGAAAACAAATATTTGTGTTTTAATTTAAATATTTTAAGTTATTTATTTAAAATATTTTAATTTAATTTAAATATTTAAAACAAATAAAACAAATCTTTTTTTATAAAAGGATAGTTGTCTAGAAGAGGAAAGGAGAAACATACAGCGAGAAATGCAGGTGATGCTAAAACAAAAATTCAATAAAAATCTATTTAAAAAAAGAGAAGAGAAATATTTTTAGTTAGAAAGAGTATGAGAGTCCTGGGAACAATTCTCCCAGTGCCCCAGGACTTCCCTTTGACTTGGGAGGCTTCAGAGAGCTTGAAAGCTTCTGAGCCCCCTCTGTCACAGTCTTTGATTCTGGGAGGTTTCCTCATTTCTCCAGGTAAAAGAAAGATGGTATGGAAGTGATTGGGCAAAGCAAAGAATGGGAATTAGAGGCCTGGTTGGAAACCTAGTTTCCATTCCCCAGAAATTACCAAGACATAAGTGTTATTGAACAAAGATTAGAGAAAAGGCACAGTATGGGATTTTCTTCCCGTGGCTGATAGAACGCTTAGATCCTCAATGACCCGAAGTGGTCTTAGCTGCCATAGGAATATGTTATCCTCTTCTCAAAGGAAGCTACAGGCATGAAGCTGTTGGACCCAGGCAGCTAGTGAGGTATACGAGGGAAATGCTTGTTGACCTCTTGCATTCAAGGATTCTGTCTGTCAAGCTGTGGTGCCTTATCATCAGTGGTGAGAGAGTTTTTATGGATACGTTCCAGAGTCAGGTAGTCAGTTCTTGGCTGGGAGGCAAAGGTCCAACCTACACTACAGGTTGAAAGCAGCTGCCTTGTGGACACCTCACACTGGATGTCCTGGAAATATATTAAGCTCAGCATGCAACCTAATTTTGCTATTTTCTCCAGGCTACTGCGATCCTCCATCACCCAGACTTGCAAACTTGGTATCATCTTTGACTCCTCACTCTCATTTCCAATGTACAATTTGTTGCAAAGGCCTGTCAGTTTTACCTTTAAAGAGCTTTTGCCAAATGCCCCCAAAAAGGATTTGGGATCAACTAGGAATTTTTTTTTGTTTCAAAAAATGTAAAATGTTCTTGGTCAGTAAAAATGAAATTAGTGTTTAATTTTAAGAAACAGAAAAGAAATAAGCAGGGGAAAGGGGAATAAAGAGTAGGGGGGAAATTTTAATGAGCTTTTAGGTTCAGCCAGAGGAATGACCTTCTTCTCATTTTGCAAAATCAGATAGACAACAACTGAGTTCTGATGTAATCCGTGTGAAAAATCGTTCTGATTATCAAGCACTTACTACATTTCTCCCTGTTGGAGGAGTGAGAGCTGATTACCTCAGTGACAAATACATTTAGTTAATGCGGATCATTCCCTCCAAGTACAAGATCTTTGATTGTTAATGCATAATTATGTTTTTATTTCAAACATCCTTCTTTTCCAGTCTTGTGTCTTTGTCATACTCTTAGTGAGTGCTTGCATACCATATATTTCATTAAAAATTTAAGTGAAGAAATAGAGATGAGACTTAAAGTACTGCTCTATCTTATCTCTTGTAAATAAGGAGATAAACTCTGGGAGGTTAATCACGTCCTCCACAATCAGAATGAGGGTCAAAGGGGAAAGTTCCAGGCTCAGACTTCCCTATTTCTCATTTATATGTGTACGTTGTTTATAAATTGGGGATTTCCTGTAATAAAAGACAGAAGCCAGCTCCCTGTGAAAGTGATGAGTACATCTGGGGAAGGATTCGAAGGTAGTAAAGAGCCTTCAATCTGAGACCATTCGCCACGGGTGAATCACGTGTCACCCAGGTGCCTTCTGCCACAATCTCCTCCTTCACTCCTGTCTCAGGGAATGGCCCTTCTCCTTGCCAGGGCATGCCCCTCTGTCTGCACAATTTGCCCCATTTCATCTCGACTTCTTCAGCACGTGCCTCCTCCATCATCCGTCTTCACCCACTATCCTCAGTCATGCCCTGTCTGTCAGCTGCTTGCCTGCCGCCAACAAACATACGCATGCCTCCCCATCTTCAAAAAAACCCCACTTGATCCATCTATCTCTGCTAAACGTCCTCCTGTTTCTCTCCTTTTGTGTCCAAGCTCTGTGACGGCAGTCTGCCATCGATGCCTCCATTTCCTTTCCTGTCATTCCCTTCTTAATGCTCCACAGTCTGGCTTCCGCTCATCATTTTGTTGAAACGGCTTTCTCGTCATCTTTTCATCATCATACCCAATGGCATTTTCTCAGCCTGCTCTTTCTCGACCTCTCTTCAGCCGCTGACACTGTGGCTGTCCTTTTCGATGCTCTCCTCTCCCTGGGTTTTCATGGCCCCACTCTCTCCTGGTTCTTCTCCTAAATCTCTGACTGTTCCTTCTCAACCTCCTTGGCTGGATCTTCATCCAGGTTATTCCCACTAACCACGGGACTCTGTCCTCAGTCTTTTCCTGTTCTTCCTCTATGCTTTCACTTGGTGATCTCATCAACACCGATGGATTTGGTCATCAATTCTATGCTGATGATTCTCAAATCTACATATCCAGCCCTAACCTCTCTTCTGACCTCCAGTCCCAGATCTGCAGCTGCGTTGTGGACACCTCACATTGAACGTCCTGGAAATATATTAAGCTCAGCATGCATGATATTGAACTTGGTGTCTTTTCCCTGCCCCAACCTAATTTTGCTATTTTCTCCAGGCTACCGCGATCCTCCATCACCCAGACTTGCAAACTTGGTATCATCCTTGACTCCTCACTCTCATTTCCAATGTACAATTTGTTGCAAAGGCCTGTCAGTTTTACCTTTAAAACATCTTTTGACATTCCCACCACCCTGGTGCCGCCCCTCATCACCTCGAGTCTGGACCAGTGGAATAGCTTCCTCATTGGTCTGCCTGCCACAGGGCTCTCCACTCCTGTCTACCCTCCACCCCATTGTCAAAGTTATTTTACCAAAGTTACAGATCTGACCATGCCACCTCCCCATGCACACTCATCAAACTCCCATGACTCCTTATCATTTCCAGGATCAAATCTAAAACCCTCTGCTCAGCATCCAAAGCCCTTCATGACCTGCCCTCCCTCCTTCCACCTTGCTGGTCTTCTCACCCTCACACTCCCACTCTCACGGACTCTGCAATCCAGTGATCTTGGCCTCCTTTGTCATCTTCACTCCAGTCTTCTGACTGGGCATTTTCACTGGCTGTTGTCCATGCCTGGACCTTCCCTCCCTCCTCATCTCCACCTCCTGGCTTCGCTGGCTTCCTCCAAGTCCCTGTTAAATCCTCCTTTGACAAGCCCTTCTTGGCCCCTCCCTCCGATTTATCCTGTCTCTGGCTTCTCTGTATGTATTCGGTTGCATGTTCTTTCCCATGAGCCTGTGAGCTCCCAGAGAACAGGGGTTCTCCCTTACTATTCCTCACATCCCCATCGCTTCTTAGCACACAATGAGTGCTTACAGATGTTTATGGACTAACTGACCAAAGGCTGCTCCGTCTTTGCCTGCTCCGGAGGTTGGGGAGCCTTGGAATGTCCTCAAGAACAAAGAGCCCTGAAAACAAACCCCAGGGTATGGTCCGGCCAGAGTGGAGCACGAGACTCTTTGTTCGGTCATCTCGGTTGTGTCCAGCTCTTTGCGACTTCATTTGGGCTTTTCTTGGCAGAGGTACTGGAATGATTTGCCATTTCCTCCTCCGGCTCATTTCACAGACAAGGAAACCGGGTTAAGTGACTCACCCAGGGTCACACAGCTAGGAAGCATCTGAGGCCAGACTTGAACTCAGGAGGAGGAGTCTTCCTGACTTCAGGCCAGGCACTGTATACATTAGGCCACTTGGTTTCCCCTACTCAACCCATGGCTGATTCATTCCAGTAAGTATTTCTCCTGAGAAGCTTGCTTTGTGTATGACAGCTAGTACTTGCTCAAGGGAAAATTTCCGAGGGGGACACAAAGTCAAGAAAAGTGTCACTCCTTTTGGAGATACTAGCTTCTCCCTAGATGTCAAGAAAATGGCAACCAAGTGACCTGTTTGGCTCTGACTGGCAGCTTCTTTCTGGAACACAGTGCATTTCTGGAAGGTTGCAGTCCCTCTGTCTCTGCTGCTATGAAGCCTCAGTGGACATGAAATAATCTTCCTCCCCCAAATTTGTTCCCCATCCTAACACTCCTGGTTGTGTTCCTGATCAGCTAGTCAGATAGTCAATGAACATTTATTCGGGACTCCAGTCTCCCCAGTCTTCCAGGTCACAGGTTGTTGCAGCAGGGTCCACAGACCAATTCTGTGATACAAATCAGGCAACTGGGCACCATGTGCTCAAGGGTTCAAGAATGCCAAAGTCTGTGTAAATAGTCAGTAGGAAACTGTGCATTGATAGAGAAGTCAGACATTCAGCTATGCAGCCTTAGGCCAATTATCTAACTTCGCTCACACTCAGTTTTTCCATGTATTAAATGAGAGGTTTGAACGGTAGATAGTTCTCACTTTTTATGTAAGCAGACCATTCTGCAGACCTCTAAGTAAATCAATTTCTACGTATTGTGAATCTGCCCATGGATGTGGGGCAGGGCAGGAGACAGGGAGGTGTTCATGTGCCCATGAAGGGAAAGGACAGGCACACAGTTCAAGGACACGTGGGAGCTGGGACAGAGAAGTGAAAGCAGGAGGAGGAACACGTGGGCACCTAGCCAGAGCCAAGAGGAAAAACACACAGGGGGCAGACACAGACAGGAGAGGATGGGCAACACATGGTCGTGGGGGGATGGGGGGAACAGACTCGTGGTGCCCATGCCTGGAAGGACAAAGACAGACACAGAGAAGTGGTCGGGTAGGCAGAGCTAGGCAAAGGTCAGCTTTTGGCACTGGATGTCTCAAGCCAAGCCCCCAACCAGCAGAAGTGGTAGTCTCTTCTTGGTCCATTGTTATGCTTTCACTTGGAGGATTTTGGGGTTTTCTTTTTGGTCAGGGGGTGGAAGGCCACAGAGTGCTGACAAAAGGGGCAGGAGTGGAGAGACAGAGAACACCATACTGTACAATAAAGTTGACATAGGTGGGTTTTTTTGGAATGCAGATTTCTTTCAGAATTCTTTACATCAAGTCAAATTTGGTAACGTGAAAGCAAAAACTGTCTGTAAATGATCTAAGTTTCATTCCAAATTCTGCGATTGTTAGACCTAAAGAGGGGGTTCTTAACCTGGGGGCCATGACCTTGTTTTAAAAAATATTTTGATAAGTATATTTCAGTATAATTGACGTCCTTTATAATTCTGTTTTTACTTTATGCCTTGAAAAACTTCGTTCTGAAAAGGGGTCTGTAGATTTCACCAGACTGCCAAATGGTTAAGACCACCTCGTCTGGAGGGACTGAGGAAGCAAAGTAGAGCAGGTGGGCAAATGCCAAGTCACCCGCCAAGGCGGTCCTCAAGAATTTTAATCCAAAATAGATTGGGAAGCAGGTACTTGACAACACCAGCAACATAGAGACTGAAGCAAGTATTTTCTCTGGTTAAATTCTGAAAATGGCTAGAAGAACAGTCAGACCCACTCCTCTCAGTCAGGAAGTAAGTCACGTAGCCTGTTGGCCTAGGTTATTCATGGGACTCCCTATCTACCATGCTCCACCGCTCTGCGTCTGTGAACATGTAGCAGGACGGGGCATAAGGAGAGGAGGAAACCGGGAGATTGAACCAGGCCCAGATGAAGTGCACTCTTGCATAATGAAAGAACCAGTGTGATTGTGGCACCCTGCCATCGGTGATCTTTGAAAGTTGTGGAGACTAGGAGAGGTATTGTTGGAGTGAAGAAAGGTAGCTGTCCTGATTTTCCAAAAAAGGAAGGGGATAAAGTCTACAAGCTCTAGGTACTGAAGACTTCCAGTGCTCAGATTAAGTAAGAACAATGGGTAGATGTTACAAAGAGATGACCAGACAACAGAGTTATCCAGAAGAGGAGTGAGCTGCCTTGTGAGATGGGAGGATGTCTTTGCTGGAGGTCTCGAGGTAGGAGCCGGATGGCCACATATCTTGGGAAGCAAGCAGAGAGGATTTTTTTTCAGGTTTTGTTTGACCTAAATGACCTCTGAGAGCCCTCTGACCTCTACAATTCTGTGATTTCAAACCCCTTTTGCCCTGGTGAAGTTGAACCTTGTATGAAGCATCTGCCACGTAGGTTGGCCTTCATCATGACGGCCAGTAAGTAGCTGGCTAGGTAGTGGACGCAGGGCTGAGGAGCAGGCAGAAGGCATTAGTGACCCGGCACCCAGGGCCGCCTTCGGCTCCTCCTTCCCCCTCGCTCCCAAACCCCATCACCACGTCTGTCCTTCCCTCGCAGTGTCCGTCCCATCTCTCCTCCCTCTCTTCTTTTCTCCTTTTTTAATGCTCCTCCACAGACACAGACATTTCAATAAGTGTAAAATGGGTTTGGATATGAAACTGTGAGCTTCTGTTAAGGAGTTTTACTTTCCAAGTACAAATAATCACCTAAAAGGGCATCTAGTGGCACCTCGAGCCCGAAGCCAGGAAGATTCATCTTTCCGAGTTCCAGTCCAGCCTCAGATACTTCCTAGCTGGGTGACCCTGGGCAAGTCACTTCACCCTGTTTGCCTTTCAAAGGAGCTGGAGAAGGCAACGGCAAGCCACTCCAGTATCTTTGCCAAGAAAACCCCCAATGGGGTCAGACAGGACTGAAACGACTGAACAACAAAAATGACCAAAATGCCTTCTGACTCTGACATTTTATTTAATAAACTTAATTGCTTTTTAAATCACCTGGTTTTGAGTACAGTGAAAAAACAAGCCTCCTTGATTTGAGTCAAACATTCTCCGCCCCTGCTCAGCGCTTGTCTGCCAGCATCCAGACGGCCCAGCCCATTTACAAACAGACTCCTTTCTACGCGTGGAATTTAATGTATTTATCAGTCAATCAGACAGTCTTTAATGATCCAAACTCCAAATATTTGATTGGATGACTTTTCTGTATCATAATGAATCTGCCAGGACTGATCAAGGTGAAATGCGTGTACAAAGGGAATTCTACAAACACTCATGCCGCGTCTCCTCTATAACAGAGTGCAGTGCCAGGGACTGGGGGTAATAGGAAGATAAAATTCTTGTCTTCATGACGCCTGCAGTCTGTCTAAGGGGAGGCAACTCATATAAAAAAAAAAACTAAATAAAAATTAGTATTTGAGAGGTGCAAACAAAGTGATGTCTGAGATCCACGGAATGGGGAAAGTAGATAAGATGGCAATCAGAGAAAATTCAGTATCGTAGAATCCTAGATTTAGCACTAAAGGTGCCCATGTAAATAAGTCAGTCTGACGTGGACTTCCAGGCACAGGGATCAAAAATCCTCAAGTGTGTATGAAGGATGGAAGTTTAATAGGTGGAAGAGTGTCCTATGTGGTGGGAAGTGGTATGAAATAAAGCTGAGAAGGTAAAGCGGTCAGTGGGGAGTGGGGGGAGAGATTCAGGGGAAATTTGAGGTAATTTTGTAAAAAGATATTGGTAAAAATTCATTTTAAAAAGCCAGTGGTAGCAGATTCTAGAGAGTCTTGACACTACGTGTTAGTCAGGACTTCACCCAAGATCTCCCTGGTAAGTAGATTGATTGTTCATCTGTTCTCTGGGACCAAAATTGATCATTTCAATTTATCTCGGCTTGTTAGTATTCTTTTTGTCTACATTATTATAATTATGATGTATATTGTTCTCCTGGTTCTATTTCCTTCACTTTCAGTCATAAAAGAGTCTAGGATTCTAATCTGAAACTGGAGGTCATAAAAAGAAAATGTTGTATGTTCTTGGCAATATCCACAAAAGTACTTTCTGTAAAATTCCAAACGCTGCTTGGACTGACTGTACAAAGAAACTGTACTTCAGAATTATGGGACCATCCTTAGCAGGGATTATATATCAAGGCTGATTCCAGCCCCAGGGTGTCAGGAGTGAAGACCGGAGTGTACAGAAAAACAAGTATCTGCTGCCTTTTTTTTTTTAATACCTACATTTAGAAATGTCCTTTATGAGATTTCACAGCTTATATAGGGACTAGCCAGAAAGAAGAGTTTTATTGTGCCATAAGACATAGCACAATATAAATCATATAAAGGATTTTTAAAAACTGGGGGAGGCTTGTATGAATAGATGCAAAGTAAGCAGAACCAGAACAGTTCACACCAAGAGTTCTTCATTCTTTGTGTCATGGACCCCTTTGGCAGTCTGGCAAAACCTATGGCCCCCTTCTCAGAATATTTTTAAAGAATCGAAGAAAATATTTTAGTTAGAGGTTAGTGAAATTTTTTTTTCCCGTTCCAAGTTCCCAGACCTGAAATCATGGGCCCCAGGTTAAGAACTTCTGGTCTACACAGTGACCCAAATAATGTAAAGAATGTCATTGAATGACATCAGAACTCTGATGAGCGCAGTGACTGCTCTTGACCCCAGCAGACAGATGGTGAAGTCTGACTTTGCTTTTTGGCAAAGAGATGGTGGACTAGAGCTGAAAACTGAGGGATATACATTGTCAGATATGGCCAGTGTCTTAACTAGTTTTGGTGAATGGTGATTCTTGTTTGCTTTAAGGGAGGATGCTGTTGGGGACAAAGTAGAGGGTGAAGTAGGGTGTGCACTGGAAGGGGCAGTAAGGTAAGAGGAAAATCAGTATTAAAACATTCGTTGTTTTTTCTAAATCTCCAAAGAACCGTAGAAAATTGTAGATGCAGAAAGAACCAAGAGACCATTTGTTATAAAAACTCTCCTTTTCTAGACAAGGAAACTGAGGCCGAGAGAGTGCCAGATCACACAGGGAGTTGCCCAAGAACCTTTCTTTTCAAAAGTCTTTTCTTTTCAAAACTCAACTCCCTTTACTTCTATAGCAACAGAGCCCTGGACCAATTAAAAGCAAACTGCTAGAGCAGCATTTGGAGAGCCGGCCCCGTCCAGGTCCAGTTAGCCATAAGTCTTTGTAGCTGTCTACGCTCGCAGTTGCTTTATATAAACTATCCCTTTTATGGGAGTTGAAGCACAGTTTGAAAAGAGTTTTTGTCTCATGTTGACCTTGTTTAGTCACATTAACGCACCAAGTCAGCTCCAGGGCCCCATTCCATTCTCTGAACATCTTCTGACATGCTGATAGTACTGAGCAGTGCAGGGGTTGGCTCATTCCTCTAGCAGGATCAGCCTGTGGGGCTCTTTTCTCAGGGAGGACGAACACTCATTCCTCCTTGGCTAAAACTCTCTTCTCCTCAACCCTCCTGCTGCAACTGAGCTGAATTGAAAGAAGCTTTTCTGAACCTAGCCCTGTGTGTCTATTTTTCCAGAAAACAGGCAATGCTGTGAGAGCAATAGGAAGACTGTCCTCTATGGCAATGATCTCGGGGCTCAGTGGCAGAAAGTCCTCTACGGGGTCACCAACCAGCCCTCTCAATGCAGAAAAGCTAGAAACAGAAGGTAAGGCACTCACAAAAACACTGCATTCTTAAGTAGTGGTTCCCAAGGGAGCAGTGGGGAGAGGAGGGGGTAACATTTTGAATTATCCTTTGCACAATGGCGAAGAAGGGGTTTGAATACACGCTGGGCTTCCTGACCCTGAGGCCAGGAATTAAGTTGGAGATTTTTTAAAGTACAGTTTCAACCCTCAATTTGATGGCCCTAGAAGGACGCGAGGAGCATTATTTGAGAACCATTTGGTCTCAATTTCTTTTGCCGTCCTTTTCCCAAGAATTTTAACAAGTGCTTTTTTTTGTTGTTGCTCAGAGCATTTTACAAGCTTTAAAGCTCTTTATTATTATTATTGTTGTTGTTATTCCGTTACTGTTTTGTCAGTCCTAGGATTTCTTTGGCATAGAGAACTCCCAGGGAAGGACCGAGCTCTACCCCTGCAGATTCACAACTGTGCTGCAGCCTATAGGATTAAAGAGCTGCCCAGGGCCCTGAGAAGTCCAGGGATTTGCCCAGGATCACAGCCAGGATATGTCATGGGCAGGACTAAAACCCAGGGCTTCCTCACTTTGTGTCTGACTCTCCATCCACCATGACATATCAGTAGTAGCAATGATCAGATCATGCCCCTCTTGGGAGGGTGGCGAGGACAAGGAAAAAGGACAGAAAGGTTGTTTGTGAGGTGTCTTATCGAGAGCTTGTGTCCATCTTCATGGGAGCTCGGACCCAGTCTGCCTCTATCTCTGAGGCACCTCCCATGGCTTAGATGCACCAAGCTGTCTGGTAGCTTTTGCTTTGGAGAGAAGTCATCAGAGGCCCATTGGTGCCTCACATCGGAAGTAAGAGGGTGTTCGGCTAGTCCTGAACTTCACCTAAGCCAATATGACTGGCAGAGTGGGCTCTGTAGATTTAAGGAACTTATTCTGTTTTATTGCCTTCTCTCAACCCTCCAAATAACCCTCCTGTTCCTAGAATTAGCTGGGGAGCAGCGGTGGGCTGAGAGAGATGATAGAGTATAAAGCAGTGCTATCAAACTCAAACAATAGATTATTTGATGGATCAATGAAGGACGTTGCCTTTCTTAATCCTGGGGCTATTTGTTAAAAAACAACATTTTTAACTCATTCTGGCCTACTGAAATAATCTTGTAAATGACAGAACTTGTCCCTGCAGCAACATAATGACTTAGAAAACTACAGATTAACATTATCTGTGTTGTATTGATTTTTAAAATTTTCCAATTACATTTCCGCCTGATTTGGGCCACATTTAGGAGTTGAGAGGCTATGAGCTGCCAGACTGTGAGTCTGACACCTTTGGGGTTAGGAGCCCTGAACCTGGAATAGTCAGCATCATTTCTATAGCAAAGCACTTCACCTGGGTTATCTCATTTAAGCCTTCTAACAACCCTGGGAGGCAGGTCCTGCTATCTTACCTACTTTATAAATGAAGAAACTCTGCTTAGGGTCCCAGAGCTGGTGAATATCTGAGACAGGATTCAAACTCAGATCTTCCCAACCACAAAACCTGGGTGTTCTCTCTCCCTTCAGTGAGTCAGTCTTAGCTGGTTCTAGGCCTGATTCCGACACCTACGCAAATGGCTTAATTTCTCCAACTCTGAATTTCCTCATGGGAAAAACAGAGGTGATAGTGCTTGTCTTAGGTACCTCTTGGGATTGCAGTGAGGTTCAGCAGACTTTAAGATGCAGTTATGGGTTATTTTTTTCCTGATCCAACCTTAATTCTATGCCTACAGCAAGGGAAGGGAATGAAAAGTGCTGGAGAGTTTCAAGAGCAGCTCTCGGCTCTTCTTGCTCGAGGGTCAGAAGGGAGGCTGAGCTGCTGGATCAGGGCAAAGGGCTCTCTGTCTAAAATGCTCCAGGAAGCTTGAACAGTTTTCTTTTTCCATCGAAACAATATGAAACACAAGTGTGAAGCAGAAGACCTCCAGGGCCGATACCCACCCCACCCGCCCTCACCCTCACCCTCACCCCTAAATAACAAAGCATAAAGCAGGTATCTCTCCTTTAAAAAGGGAATCTCCTCTTTAATGCCTTGGCATTAAGAGTGGTGGGGAGGGAGGGGTAAGACTGTCCTTATCCCTGATTTGGGCATCTTCCAGGAGCCATTTGGCAGCATGCCCACAAGGCCCAGGGGCAAGCCTGCCGATGACTCAGTTCTCTATGTTTGAAGTGTTTTGTTCATTTATAATGGGGAGGGGGAAGATTTTTAAAAGAAAACCTGATTGTTAGGGCTGTAGGTGGGCCAAAGGTGTGGGGGTGGGAGGGTGGGAGATAACTGTGCATCCTCTTGATTCCGGAGAAACCTCTCTCCAAAGTTACCACCCGTTGTCCTTTGTTCCCCACAGAAGATGTTTCCCAAGCTTTCCTGGAGGCAGTTGCTGAAGAGAAGCCCCACGTAAAACCTTACTTCACTAAGACCATTCTTGACATAGAGGTGGTGGAGGGGAGTGCCGCTAGATTTGACTGCAAGATAGAAGGTAAGTGGCAAGTAGCCTTCCCTTGGCTCCCTGCTGAGCTCACACGTCTCTGTCCATTTTGAGAAATGGCAGAACGTCCACTATTTTCTGAATACACACACACACACACACATGTGTGTGTGTATGTATATATTCACTTGGCTATATATTTAATATATATAGGGTATATATATACATATATATGTGTGTATATATATATATATATATATATGTATATTTTTTTTTCACTGAAGAAATCATCCCTCTCACTCCTATCATGCAGCCCCATGTAAAAGCCTCCTGGGACCTTGAAGCCTCAAATGGGTCAGTTTGTCAGTAAGCATTTATTAAGTGCCAGCTGTGCCAGGTGCTGTGCTTGGCATCAGTGATACAAAGACCTAAATCAAGGTAACCCCTGCTCTCAGGAAGTTGCTGGGGAGGACAAGGACATATATAAGTATGTGCAGAATAAATATTAAGAAAGCAAGCATGAATAAATGTAGAATAGTCACATGCAAGATTACCTGGGTGGGGAGGGGAGGAGATGGTGCTTGAGCTCCGATACAGGGAGGGAGGGAATGCATTAGGCGTGAAGGGACGCCATGTAATAACAGCAATCGTAACAATCACAGCTGCCGTTTCTAGAGCCCTCTTTAAGGTCTGCAAAGTACTTCACACAGTTTATCTCACTGGATTCTCACAAGAACCCTGGGAGTTGCGTGCTGTGATTATTCCCATTTTACAGATGGGGAAGCTGAGTCAGAGAGCAGTTAAGTGACTTGACCAGGCTTACACAGTGAGTCAGTGTACTAGGCAAAATTTGAACTGCCGTCTTCCTGACTCCGGGTCCAGGTATCCATCATATACCACCTAAAAGTGAATAGGAAGAATGTAGTAGGAGTTAAGTTCTGGAGAGGTGCCCTGGGGGAAGGCCACACCCCTTGCACTTAGTTACCTAAAATGCACAAGTTCTTCATTTCCGTAGGCCACGTGTCCTTCACTGATCAGTCAATTAATCTGTTATCAAGCATTTTTAAAGCATTTCCTAGGTCCCAGACACTGTGCCTGGGCCTAGAGACACAAAGAGGAAAATGGAAACAGGCTCTCCCCTCAAGGAGCTGACCTTCAGCCTCTGGGTACGCGTAAGTCTGTGCGCAACACAGAGGAGAGAGACTGGGGCTGTGATTTCATTGGTGTAGGGAATTCCCAAATCAGAATATTAAAAGTCAAATGACTTGCCCAAGGTCATGCGGCCAGTATGTGTCAGAGCGGATACTAGAACCCGGGCTCCATGCCCAGCTTTAGATCAGTCAGGAAGTGTTTATTAAGTTCCCACTCTGTGCCAGACACGGTGCTAGGGGCTATAATGTATAATGAGTATAATGAATGAAGCAACGTCCACCCCCAAGCTTGTTTTGTCCCATACCATCTACCGCTTCTCCTACCAAACGTGTACAAAATAAATACAGGCTGGTTTTTGGAGGAAACCTGAGCAACGTGGGGAGACAGACTTCTGGGTAGGTCTTGATGGGGTGAGAAAAATATTTAATAGGATAATGGTGTGATCCCTGTAGGAACCATGAACATTGTCCCAAAGAGAGACCAGGGTAGCAGACTGGGAGAGGTTGTGGGATTGGTAAGAATGGAGAGGAGAGTAGAATAATTTCAAAAGTCAGGGTCTTGGACTAAACTCTTGAAGTGGACCACTTGGGACTAGTGGGTGGCAAGCCATCACTGAAGCCAGGAGTGCCTGGGTTCAAGACCTGCCAGTGCACACCTGCCATTACACACCTGCCATTGCACACCCACCACGTGACCAGAAGTCATTTAACTTCTTGGTGCTCAGAGGCAGCTCTGTCATTTACAAACAAGTTGTCATTTTAATTGTAATTAATAGTTGACAAACGATCTACATCAGTGGAGGGTGTTTCCACCCTCAGTTCTCCAAATAAATGAAATCACAGGTTTAGACCCCCTCCCCTCTCTGATATTAAAAAAAATGTTTTTACATAAGCAATTATTCATTGGTCTGACCTCTGGTAGGGGTTGTGTGTAGGAGAATTCAAGCACATTGACTCTGAACAGATAAACAGGGACAGAATGCTCCTTGCAATGAATGTTAGGATTCTTAAGTCTTTAAATGTGATTTTTATTCTGCCCTGGGGCTAGAAATTTTTATGTAAGAAAATATCCTCAAAATTAAAATGGAAGTCAGACAAGTACTTCTTTTCCACAAGACTTTTTAGCAATATACCTAATGTATAATCCAAGATCAGCCTGGAGAGTCGATTTTTACTCACCACAGCTAATTTTTGTGATAGCTAACAACAGCAGCTAGCATTTAGAGAGCACTTTCAAACTTGTAAAAACACTTTAGAGATCGCATCTCATTTCATCTTCTCAATAACCCTGGGAGGTAGTTGCTGTTTTTATCCCCACTGTGCAGATGGGTTAAATTGAGGCAGGCAGCATTGCCCAGGGTCACACAGCTAGTCAAGTGTCCAAGACCAGATTTAAACTTGGGTCTTCCTGACCTCAGGCCCAGTATCATACCCACTGTGCCACACAGATAACTAGATTTTTCTTATCATGACCACTCTGTTGACATTATCAGTCTCCCTGTTCACTCTTACTACCAAATTACAGTTTGTCACTCAGGTGCCTCCTCAGGCTTGTACTACCTGTGCGTCCTTGGTCACATCCCTGGACCTCAGTGTCCTCAACTGTACAATGAGGGAGAGGGGTTGGATTCGGTGGCTTCTGAGGTCTGTTTCAGATGTAGATTCCTGATGCTGTCGCCCTTTGGGGTTTTGAGGAAGGCCACAAACCCTGTGGGTAAAGAAACGGGCGAAACTTTATCCTGACACTTGATGTTGACCATCCCCAGACTGGAATGAGGCTCAGAGTGAGCCAGATGGGAAGTTTCTCTTTTTGGTTTGATCATTTCTATTGAAACCTAAGTACCTAAATGTCTCCTAAAGGCAAATAGAACATTTTTGCACTTCTCCCCTTTATTAATTCAGTTTATCTGGAGTTGACTATATATGCACTGGGGCCAAGGTGGGAGACATACTTACTGCAACCGATATTGTTCCCTCTGTGTGTGCTGCAGGGTACCCAGACCCTGAGGTCGTCTGGTTCAAAGATGACCAGTCCATCAGGGAATCTCGCCATTTCCAGATAGACTACGATGAGGACGGGAACTGCTCTTTAACTATCGCTGATGTTTGTGGGGATGATGATGCCAAGTATACCTGCAAAGCCGTCAACAGCCTGGGAGAAGCCACCTGCACGGCTGAGCTCATTGTGGAGACCATGGGGAAAGAAGGGGAAGGCGAAGGAGAGGGTGAGGAGGAGGAAGAAGAGGAAGAGTGATGCAAGGCCATGAAGAAGAGCCTTTTCCAAATCCTGCTACAAAGACTGTTTCTGTAAAGTTCAGGAAAAAACCCAAAATATTCAAACCACCTAGTGTGATAGACGATATATTTAGGTCATTTGGGGGTTGGTTCAGCAGCGTGATCAGTTGATACCTCTCGGCTTTATTTATGGGCATTAATCTGAATTAGTGGGCTAGTTTTAGACTAGAAAAGCCATCCAGTCATTTGCCTGACCAATTGGGGTTTTTAATTTAATTTAATTTTTCAATTAACCAAAAAATTTTTTTCTCTCTTCCACCTCCCCTCCCATTGAAGGTAAAGCAACACCACGATAAAAAAAAAAACCCCAAAACACAAAAACACATTGTAACCAACATGCATAGTGAAGCGAAATGACTTCCCATATTGGCAAGATCCCAGAAATACACAGGCTGTTCCCAAAGTCCCAGGGCAGCTTTCAGCCATAAAATAAAAGCCAGCCTAGCCTGTGTGACCCATTCAGGACCCCCAAATCCACACTGCTCTGTCATGAGGTGGGCAGCATGCTTTATCACTGGTCCTGTGGAGTCATGTTCTGATCTACTGGTTGTTCTAGGGAATAGAGCAGAAAAACGCTTGTCTAAGCTGTGTTTCTAAAATCCGCCCTCCCCCTCCTTGGGACCTTTTATGACAACTCAGATTGTAGCCGAGGTCCTGACTAAGACCACAGCAGCTAACGTGGCTTCTAAGTTCTTTGTGGATTTCTAAGTTTTCTCCTCTTGCCCCATGACACCAGGAAACACTTTTTGGTCTACCAACTCAGGGCTTGTTCTGGAACCAATGAGCCCTTGTAAACTTAAGAGAGAGGTTTAATTGCAAGTGTGCTGCTGCTCCTGGGACCTCTAATCCCTCTTCACTACCTTTCCAAGTTCTCTTGGATATGAACTCAGCAACTGCTCTATTTAGCCCTGAGATCAAGACCTAGTACATTACTTCCCTCTAAAGTCTCTTGATTTGCTTGGAAAAATACAGTATCTGTCCTTCTATCCTAACCAAGTGGGGGAAAAGTCTTTTCCTTGCAGGTATCTAGTAGCTTCAGATATTTGTACAGGAAATAAGCATAACCTAAGGGGGAGGGGGGGCAGCGGGGAATCAAAATGTTGGCCAATAATTCTCTTCATAAATAAGGAATCAGATATGTGCTATTACCAGCTATTCATCAGGCACGTATAGGTAAAGATTTTTGCGCTGGAACGTTCAAAAATCGGTTTGGTAAAAAAGGTAGTCTTCTATCATCATGATTATTTATTTGGCCACTATGAAATAGATCTCAACTGACTGAGCTGTAGACCATCATGTACTTTGGAATCACCTTCAAAAGTAGTCTTAGAGTTGAATCATTCTTTTATTCCATACACTTTCCAAAGAAGCTTGTGTGCCCTATATGTTCCACAACGCTTTTCCTCTTTAATGTGCAACCCAGTGATTTCTCCTCAGTTCTGATAAATACACTCAGACTTTGAATCTTTGATCCTAAAGCCTTTTACTTTCTTTTACCATCCTAGCTAGCACTTGGCTGTTTCTTGTTTGAGGCTAAAAACAGAGGCCTGGAGCTGATGTGCAAGATGCATTGTTTGTGTGTATAGCATTCCAAATTTTATATATATAAATATGTGTATGTGTATGTATATGCATATATATATATATATATATATATATACACACATATATTTTTTTCCTTTCCCCTTCTTTGTAATGTGCAGCAATTTAAAACGTCAGGGGAAAAGGGTACTTCTTAAAAGCTCCTTATAGCGTTTCTCAATGAACAATCCGTTCAGTGCTACACAGTATCAGTTTTAGGATGTTTGCTGTGACCTAGTTTGCTGTCTCTTCATTTTGTGTTTTATGTTTTAATGAACTTTGCATCTGCTTTGCTCTTTGCTGCTGGGTTCCAAACGCCAGAGTGTCTTTTCCTTTTTTTTTCTCTGAACAGATAGAAGAATGTTTGTTTTCCTAGCCACAGTATTGCCACATTATAAGGAAGGGTTTTTGATTTGATTTAGTGTACTCAGAGCTTTTCTCACCATTTTTACATGTGTTTCGATAATAATGACGGATGTGTGCGTGTGTGTATATGTGTGTGTAGATGTGTGTGGGTTTTTTTTTAATACCTTTTTGAAATTATGCTCTTTTCCCCAGTTTGTTATGCCATAAAAAATGGTAAGAAACGAGAACACTACAGCTGTAGTTAACTCACAATTTTTAAATAAAGAATACCACAAAGCATGCCGGTTGCAGAATTCTTTGCACGTTCCCCGTGGTACGCTTGCCACAGACTGTTGTATAAGTAGATTTTGGTATTAGAATCAAAAGTATTTTGCACAAATGTGAGCAGTCTTAAAAAAAAAGTTTTTTACTGACCCAGTTTGCAGCAAGCCGCATGACGTTATGGTTCTCAGCACGGTCTTAGGCCAGGTTCTGTTAAACATCAGTTAGTTGTAATTTCACGTTTTGTTGTTGTTGTTCAGTCGTGCCCAACTCTGTGACCCCACCTGGGGACTTCTTGGCAAAGTTACTGGAGTGGTCCATCATCTCCTCCTCCAGCCTTGATTGACAGATGAGGAAACTGAGGCAGACAGGGTGAAGTGACTTGCCCAGGGTCACACAGCTAGTAGTGTCTGAGGCTGAATTTGAACTCATAAAGTCGAGTCTTCCTGACTCCAGGCCCAGCACTCTACCCCCTGCCCCACCGAGCTGCTCCTTTAATTCCATATTACTTTTGTTTTTATTTGGAGGTCATCAGGGTTAAGGGACTTGCCCAGAGTCACACAGATAGTAAGTGTTGGCGGCCAGATTTTGTGAAGTATAAAAGATTCAAGAGAAATAGTTTCTAGATAATAATTTTATTAATCATGTTAGCATCTAATTAATAAAAGGGATCAGTGGCACTCTCCAGTGCCCAAGACCCTTCATGGAATTCACTCAACACTTACATACCCTTGGAAGAGTAGGTGTTCTTGAGGGTGGCAATCAATTCTGATTGGTTAACAATCAATAAGAAAAATGAATATTATAATGAGAGGTGGGCTTATTCTAATGAGGCCTTGAGAGACATGACTATGATTGGTCAAAGAGACTTATCTATACATATCACCCTGTCTAGAGTAATCTAGGAAAAAAAGGGGGGGAAATCTACTTTTACCCAGACCCGTCTGACTAAAACACAATGGGCCAGAATCCATCCATTCATGCAAACTAAAATCTCTTTACCTTATGAACAGATCTGAGGTTTCCCAGTGAGGTGCATCTGCCCAAAATTTCATCTCCTTATCAGCCCTGCCCTTCAAAGGCTCCCTGCATCGCTTACGGTGAATTAGCTCAAATTCAATAATTGGTTATTGATATAACAGAGAAATCATCATTTCTCCCAGTTTGAACTCGGGTCCTCCTGACTCCAGGGCCGGTGCTCTATCCACTGTATCACCATTCCACCCAACCATTATCTTGCAGCCTATCAGAGGGTGACTCCAGCAGTAACAGCGGCTATTCTCTTCTTATTGGCACTTTTTTTGATTTAAGATTTTCTTTCTCCATGAATAGCAAAGGTCTTCCCTGTCGATGACAAAATAACTCTTCCTATCCCTCTTGTCACCCTTGCTTTGTAAGAGGCTATTTATCAGAAGGCATAACCTGAAAGAAAACTGATCCCTGACCAGTAATTTTTTTATTATTAGCCAAAATTATTAAATCATAATCTAGAAATGTCTGAGTGATTCTTTCCTAATGGAGAATAAAGACTAGTTATCTGAAGGTAGGTAAAAAGCAGTGTGAACCAATGAAGAGCTGCCCTCAGAGTCAGAAAGGCCTGGGTTCAAATCCATTCTCTAATACGTGCTAGATTATATGACCCTGGGTAAGTCCCTTAACTTTTCAGAGTCCAAGACAATTCACTAGGGTTCTCAGTTGCAGATCGGCATTCACACACACAAAAAAAGCCCTTGCTAGGAACCCTGCACTCATTTGAAACCATAGGCCAAAGAAAGAAAGAAAGCCAAAGCACTTCTTTTCCTCTAATGTGTTAAGAAGCTAGTTCTTCTGTATCCCAAGATTTTGATGTCTTTGATGCGCAGCTGGCCGCTTTGCGCTCGTTACATGTGAAGGTGGGCCTTGGATTTCGACAGCTGCTTTTAGCGTTTGCCGCCCCCCTGGTGTCTCAGCTCCTGCAAACACTCCTGAGCTACAAGCTCAGTGATCTGTACTAATAACAGCGGATCATGGGCAGCCGCAGACAAACACAGACTCTCACTTTTTGAAAGCAAGTACGAAATGAATAGTGACAAAATGAAGAGGAAATTTTCTTTTCTAAAAAAAATGGCTTCTACTTCTTTCTCTTTGTTGTTTGCATTAGTCTCTATTTTTTAAAGGAGACTGAGGTTGTCAACCATGGTTTTAATTGAATGGTAGAAAGTGGGAGGAACTGCAACTTCACAGTAAATATCTATAGGGCATGACTAAATTTTTAAAAGCAGCTTAAGGGAAATCAGTCTTAACAATTTTCATTAAACGTACTAGAAAATTTAGGGCTTTAGGACACTATTCTTAGCGGATAGACGCACCACCTTCTATTCCAAGGGCATCTAGGTGGCACAGTGGAGAGAGCAATGGGATTGGAAACAGGAAGACTCATCTTCCTGAGTTCAAATAAGGCCTAAGACACTTACTAACTGTGTGACCTGGACAAGTCACTTAACCCTGTTTGCCTCAGTTTCCTCATCTATAAAATGAGCTGGAGAAAGAAATGACAAACCACTGCAGTATCTTTGCTAAGAAGACCCCAAATGGCATCCCAAAGACCCAGATACAACTGAAATACCCAACGACAAAAACAAATTCCACGGGTTCTTAACTTGAGGTCCACAGATCTTCCAAGAGAGTCCACAAAGTTATAAAGGAAAAATATATTTAATTTCAATAGAATTGGTTACCCTTGCAATCCTGTATATTTTATTTTGTTTTTGTTTTTTAATTAAATTTATTTTCTTTTCAATTCATGGGAAAAAACCCAAACATATCCATGACACAATACAATAAAAAAGGTGATTGCACATGAAACTGCAAATCCACCATGTAGAACTTGCTATTCTTCCCTCCAAATGTGCCACAAAGCTACATATTTTGTGTTTAACAGCATCATTCTGAGAATGAGTCCATAGATTCCATTACAGTGCCTCCCCAAAAAACACTTTTCCTACCTTTAACATTTTGAATGCCCAATTCTGTGTTTCTCATCACAGGAGCAGGATAGAGTCACTGCTAATTTAGGTAGCTTCCACTAAGTGAACTGGTTATTGGTTATATGAGCCAACCAGCTAAGTGGGATCCCAAGCATTTTCGTTGTATGAAACTATTCTGTTAATCACTTAAAGTCTTCACTTAACGAGTGGGAGATGGGAGGGAAGATGGAAGCTGATAGAGAAGTTTGAGCCCTGATGTGGAAGACAGAGAACGAGAGGAAAAGGAAGAACCTTGATAGGGAAATCCAGAGGGAAATCGGGGGAGGAGCTTATTTATGAGATATGGGGGATGTGACACACTGGGTTTTCTCACTCCTGCTGTGAAAATGGATTGATGACTGTCTTCACCCTCAGTCCCACTCTGTAGATGAACAAGACCCTTGTCTTTGGCCTGGCTCTGGTTCTGTTGAAAGTTTAGTCTTGACCTGTGTTGTAGGGACTTCCTCTGAGCCTTAATCAACTAGATCTGTCACTGACCCAATGCTCAAACAGCCAACCCTACCTCAGTGCATCAGTTGGGTAACTAGTCTCAGGTCCATAACATCACACTTTAAGGGGCAGCACATGGAAGGCTTCCTGGCACCCCATCCCTCACGTCCTGCCCCTGAGCCGTAACTTTGGAGTCATGTAATTCCAGCACTGTGGGCTTGGGTTCAGTGGGGTCTTTGCTGTGAACACTAGTATAGATGTGCTGGAGGCACCACTGTATTTCTGAGCTATTTCTAGAGTGCTGCCACTAAAAACACTTAGTGTTTTCCATTAATGAAACACCATGCACCCTTATTCTCCTCTGCAGTATTTTAGCTTGCTATTATAACTGGCCTTCTTGAGGATAGATGCCTTGTTTTTGTCTTCTTATTTCCACTAAACACTCAAGTTATGGTGTCCCACCTCTGTCTCTTGCCTTTTACCATTTGGACAGCGCTCTTTAAAGTATTCACATTTGATTATTACATAGAATATAGGTTTCTTTGTAATTTCTCAGATCTGGAGTGGCTTTTGGCTCCCACTCTCTTCTGTTTAGCTTCTGGTTTGAGTTAAAACACTCTAGCCCAGTACTCAGAATGATCTGTGTCTTCTCCCAATCCGATCGAAGAGGAAAAGAAATCATCTTTGTCCAGAGAGCCAATATTGAGCTCTTCAGAGGCGATACGGCCACCTCACTTGCTCTTTGTTTTAACCCCACGAGTTATTGGGGCACTTATTTAAATTAAGGACATGGAAACAGTCTAATGACAATGATGAAATTTGAAGCAGAAAGTACCATTTTCTATGACAAAATTTTTAAACATTATTAAAAGGATTATGCATGGCTA
>CM053582.1:354116388-354213862 GCA_028627135.1 Pseudochirops cupreus | reverse complement strand
CTATTCCATAAATCTGACAAGTAAACTATTCCTTGCTTCCCCAGATTATTTACAGTGTCAGCCTTTATACCTAGATCATGCACCCATTTAGACTTGACTTTGGTGTACAGCGTTAGATGATGGTCTATGCCCAGTTTCTGCCATACTGTGTTCCCATTTTACTCCATGGCTTTGTACTTCTTGCATGTAGTATATTAAATGCTCAGTTGGAGGGATTTGATTATATAAAAATGAAGGTATTAGAGACAACAAAAAAGCGACGTCTCCTAAATTTTAAAAAGAGCTTAGGAAATCACGTTTGTGACAAAGTGTTTTAGATGGAAAATCTGACCTCTAGAAGCAATAAGGAACTGACACAAATTTAAAGAGCAATGCCCGTTCTCCTCTGGTCAAATAATATGAAAAAAGACTCTTCTCAGAGGAGAAAACGTGAACAAACACGACAAAATCACTTAAGTTCTGACAACCAAATGAGCAAATTACAAGAGTGGGATTACGGGCTGGCGCCGTCTTTTCGAAGAACAGCCTGGCGACGCTCAACAAGAGTGAGAAGGGGCCAGTGACCCCACATTCTAAGGGCGGCTTGATTTGGCTTCTTAAAGGAGATGCCTATATTCGCGCTCGTGCGTGTGTGTGCGTGCGTGTGGGCGTGTGTGTGTGTGCGGGCGCGTGGGGGGGGGCGTGTGCGTGTGTGTGGGCGTGGGCGTGTGTGTGCGCGTGTGTGTGCGTGTGGGGGCGTATATATAGTATGTATACACACAAAACATAAACAGCGTTTTAAATACTTCCCAAAGTAGGAGAGTACTTATTTTGCTTTTTAAAAATCTTCAAGTGATCATTAGATCTTGAGATTCAGAGACCTCGTATTTATTGGTGTGATTAAGCCCATAATTTTATAAAACTAACTTTTAAAAGACTAGCTGGGAGGGCAGGAGAAAATGGAGGCCCTGAGCTTATCGAGGAGGTTGGGTGATACAAGCGTGTGACATTAGGGTCACAAATCAAGTGGCAAAAAAAGTTACTTTTGCCCCCGTTGTGCCTAACAAAGTTGTGTAGCCAACATATTTTTTTAAAAGATATGGGAGTGGTTTGTAATTTCCTTCTCCAGCTCATTTTATTTTTATTTTTTTGCTTTTTTGGAGGGGGAAAGGTAGGGCAAGGAGGGTTAAGTGACTTGCCCAAGGTCACACAGCTAGCTGTTTTTGTGTTAAGTGTGTAAGGTCAGATTTAAACTCAAGTCTTCCTGACTCCAGGGCCAGTGCTCTATTCACTGCACCACCTAGCCACCCTATAGCCAACATATTTTTAACAAATGCTTATTGATTTCATATTACTACAAAAGTTGACTTATTTCATATATTCTTGAAGTGTGAAGATTTAATTTTTCCAAATCAAATTGCTTTTCCTAGTAACTTATGGTTTCAGAGATGTTTTATCTTTCTTTTGCTCTTCAAATGACAGTGTTAAATTATTCTGTCATCAGCTTCTAGCCTCTCTGTAAATAGATATTTCAGGGACCTATGATTATCTATGTGCTTACTTCCTCCATCAGGGCAGACTGCAACTTCCTCTATGTCTTAGTCTTCATGAGTTGCTACAGTAAAAAAAAGTTACCATCCTGCAGCCAAGTTGGTGGTACGCCTTTCTGATCTCAGATAGGTTGGTCTTTAGAGGAAAGACATACAATCCATCACTAAGCTGACACTCAAAGCTTTAAAAAAATTTTTTCACAGTTAATTAAAATGGACCTTTTCTCACTTCTTCTCCTCTATCCTCAACCCGTTGAAAAAGAAAAACAAAACCCATTACAAACATGTATAGGCAAGCAAAACAACTGTGTAGAAATGTCTCATCCTGCACGGATTGGTCTTGACCCGTCTGACAGGACGAGGGTCACATGTTTCCTCAGGAGTCTTCTGTCCTCGTGGCCAGTAACTCTGTTGGCTGGAGCGGGGTCTTTCTGAGTTGTCTTTACAGCAATGTTGTTATACAAACCCTTCGAACTTTGCTCACTTCACTCAGTCAGGGGGTCACACAAGTTTTTCCAGGTTTGATAGCACTTCTCCCCATTCATACACCATAACTTAACTCAGCCATAGCACGAAGAGGGGTGGTCCATTTCCAGTTATTTGTCAACACAAAAGAGCTGTTACATTTCTGACCACGCGGGTCCTCTTCTTTCTCTGATCCCTCTGGGGGCATAGACTTAGTACTGGCATTGCTGGGCGGAAGGGTATACATAGTTTAATAACTTTGGGGGCACAGTTCTAAGTTGCTTTCCAAAACGGCTCACCCAGCTCCGTTCCATCAGCGGTACCTCAATGTACCCCTTTTCCCGCTGCCCTCCAGCACTTCTCACTTTCCTTTTTAAAAGTAAACTTTGTCCATCGAGGTGGAACCTCAGAGTTGTTTTAATTTCCATTTCTCTATGAGTGATTGAGGGCATTTTTTTCGTGTCTATTGACAGCCTGGATTTCTTCCCCTGAAAAATGACCAGCCACACATCTTTTCACCATTTCTCTCCGTTAGGGAACGGCTTTAAAGCTTTTCCAGTGTGTGGCCAGACTTGCTGGAGTTACCCCGCATCAGAGCCTTGAAGAGCCACAGATGAGGGACTAGAGGAAGTCTTTAATTAAAAGTCGAGAAGATCGAGCCCTAAACAAACACGAGTTACCATGGAGGATAAGGGCTTGGCCCCATACAATCCCATGGAGAAGGCAGGGGAAGTTCTTACTGCTTTGCAGGTGAGAAAACTGAAGCACAGAACACTTAAATGAGTCTCCCAAAGGAAGCAGCCCCTCTACTAAAGCACGTCTCTTCCGTGCGCCTCCTCAGGCGCCACAGTAACAAGCACTTAATCTTTTAAAACATTTATTTCGTTCAGTAGTCCCTAATTACATGTAAATATGTTCTTGTTTCAAATTCTCCCAGCCCTGGAGAAGGCACGTGATCCATCAATGACACAGGAGACACCGGGCACAGCTTATTTCCGTATGAGCCATGTTGCAGAAGAAAGTGAATAAAAGTCTCAATTACAAGCTCATCGGCTATCTCTGGAGCCTCTGGCAGCGTCTCGGATCCTCGTCTCCATCACGGTAACCGAGGCTCTCCTAGAGAATTAATGCTGCCCAAGCAATCATTTACAATCGGTAAAAGGGGACTTCTCTGAAGGAGCCTGTTTGTAAAACATCCCCAAATTTTCAGTCCAAGCTAGATTTTTAGGCTGAGCATTCGATTCCACAAGTGCTAATTGAAGAGTTCCGAATTCCTTCTAAAAGGCGCACGATGGGGGCAGCGGGTGGGAGCCGGGCTCTACACCCCCACTCCTCTCCCCAGACCAGGTCTTCGCACTCGCGTGGGGTGGCGCTGCCATCCGCGCACATCTGGAGAGCACAGTCACGCCCCCTCGCGCCACTGCCGCCCGCCTACCAAAGAAAATACGGTACCCCGGGCGGGGCCGCTTCGGCTTCCGTCCGGCCAAATGCTGCGGACTATGCCGGGGAAGGCGGCCAGTTTCCCTCACATGTAAATTAAGGGGGTGCAGGGTTGGTCTCGAGGCTTCAAAAGCCCCCCACCCCCTTTCCCACTTGACTTCCTGTGTTTCTACGGTTCTCAAGCTCTCCCCTGAGTCAGCCAAAGGAACATAAAAAAACAAAACAAGAGAGGCCGGAGGGTACAAAAGTCCTCGCCGTCGTTCCCTTTACTATAGGAAGCAGACACCTCCCCGCCCCGCGCATAGACATTAACCAACCGCCACAGCCAGCGCGAGGCCCAGGCGACGGGTGCCTCGCTGGGTCAAAGGCAGCAGCGCCTGAGGTCCGGAAGGGGCAGGACTAGGTTAGCTTGCCCTCCTCTAATATGGCGCTCCGGGAAACGGAGGCTGTGGTGAAGTGGGGCGGGGCGAGGGAAGAGCAGGAAGAGAGCCTCGGGGGTCAGTTGCCCTGATCCAAGATGGCGTCCGCGGCGCTCTTTCTTTCCCCTCCCCCCTACCGTAAGCGCTCCTCCCCGACCCCTCCCCGTCACCCCGGCCCCACCTCCCACTCCCCAAGGCCTTTTGGCTACCCGTCGCTGGGCCGGGCGCACTCGGTGGCGCGTTCTCTCCGCCCAGGGCAGGTAGGGCTCGTCTCTTTGGACATGGCAGCGGCTGCGGCGGCGTCGGGGTCTTCCGCGACTGGGACGAAGGGAGATGGGAGCGGCAGCCGGGCTGGGCCCAGTGAAGCCGGCGGGCCGCGGAAGAAGAAGGGGCCGGGGCCCCTGGCCACCGCGTACCTGGTCATCTACAATGTAGTGATGACTGCGGGGTGAGGAGGGGAAGGGGGCCCAGGTGACCGGGCCGCGGGTGGGGTGGGAGGGAGGGTTGAACGGGGGCGGGGGGGGTCCCCAGGTGGGGAGGGGGCCGGCCAGGCCGCAGGACGTCCAGCGAACATGCGCCCTGACGACGGGCGTCCATTCATTCATTCATTCATTCTCCAAGCTGTTGGGCGAAGCCGGACTACGCGCTCTGGCACAGCGGGGGGCAGATGGAGAGCTGAATGAAGCGAGCGCTCAGTCCCTGCACTGCCGGGGCTCCCGGGGCTCCCGGGCTCCTGGGCTCCAGGATCCGCGCGTGCATCGCTAGCAGTGCTGCTGCTGCTGCTGCAGCCCGGCTTGGAAGGGGCGGGGGCAGGATTCAGGGGTAGCTGGGGGGGAGGGGACGTGGAGAGCCCAGGGCCGAACGTGAGTGAGAGGTCAGGCCGCGTCCTGAGCCGGGGGGAGGGGGGTTAGACTCCAGACTCTAGGCAGGCAGGACCGACGTGGAAAGCCTGGAGCTGGGACCTTGTCTAGGAAGGGCCGAGGAAAGTGTCGATTGAGCATTTGGAGCAGGAGATCGAAATGGCTCACCGGGCCGGGGCGTGTAGAGGGGACCCGAGGGGAGCGCAGCTGGAGGCGGGCAGACCTGCTGTGCAGAGACCGAGTGTTGGGGGGTCCGGGAGGGGGGCGAAGTGCGAGACCCCTGGGAGACGACGCTTAGCTGTGTTGGGAAAGGAAGACGCCGTTCTCTGGGCGCTGGGCGCTAGGTGAGGCGAGTGTAGAAATCCCCACTGGGAACAGTGTTGGGAGGAGGAGGGGCAGGGGAGAGACTTATCCCTATCTGGGGAGAATTATGGAAGCTTGTGTGATAATGCGCTTTCATGCTTTGGGGAAGTCTCTGAATTTAAGTTTGGCTTCACTCTTTTTGGCCCGCAAAGGCTCTAGTACCTTTGCACCTCGTGATTATTACCACTGCTCTTGGTACCTAGTGAATACCTGATTTTGAAAAAAAAATCTTGGAAATATTTGAAGAGACCTTAATTTTTTACGGTATCACTCAGTCTAATGCTGAGCTAGTAAAAAGTCTAAGTATGGACTACTTAAAGGAGCAAAGTTGTATTATTTTCAAGGTACAGTAGCCAAAATAGGCTAAAATGTTCCCGGAGGTTTCCAGAAAACTTTAATGAACAGGCCGCGTGTCAGTTTGTGGACATGGAGGTACTCGAGGGCCCTTTAAAATCATTATTTTGCTGTTAATTTTCTTTGTTCCTCAGTCCTTGGGAAGTCAGCTTCAGTCCTGTTTGGGAGATTTGAGTCATTATAGGCACGAAGAGCTTTGCCATAATTCCCAGAGCATAAGAAGCATATTCTGAATCCTGGACATTGGGCTTAAGGGCATCTGTGTAGATAAGTGGTTCTCAACCTTCCCCTTTAATACAGTTCCCCATGTTGTGGTGACCCCCAACCATAAAATTATTTTTTTTGTTACTTCATCACTGCAATTTTGCTCCTGTTATGAATCGTAATGTAAATATCTGCTATGCAGGATGTATTTTCATTGTTACAAACTGAACATAACCCACAGGTTGAGAACCGCTGGTATAGATGAACAAGACAGGCCAGCCATACAGGAATGGTGATGATGCCAACTGCTCTCCTGCCACTGCCTCTTACTTTCTGGGGGTTTTCCAAAGTGCTCTCTGCAGCTGGGGAGATTTGGGCACATAGCATGCTCACTTCTCCTGATATTGGGGCATCGTTACTAAGCTTCTGCCCAGAACTGCATTTTAAGTAGGAGGGTTAGTTGGAAGTTGGCAAGGAGAAGGACTGACCTTCAGTTATCCCAGTGGGGTTTCCACCTTTGGTTGGTAGGGAGCTAGGACCAAAGTGTTTAGACCAGCTTTTCGTCCAGTATCAGTACTCGGGATAAAAAATATTTTATCCAGTTTTACTATTTTCTTGGTGTCAAGTACTGCTGTTGATATTATTTCTTATTACTTTTCATTGAAAATATATTATGGGTTTTTTAGGTCTGGCCAAAGAACTTCCACAGCTTCCCCTTCACTTGCAGCTTTCCATTTTATAATATTATTTCTTTGGGAAAATGCATTGTGAATTAAAAGTAACTGATTTCTAAGTGAACATTTGGAACTCTACTAATTCATAAGTTGGAAACTGCCTGACTAATTCAGTAAGTGGTAAAATCGTGAACTCGGATCACTTATTAACCTTATTTGACAGATAAAGAAACTGTGATCTAAAGAGACAAGGAGATGTGTCCAAGGACACACGGGTAGTTGGTGATGGCCGGTAGTTAGGTGACCTTTTACTAATAACCACATCCTCTTATAAGTCTGTATATGTGTACGTACATATGTGTGTGTGTCTGTGTATGTCTATTATGCACTTGTTACATCCTGGGTTAAAAAGCTTTTTATTAGTAATTTGGCACTTTAACGTTGTGTGGGAAAAGATTCGCTGAAATGGAGCTCAAGACATCTCATACACATACCTGCTACCCTTCGTGATGAAATCTCTGGTTGGGGAGTGGTCCCTTGCCACACAGAATGCTGTTCTCTGTAGCTGTGGTGGTGATCATTGGTCACTTGGCAGCATTTCCCTCCCAGTACAGGACCAGCACCACCTACAACATGGCACATACTGCCTGTGTGCATAATATGAGCATTCCTAAATCAAAAATAAATTTACTTTGTTTCTCAAATGTTTTTTAAAGGACATCATAGACCAATCCCTTTTCCAAATATGGAAACTTTTCAGTAGTAGCATCCTAAATACAGGAACCTGGCCCTGGCCCTCCAACTTATGTCTCATTCTTCCTCTCCAGCCTGACTGCACCCCACATTTTCCTTCCTTTCTATTCACTCTTTCATCTACCTGGAATATCCGCCTCAGTTTCTGGCTATTAAAATCCAATCTGTCCTCATCTCAGGTACTGCCTCCTTTATGTCGCTTTGTTTGATCTCTCACTAAGACTGATGTGATTTCTCCCTTCCCAGATCCTCCTTTGTGCCTTTTTTATGGCATGTATTTTTTACTACATGATACGTTCTGTGAAGTCGTGGATAGTGCTGTCCTTTCTCATGCTTCGCAGCTCTTCGCTGCTCAATAAATACGTATTTTAAAAGAGATTAGTGAGTGCTTTTTGTTTTCATATTGGTCATTTCTGGATATACTCACTAAATCTCCTGCAAATGATTTTCTTCCATGTTACAAAAGAAAGTCAAGCCTCATGTTAGAATCCCAGACTGAAGGATCACAGACTTAAAGCTGGAAGAGATCTTAGCGGCCCCTTATCATACAGATGAGGAGACGACTTACCCAGGGTCCCCCAGGAAGAGGGTCAGTGATTTGGCCAGGTTTAAGAAGTGCCTGAAGCAGCCTTCCTGTCCTGGTTGTCCTGACTCCACGCCATGGTGGAAGAAGAGACGCTTGGATCTGCTCTCTGGGGCCTAGGCTGGTCATTACAATTCCTTGGCATTTTGTTTACACTGTTGTGGTTCCTGGTTACATTATTCTTCTGGTCCTGCTTAACTTCGCTCTGGATGAATTCATAAACATTATTTCCCCAAATTCCTCCTCGTCATCATTTCTTAGGGCATAATTTTTCCTTTTATTCTCACGTCACCGTTCTAGGCTTTGAGTGAGGACTTGATAAGCTCTCCTAGGAGCATAGTGCATGTATGATGAGCATTCATGCTTGGGCTTTGTGATGCTCGTTTTTGGCTGCTCATGTGCCTTCAAAACGAAACCTTTCTGGTACTTCTGTCTTCGTTAAAATGGCTGCTTAAGTGAGTTCTTGGGTGACACGCTCCTGAAATTGCATTTATGCGCTTGGTTAGTGTAGATGGTTGTGTGCGATGTTTGAATTTTTCAAGAGATGTTTACATTTCAAGGAAGCTACAATGAAATGTTGCCTGTTATGCAAAAAGAGCTCTGAGAATAAAACATTAGAATTCATTTTTTTCAGACTTTCATTTTTTTACTTGTACAAATGAACTGAATATGAGTTGTGTGTCCCGTTCTTCTCTCTTAACATAATGAAGTAGAAATAATAAAATCTGACTGGGAGAGAAAACCAAGGGCATTTGGTATAAATGAATTTACTTGATATATCCTTAGGTATGTATTGAAGAAATTATGTTTAAATGACGATGGGAAATGCTTTGTGCCAGTTTTCCCCTTTTTACTGGCACAGCTAATGGCATAGCTAACATTGGCTCAGCAGGGTCATAGCTACTGCCGTGCAGCTCCCACTCAGCAGCAGAGATCCGACGAGCCGTGGTTTGCAACAAGGCTGCAGAGGTTAGGGACCTCTTCCCCTTACCCACAACTGCAGCCCTAATCACTCTTCGAGCATTCATGCCGCTGTGGCTATAAAAGATCACTGCGGTATTTCTTGTGTGTGCCTTTTTTCACCTCATTGCTTCTCAGCAAAGCTACAGCTTTTTCTCTGGGATGCCTTTTAGTGTGAGCACTCTGATGAGCTTGTATTGAGCATCATTTTGCCAAGGAGCTCCAATCCACTGGGAACCAGCCTTTCTGTTCCTCTGTGTTCTAAGTATGCAGGTTTCCTTCTAAATGTAGGCATTGGTGAGGAACAGTCATCTCATTCTTTGTGTCTGTAAGCAGAGTATCGCTTGGCAGCCCACTGATCTATATGGGGCCAAGAAGGAGGGCAGGAGCAGTCCAGAGCAGGTTCCTAGAGGTGGAGAATGCTGATGGAGGAGAGGACTTATCCTATCTAAGAATTGGAGTTTTCAGCTGCCACTTGGACCTTGACAGGAAAGGGCACCCTCACAGAGTAACCAGTGTGAATACAGCTTCCTCACAGGACCTTTAGGGGGGCGTCTGAGTGGTATATCATTTAGGACTGGGGATCATAGTTTACAAAGAAAATAGAATGAATGTTTGCCAACAGCTCCTGTTGATTCCCTTTCTCTACACTTCAAATGCCCCTTGTCACCTCACCTCTAAGCTCCCTGGGTAGATTGCCCCACCATCTCTCCCCGCTCCTCCTCCTCCTTCTTTAGTCTCTCTTGTTCTAATAATTCCTGCCCTGCTACCTATTATCTCTGCCATCTAAAACCAAAAAAATTTTGCCTTGATCCTCTCAAGTTACCTTTATCTCTCTTCCTTTTTACAGCCAAACCTCTAGAAAAAACTCCATTTGGTTGCTATTCCATCCCCTCTGCTTTGTAGTTGTTTTCAGTCGTATCCTGCTCTTCGTGACCTTGTTTGGGGTTTCCTTGGCAGAGATACTGAGGTGATTTGCCATTTCTTTCTCCAACTCACTTTACAGATGAGGAAATCAAGGCACACAGCATTGAATGAGTTGCCCAGGGTCACAGAGTCAGGAAGTATGTGACGACAGTTTTAACTTAGGTCTGTCTTCCTGGCTGTAGCCCGCTCTGTCCACTGAGCTGCCGAGCTGCCCCTCCACTTACTCCCTTTTCCACCCCTCACATGCAGTCTGGCTTCTAACCTGCTTTCTTTAGAGTGAGTGGTGATCTCAGGATTACTAGATCTGATGACCTCTCAGTCCTCATCTTTCTTGACCTCCCTGTGGCATTTGCCACTTTTCCACCCTTTCCTCCTGAATACGTTTTCTCCTCTGGATTTGTTTTAATGCTGCTCTTAGTTCTCTACCCACTTACTTCTCTTTCCTCTCGCATTCATTCTCCTTTGTTGGATTATCATCCGTGTCCTGCCCCTGACTTAGCCCCAAGGCTTTCTCCTGTGGATTTAATTGGCATTTCTCTGCAGCCAAGTGTAGTCTTTCACCTGAGCTCCAACCTTGTGTCACCATAGGCTTCGCAAACCCATCATGTCTAAAACAGACATCATCTCACACACACTCCCCACTCCCACCCCAGTACCCTGGCCCAAACCACTTATTTCTAAGGTCCCCTATTTTTGTCAAGGGCATCACCCTCCTTCCAGTTACCTGCAGTAGGCTTCTGATTGGTCCTTCTCTCCAGGCTCTTCCCTTTCCAGTCTAGCCTCTCGTAATGTTCCTTCCCAGTCAGTACACTGCAGTGGTTCCCTCTTACCTCTAGAGCAGCAGTTCTCAACCTGTGGGTGATGTTCGATGTGTAACAATGAAAATACATCCTGCATATCAGATATTTACATTACGATTCATAACAGTAGCAAAATTACGGTTATGAAGTAGCAACAAAGATAATTTTATGGTTGGCGGTCATCACAACATGAGGAGCTGTATTAAAGGGTCTCAGCATTAGGAAGGTTGAGAACCACTGTTTTAGAGTCAAAGAGAAATTCAACTGAATTCAGTTACAGTCTGCCTCCAACCTTGTCTCCAGCCTTCTTATTAGTTATACCACGTTGTCTCCAGCTAAACTTAACTTTCTGCTGTTCCTTGTAGATGACTCTCCATCTTCCATCTCTGTGCCTTTCTAAAGGTAATATCCTCCATGTCCGGAGAGAGTATCAAAAGGCCCCATTAACCCTGGTGTTTTGTTCATTTTTTTCATACCAAATAAGGAGGGTGAAGGGCATTAATGTAATGGTTTTAAGGAATTTTTTTAAAAAACCAAAATTATTTGTGGTCAAAACATTTCCCTCTTGCAAACCATGCTAGATGGTTTTCAAAGAGGTCGCACAGCTGAATGAAATGAAACCTACCTTTGGATCTGACAGGCTGAACTTCAAGTTCTCTCTGTCACTTATCTGTTTAATTCTGGGGCACTAACCTCTCTAGGCCTTAGTTTTCTCATTTGTAAATAATATTTGTACCCTCTAGTAACAGGGTTGTTATGAGAATCAAGATAAAATGTGGAAAATGCTTTTTTTTAAAAAACATGTATAAATGTAAACTATATTTTTAATACTAAGCTAAATTTCTGCGGTGCCCATGATTTAATCTGGATTTGCCCTGGAGATGAACAGAAAATGGCATTTGATGCCTATGATAGGTTCCACAAGGTCACAGAATACTATATTACTCAGTTCAAGAGTTGGAAGGTACCTCAGTGGCTGTTTAAGGAATTCCCATTATAACATGTCTGACAAGTGGTCAGCCAACCACTAGCTCTGGAATCACCCAGGTGATCTGGGTTTAAATCCCTCTCCAGACACCTACTATTTGTGCCTCCTTGTTTAAGTCACTTAATTCCTTGGGCTTCCATTCCCTCCTGTGTAAAATGAGGGGATTAGACTAGTTGGCTTCTAAAGAGGTTCTTATAAGGGGGATCCATGATTTCGTGACATCTCCAGTCCACCCCCTCTGCTCTAAGGCAGCCATTCCGCTTTGGGACAGTAGATTCCTTGACCGATATATTATCTCAGTTTGGTCCCAGAAGAATCAGCAAATGCTGTGGATTCAGACCTATTATTTCTATCTGGGGTTTGTGCAAATGTTCCTGAGTTCAGAAATATCAAGGATTGGGACATCATCAGGATAGACATTGATGCTACTACAATAAGGAAAGAATGAGTTCCATTAACATGTTAGATATACTGTTAAATAAAACATGCAAGAAAGCGATATTGTGTCATTAGTTAAGATATTATAGGGGCAGCTAGGTGGTGCAGTGAGTAGAGCACCAGCCCTGGAGGACCAAGTTCAAATCTGGCCTCAGACACTTAACACAAAACTGGCCTTGTGACCTTGGGCAAGTCACTTAACCCCAGTTGTCCTACCTTCCCCTCTCCAAAAAGCAAAATTATATATAGTTTTAATTTTTTAATTTCAGTGTTTACATTTATAAGATTTCGAGTTCTAAATTTTCCCTACCTTCCTCCGCTCCCCAGCATTCATTCTGATATAGGCCATACATGTATGATCATATTAAACATTTTCCATATTAGTTATGTTGTGAAAGGAGAATCGGAGCAAAAGGGAGAAACTACAAAAGAAAAAGAGAGAAAATAGCATGCTTTGATATGCATTCAGATGCCACAGTTCTTTCTCTGGATATGGATAGTATTTTCCATCATGAGTCTTCTGGAATTGTCTTAGATCATTGCATTGCTGAGAAGAGCTAAGTCCAGCAAAGCTGGTCATTGCACAATGTTGCTGTTACTGTGTACAGTGTTCTCCTGGTTCTGCTCATTCCCTCAGCATCAGTTCATATAAATCTTCCCAGGTTTTTCTGAAATCCACCTACTCATCATTTCTTACAGCATAATAGTATTCCATCACATTCATACATCACAACTTGTTTAGCCATTCCCTAGTTGATGGGCAACTCCTCAATTTCCAGTTCTTTGCAGCCATAAAAGAGCTACTATAAATATTTTTGTACATGTGGGTCCTTTTCCCATTTTTATGATCTCTTTGGATTATAACCCTAGAAGTGGTATTGCTGGATCAAAGGGTATGCACAGTTTTATAGCCCTTTGGACATAAAATCTATTTTAAACACTACAGTCAGTAACTATTAAGCAAAATCAAAGTGACTTGATGCATTGGAAAGTAGGCTGGACCAGAACTAGGTTCAAGTCACTTTAAGCCTTAGTTTCTTTTGCTTTTTTTTTTGGAGGGGGGAAGGTAGGGCAATTAGGGTTAAGTGACTTGCCCAAAGTCACATGGCTAGTTTTGTGTTAAGTGTCTGAGGTTGGATTTGAACTCGGGTCCTCCTGACTCCAGGGCCCGTGCTCTATTTGCTGGGCCACTTAGCCGTCCCTCTAAGCCTTAGTTTCATCTGTCAAATCAGGAGATTTGACTAAATAACATTTAAGATTCTCTTCTAACTCTGAAATTCTATCAATTGAGTGCTTTTAAGAGCAGAAATCATTTCACATCTGTTTTAGCTAACATTTGAGGTAGATACTTAATAGTATAAGTAGGATGAATGATGGTGAAAATGACAATAATTACCATTAAAATGCTAGTAAGCTTCTGGGCACTATTATTCTGGGGTCTCATAGATAGCATTACAATACACACTTTACATAACAGCTTTGTTCCAGAATGTTAAAGTAACATAACATTCTTTTAAAAGGATTTTACTGTCCCTTTAAAAGGTCTGAAAGAAGGTCTTTAAATACAGAGGAATGTGTTACATTAAATTATAGTTTCAAAAACTGAATTATGTGCCTTCCTTGTTGATAAGTCAGTTATTTCTGAACCTCTCTGCTGGACTTTGGGAATGACACCCCAGGGATCAGTTTTGATGGTGATGCTTTCTTAGAGCCTTTACCTTAAAGAAGCCTAAAGCCGTGTACAACCTTCCGTTTTCTCAACGTCACTGTGGCAAGTAAGGGATAAATATCCTCCTTTTAACCAGCTTTCCCCATCTGCATTGGGGTGTTGTGTCACAGAAACACACAGGAGGCTCTGGAGCTTTTGGACTTCAGCCTCGAACAGGTTCGCTCTTGTTCTAGGGGATAATAATCATTAGTCTAGTCTAGTCTAGTCTTCTCAAGAGATGCTGATAATGGGAGCACCAACTCCTATAGCATTCCCTAATCACCTGGGATCCCCTAAGCCTCAGTGGGGGCTGGTTGAGGCAAACACAGATTCACACACCCCGCCAAGGCTTGAGGGGGGCCGATCGAGACATACACAGTATTACCCTGTCATATTCCCTTATGGATTCCCCACTACTGACCAGTACCCCCCTTGCTTTACAGGGCCACAGGCAAAGAAGGCATATGGGCAGAATAACCTCACAGGTTAACTTTAGCGATATCCTCATTCCGTGCAAGTGTAGTAGAGATCACATTATGTCATCCCATGTCTCTTGACGCAGTCTCAGGACTGTCTGTCACTCTGATTCTAGGAGCTACTGTCCAGGATCCTTGAGGCTGTTCTGGGAGTTATTAGCTAACACCCACCTGGAAACTAGACATGGCCATGGCCATGGATCCTGGGAGACTAAGCTATCAGGATAGCATAACAAAATCTTCCTTACTTATAGACATTAAGTACAATTCCTGAGGAGATTCAGTTCATTGTTAGTAGTGGAAATAAATTTGGAGTCATTGTTCTTTATGGATTCTTTGTACACCAGACCCCAGATCCTGAAAATAAGTCAGAAATAAAGTCTAGTGTCGGCAGGAGTTTGGAGAAACATGTCCACTATATATAATACATTGTTGGGGAAAACATTTTGGAGGGCAGTATTGCAACAATAAGAAAGGCATACTTTTCAGCTTGATGATTCCATTACTAAAACTCTATCCCAAATACATCATTAAAAAGGCATTATGAAAAAAATTCCTAGCTGCTCTTTTTGTCATATTGAAAAACTAGAAGCAGCCTATTTCCATCAATTGTGGGGTGGCCAAATAGATTATAACATTATATCAGTTAATAAATTAATGTAAGTAATATTCTGGTGAGTCACTAAGTATTATTAAGCATTCACTTTGTGCCAGACACATCTAAGCACTGGTGACGCAAAGTGTGGCAAAAGACAGTTCTGGCCCTCAAAGAGCTCCCAGTCCAATAGTGACAAAAACCGAGAGCTGTGAGCTGGAGCAGAAGCTGTGGAAAAGCCTGTGCGGCATGAGGCAGAAGATAATCAGCCGAGTCGGAACTGTGTACGCTTTGGCTACAGTGACATCTGAGAAAAGGAAGAAGAATGGAACTAAAGAGGAGCATGTCACATGGACTTGGGAGGAGGACAGAGGAAATAAGCGCACATTCATACACACGTACACACATACATGTGCGTGTGTATAGGTACATGTCAGTAGTGGAATACAATGTAAAACAAATGTGTAGGACATAAAATACAGATATAGCATATAAAAAGTCTGCATGTATATGTGCATGTATACATCTATGTTCATTTTCTTAATTTTTCATTCTGCCGCAGTACAATTTGGAAGACGAGGATGGAATTTTGCCCAGCATTTTGTATGTTTGCTTGCTTTTGTTGATGGTTATTGAGTTTACCATAAAAATTTTTTTTAAATCTTTCAAGTGCAGTAAAACATTAAAACCCTTAAGGACATCCGTTTTCTAGATAACTGAGGTTTTTATGCCTTTAAGCATCAGCATTTTTTTTATTTCAGCTGAATAAACAAAAAAAGGATTGTTGTCTTTTGTTTACATCCATTCCTTTACTGATACACACTTCCCTCCCCAAGTGAGCCCTGCCTTGTAACAAAGTAAAACCAGTTAAGCAGAACACTTCTAGATCCTGAAACCTGATAGCATCATCTTTAGTGGAAATTTTTCTACTGAGAGAAGTATATTTTAACCTTCTTTATGGAGGTCCCTAAAATACGCTTCCTTCCCTGCCTCTTAAGCAAGGTGAGTTTAAGAGTCGGATTTATCAGTCAAGTCTGATTTTAAAAGTAGACTATACTTTTTGTGTCTGTTCTACATAGCATTTCTTTTTTAAATCAAATTTTTTTATTGTCATTTATCAAGTCTTTTCTCCCCTCTCACTTCCTCCAACTTCACTGTAGGGGATTGGAGTGAGGAGTAGGGCACAGATGCACTGGCAGTGGGTAAAACACCTTTGTCACAGATATACATAATTGAGCAAAACAAATTCCCCTGTTGGCCATGTCCAAAAATGTGTCTCTTTCTGCATTCTTCAGTACATTTCTGTTGGTGTGGGTATCATGCTTCATCATCAGTTCTCCAGAATTATAGTTGATCATTTCATTGATCAGCATTCCTAAGTCTTCAAATTGTTCATTTTTGCAATGTGATTCCTATAGTATAAATTGCTCTCCTGGTTATGCTCCCTTCCTTCTTCATCAATTCATACAAGTCTTGCCAGGTTTTTCTGTAATTCCTTATTTCTTTGCTTTTTTTTTGGTTTTTTTTTGCTTTTTGGAAGGGGAAAGAGCAGGGCAGTTGGGGTTAAATGACTTGCCCAAGGTCACATGGCTAGTAAGTGTTACCTGTCTGAGGCAGATTTGAACTCAGGTCCTCCTGACTCTAGAGCTGGTGCTCTATTCACTGGTCTACCTAGCCGCCCCAGAAACTCCTTATTTCTTATAGCATGGAGTTATTCCATTACATTCAGATGCCATAATTTATTTTCATGTCTATTTAAAAAAAAATTTTTAAAGCAATTTCTTTACTGTCAACTGTCAGTTTTTATTGTTGTCAGTGTGTCTTTCTTAAGAAATCTCCCTTCCCCCTTCTGTTTTGCTGCTTCTCCTCCTGCTGTGGGTTTGGCTATGAGCTAAAATTGTTAGACTTTTTCCTAAAATAAAAATAAAATGGCACAGAATTACAATCCGAGAAATTTTCCAGTGAGTAAAATGCCTGCAGTTTAATTGCATGGTCATTATGTTCAGTTTTGCCTTCTTGGAGGCCTTTTCCGATTACTCATGTTTATTAGATATGTTTTTGGATAAGCAAGGATACCAGTAAAGGAAGTTCCAGAGAGACAGTATATTGCTGGGTACACTGTTGTGTACCTTATGCAACACTCTGCTGGTATTTTCCCCAGTTATCATTGTACAGTGTTGTTATTGTTCAAAGGAGATACCTTTGTGGCCTTAGGTGAGTCCCTCTACCTCTCTGGGCTTTAGTTCCTCTCTGTATCCCATCTTTCTGTCCCCCTCAGTTATACTTATACTCGCCTCTTTCTTGTTTTTCCTTTTTCTAGGTGGCTCGTTATTGCAGTTGGTCTGGTCAGAGCATATTTGGCTAAAGGTAGCTATCACAGCCTTTATTATTCAATTGAAAAGCCTTTGAAATTCTTCCAGACTGGAGCCCTCTTAGAGGTAGGTTATGAAATATCTCCATGTTCTCGATAACCATAAAAATCTGTTTTATGAAATAAGAAACTTGCTACTAGAATGTACTTAGGCAGCCATCTTATTTGTAAACGTGATGTTTGTCATGTTCATTTTCATCTTTGAAGTTTTGCCTGGTAGTTGGCCCAAAATGCTCCACCTAAACCCCCTCTTTCAACTTTGTAAATACAACAAAACCTGAGTGAACTCGAATCAAAATAAGTCTCTTGGCTAGAAATTTTCTGTATGACTTCTGTTAGAAATGACAGAACAAGTTATTTTAGGAATTATGTATATTTCAACTTTCAAAAGAAGTCCTAGAACTAATCTTCATCTGGTCTCCACAAGGGTGAAGAACTATTGCATAATTATTAAAATAATTCTCCTGCCATGAAAATCCTGCGCCACTTTCTCGTTGTGCCATGGAAGTGACCTTGCTTCTCAAAAGGCGCATCAGCAGGTTGGGATCAGAGCTCCAGACTGAGAGCTAAAGTGAGAGAGACTCATCACCAGAGGCTGGGCCACCTATTCATGGGCATGGAGGCAGCCCTTGCTGTTAGTAGAACTGGGACCCCACACCGTGAAATACCAGCTCTTCGAAGTGCATAAATAACTAGGTGGTACTGGGGGAAAAGCACTGGATTTGGAGGCAGGGAGACTGGAGTTCAAATCCTGCTTCAGACACTTAGTAGCTGTGTGACTCTGTGTCACTTAACTTCTCTCAGCTTTTGGTGTCCTTATCTCTAAAATGGGAATAATAACAGCATTATACAGAATAGAGGGTTGTGAGGAGAAAGTTATATAACATATGTAAGCTACTTTGCGAATCTTAAAATGCTCTATAAATGCTAGCTATCTAGCTATTAACGATTCCAATAACAAACCCTCCAGAGAATTCCTGTTCTCACACCGCATCAGAGGGTGAATGGGACTGTGGAGTCTCAGGAATTATGCTAGGGAAGCAACTGCTCCAACAGGTTCTTCCGATCCCAATGTCAAACTGTGTCTGCTTTATGAGGGTGAACCCAGCTGAAAATAGATCGGCTTATCACCGAGAGACTGCCCCAGAGATAAATTCTTAGGCCATGGCGACTAATGAAAAGGGTATTTTGTTACTCTGCTGGGTCTGTCATCTCTCTAGCGTTAGTGGTTTAGATAGCCACACATAAGTCTTGCCCACCCTTATCATCTTGGCAGTTCTTGTCCTTATCCTAAATAATGTGTTTACTGTAGTTCATGCTGGCTTCCATATCTTTTCCACACACTCTTAGGATTCTGACCCTCTTCTTATACAGTCTTTGACTAGATGGAGGACCTTCCTGCTTCTCTGATCATCTTGATCATTGTTCCATCTCAGGGGTGGGGAACCTGTGGCCTTGAGGCCACATGTGGCCTTCTAGATCCTTGAATGCAGCCTTTTGACTGAGTCCAAGTTTTACAGAACAAATCCTTTTATTAAGGAGATTTGTTCTGTGAAGTTTGGGTTCGGTCAGAGGGTCTCGCTTGAGGACCTAGAGGGCCTTATGTGGCCTTGAGGCTATAGGTTCCCTATCCCTGTTCCATCTGGTGCACTTTTTAATTTCTTGTTGAGATGTTTGTGGGAAAGCTGGAGTGCTTGAAGACCTTGCATGTTGCCGTCTTAACTAGGAGTTGAGATCTGGATGTGTCATCTGGGAAATGAACATTCTTCATCCAGTTGGTTTTTCTTAGGTTAATTGCTGGGCTGATTTCTTCTGGGTGGTTATGTGTTTTGAGGAGACCCTATAATATTCTTGGATTTGAGGCAATCATTAGCAGTATCATTCCCACATGAGAACAAACCAAGCTTCTCATTATCTATAAGGAATCACTCTTCCATTTGGACCCTTCACAAGACATCTTCCAATGAGAGTGGCGAACACCCTTGGTGAACATGTATTTCTTTGTTTGGTGCCTTGTTTGATATTGAAAATCGACTGGAGAAACTCATACAACTGGGTACATTCTAAATGTATGTTATTCAGTTTCCTACAGTAAGGCAATCCCTCTTATTCCCCCTAATTGGTTCCTTATCTCACTTCTTACCGAAGCTGTTATCCCAAACTTTATTTTCTTTCCTTAAGCCTCCTACACCTTTCTCCCCTCTCTTCTTCCTCTCAGCTGAGGCCCTCTCCTCTTAACTTTACCATGAAAATTGAGACCATTTGTTATCAGATCCCTTCTTTTCACCTCAAGACCCTCTTAAAATAATCCTCTACTTTTTCTTCCTTTTGCTTTGACAGTGAGGTGGCTCTTATTGCTAAGGCCACCCTGTCCTTCTAATCTTCATGCATCCTTCATCCCCTCCCCTCCTGTCTTCTCTAGCAGATTATAACTTCACTCAGCCTCTCTTGCTCTTTAATCTTTGTTCTCTCCTTAATTTTTCCTTCCCTATTGCCTTCAAACAGTGTTTGTCTCCCTCATCTTTAAAAATTTCACTACATCATACCATCGCTTCAAGCTGTCATTCTATAGCTCTCCTTTCCCCAGCTTTCAGAAGAAGCTGTGTCCGCTTTCTCTCCTCTCTCCCTTCCCAGCCCTTTGTAGTCTGGCTTTGGACACTGATCTCTCCAGAGTCGCCGCGTGCAGTTTTCCGGGCCACGCTGGACGGCCTCTTCTTGCTCCTCATGCTGTCTCCTGCCTCTGACCTCACTCCTTGCTCTTCTCTTGAATTTTTTACACACCGCTTTCTGCCAGTTCTTCTGTCTGCCTGACCGGCCTTTCTCCAGTCTCCTCATTCAGATTGTGTTTGGCTACTGTGGGTGTCGCCCAGGATTCTGTGCTGGATTGAAAATTCTTTCAGATAATGTGACTGGGGTATTAGATACGTTCTTATGTTCCCTTAGTTACAAAAAAGGCACTTGTCCAACCCCGCATTAAGTTACTTTTTATCTTTATGTTCCCAGATTGATGTTTTTCTAGCAGCATAACCAGAGGCACCTCACTTAACCTCTCTGTGCCTTTGTTTCCTCAGCTATAAAATGGGCATCGTAGTAATTGTCACACCTGCCTTGTAGAGCTATTTTGTAGCTGAATTGAGAGATCTATACAGTGAGTGCTTTGTAAACTAAAATGCTGTAGAAATGGCAGATGATGAGCATGGTTTTTCTGTTGGTTCAGTGACGCTAAACAGCCTCCCTCTTGCTTCTAAATCTAGATTGTTAGCATAATGATTTTAAAGCACTTTAAGGCCTCAGTCCTCTTATGTTCAGCATACTGTCCTTACTGATGCAGGAATGTGAACTGTTACAGATTAAAAAACTATTCTGCAGCACAGATTTAAACAAAAAAGGGCTTTGAATTCCTTGAATTACCCAAATCCCCATTCCCTGAGCATTCTGATTAACCAAGTTTTTACTGTTTGTTTATTCTTGAAAGATCTATTTTAATTATAGCTATCAGAAGCTTTGAAGGTCACTAATTTTGCTTAACAATGTGGCCAATTTATAGGAAGTCTCAAAATTAAGTTTGGGGAGCATCATTTTGAATGAGTGAAGAGAGTGGATAAACAGTATTTGCAGAGGGGCCGTTAGCTTCATAACAGGATTGTATAGTCTCGGGTGTTCAAAGGTAAACATTTTAAAAGCTTGAGATTGCATCATCTGTAATAACAGTAATACCAATTTCTTCCTTCCCCTGCACCAGAGGCTCTGGGATTTCTCACCTGTTAGATAGATAGTGTGGGAGGAGCCATTCTCACAGTTGATTGTGATATAAAGACAAGAGGCATTAGTAAAATATATTTAAAAATAAGATAAAATCTAGTAAAATTTGCAGCATTCCCCTGAATTAACATTCTGGTAATCCTCCCCCCCAAATGCGATTAGTTTAGCATTATCTCCTCTTTGTGGAGCCATATTGGCCTTTTGTGAACATGTCTTCATCTTCTAGATGTTTGTTATTCCTTTATTAATAAATTCTAGAATTTTAGCAGGAATCCAAGTATGGCTTAGTGGCCTATAGTTTATAGAGACTATTCTCTTCCCTTTTTTCTTTTTAATGTGCTATATGCAAAGAGTAATTGTCTTATGCAAAGGGTCAAGCATTAAGTCTTTTTCTGATGACATGTCTAATTAATTGTTGATCAGTCTGGAGTGGCGGGAGAGGCAGTCGATGCCTTCAGATTTCTCCTCAATTCCCTCTTAACTTCCAGCTTGGGGTAAGGCCCTTCACTTGTGTGGCGATGTGCCAACAACAGAATTACGTGCTTTTCAAGCAGCTTCCAGTGAGATAGACCAAATGGCTCTTAAAATCATCTTCAGCTTCATTTTGAAGAAAAACACCTTTTGACTTATTTTTGGAACATGGCAGCATGGGAGCAATTACATATCAAAGCACACCCACAGCTCTTGGGGAGGAATTAGCGTGGTGGGTCGTGGGGGGGGGGGGGTTTCAATGACAGCCTTTAAGTTTACTCACAAGCCTAGTAATCAAGTTGCCAGCTTTTCATTGTAAATGGAGGGGGAAATGGTTGATTTGAAAGCAGTTTTGAGATATGAAAAATTCCCCCTAAAAAGGGAGGTTGTGGATAGGACATTGCAGTGTTCTGTACCTTCTGGAGTTTCTGCCCCTTTTAAATGACCAAAATTATTTTTATAGAATCTTGCCATAGTAAATCCAGATTTGCTTTAGCATGGAAGTAAGACAATTTGCAAACAAATTTTACTAAGAAATGGTGCTTTAGAAAGATCACTAGGGGTGGCTAGGTGGAATAGTGAATAAAGAAAGCAGCAGCCCTGGAATCAGGAGGACTTGAGTTCAAATTTGGCCTTGGACATTTAACACTCACTAGCCACATGACCTTGGGCAAGTCACTTAACCTCAATTGCCCTGCCCTCCAAAAAGGGGGGAAAAAAAAGAAAGATCACTAAACTTGGAATCATAGGACCTGAGTTAATCTTAGCTCTGCCATTTAATAGTTGTATCATTTAAGGGAAATTTCTTTAATTCCTGTGCCTCTGTTTCCTAATCTGTAAAATGAGGGAGTTGAACTAGATGCTTCTTGTACATGGATTGTCCCATGCTCCTTCCTATGTATGGAGGGCCTGGGGGGGAGGGGAGGGGATGGGGGAAGGACTGGTGGGTGTAGGTACTGGATCATTAACACTTCATCACAGAGCTGAAATGTCTCTTTCCTTTACCACACCTACTTCGGCCCTTTCCTCAGACTTTCTATTCAGATATAATCCCTGAACATTTTCTAATGCTATAGAACTGAGTGAAAACCACCACACCTTCCCAGAAACTACTTTTTTGTGATTGACTGGACTTCCATCAAGCACAGGGCTTGCCATAATTCTGGTTTCTGTTGAAGCAAAAGTTCTGGAGATTGAAGATGGGAGGTCTGTATTCATAGGAGCATCCTTGAGTAGGATAATAATTCATATGTACATACACATCCTTAATATATACTGTAACAGTTAAAATTAAGTTAGATTGAGACACAAAGTTCTGAGCACAGTTTATTACTAAAATGAGAATTTGCCAATATGTTTGATCCCAGCTTCACCAGCAAAGGGAAGACCCTGAATGAGGGGGACAGTTCTCTTTTATAGTACTGATGAGTACAAAATACAGGAAGGCTGGCATCATATATGGAAGAAAATATGATTGGTTGGAAATTGGGAATGAGGTCTAGCAACACTCCCCTCCTTCTCTTCTGAAACTAAGAAATGTTCATTGGTTGAGTCCCACTGCATCTGCAAGGACTGAGATAGCAAACTAGACTTCTTTGGATAACAAGCCGGATGTCCTTGAAGGTTAGCTCGGTGATATAAAAGATACTTGACCAGACTCTCTGGTGTCTGCCTGCCTCCTTCAAGGATAACAGATTTCTTTGACACAAGAATAGAACAGTGATTAACAGGAAAATTGGACTTAACTCATTACAGGCTAGCTGAATTCCAGAATTAAGTTCAGAGACAAAGAATCATGACTTGGGCAGACAAAATCAATGAACTATAAATAGGTCAGTTAGAAAAAGACAAAATCAATGATTATTTTAATTAATGTATAATATATATGTAAGAATAATATTTAATATGTATACACATCTCATATATATATGCTTATACGTATGAACAGTCCACAGGATTATACACACATACTACATACATATGCACACACATATGTGTGTGAGTGTGTGTGATGTGTAAAGTGTATTTTAGCAATGTTTAAAGTGTATATGGTGCATAAAATGAGCCAGTTGAACTAGATCACTGTGTGTATATATGTCTATATATACACATAGAGATATATAACCTAGGTATAGATATCGATATGGATATGATGTGTGTACCTGTATATCACACTGATCGGGTATGATGAAAGTGGTCAGAATGAGGCTTAAAGACATAAGAAGACAGTGATGGGTGAAACTTTCTTTTAGTGAAAGATAACTTTTCTTCTGAATAACTTAAAAAGCCCCCCTCCTTGCCCTGAGACAGATTTTCTTCCTCTCCTTCTGCATGTCATTTTCCCCTTCAGTCTGGCAGGTGTTTATTGACCCCTGTCTCTTTTGTGCTTTGCACTATACCGATTGCCGCATGGAGATCTTGGTTACAGGCAACTTAGGATTTCACAGTTAGGACAGATCAATATAATCATCATAGCAGCAGCTAATATTTATAGAAGTTTGAGGTTGACAAAGCACTCCTTCGTTTGCAGTAAGTGCCATTGTTAGCACCACTGGACAGACTGAGGCTGAGCGATGTAGATGGCTCGCCCTGGAGCGCCCAGGCTTCAAGGTCAGCTCCGTTCATCACCGCCTTAGCCATAGTTTGAGGATTAGAGGAGATTTGTAATGCTTTGCTCCAAAACTGAGATGGATTTGAGTCTGTCACGTAGAACCCTTAAAATGTTATTAGGCAGTTTTAATGAGAAGAGTGACTGGTGAATTGCTTTCTGTCCAATTATGTAGGGGGTTGAAAGGAGAATGTGTTGATTTTGTTCTGTTTCCTACACATTTTTTCTTGTTATTGATACAACAGCGTAGTACAAGGATCCATCGGAAGAGTGCCAGGGCCTAAGACAGGGGTAGGGAACCTGCAGCCTTGAGGCCACATGTGACCTTCTAGGTCCTTGGGTGACTGAGTTTTACAGAACGGATCCTTTTGGTAAGGAGTTTTGTTCTGTGAAGTTTGCATTCAGTTAAAGGGCTTCATTTGAGGACTTAGAGGGGTGTGCGTGTGTGGCCTCACAGCCCAAGTTCCCCACCCCTGGCCTAAGTGATATTCATGACCATAAGATTAAACCAGTAATTGAATATAAGGAAAAACAATCAATTCCCACAGACTCTTGTCAGCTTAGTTTGACCAGTGAGATTGGAAAGCTATGGGTGGTGCAGAAAGATAGCAGCAGAGTAACGAAAATATGGGAAGGAGAGATTGAGGAGAGCCCAGACTGGAATTTATAGAATAGAGCCTGAGAAAAAGGAGCTTCTGAGGGTCCCTTCTGCTAAGATAAGTGAAGGCCCGGATTAAGCATTTACTGCATGCTGTGTGCTGTGCTAAGTGCCGGAAACACAATAGAAGTCACCAGGACAAAGGAGCTTTCATGTAATAGCAACATGTGAAGGGGAGCCTATTGGAGAAAGACAAGAGTTGGGCAGTGGCTGTATGGCAACATGGTGTGGAAATGGGTGGTGTCGTGGCCTGGCCCCAGGAGGGATAGGGTGAAAGGTTGTCAGAGCCCAGAGTCACAGGGCAAAGTTGGTATCCTGGTGGGAAGATGGGCCAGAGTGCAGTAAGGTAGATAAGCAGAGATAATTTTAACAATGAAGGGCAGGACTGACCTGGATAATCCAGTACATTTACTTCAGTCAAATCAGCCAGAGTAGGGAAGGTAAGTTAAGAGGAGAGACTTTCCAGGGGCAGAACGTGGAGTTCAGTTGCAGAAGAGTAAAAGCCTGAAACCCAGGATGCCTAGGGGGATACTATCCACTTTAAGTGTTATATTCTGCAGAATGATCCACTCTAGGGGAGAGATACCTAAACTTAAACTGTTAGAGCAGAAAGTGGAGACATCAATAGCCATGCCAACCAAGCCCATGGCAAATGAGTCAAGACTGAGCTGTCATAAAAGTGAAGACTTGGCAGCAGAAATGTCAAGACTGGAGGGAAGAGGGAGCTAAGAAAGGAAGCTGCCAAGTGTGCTGTAGTTTGTGCCTCAGACCAGAATTGAAACATAAAAGCCTTTGTAACTTGTCAAGGGGACCCATATGTTGTGTTAGCTACACTGTTGTTACGTTTCTTCTTTGTAGTAGATGCCCCTTTCATGTAGCAGAAAGGATGACCAGCTCCTGTGCAGGAGGAGGGAAAATTAGGAGGAGGAGGTCCATGGAAGACACATGTTGTTTCCAAAACTGGACACTTGAGTGTCTGGAAATGTGGGAACCCGGGAAATTAGAGGAAGGTGGGAGCAAAGAAGGTCATTGAGCTGATACCTTTTCTCTCTTCCTGCTGTAAATCTCTGGTCCCTTCAGTATAAGAAAGTATACCTTTCTTAATACAAAAATAGAATATTGGTAGAAACTGTAAAGATTTCATGTGAACAGTAGTTCCATTTGTAGGAAAGTCCCTGTTTGTACAGAGCCCTAAGGGTGCTCCTAGTTCTCAATGTCTTCCCGGCAACAAGAAAGTGGGGTCATTTCTTTGCTTTTTTAAACCCTTACTTATTTAACGCAAAGTTGTTTTTGTGTTTGATATTTTGTCTCTTTTTTGAGAAGTCAGGGAAGAGGGGCTTGGACAGTTTTAAAATTAGGTGCTTTGATAAACTGATCATAAGTTTGTTGTTTTCAAAGTCTAGGTTGATTGGGGCATAGGGAAAGAAGGGAAGACACTGTAATAACTTAGTTAGTGTTGGATTTGGGAGTCAAAGGGCTGGCTGTGCCACTTAGTATCTATGTGACCTTGGTTAAGTCACCTTATAACATAAAGTGGGGGAGCTGAACTAGATAACTTCCAAATTCTAAATCCGTGACTCTTAAAATCCTAGGTTGCTTGCAAACAAGGTCCTGGGATTTACCAGTGCAAAAATGACCAGGGAGGTGGGGCAGCCAGGTGGCACAGTGAATAGAGCACCAGCCCCGGAGTCAGGAGGACCTGAGTTCAAATCCAGCCTTAAACGCTTAACACCTACTAGCTGTGTGACCTTGGGCACGTCACTTAACCCCAATTGCTCTGCCTTCCCCCTCCAAAAAAAGGACTAAAAAAAAATGAGTGGGGAGGGAGGACAGGATCATGTAATAGATACGAGGCTGGACTTTGCTGGATCAGTGTCCATCTCTTGCCCCCTCAGCATGTGTATCTTCATGGCTTAATCTTAGATCCTCTTCTCTAAATTCTCTCCATTAATGATTTCATCGATTCTTGTTCCTTTGGAGAACACTTCTAATTAGATCTGCATATCTAGCTTTCATCTTTTTATATAAAGTTTCCCACTGCCCTTGGGGTTGGTATCTGCATCGGCCCACTAGACATCTCTACCTGGAAATCTTTCAGCATCTCAAATTCAAAATGATTCAAACCAGAAATGAGCATAACTGTCCCTCAGTACGTGTCCCTGTCTACTTCTCCTCTGAACTTCCCTGTTTCTAGTTACCCAGGTGCACATCTTCAGTCATATCTTAATTTTCCCTTTTCTTTACCCAATAGATCCAGTTAGTTGAAAAGTCTCATCAGTTCCACATGGCATCTCTAGCCTCCATCTCTCATCTCCCCACTCACACTGTAATTCAGTTCTTCATCATCATTCACTTGGACTACTGTAATGGCTTCTCAGTTGGTCATTGTGCTTTCCTGTCTCCCCTGTTCCAGTATGTCTGTCACTCAGTTGCCAAAATGATCTTCCAAAGGCATACATTTTCCCATGTCATTCAGAGGCTCCCTCTTGGCTCTAGGATAAAACACAGACAGCCTAGCCTGGCATTCAAGGTCCTCTGCAGTCTAGCTTCTACCTGGAATTCCAGCCCTGTTTCAGACTACGGAACAGCAGAATTGGGCCATTAACTGATATCTGAACTCCGTGCTCTGTACAGGTTGTCCTCCATACCTGGAACGTTAGGAGCAGTGGTGTGGTAAAGCAGAAGGAGCACTAGATTTGGAGTCAAAAACCTTGACTTTACATCTGAGCACTTACTACTTAGGTGACCTTAAGCAAATCACTAACTTCTCCGCAGCTCACTTTCTTCATCTGTAAAACTGAGACTTGGTCTCTAAGGTCCCTCCCCCTTTCAGTCTGCGGTCTTAATATTAATATTGATAATTCTGTCTCTACATCTCAGACACCTCTTACCTTCCTGCGGAGGTCAGCTCTGAGAACCCTTCCTGATCCCTCCAGTTGTTAGTCTTGTCTCCCTCCTCAGATTTGTGGCGGGAAACGTACTCCGCTTGTCTGAGCGCCTGTTGTGTCTCCACTAGAGTGTAAGCTCCCTGAGGGCAGGAGTGGTTTCATCTTTGGTGTCTTCTTAATGTTTACATTGAATTGGATATTCTTGCAAGGTTTTCTGTGACATGAGATGATGAGAAATGAAGTATCTGAGTATAATTATTATGTAAATGTAATATGCATGTATGTTAGAGAGAATTGAAATGAATTTAACTAAAAGAACATGTAGGGGCGATGAGGTGGCGCAGTGAATAAAGCACCAGCCCTGGAGTCAGGAGGACCTGAGTTCAGATCCGGCTCAGACTCGTAATACTTACTAGCCATGTGACCTTGGGCAAGTCACTTAACCCCAATTACCTTGCCCTTACCCTTCAAAAAAAACAGGCAAAAAAAAATAAAATATATTAAAAAATAAAAGAACATGTAAAGGGGTTAATCCTTAGGAAATCTTCCAAACTAAACAATATTTATTCTAAATGTTTTTTAAAGCTATCTGAACAAGAATCATATATCAGTCTATAGCCAGTTCTTAAAATGGAGTATCATAATCTTTCATTTACGTTGTTAACATCACTGAAAAATCTCTACTCAAAACTCTCACTAATGTTCCTTTTTTATTTTTTCTTCTAGATTTTACACTGTGCAGTAGGTAAGTGTGGAATTTTTTCTCTGCTATACTTAATGGTTTTAATTTTTAAAAAAAATTAGGACATAATAGAATTATCCACTTGAGTAATTAGAAGAAAACCAAAAATCATTTGTAAGTGTAAAGATTACACATATTAATATAGTTTGGGGTTTCTGAAACCATAGTTATACTATTTGAATGCGAGCCTTGAACATTTTAATTTAAAATTACCCAGTCCCCCTTTCCCTATAGGTAAATGTTGACATATCCTGAATTTTCAGAGACATTTCCAAGAAAGGAAAACATACTTTAGAAAAATTTATATATTTTTTCCTGTTACATGTAAAAACAATTTTTAACTTTTTTTAAAAAAATTTTGAGTTCCAGATTCTCTCCCTTCTTCCCCTTTGAGAAGGCAAGCAGTTTGATACAGGTTATACACATGCAGTCATGCTAAACATATTTCCATGTTAGCCATGTTGTAAAAGAAAACAGACCCACCCCCCCCCCAAAATCCCTGAAAAAAATCCCTAAAAAAGTGTCTTTCAATCTGCATTTCAGCTCCATCAGTTCTTTCTCTGAAAGTGGATAACATTTTTCATCATAAGTCCTTTAGAATTGTCGTGGATTATTATGTTGCTAAGAATAGCTTGGTCATTCACAGATGATCACCATACAATATTGCTGTTATTGTGTATTGTTATCTTGGTTTTGCTTATTTCATTTTGCATCAGTTCATATAAACCTTCCCAGGTTTTTCTGAAACCGTCTTGCTTGTCATTTCTTCTGGCACAATAGTATTCTATCAGTCATATGCCACAACTTGTTCAAGCCATTCCCCCCAGCTGTTGGGCATCCCCTTAATTTCGAATTCTTTGTCACTACTAAAAGAGCTGCTTTAACTATTTCTGTGCATATATGACTTTTTCCTTTTCTTTGATCTCTTTGGGATACAGACCTAGTAGTGATATTGCTGGGTCAGAGCATGTACAGTTTTATAGCCCTTTTGAGCATAGTCCTAAATTGTTCTCCAGAATGGTTGTATCAGTTCACAAGTCCACCAACAGTGCATTAGTGTCCCAGTTTTTCCACATCCCCTCGCACATTTGTCATTTTCCTTTTCATATTAGCCAGTCTGATACGTGTGAGGTGGTACTTCAGAATTGTTTTAATTTGCATTTCGCTAATCAGTAGTGATTTAGAGCATTTTTTCATGACTATAGAAAGCTTTGTTTTCTTTTTCTGAAAACTGCCTTTTCACATTCTTTGATCATTTATCAATTGGAGAATGACTCCTATTAGATTTGACTCATTTCTCTATGTATTTGAGACCTTTATCAGAGAAACTTGCTATAAAAAACATTTCCCAGTAGAAAACACTTTTAATGAGGCTTTGTGAGAAAAATATTTTCTGCTTATATGGGTCGGTTTCTTCGCTGAGAAGCTGTGGTGTCTGTTCTCGGGTAGAGGCAGTGATTGGGAGGCAGCTGGTGGTGATAAGAGCTAGATCAGGAATCATAGTTAGTGTCAGTGCTACTTAAAACCTGTCTGTGCCTCACTTTCTTTGTCTGGAAATGACCATAATAAAACCTTCATAACAAGCTACCAGGGTTGTTTTGTGGATCACGTGAGATAATGTAATATTTGTAAACCTTTGAAAATTGAAAGGACAAGGCAGATTTAAGATAGTATTCTTTATAATCCTGTTCTAGTTTGGAGCCTGCAAGGGAAGAACTTGCTCTGGGATGACTGAACATATATTGGGAGAAAATTCCTGCTTCATTAACCTGTGATTTCTTTGAGGGGCTTAATAAGCGCGTGAATAAGGGAGACCAGTGGATGTCTTTTATTTCGCCTAAATGTATACCAGCAACAAAGCTGTGAATTTACACAGAGATCTGCTTCAGTCTTAGGAACTTCTCAATGGTCATGCTTTCTTTTTGGCTTATATCCTTCGAAGGATTTCTTCCTCTGGATACATCAGAATATGGTTCATTAGGGGTGGCTAGGTGGCGCAGTGAATAGAGCACTGACCCTGAAGTCAGGAAGAAATGAGTACAAATCCGGTTTCAGACACTTAACACCTACTAGCCATGTGACCATGGGCAAGTCACTTAACCCCAATTGCCCTGCCTTACCCCCTCCAAAAAAGGCAAAAAAAAAAAATATGGCTCATTTCTAAGTTTCCTTAGCAAAAGGGAAATGGCCCATGCAAGCACTCAGGCTAACAATATATTGAATATGTGAGGCTTTCTTTTTTAACGTAGCCAAAAAAAGGTACATATCAGAGTTCATAAACAGGACAATCTCCACCTGCCATTCTGGGGTTCATTTCATTCCTCTCTGCCAGTCCCTTGTCAAAAGGACAGAACTTGAGGTTCTTAAAGAGTGAGGTTCACCCCTCTGGCTAGTCTTCTGTGCCAGGGACCATATATCATAGAGTCCTAACTTAGAACAATATCCTGAATTCTTACCAAACACATATATTCCTCCCCAGAAATAATTTGATATTGCTGGAAACTTAAACAGCCTTCCTTTCCATTGAGCCTAACATCCCCATAGGGACTGTTACTGTCTTCCATACTTAAAATTCTACCCTGAGGTTCTCTTAACGAGGTAAAACTATTTGACATCATCAGAATCTTCCAGCCCATCACAATCTATATATAAGTCATATTACTAGCAAAGGATAAAGTCTAGATTTTCTCCTTGGGCCCAAAATTCCTCTGCTGGTCCAGGAATTTCACCATAGAATCTTTTTCTTTAGGATTGTAAGGGTGGCCAGACTTCATCTTTAGGAAACCAAATCCTAGAATCAGGTTGTTGTTTTGTGGTTTGTTTGTTTTTTTGCTTTTTGGAGGGGGAAGACAGGGCAGTTGGGGTTAAGTGACTTGCCCAAGGTTACGCGGCTAGTAAGTGTTAAGTATCTGAGGTCGGATTTGAACTCAGGTCTCCTCACTCCAGGGCCAGTGCTCTATTCACTGCACCATCTAGCCGCCCCAGTGGTTGTTGTTTTGTTGTTGTTCATTCATGTCCAAGTCTTCATGACCCCATGGACCATAGCACTCCAGGTCTTTCTGTCTGCCACTGTCTCTTGAAGTATGTCCAAGCTCATGTTTGTTGTTTCCATGACACTATCCATCCATCTCATCCTCCTCTGTCCCGTTCTCCTTTTGCCTTCCATCTTTCCCAAAAATCAGGGTCTTTTTCAGTGAGACCTGGCTTCTCGTTATGTGACTAAAGTATTTAAGTTTCAGTTTCAGTATTTGACCTTTCAGTGAATAGCCCGAATTAATTTCTTTACGTATTGACTGATTTGATCTCTTTGCTGTCCAAGGGACTCTCAAAAGTCTTCTCCAGCACCACACTTCAAAAATATCGATTCTGTGATGCTTTATAATCCAGCCCTCATAGCCATCCATTGCTACTGGAAAAACTATAGCTTTGACCATACAGACCTGTTTCAGCAAGGTGATGTCCTTGCTTTTTAGGATACTGTCCAGATTTGTTGTAGTTTTCCTTCCAAGGAGCAAGTGTCTTTTAATTTCATGGCTGTAGTTGCCATCTGAAGTGAACTTTGAGCCAAAAAACATAACATCTGATACTGCTTCCATTTCTTCTCCCTCCACATGCCAGGGAATGATGGGACCACTTGCCAGGATCTTAGTTTTTTTCAAACCTGGTTTTACAGTCTCCTCTTTTACCTTCACCAAGGGGCTTCTTAATTCTTCTTCACTTACTTTCTGCCATCAGAGTGGTATTGTCTGCATATCTGAAGTTGTTGATACTTTTTCAGGCAACTTTGCTTCTAGCTTCTGATTCATCCAGTGTGGCATTTTGCGTGATGTATTCTGCTTGTAAGTTAAATAAATAAGGTAACAATATAGAGCCTTGTTGGACTCCTTTTCTAATCTTAAACCAATCCCTCGTTCCACGTTCGGTTCTAACTGTTGCTTCTTCCTCAGAAGACAAGTAAGATGATCTGGTGCTCATCTCTTTGAGGACTTGCCACGTTTCCTTGTGATCCATACAGTCACAGGCTTTAGTGTGTCAGTGAAGCAGAAGTAGATGTTTTTTTGGAACTCTCTTGCTTTCTCCCTAATTAAGGGAATGTTGGCAGTTTGGTCTCCAGTTCCTCTCCCTTTTCGAAAACTAGCTGACAATTCTCCACTCACATGTTGCCAAAGCTTAGCTTGCATAATCTGAAGCAGAACCTTGCTGGCATGTGAAATTAGTGCCGTTCTTTGGTAATTTGGACATTTCTTGACATTACTCTTCTTTGGGATTGGGACATAAAATGATCTTTTCCAATCCAGTGGCCACTGTTGTTTTCCATATTTGCTGGTATATGGAGGGCAGCCTTTTAACAGCATCATCTCATAGGGTTTTAAATAGCTCAGGTGTAGTGCTTCCTAAGACCCACTTGACTGCATTCTGCAGCATGTCTGGTCCTAGATCAGCAATCATATTAATTCGTGATGGTAAGGCCTGTCTTCTTGTATACTCTTTTTCTTTTTTTGCTTTTTGGAGGGGGGAGGGCAGGGCAATTGGGGTTCAGTGACTTGCTCAAGGTCACACGGCTAGTGTTAAGTATCTGAGGCCTGATTTGAACTCAGGCCCTCCTGACTCTAGGGCCAGTGCTCTATTCACTGTGCCACCTAGCCGCCCCTTCTTGTATTATTCTTTTGTGTATTCTTGCCACCTCTTCTCAATCTCTTCTGTTAAATCCCTACCATTTTTGTCTTTTATCATGCCCATTTTTGCATGAAACTTTCCCTTGATAGATCTGATTTTCTTGGGGCTCTCTTGTTTTTCCCACTTCATTATTTTCTTCCTTTTTTTTGCATTGCTCATTGAAGAAAACCTTCCCTCTCCTTGCTGTTCTCTGGAATGCAGCATTCGGTCGGGCGTCTCTCTCCCTCTCTCCTTTCCCTTTGCTTTCCTTCTTTCTTCAGCTGTTTGTAAAGCCTCATCAGACGGGTGTCTGGCTTTCTTGTTCTTTTTCTTTGGAATGTTTTTTGTTGTTGCCTCCTGCACAATATTGTGAACCTCTCTACATAGTTCTTCAGGTACTCTGTCTCCCAGACCACTTCACATTCATTGAGCCTGTGCACCCCCTTCCAAGACCAGGCAGTAATCTAAGGTGTAGGCTCCATCTTTGCCCCTTCCTCCCATTCTTACCCTCAGAACTTCCTGTGTCCTTTTTAGAGGCCACGTCCAGAGATTTAGCTGAGAGTCCTCTTTGATAGGATTTCAGTTGGGCAGCTCAGGATAAAGCTGGGATTTTACGCCTTATCCAGGACTCATCAGTTGTCTGGACAAAGTCCTTACCAGTGGGCATGAGGACTTCTACACCATGCACAGGAATACATCTAAAATAGGACAGAATCATCATTGATGAGAACAGTGTGGACTCAGGACAGATCTGGAGTACATCCACTGCCTGTCACAAAGAGCTCTGGTCGACTTTTGTGCAAACTAAGGACCTTTTACATGAAGAGCCTTTAAAAAAAAAACCTGGTGCTTGAAAGATCTTCAGAAAAACCTCTGATGAAAGAATGTCTTATTTCAACTAAACTCCTTCAAACCCTGTCATATAATTCTCCAAGATTAATAGGAGATCTGTTGTTAAAATCCTTTCACTCTTTGAATTGAAATTCGTATTTTGAAGAGATGCCCAAAAATTTGTTTTGAAAATGCTGTTCCTTTTTTCTTCGTAGATCCTTTTATCATTACTCCCAGCTTTTTTCTCGAAGTTTAATTTTGAAATAAGGGTTTGTTTCTCTCCCTCTTTCATAGAAGTAATAGCTTGAAATTTAGGACTATCTCCAAAGAACCTTTAGATGTCATGCTGATGTTATGCTTATGAGCCTTTAGTTCACATGCTTATGACAGTGAAGTATTTTTTGGAATATTAAAAAAGTGATGAAAGACTTTATTCATTTTCTAAATTCTGTTCGAGTCAGTTCTCTCCCATGTGGCTGTTGTGTCGTTGTATAGAAGCATTCACATTTATTTCCATTCTTTTAAAGTAACTCCACTTTTTAATAATGTGCGACCTCTTACTCTTAGCATCACTTTGGGGCCTCTGCACCAGTTATAACCATGGTTGTGAAGAAAGAGTACAAGGGGGCAAAAGGGGGTCTCCAAGTAAAAATCTACAAGATGAAAGAATGTTCTCATGTAAAAAGTGGACTTTGCCTTCAAAATGGGATCCTGATGCTTTGCCACAACTAAGGGAGTTTTTTTTTCCTTCAGTTAAAAATGAAAAGATTAAAAAAAAAACACGTTTTGCAGTCTTTATTCAGACTCAAGAGCTCAACAGAATTGGTAAATGTTAAGAGTGCTTTTCTGGTGGTTTTTGTTTTTGATGAGGAGTATGTTTTCACTGAAGCAAATGTTACATTTTTTAAAAATTGTGTTTTTCTGAGTTTCCCTAAGAAATGATGACAAAGGCCATCGAGAGCTAGGCAGTGGTTCACATTCTTTTATGTTTGCTGAAACTAGATTGCTTACTTTTCTATTGAAAATCATATTTCTACAATATTATAGGTAAGGATGCCTGGAGGGCTACTCCTGACAAGGTGTGAAATTTCATGTTTTATAGCCCAGTTGAACTGTGTAGCTCTCCTGTAAGATCTTTTCAAATGACTTCATAGCTTTTTTTTATTTGTATGGATCCTTTAGACAGCTTCTGAATATACAAGTGAAGGAGGAGCTTTGTTATAAATTCATTTTATAGTGCGTAGGGAGAGGTAGGACTAGGGGACAGAAAAACGCACGATGCTTATGGTTTGAGTTTTTGTAACTTAATCTTAATGATTGGTCAGCTAGTGCTGGAGAACTTTGTCTATTTGTGGCCACAATTGAGGTTTCAAATATCTTTCTTGTTCTGAAAAAACATAGAACCTGAAGCCTATGAAATCAGTTCAGAGTTTTATGTAGTTAGGAAGAGTTTAGCAGATAGCGTGTGGCAATATGTTACAGCAGAGTATTGATTCCATATGTTTCATTTCTTGGCAGATTAAGGAGGTGTGGGACTAGTTGTCCCGAAGGCCACAGGCATTTGGGCCTTAGAAGTCTATCTCCCCTAACCCTATACTCAGTGCTCACAAAAATGATTTCTCAGTCCTCCATCTCGACCAATTAAGAGTCCCTTGGTTGGCTTACTTTTTAAAGTTTAGTATGTCCTAGGAAGTTTAAGTCAGGCCTGGGTGGCTGAGTGAATAGAGAGCTTCAGGACTGCCCAAGGCCAAAAGAATAAAAAGAGGGGAGGCGGGAACAGTTCAGCCAAAGTAACCCAGATCGAGCGAATGCACATGTCATTTACTTTTATCAAGGCAAGATTGAAGTCAAACCTAGAGTACTCAGAGAGTGGGGAATTTGCTTGGAAAGGAAACCGTGATCATTTTAGAGCATGATTAGCAGACCACATAGCCCACATTTTCCAGGACAGGCCTTATTTCAGATCCTCTATCCCACTGTTCTCATGTCATCCAGTATTTTAGGCAACAATAATTAGATGAAATCAAGTCAGGGTCTGCCTTAGTTACTTATTATTTAAGTTTTTTTAATACTGAAAATAAAAAAAGGCAATTTCCTTTGAATCTCAGGGGTGTATGTTTGGGAATCAGATAGCTATTTAACAGTACTAATCACTAGCATTTATATAAGATTTGCCATCTTTGTACGTGTTATCTCATGTGATCTTGGCAACCTTCTGAGATGGGTACCGTTGTTATTCCCTTGTAACAGATGAAGAAATTGAGGTTGAGAAAGGTTGAGCAGTTTGCTCAGGGTCCCACAGCTAAAGTAGGATTTAAACATTTGACCTCAAGTCTTCTACATACGTGCATACATAGATATAGATAGACAGCTACACATGTATATACACAAATATACATATATGCATGCGTGTACATACTCTGTAACATGATATGCAATTGTGTCATACTTACATGTTCAATATTTTCCATTTCATTTTGTTTTCATTTTTTTTTCAGAATTTGTTTTCAAAAATTTTTAATTTTATTATGTTCAGGATGTTCAGTGTAGGTTGGCATTCACAGGGGCGTCTTCTGGAGGTGTCTGCCTGTTGGGAAGTTTGAGTACTGTATCTGAAGGTATCATCCATATCATGGAAGAGCTCCACCTTTTCCCTGCCCCGCCTCTCTCTTTATCAAGAATTTAAACCTTTTCTCTGGAGTTGGAATGAAAAAGCACAAGAATACCCTTCAGGTGGGATTAGAAGATGATTAGGACACCATCCATACGGTATTGAAATGTTGGGTGTCCTCATGTTCTGAACAGGGATTCCCTGGATAGCCTCCAACTACAGTTACTGTTGTATAGATATCCTAGACTTGATTTTGCCTGCCTCTAGGGGTTCTGCCTTGGCTGCAAGACACAGAGACTATGGCCCCAATGACCTCATTGAGTCCCTGTAGACCTGAGTTCCTATAACCTTCCTAAGAGGGACTAGAAACATCCATTTGGGCCTAAATTTTTATTTCCATAGTTCATACAGAGCTTGTGGAATAGCCTTATTAGGGTGTGTTATGGAGGCCATTACTAGTCCTCGGGCAAGTGTAGAAAAGATTGGGGTGTGGGGTGGAGAAATTCACATCCCCTCTGCCAACCCCAGTTGAATGTTAGTTACCCCTTAGCAGAATGCATGTGATAAGCGTCTGCTGCCAAACTGATGGTCCTGAAACACAAGCCCGACTGTGTCATCCTCTTCTCCAAGAACTTTAGTGTCTCTCTGGTGCCTCTATGATAAGATACAGATTTCTCTGGCAGTAATTTAAAGCTCGTTTCGGGTTTGCTCAAACATGCATCTTTCCTAACGATAACACATTACTGTCACACACTCTCCGTTCTGGTGCAGCTGTTCTCCTTGCTGGTCCTAATACATAACTTTGTCTGCCTCTGCACAGTGTCCCCCAGGCCTGGAATGTTCGGTTTCCTAACCTCTGCCTCTTGGAATTCCTTGCTCTCTTCAAGGTTCAGCTTAAGGTGCCCTCTCACTACTCCCTCCCGTTACTTTATATTGGTTTAGCTATACGCATGTTGTGGAATCTCAGTTCCTTTAGGACAGTTGAACATTAATTCCTTTTATCTTTAACATGCTCAGGCTTTAGGACAGTGCCTTACTCGTGATAGGGATGTAATAAGTGCTGGTTGAATGATTTAGGTAGTTTTGCCTGCCAAATATAATCAGTAGGCATTAATATAAAATATGCATAATTCACAAAAAAATGAAGATCAGTACAGGCCAAAGAAATCTAAGGATGCTAGCCCAGATTACATGTCTTGCTGTCAGTAATGTTGTATGTGTGTGATTCGGCAGCCATAATTAGCCTCTGTGTTGTGTAAAGCCTGGGAAGAGTGCTAAATGCGCCCGTGCTGAAGCTGTGTAGTTGAGAAGATGCCATTAAAAATTCTTGCATTGCTCCCCTTGGCTCATGAGTGTGTAGTGCCATACTTTGCCAGTGCCTGCCTTAAGATACCAGCTTTGGTTTTGTAGAACTCATCCCCTCTGTTGAGCCCAGTCTCCCCAGGCCAAGCTAGTCCTCCAGGCCCAGGCTTTCTAGTTCAATTCATTCTTTTGTTTTGGTTTTTGCCCTTTCCTGCCAGATAGAGGAGGGAAGGGGGGTGAGGAAAGTGGAATCACAGAATTTGAGAGTTGGAAGCAACCTCATTGACCATTTAGTCTGACCCCACCAAGGAGAAATCACCACAGTGTCATATCTGACAGCGTTTACTTGAGGTCTTCCAAGGAGGCAGAACCCACCACCTCTGGAGGCCCTTTGTGTGCTCAGTGAAAAAGATCTAGACTGGCTACTTTGCACCTTCATCCTTGCTCTGACTTCTGCCCTTTGGTGCTTCCTAGAACAAGTCATTCAGAAGCTTGAAGACAGCCGTCATATCCCTGGTCCCCCAGTACCCTCCTCCTCTATTGTTGGAGGCAACATTAAACTTGGTGTGTGCAAGTCATTCAGAAGCCTTCCTAAGCTTCCGTTCCTTTTGTGTGCCTTGTAGAATTTGGACTAACTGAGCTTTTTCAGATCCATTTTAACTCTTAATATTTCATGATTCTATGCCATTAGTCATAGATGTTCCTTTTAGCAGAAACCTTTGAAGATATTTCTCTTAATGTCAGGGGCATTCTGTATTCAACATGAGTCATTCATGCAGTGTTTCACTTAGAAAACACGGACAGAGTGGAGCACCAACTATGCTAAACTCTGAAGGGGATCCAAAAGGAACAAGACATAGTTCCTACCTACCCTGTAAGAGCTAAGAGTCTACTTGAAATCTTAATGAAACAGACGGGTAAGTGCTAGATAACAGAGAATAATCAAGTATGACGTTGACAATCCCACAAAAGTTGGGTGGTTGTGCAATGGAGTGTTTTTGAAAGGTTTCCTGTAGGAGGTAGGGTTTGTACAGGGTCTTATAGGGGGGATAAGCCCTGGCTAGGCAGAGAGGAGGAACAGGAACGGGGCATGTTAGGGAGCAGACACCATGTGGCAAAGACACGAGGTCAGTAATGAGCATTGTGTTACTGGGACAGATCAGAGGCCTGCTCGACAAGAGTGGAGGATGCCTCCTAGGCAGTGATGGATAGTAATAAGTGGGACCAGATTATGGAGATCCTGAAAAGCCTGGCAGAGGAGCTTGGACAGAATGTGGGAGGCAGCTGAGTGTGAGAAAAGCTGTGCCGATACTGCTCATCATGTATTTTGGTGAGGTGTTTCTGGCGCATATAAAAAGTCACTGTTGCACTTCCTCACTTCAACATTATGGACAAATTTGTTGATCAAGGGGCTGTGTGTTACTAAGGGGTTGGAAGGGGTGGAGCAGATTTGTTTGGGACATGTTTAAAACTGATCTCTGCAGACTATCCCTAAGGTCTTAGTGCAGTTTCAAGCTTTAACAACTTAAAAGACTCAGGCTGCCAGGTAGTTTCAGTAGACTTCATTAGAGTCAGAAGCACTGAGTCTCAGTTCCAGCGCTACAGTTTGCTAGCCATGTCACCTTAGACAAGTCACTTAATCTTGGTTTTCACAATCTGGCACCCCCTTAATAACATTCTAGCCTAACATTCCATGCTACTTCCCTTTCCGAGCAAACTGGTGTGTTCCCCAAAACTAAGTTCCCTGTCCCAATTCTCTGCATTCAAATAAACTGTTCTCCTTGTTTGAAATTCATTCCCTTTTCATCCCTGTGGCTCAGAATCTTTCTCTTCGAGACAATTCAGGTACCTCCTTCAGTGAAGCCGTCCCTCTTTACTCCTACCTCTGGTTGTTGTTCTTCCTCAGTTTCCCCCGTACAACGTTCATTTGTGCATGTTTCTTTCCAGTCGATTACAAGGTCTGGGAGGGCCTGGGTTTGTTTCTGTTTCTGTGTCCATAGTGGCTTGCATGAACCCTTTTTCCCCCCAGGGGCTGGAGACCCCGTTTTGCCAGTAGACTGATCAAAGGTGATGATGACTGGATTTATACAGCCGGAGGAGCTTAACAGACAGATAGACGGAAGGAGCTTTGCTGAATTGAATTTAATCTGTGTGACGGGATTGTGAGGAGAGCTACTGAAGTTGGTATTTATGTCACATTTCAGGTTTACAAGGTGCTTTGCCCACAGTGACCATGGTGAGCTAAGCATTGTTCGCAGTTCACACATTTCTGAGGGAACTGAGGTTCAGTGTCTTGTCCACCGATAAACTAGGAAGTGGAAGCAGAAACGGGTCCTCGGCCTTCTCTTCTTTTTACGCTCTTTCTACTGTATCTCACTCTCTTCCTGTTAAATGGGACTGTGTATAAAGCTCCTTGCAACCTTAAAATGCCATTTAAGTGTGAGCTCTTACTATATTGCTTGAAAATATAAGAGGGATGGATCTGCTTAAAGCTCACCAAGTAGAAAGTAGGCATGGGGCTGGGAGAAGAGCTCTTCTAAAATTAAAAATTCATTGGTATCTTTTGGTTTTTTGCACCTAAATTTCCCCTTGTCTACCTTCCCTTCTCTCATCCCAGAGAACCATTCTATCTAACATACATACATACATATATATATATATATATATATATATATATATATATATATATATGTATTTTAATGGAGAAGGAAGAAGAGGGGGATAGATCAGCCAAACCAATCAGTACCTTAAAAAAAAAATGAAAAAATATATGCCAAGTTGACACCAGTGGACCTTTTCAGAGCACTTGGGGGAGGCGTCCAGAGAATACTTAATAAGTAAGCCAAAAGCCTTTAGGGGAACCAAGATTCATTCATTCATTTGACAAACAGTAAGTACCAGTTTTGTGCAGTGCCTTAACTAAGGACTGGGGGGAAATACGAAGACAAATATGAAAGCGTCCTTCCTGTCCTTGCCAGGAAAGCTGCAGAGGAAAGTCCTTTGAATTAAGATAACCTTCAGCTTGTCACCCTGGCAAGCAGCGACCATAAATGTGGAACAGACACTTCAGAGCAGACTCTAGGATGGTTAGGCAGATACTGGTTCTGTCTGTAGATAATTATTTGGCTGTAAAACACCAGAAGTGCCAGAAACCACTTTGGAAAGCAGAATGGCCAAGGAAACCCCGCCAAATTCTGCTTTTTCTGTTTCCTGTAGGTTGGAGTTACCCACTTTTGCCACTAGATGGTGGGCCTGCCTTGATAACAGGAGTTGATTCCTGGGCTTACACTGTTGGGCTTTTTCAGTAGGTTGTGGGAAGTAGCTAAGACTGACAAAGAAGGAGATTGACGTAGGAAAGTAAAATAGATTTAGGTGTTTGAAGGGCACCGTTGGAGTCGTGAATGGGCAGATGTGGGATGTGCAGGGCCTGGCATTGGCGGGCATGAAGGAGGGGAGGTATGGTGTGGGAGGTGGAGTGCTGTCCTTGAAGGCCGGCAAACTGGAGTTCTGGACCTGCCTCTGACCACAGAGCGCAACAGTGAACTTCTCTGAACTTGAGCGTCTTCCTCTTTGGGGTGGGGGGTGTCCCTTTTCAGCTCTAATTCTGTGATCCTAAGTGATTTTCAGCAAAAAACTAATTATTAATTGCATGCGCTATTAAAAAGGAATTCCCATTGTCTGTCATTTTTTTTCTGGTTAGATATTTTCTGAAGGGACCCTGGGAATTGACCTGTGGGAATTTTCTTGTAAAATGAATAGGTTGGAGGCAGCTAGGTGGTGCAGTGAATAGAGCACAGGCCCTGGAGTCAGGAGGACCTGGGTTCAAATTTGACCTCAGACACTTAACGCTTACTAGCTGTGTGACTTTGGCCAAGTCACTTAACCCCAGTTGCCCTGCCTTCCCCCCCCAAAAAAGCAGTTAATTAATCAATCAGTGGATTGGATAAGGTGACGTAAAGCAAGAAGCCCTAGATTTGGAATTTTAAAGTGTGCCTTCAGATGAAGGCTCTGCCATGCCACCTGTATAATCTGAGGGGGTTCTTCATCTGTGAAATGAAGATAGGGTTGAGTTTGATGCTCCTGGAGCTCTAAATCTCATGATTCCTATAAATTCTAAAATCTTTATTATGGCTAAATTCTGTTTGCTTCAGAACTAGAGATTGTTCCATTAAAGCTTATCAGGCAGCCTAGCGCCACCTAGTGAGGGACTAGAGTAGATAGATTTGACCTAAGACCATAAACCTCTAGTCTGGAGTGAGGGTTCTTCATTTGTATTTTAAAATTTATTTTAAATTTGTTTTTCTTTTATTTCTTCCACTTAATAGTACTTTATTTTTTCTAATTACGTGTATAGTTTTCAACATTCACTTTTATAGATTCTGAGTTCCAGTTTTTTCCTCCCTCTTTCCCCTCTCCCTTCCCTAAGACAAACAATCTGATACAGGCTGTGCGTGTGTGATCATGTTAAACATTTTCATATTAGTCATGTTGTGAAAGAACAATCAGAACAAAAGGGGAAAAACAGAGAGAGAAAATAGTGTGCTTGGATCTGCATTCAGACTCCGTGGTTCTCCCTCTGAACGCGGAGAGCATTTTCCACCTTTTAGAAGGTTTTATTTGATTGTTTCTTTGTTCCTGATTCCTTTTCTGATCCACAAGTGTTTACTAAGGGCCTACTATCTGTTAGCCACTGGGACCAAGAAACATAGGTTTTATTTAATTCTATGGCACTAACTTTTTGTGCTGTTGAGCATAGAACCTCAGTAAACTTTGAGTCAAATGGAAAAGTTCACCCACCGCCTAACTGCTTTTAGATACTTTCTCATGTGAAGATGTCTTCCTCCAGATGACAATCAGTAATTGGGGGAAATAAGAGAGGTGACTTAGGGAGGGCTTTGCAGAATAAATAAATGGCCCAGGCCCCTGTGAGGCCTCAGCTCATTCTGCTGCTATGACAGATTGTCCAAGTCAAGATCAGATCAGTCGGGTCAGTGCCATTACTAGGTCTATGACTTGGGGCAAAACCCTTAACTTCCTGGGGCCTTAGTTGTCCTCATTGGTAAGAAGAGTTAATAGTGTTGACAATAACCAACTCCCAAGATGCTTCAACCTCATTAGATGTGTATGTGAAAGCTCTTTGTTCTGTGAGGATGAAGCCTGATTAAAATGTTAACTGTTGCTACTCAAAGCAACTGTCATCAGAAGAAGGGGAAGATACACAGAAAACATCCTAACCTCATACATGGAACCCTGGATATGATGAATTTGGACAATCTCCCTGTGTTCTGTATTTTGTTGTTGTTGTTTTAATTTAATCTTTAAAATTAATTTTTATTTTTAGTTTCACTTTCTCTCCCTCCTTTCACCCATTGAGAAAGCAAGAACTATGATCCCCATTATACGTATGGTCATGAAGAACATTTCTGCATTAGCCAGGTGTTCTGTACCTTAGAGACGTCTTGTGCCACTTTGCTGTGGGCTCCAGCTGACTAGACCTGTCGTGGGGGGCAGTTGGCTATTCCAGGAGATTAGGATTGATGGCAAGGCCTGTTGTGGAGCTGTGGATAAACAGGCATGCAGATTGCCCGTGGAATTGCAAATTCAAATCTTTCTGGAGGGAATCCACCAGTGCACCGTGTTACCAAAATAATCAGACAGTTTGCCCTATTAGAAGTGAAAGTGATTTTAAAGAAAGCAGTCAGATCTTGAAGAAGAATCTACCACAAGAGTGTTATCACAAAGGGGAAAAAGGTATCGGTTCAGAAATATGTACCTGGGTAACATCAATATCGCTGTAGCTTTTAATTGCAAAGAACTACCGACAGCCAGTACCTCTGTGGGTGCTGATGTTCTGTGCTCCTCAGAGAAATCTGTAGAATGCCAGACAGCCATTAAAATGCTCACTATGCAGATTGTAGAGAAACTTGGGAAGACATGAAATTATACACATTGAAAACTCCAGAACCTAAAGAATGTATTACACAACTACACAAAAGGACAAATGGCTACCCAAATACACAGGTGCTTAAGAAGATCAACCGAACAGGCCAGGCTATAGAGGGAGTGCCAGAGAAATCAGGATGAACATATTCCACACAGAAGATGATTTCTGTGTGGAAATCATCAAAGAGTGAATGTTGAAGTGATTTTATTACTCACATGGTTACATTCTAGAGAAATGGAGCTGTTGGTTGGTATTTTTTAAAAATACAGACTTCCAAACTCCTATACAGTCAGTACCAAAGAAGCACAAGGACTGGCTGCTTAGCAACGATACTCTTTTTACCCCCCTCTGTGCACCCCCAGCCTCCTTAAGATCTGGGTTGTCCTTTTATACTTCTTTCCTTTTTCTCTCATCATTGCCCTTATTTACTTTTGTCAAACAGATAAATATTACATAGATTTTATATTTAAAATTTATGAAATAAATATATATTTATATGTATATGTAAATACAATAAGTAAATGGGTGATAAATTGTCAAGCGCACAGGTTCCCAAAGGGGGCGATAGTGCCCCCGGGGGGGCCGCAGTAACGCCAGCGGTGCCAATTAAAAAAAAACAACAACCCACAGACCATTACAATTATCTTCTTTCCAAGGCTAAAGAAAGTAGATTTCTGAGGGGCCCTGAATCCTTTTTTAATGGGGTGGTGGGCCCAATAAGTTCGAGAGTCTGTGGCCTAGAGGAAAAAGTGGACTCAGTAATAACCCCAGGCCCACGACCCCCCTGGAGATATTCCAGTTTTGTTATCTTCCTACTGTATCGGTACCTTTTTACTTCAAAAAAGACAAAGAAAACTGAGGAAGGAGTAATTAAAACAGGACAGTGAGAAAGATTACTTATGAAGAGATTCTTAAGAAAATTGGATTTTTAAATCTGAAAAGCTAAAAGCTAAGGAAGGACGGTGATTGAAGTTGATGCAGAGATCTAGGTAATGTAAACATAGATTTATCCTTTGAGATAGATTAGCCCATTAAGAGTAAAGTCAACATTTACCAAAGTCATTAGAGTGTGTAGAAAGTACTATGGAAAGTTTAATTCCTTTGGGATGCCCTCCATCTGTTTCATTCTGTACTTTCCCCCATCTTTGTGTCTTTATCTTCTCTCCATTTTTTCTAGCCTGCTACTGCCCCATGACCTTCTCTTAGCTTCTTTCTGCCTCTCTCCCTAATATTACTCTTTTCCTTTCCCTTCTCAACCGACTTTCTTGTCGCTGTTTCCTTTCACTTCCACCCCTCTGCCACAGTTGTTCTTCCCCTCTCTTCTGTTCTTTCATCTTTCCATGTGCGTTGTCGTGGTTACTGTATGGCTTTCCTGACTCTCCCTTGCTCTGCCCTGCACCAGTTCACATAGATCTCTCCGTGCCTCTCCATGCATCATACGCGTGTACCACGGCTTGTTCAGTCATTCTCCGGTTGATGGCTATCTGCTTTGTTTCCAATTCTTAGCTGTCATAAAAAGGGCATCTGTAAATAATTTGGAGTTTATGGGGGCTTTCCTCTCATGAGTGGATTCCTTTGGCTACATAGTCTCTAGTTCAGAGGGTATGGACATTTTTGTCATTTTATCCGCATAATTCCCAGTTGCTTTTTGTACCGTGTCACAGTTTCGCCAGCGACGTGTTAATGTTCCTTTCCTTCATCAGTGCCTCCCCTGCAGCACTGACCATCGCCACTTTTCATCATTGTTGCCAGTTTGCGGGACGTGAGGTGAAACCTCGATGTTTTTTAGATTCCTTAATGTTAGACAGTTGAATAATAGTTTTTGTTATCATGTGAAATGGCTGTTGTGTTTGATTATCTCCCTCCTGTTGCAGAAGAACAATACCACATTCTACTTTGACTTCTTTACTGTTTGACAACCCAGGCTTATAACTGGCTTAAGAAAAGAAACGCTTAGCCATTGGCTGTGACTACCAGATAGTAGAGGGTTTGTAGGAAACTTGGAGTTGATCATTAGGGATTTGTTGGCATGGCCACAATCAGGGTATGTTGGTGAATAATAAAGCAGGGATGAACAGGTGGACTCCACATTGAAACAAGGCAACATGGGAAGTATAGTTTTGTAAATGGCTGGGGTATGGTAGCATTACCCAGAGACACAGTAGAATTACCTCTCTGTACTGTGAAAGCCTAGAGATTGTGCCTTTGAACTCTACTTATGAATTGACTCTGACTTTCAGGCCCATTGTGCTCCTTGAATAATTGATTCATTTGGCAAATATTTGTTAAGCACTTGATATGTGAAAGGTACTGCTGGGCATTGTTATTATGCTTTGCCCTACCCCTTAACAGCTGTGTAACAGGTCAAATCACTTCACCTCTGAGAGCCTTCATTTCCTTATCTGTAAAACAGGGATAATGGTACCTTCCAGCTTTGGAAGGGTCAAATAAACTAACATATGTGAAAATACTTCATGAACGACAAGGTGTTATTAGCAAATGTAAAGTACCCGTGTCTAAAGTTGTATTTTACCTAAGTTAACTTGTACAGATTGGTCAGCTTGGGCCTCTCGCTTATTAACTGTTCATGTGGATTTGGTGCTGATGAAGTAGACATTTCTGATAGGGAGATCTTCACTTAAAATAACTCTGGGTGAAGAGGCTGGAAAACAAATACCAATAGTTTTGTTGCAAGATATATTTTAAAGTCAGTGACTTGTTTGTGAAACTCTTAAAGATCTGTGGCATTGCACCTCTCAGCAGAGAGCAATATAATTATGCGTGATAGAACCATTTATCTTTTTGTGCAGTCTAGAAAAAAAAGTAAGGCTATTGAGGTAAAAATAGGCCCAGCACCCACTGGTATTTCACGGAAATAGAAAATTCAACATATACCTTACCTACTCAGTATACAGCTTGTCCTCTTTTATTGCCCCACCCCTTAAAAAAAAACTTAACTGGAACAAATATGTCTTGAATAAATATCACCAAAAGTTGTTATAAATTTATGCTGACCATTTTTTTTTTCATGAAATGATTATTTGTGAATTGATTAATATATATACCTTTTACCTCGAGTGCGGTACAGTACTGAATACTAAACTTGCCCAGAACCACTTTTAGAAATACTAGCTGGGGGGTGGCTAGGTGGCACAGTGAATAGAACACCTCCTGAAGTCAGGAGGACCTGAGTTCAAATCTGGCCTCAGGCACTTAACGCAAAACTAGCCGTGTGACCTTGGGCAAGTCATTCAACCCCAATTGCCCTACCTTCTCCCCTCTGAAAAGCAAAAAAATAAATACAAGCTGATTTTCCAATATGGTGGCTGTTAAATGAAATTATGACTTATGACAGAATATCCGTTTGCATGGGTATACCATTCAGCAGAAGTAGATATTAGTTAAAATATTTAATTATATAAAGGTTTGGAAGATTTAATGAACAACTATCTTCAGATTTTACAGGTATACTTTGCCTTTCAGTCTTTTTAGACTAGTCTTGGCTAATTGAAATTTTAAAATGGGCCGTTCCGAAGGATTTGTAATTTCTCATTAATTCTTACAAGTTTTGCTTTGTAACCTGTCAAGAACCAAAATCTTTTGTTCTGAGTAATGTACTTACTCAGACCACCTAAATCCCTGTAATACCAGATGATTGACGTGAAAGTAAGGACTTGCCTTCTTTCCCCATCATACTTAGTAGAGGCTAGGTAGCGTCATTCTTTTTATACCTAAACATTCATTGGCCAAGTCACTTTCATGGTCTGGTTAAATTGAGATAATGAACTTTTAAGTCTGGATTGAAATTATGTTCTTTTTAAATTTTGTTTTGTTTCGTTATTTGCTTTTTAATTTCTGTAACAGTTTGGCATACTTTAGCCTTGTTCTCTTGAGATCCTCCTCCTCGGTGATTTTTATGCTTTACCGTAAGATGTTCTTCTTATGTCATGATATGGAAAATAGAACTGGGTAAAAACATTAGGACTCGTATTATAGCACCAGCATGATATTCACCGCATTTATGGCAAAATAATGCCAGTGTAATTCAGAATCACAAAATATAATTTCCACATGGAAGACAGAACCAAAACATTTATCCAAACACTAGAAAACCAAATCCCGACACCAGAAAGCTAAATCCATCATAACAATGGAGAAATCTATACATGATAACAATGCAGAGGGCACTACCATCCTCCCACCTTCCCCCCGCTAGGCCCTTCCCACAAATGAACACTCACAGCTTGCTCCCTGCTTCCCCTCTCCCTCCCTCAGCTCTAACTACTCTGACCAACTTCCTCCAGGCCCTGCTGCACCGTTCCTGCTCAATGTGTTCTGCAAGCTCTTCCTATCACAGACCTCATATAACCCAGACTCTTCCATGTCACCTAAGCCGGTCACATGGGCCTATAAACAAATAGAAAGATCTTCCCACTTACATTACCATTACTGGGATTTGCTAACTTTTGAAGTTTGGGTTTTTAAGGCCCACTCTTAGGAGACAGTTTATCTTCCCCCTAGGTACTTCGCCTACACTTGAGAGTTCTCTGCCCCCAGGTAGGTGGTGTTCCTTCCGTTGTGACTACCAGTTCCAGATGGCTATGAGTTTCCATAGATCTGGTTAATCAAGAGAGAGAAGGATAGTTTTCCATTTAGTTATTTTTTTAAACAAAACTTAAAACTCTAATCGTTAATCATTAGTAGTAATCATTGTTTAAATAGCTTGTGAGAGTGTAGCTGAGGGTACTTAGAAAACCATTCTAGGAGTTTCTTTTTGCCATAGCCTTCTCCAAAAATAGTCCCCAATTTGGTTTGGCTCCTTTCTCTTCAGAATGCCGTCTTTTTCTCCCATATAGCTTGCCAAAGCCCAAAGAAAGAAGATTCCCAGCATCCATCTTTGCTAAGTCTTGTTGGTTTTTTGTCCATTGAGAAATTTTTCTGAATTTTCCTATCTTACAAAAAGAGTTTTTCCTTTTTGAAACTGGACTCTGTTGTTCTTCATTTGCATCAAATGATCTTTTAGCAGTAAATCGCACCCTGATAATTAGATACAAATTGCTTTCTGAAAAATCTGGAAGTTATAAAACCTTATCAAAATACAACTTTTTAAAATACACCTAAGCAGAAATTTTTTTTCTAAAGTTGATACCAGTGACTTTGAAAATGTATTTTTATCCTGAATATTAACATACATAAAAATTTTGTCATACAAAGAAAAACAGAAAAGAGGATTTGTATACAACACTGTTAATTTCTGTTATTTACACCTTGTTTTTAAATGTATGTTACATTTAACATGGCAGCAAAAAACAACACAGAAACCATCCTGTGCCTGCCTGAAGCTCCGTAATAAACTTTCTTCTGCTCTCCTTGTAATTCTTAATGTTGTGACACTTTCTTTTTTAAAACTCACTACTCACCCACTTTCCCCAAGGCTGGCCTTACTTCTTTTTTTAAAAATTTACTTTTTCTCTGAAGTTAAGAAACACCAAATAAAATGGGCATTAAAAAAGACTACATGAAAATGTGAGTCTTTTATATACAGCTTGCAATTCTTTTAAAATGTAGAATAAATTCATCATGTCCAGCTAACTTGGACAGCTGTCTTGCTTGTCTGTGATTTTTTTACTTTTCTGTGCATTTTTTTAAAGCTTCAGTAGTCTTTCTCTTTCTTCCATCCCTCCTTCCTTCCCCCTGAAATAAAAAAGGAAAACCTTGTAGCAAAAGATGCATAGTCAAATTCCCATATTGGCCACACCCAGTAGTGCCTCTTGTATACATCGCCTCTGTCAGAAGGTGGGTGGTGGGCTTTGTTGTCAGTCCTCTGAAACCATGCTTGGTCATTTCTTTGACCACTTTTAAAGTCTTTCAGAGTTGCTTGTCTTTGTAATTTTGTTGTTATTATATAAATTAATCTTGTTTTGCCCTCTTCAGTCTGCATTAGTTTTCCCCCGTTTCTCTGAAACCCTCCCTTTTTCCATGTTTCATCATAGCCCAGTTATATTCGTGTACCAGTGACTCTCAGTGACTGCCCCCTTGCTTTATAGTTCTTTGTTGTAACCAAAAAGAACTGTAAATGTAAGAGTCCTTTTCGTCTTTCTCCGATCACTTTGGCTTATAGGAAGCAAACGAGCAACAAATCAGTGAGCAGGTATTTAAGTCTTTCAGAGCTGCTCACTTTTACATGAGATTGTCATCATTCTATATGTTATTCTCTTGCTTCTACTCATTTCGTTCTATGTGAGTTCATGAATTCTTGTAAGTTCCTCTGAGTCTGTCATATGCATTCAGTGGAATTTAAGAAGAGTGTTTATTGAGCAGAGATCTTACTGTGTTATTTCATCTTGGGATTTAAAGACTTAGTGAGTTTAGAAATGCAGGGGCATAAATGCAGTGACTCCAAGGACAATCAGTTTTATTCAGCACTTGGAGCATAATAAAGAGGACACGGTAAGCCTTTCTGCTGTGCCCTCTGGCCACTCCCCCCCCTTAGCCTCTTGTTTCTACCTATAGACATTATATAGCCTCATCATAGCTCTTTCTGTCTCTATACCCCTAGTCCACCGTATATACGGCTTTTGAATTCATCCTTATTATATTTGTCAACAGGCAATTACAGCATCACGAACCTTAGGTGAAAATTAGGTGTGTTATAAGAGAAATGAACAAGCATGTGGAACCCGAAGAGCTCACAGTGAATACGGTTCCCGAAGGCAGGGATGGTTTGCTTCTGTGTTTGGCCTAGTTAGTGAGGACAGCCTTCCCTCCTCTTGTGCAGAATCTTCAGTGAGGTTCTGAATCTTGGCTCACATCACCTGCTCTTCCAGCTTTATCTAAGACTCGCCCCCCATGCTGTAGACTAGTCAGACTTGACCCCTTCCTGTCCTCTCCCGCCCTTCACCCTGTAAAGCCTGCTCACATGAGACCTTAGACACAAAAGCTTTCCCCAAGTCCTTGCTTTAATTCTCAGACTTCACATCAAAACTTTTTTCCCGTTGCTCCAGTAAACTTAACTGTCACATTTTCAGCAAAATCCCTTAAATTCGGAAGCCTCGACATGCCTGTTTCCTCATCATTTTATTCATCTTTCTAAACCACTTTCGGAGGAATTGTGATGTAGTCGTGTTTTGCATACTTTTTGTTTAATTAATTGATTAATTTTTTTGTTTTCAGCGTTCACTTCCATAAGATTTTAAGTTTCAGATTTTCTCCCCCTTCCCTCCCCAAGATGGCATGCAGTCTGATATTTGCATACTTTTTGTAAACTATTACACACAACCACTTCTTTTTTTTTGGAGGGGGGAAGGGCAGGGCAGTTGCAGTTAAGTGACTTGCCCAAGGTCACATGGCTAGCAAGTGTTAAGTGTCTGAGGTCGGATTTGAACTCAGGTCTTCTTGACTCCAGGGTCAGTCTCTACTCACTGCGCCACCCAGCTGCCCCACACAACCACTTCTTAATATCACGTGCAAGATGAAAAGATTAATAAAATCACAGCAGAAGGAATCATACTTAAGTAAAATATATATGCTTAGCCACAATATAAAATAAATCTAGCTGTTTCCATGTGCTGTCCCGTATCAGAGTAAGCTCTGTGATGTTAGGGCCTCTGTCTTAGCTAAGCTTCATTACCACCTCACTGCTTGTACCTAGCTCAGCTCCTTGTATGTAGATGCTTAATAAATATTGACTGAACTCATTTATTGAAAAGAAATGGTGCTTAGTTTTATCTCAGAGCTGAAATACCTGCCATTCTTCTCCAGTCCCAATTAACTGCATGATCTGGATTATTTAAAGCACTAAGAAATGTTTAAAGAAATGTGTATAACAGCTCACAAGCTTAAGTTGCCATAGAGAAGCTAATTAATAATGATACAGGGATCAGGGGAAAATTGCTATCACATAACAGAGCCTGTGAATAACAGTGCAGCTTCATGTAGTTTGGTTCCAGATATTCTATAGTTTTTATCTTTTTGAATAATGTTATTTATCATCTGCAGAGAGAAAATGATTGGAATCTGGGTGATACTTACTTCAAAAATATATCCACACTTACCATAGCTGAAACTTGAAACAGCCTCAAGCCATCTGAAATACAGCTGTGACTGACCAGAAGGCAACAGAAACTCAGACCTCTTGTTGACACAGTTGTCACCAAACCCACGGGCCTTTAGGCCCTCACTTAAAGCTTATCGGCTCCTGTGGCCATACAATTCCCAGCAAGTTCGGTGATCAAGGAGAAAAAGAGCTGTGAGATCCAGAGTGCAATGACAAAGGACATTAGGGAAGGATGCCGGGCTGGGGCTGGGGGCGGGGGGACTGTAGATTTGGGGTAATGTTATTTAATTTGTTAACCTTTTGGGGAAAGGTAGGTTGTAAGAATAGAGAGGACACAGTACTCCTTTTGATTCTGAAAGAGTGCTGATCCCCCTCCAGGTTTCCTTTTGTGTGCTTAATCAGCGTTCTAAGGATCGGCCCTGCCTTCTAAGTCTGCTGTCTGGGGTGAGGCCCCTACCCCACTTGGACAGCTCAGTGTCCTTTTACCATGAACTATAAGAAATATTTGCCTAGTTCTAACTTTTAATTCTTTAATTTCTGATCTTTAAGGATGTGCCTTATTTTGAGAGCCCATAACCGAGTGCAGCTGGACCCTAGTGTTGTGGAAGGGAGTAGTGTGAGATCAGACTGTAGGTCTTTGCTTTATTAAGCCCCATGTATATGTGCTGAGTTAATCGACTTTTTAGAATGTCACTCCTTTTGACTGGGTACTCTGTTTACTCTCTCTGACCCCTCCTTTTCAATTATTTTTCTTTTACTGCGATCCTTAGCTTCCTCACCAAGCCCAGCACCCTAAACTGTGCACTACATGGTTGCATCAGGAAATCGCAAAGTATAGATTGACCCTGCTTATGACCTAACGTGGCAAATGGGCAAAAATATATACTGAGGGAAAGCGTAAATGGGAAGATGTAAAGTAGGAATGTGCGGAGTTACAGCTCTGCACAAGTCCTGTATTTCTTTTGTGGACAAATCCCAAGAGTGCCCATATTCTACACATTGTATCAGGCAAATCTCGGAGTGGCACACTCGATTTTTGCAGTTACAAAGTGATTTTCAAATGCCCCTGCCCCCTGAGTAAGTGTAGCCATGCCTCCCGTCTGCAGAGGGAGATGGGGGGCACTGTGTCCCCAGTCAGCTGGTTGTCAGGATGTCTTAACGTGTATCTCCCCAGTATCTGACACATGATGGGAAGATTTGTTGTGTTTGTTCTCTGTGGTGTATCGTCACTTTGTAGTTCTTTTTACAGAATTGCCTGTCACATGATGTTGATTTCTTCCTAAATGCTCTACCCACAGTTTGGGTAAGCCGCTACCAATATAGGATTTTTTTATAAAGACATAGAGCTAAGCCCTTTCTTTGATAGATGAGGAAACTGAGAGCCAGAAATGTTGAGATTTGTCCAAGAGCATGTTTGTGGTAACACTACCACACTTAGCCAGGCTTCATATTTGGCACCAAGAAGTCAAATTCACACCAGGAAGCATAACTGTTGATTGCTGTTTGCATGATACAGTGTTTGCACAGCTTTGTTTCAAACACCCATTGTATCCTAAGCCCTGTAATTGGTCCTTGAAGAGAAAGCTTAGACAAGCAAACAGTTCTGCTCCTAAATGGAGCTTAGAGTATAGTGGAGGGATGAGGCAAACTCACAGTAAGTCTAACATGTGATATATAACTTATGGACCTGCCGTGTAGGTCTCCACTCCCTTCTTGCCTCGACTCTAGGAGCAGTCTTCTCAATGGCTCTCAGCTTCACTCTCTCTGCTCTGTAATCCGTCTTCCTCCTGGCTGCCAGCGAGGTGTTCCTGAAGCGCATGCCTGACCACGTTACTCCCCTGCTCAACAACATTCTATAGTCCTCTTATTTCTAGGATAAAATGGAAGCTCTTCTGTCTGGCATTTAAAGCCTTTCACAGACTGGCTCCAGCCTATTTTTCCAGATTAAACTCACATCAGTCCCGCTCACATAATACATTCCAACCAGAATAGCTTACTCGCTGTTCCTCCATCCATCCATGCCTTTGGCCAGGCTGTCTTCCATGCCTGAAACGTTCTCCCTTTCTTTTGAATTCTCTAACATCCTTCAAGTTTGAGCTCAAGGCATTTCATAATTTCCCAATTGTCAGTGTGTGGCCTGCCCCCCTCCATCTTACTCTGTATGTATCTTGTATCTGTCCGTGTGTATATTGTTTCTGCCCAGTACAATGTAAGCTCCTTGAGGGCAGGGTCTGTTCCCTTTTTGTCTCAGTATAATATATAATATCTGGCACATAATTCTTAACAGATACTTGTTTAAATGACTCCTTCAATTAACATCTCAAAAGAGAGAGATGAGGAATAAGAATTTCAGTGTTTATTCAATATTGTCCAAGAAAATTACTAAGGTTAGGCTCAATCTTATTATGCTTCCTGAATAAGACTAGTTTTGAAGGCAGAGAAGTATCTGGTAGGATGGTGCAGAGGGCTTTACAGCATAGAGAGGACCATATACAAAAAGCTCACAGAGAGAGGCCTGTCCAAGAAAATGGTAAGTAGATTTGTTGTCAGGAAGTTAAAGACAGATGGTTGGAGCAGGAGTGCCTGTTAAAATACATAAAACACACATTTTATTAAATAGTACTTCATCAGCCACTGCATGCCACACAGTGCCCTCACCAGGGCACTATGTTATAAGGCCTCAGAGGACAGGAAGACCAAAATGGAGCTGTCTGTGTACTCACTGATCTCACATCTCACTGGACAAAAGAAGAAGAAACTTTGGGGTCTGTGGAGTGACTGTGGGCTTCATGTGACACTTTCAAATGATATTTCCATTTTTAAGTACAATTTTATTCTTTTGTTTCTGTATTAACCTTTATTTTTCTCCCACTTTCCCCATCCAGAGAGCCATTCCATATAACAAAGATCAAAAATAAAGAAAAAACCAGTACATTAAAGCTAACCTATATACATACATACGTATATATATCCCCCTGCCCCTCCTCTACACCTCTTCAGTGAAGGGAGGAAGATACATTCTCACATCTCCTGCTCTTTCATCAGCCTTGATGGTTAAATAATAGTTTCTGTTTCTACCTAGATGGGAAAAACCAGCAACACCTAAGAAGTTTCTTATGGGGATTTGCTCATGGATGATTCGAAAAGCTTTTTTTTTGGTCTTGTTTCCATAGATTGTGCTTTATATTTTGAGTAAAGGTACTTAGTTTATGTGGTTTATAACTTCACATAGTTTCTGAGTAAAGAAACCTTTTGTTGCAAAATATCGACACTTTGGATTTCTTTTGTCAGGGACCTTAAAATACTGTTTAGCTCTAACCAGTAAATTTGGAATGTGTTCAGTTGTTTTATGAAATGCTAGATACTCAGATGAGTGAATTTACCGATACTAAAAATATTTTTCAGGAATTGTTCCCTCTTCTGTAGTCCTGACTTCTTTCCAGGTGATGTCAAGAGTTTTCCTAATATGGGCAGTAACACACAGTGTCAAAGAGGTAAGTGTTTCAATCATAGGATGGAATATAAGAAGATTGGTAATTAGACAAAAACTACTGGTTTTCCGCTTTTCTTTTTCATATATGTGTGTTCTGACTAAAGACTGAATTTCAACTAATATCAGTATTATTTGACTAATCTTCACATTCACTGGAGAAAGTTTAGTTTTGTGACGGAATGGACTTCAAAATGCACTGTTCTTACAGGTTATTAGATACATTTCAAATATTAAAGTCCTATAATGAAGGTCCCAAACACACCTCAAGATTGTGTGGATAATGTGTTTTGGGAATTTTTCCTTAGTCCTTCTTGCTTTCAGCACTGATAGGCTTTTGGCTCAGAGAACAGCCTAAGAAGGCTAGGATTAGAAAGAAGACCTTAGTTCCTGAGCCTCACAAGGCTTATAGCAGCTTTACTTCACTCCCACACTACCAGAGCTATAATTGGAATTCTTTTTTTTTTTGCTTTTTGGAGGGGGGAAGGTAGGGCAGTTGGGGTTAAGTGACTTGCCCAAGGTCACACAGCTAGTAAGTGTTAAGGGTCTGAGACTGGATTTGAACCAGGTCCTCCTAACTCTAGGGCCAGTGCTCTATTCACTGCACCACCTAGCCACCCTATAATTGGAATTCTAATCCAGCCTAGGAACGGGAAGGGACATAAGGCCATAGTTTGGCCAGGGAGTCCCTTCAATGTCAACACCTTTATAACAGAGGCAGAGGAAGTTGAGGAAGTGGGGAGAGGATGCCTCCCTAGAGATGGGAAAAGTGAGGGAAAGGCCACAGCTTCTCAGCCCCTATCCAAGACTCAGATCCCAGTCTTTCTGGAATCACAGCTGCCTCTCATCTGAGGATTTTGTTTGTTTCTTAAAGCTCTGCCTGCCCAAACTAGCTCAAACTTGTCACAGAGTAGAGCCTGGGAGGGAGGAAGAAGAGAGGTGTCAGGATGCTTTCCTGAGTCATAAAACTAGAGCCTGCTGTTCAGAAGGACTGCCATTCTAGAAGGCCTGCTGTTGTAGTGGCCCTGAGCAGAACCACATTTCAACAACCCAGCTGACCTTTGGCACCAACTCTGGGCCTCTCGCCTCCTCCACAAAATAAGAAAGTTGGACAAAGGTGGTCTCTAAGATTTCTTCCATATTTAAGTCTGGACTAAATGATTCTAGCTTAATGTGATCTTTTGAAGTACGAGAGGGAACTGTATCTTCAAACTCTTTTTTGTCCCCTTTCCAAAAGCATCTATCAGCTCGTTGTATAAGTTGCTACCCCTACAGCCTCCCAGCAGTCAAGCTGACTTAATGGAGATGTTGTTACTTGATTTTATTTGCTTGAAGAAACAACTGGCTTTACAACATGGCTGTCAAAGATAGTTAAATAAGAAAGCTGCCACATGACTCGTTTTGTGAGGTAGAAGATAGTCTCTGTGCCGCCTCTGGCCACAGGACAGTACATGGGCATCTTCATCCTTCATGACTAAAGCTGGGGTTTTTTTGCTTTCTGTTTTTGCCTTCCTGCCCCAGGTACTGTTTGTAGAATGTACCCATGGTACAAAAAGTCCTAGTTAATGCTCTGACGTTCAGGTTCACGTTAAAAACTACAGATCTTTAAGCTTAAAATGTACCAGATAATCTTTGTAGAAGTTATAATTAATGAATGTATTGTCTGTTTCTTTACATTTAACTCGATGGCCTCCCCACCCCAGACAGTTGGCCAGTTTTAATCGATAGCTATACATATGTGATCTTTCTACTCATTCCACGGGCCAAGAGCCAACATTATTGAGTATTATTGGGACTCAGAAAACATCCTATCCAAATTCTCATATTTTCTCTATGATATAGTTATCAAACTTTTTGTCAAAACATTCCATCATCCAAGGTTTATTCTGAGAATTTTTATTTATACCACAGCTAACGAGTTTTCACCTAGATTGATTAATATTTTGTTAGTCAGTGGAATTTGCATGTTCACAGTCCATTCATTTAAAAAGAAAACTGATACTATCTCACTACCCAGAGTTACTTAGACTTTCTGCTGTACGAGAATAGCATTAAGCAATTTCATGTTTCTCCATATGTAATAAAATAGTACAAAGGAAAAGCCCCAGTTGGAGAAAAATAAGCAAGGGACCCCAGTAGCAGATGTTCTCATTTAGAAGTTTCGTGGCGTATATGACCTGCATCAAATTGCTTACTGTTTGGGGGGAAGGGGGTTGTATGTGGAGAGAATCTGGAGCTCAAAATTTTAAAAAAATGGACGTTAAAAATGGTTTTTATACATAATTGAGAAAAAATAAAAAAGCTTCATGTTTTCACAGTGATGTCAGTACAGATGTTCACATTTTACTAAATACTATAATGCTTGTTTTCTCCCCTAATTTGGGAATCTTTTGTGCCTGTCATTTTTTGATAGTCTTTCATGTTTGCATCGTTTTGCATTCTCCCAAACTCCTTTTCAGTCTTGGTTTTCTTTTCCTACACTCAGATTGGCCTGTCAGTTTTTTTTAGCAGTAACACATTTCAGTATTCTTTGCCATTTTTCATGGTTCATCTCGCTAAAGCCTTATCTCATTTTATAGATGAAGAAATTAAGTGATGACACGGTTTTTTATGGGCAAGTACTCAAAGGCGAAAGGTGTTCCCTGTGCTGGTATTAATCTGCTGTGTATCCCTATCCTGCGCTTGTCAGACCACGATGTAAGGGTGTGGGCGGAATTCAGGCCCCCGTGGGCTGGAGAGGCTGGGCTCACTGAGGACAGTGTTGAAACTCAAGTTTCTGGCTTGTCTCTGGGTGTCTGTTTTAGCCACCATTTGTCTTCAGTCATGATGATACCTCAGAAGAGCTCTCTCAGCCACTCTTGTTCCAAGCTCTTGGGTTTTATGAGAGGTATGTACATGTTAGTCATGCTTACATATTTACGATTAAACTCTTCTTGCCAAAAAGCCATAGGCTTTCCCAAAAGCATCACTTATCTGTCACGTGAGAACACTGTACATTTCAGCTGTCTTTGTCTTCCTTCCATCTGTTCCTTTTTTTCCTTTTCCATGATTTGTCTTACCCTTCCGTGCAGTTCTTCTGACTCTTCTTGGGCATGCTGGTCCCCTCGGGAGCCTTTCTACTTTCCTTTTTGCTGTCAACTCACCTCTTGTCCCCCCTTGACCATCTACTTCTTGTCTTCTATTATAGTATTTCCAAATACAGAGTTTGGCTGGGGCTCCTCTTACTTATATCATTCTCTTGGACAGGTGTTTATTTTGACTTTAGTAAGTAGTTTGTTATAGAAAGCATTGTATGTGCTGTTTCACATTTGACCTAGTTCTTCTAAGCTGTGTAACCTCTGCAGTATATGTTTAATCTCTTTATCTTCAACTCCATAAATTAATTTTCTGAGTATAGTATATGTTTTTCCTGATTTTCCTCTTCATCTCTTCGGGATTGATCGTCCCATTCTAAAGTCTTCATTCATCTTCTCCATTTCACAAGTTGTATTTTTTCAAATTAACTTTTCCCATCAGTAGTGCCCTCATTTCCCACCAGCATTTCTGTATGGACAGGTGAAAATTGAAGTTTGTTCTCCAACTATAATTATCTATTCCACCTTAATGCTGAAATATGGAAGCATAAATAATTCTGTACTCATCACTCCCACCTTTCTTTTTCTAACTGCAAATATGAAGCCTTTCTTTTATTACAGTCTTCCTGCTCCATGTGATCATAGGAAAGGTCTCTGTTGGTAGGAACCCTGTATAACTAATGCTTAAGAAAATTGACTTCAGAAACTGTTAGTTCCTTGTTCTGGTGTTAACTGTCTTTTCCTCTTTCTTTATTTTCATTAGTATCTTTCTGAAAACTCTTCCCCTCTGCAGTGTATACAAAAAATTCTTATAGATTCTTTTTCTTCATTTGGACATTTTGTTCACTCTCGCTCCAGCTTTTTTGTTAGTCTTTATATAAAACCTTTATTTTAAATGTAGTAACAGCCTGCCCATTCAGTGAAGGGATGCTACTTAATACCCCATATAATGACTCCATATTACAATGATAACCACAACTGATATTTATTTAATGTTTATAAAGCACATTACATATATTTTCTCATTTGCATGCTGTGACAATCTTGTGTGGTACACCCACTTTACAGATGAGGAAAATGAGACCAAGAAGTTAAATTAAGGACTTGCTCGTGGTCACAGAGCTCTTAAGTATAAGAGGTAGGATTTGAACCTCAGTCTTCCTGATTCCCAAGTCAGCACTCTACCAATTACTATTTCTTGTCTATATGTTGTGACTATAAAATACTGATATAGATTGCTTGTGTCACTTGTGAAAATCAGTCTGTTTGTTTACTTTATATTTTACCAGTTTCTCTGGCATATCATCTCTTTTCGTGGCTTGACCAAAAATTTTAATAATAATTCCCTCCTTCCTCCTTTGGAATATTTCCTGACGATTCTTAAGATAAATTCACTAGTTGATTATATTTTGCCTTTTTATGATTTCTTGTCTACTAAGCTTTTTGTTGGTCTTCCCAGGATTTTTGTTTTTAAAGCAGGATAATCTGTCATAATGGAAAGAATATTTGGCTATGAGTTGACATGAGTTCTAATTCTGACTCTTAACATTAGCTTAGTGTGTAACTTTGGTCAGGTCACTTAACCCTAGTCTTCATTTTCTTCACTTCTAAAATGAGAGGTTTGTCCTAGGTGATTGCTAAGTACTAACATTCTGTGATTCTTAAAAAACTATGATCAAGATTTTGCAGTGTCATTGGCCTCTAGTTTATCTATCTTCCATTCTTTTTGTAAATATCTTTAATAAAGTTTTATGCTTATGTTGATCACATTACTTTTTTTAGTTAAATTTTTTAAAAATTGTGAACTTAAGAAATTTCAAATAAAATTAATATTTCCTTATACTTAGTAGAACCCCCTTCCAAAAAAGGATTTTACAAGAAACTGTGAATCTTTCTTCTCCACCGCTTGCTTTTTTAAAATATATAAGAAGTACAACATGAACCTTCCAAAGCTATCCTGTTTGTCTGTGACTCTTTCTGGCCTTTGTTCTGTTCTTTTCTGTGCATTGAAAAAAAATATTTCAATGTCCTTCCATTTTTCCATCCTTTCTTCCTTCTTCTATCTGCATTCCCCCATCGGAAAAAAAGAAAAGCCTTATAGTAAAAATGCATGGCCGAACATTAGCTGTTTGCTAATCATATCTTATTCTACATTTTGAGGTCATCACCGTCCTTTTAAAAGGTGGGCAGCATACTTTATCATCAGTTCTCTGGAATTGTGTTTGATAATTACATTGATCAGAGTTCTTAAGCTTTTGAGTTGTTTTTTTCTTTAGGATCTTGTTATTAGGTACCTTGTTCTCATGTTTCTGCACACTTCACTGCATCAGTTCATACAAATCTTCCCAAGTTTCTCTGAAGCTATACATTTTATAATTTCTTATAGTAGAATAATATTCCGTTCCATTCATGCCATACCTTCTTCATAATTCCTTTTAGTTTCCATTTCTTTGCTTTAACAAAAAGTTGCTATAAATATTTTTGTCCGTGTGGTGGCTTTCATCTTTCTTTCATCTCTTTGGGGTATAAGTCTAGTAGTGGCATTGCTGCGAAAAAGAGAATCAGCAGTTCAGTGATGCTGAAGGGTCTAGTTCCAAATTACTTTTCAGATTGACTGGGCTAATTCACAGCTGCATGAAAGTGTATTTGTGTTCTCATTTCCTTACAGTCTCTTTAACAGTTATCATTTTCTGCTTTTGTTATCTTTGCTAATCGGTCATATTACCTTTCACTAATATTTCGCTGAATCTGAGCAATCAGTGTTTGGTGAGAGTCTTTAAACTTCTTATATAACTCGTTACCCAGTGCCTGGCACCTGGTAAGTACTTAAGAAATAGCTGCTAATTGTCTGAGGCCATCATACTGAGAACTACTTCCCCAGTTGAGCAGTATAGTTGTGCTGTTCACTTTTGGAGCAGGGCTGTTTGCAGTTAAATTATTTGTTTTATTCGATTGATTGGTACACCGGTGTTAGTTCCCATCTTATTCTTTTCTGCTCCTGAAACAATCAGGAGTTCAGTAAAGAATGGCTCTATTTTTGGCAGCTTTTAATACCATTTTAATTTGGTTTTAACCCATTAAACCCACCCCCCATTTCCCTTTTCTACTTACATGCTCAACCTTTTCTTCCTTCGTTTTCCTGACCTATGCATACAGACTTCTCTCATTTGTTTTTTGACTGAGCATTCAAAGTTCTCCATTGTGTTCGTTTAGTCCTTTACTTTCTATTTTTTTTTATTTCCTGAATTTATTGGATTTTCTTTTTTCTTTTTTTTTTAAATTAATTTATTTATTTTCTTGTTTACATCATCATTTCCACGAGAATTTTGAGTTACAAATTTTCTCCCCATCTTTCCCCTACCCAATACCTCAAAACAGCCATCCCACTGTATAACCCCTCCCCCAATCTGCTCTCTCCCATGTCCTAGCCCTCGCCCCTCTGACTTTCCAGCAGGGCAGGATGGATCTCCCTACCACAGTGCCTGTGTATCTTAATTCCCAGTTGGATAGTCCTTTACTTTCTAACACCTCAGAAAAATCTGTCTGTACCCGTGATGGAAAATGCTGTTCACATCCAAGGAAAAACCTATGGAGTCTGAATGCACATCAAAGCAGACTATTTTCACTTTTTTTGGCTGTTTTTTGTTTCTCATGGTTTTTCCCTCTTATTCTAATTATTTCACAAAGTGATTAATGGGAAAATATGATTAATATGGTTGTAGAAGTATAACCAATATCGGATTGCCTGCTGTCTTGGGGAGGGAGAGAGGGAGAAAAAATTGGAACTCAAAATCTTATAAAAGTGAGTGTTGAAAACTCTTTTAAAATTTAAAATAAAAGAGGTGGCTAGGTGGCTCAGTGAATAGAGCACCCTGGCCCTGGAGTCAGGAGGACCTGAATTCAAATCCAGCCTCAGACACTTAACACAACATCTAGTTGTGTGACCTTGGGCAAGTCGTTTAACCCCAATTGCCCTCCAAAAAGCAAAAAAAAAAAATTTAAAATAAAAAAAGCCCTATTGATATATTTATCCAGGTATCATTTTTTTCATCTGTGAATATGTTTTGTTTTTTAAAGTTTTTGCTTCTTTCCTCATTGATGTTTTTCATGTAACTTTTAAAATATTTAACCACCCTCCAACACCTTGAAAATAGAGTAGGATTTTACCATCCTTCTTAGCTTTTGGAAAATCAGTCTAATAGGAGCTTGTTTACATTTATACATATATGTGGGGGGGAGGTGTATGTGCGTGCCTAATTATCTAGCATTTGAAAAATAAATTATGGCTATTAACAAACATAGAATGATAAGATAGTCACTTTCATGTAACATGTCATGACCTCTCATCTTTATTGTACATAAATCCTTTTAGTTCTACTCGAGACATTTTGGCATAGCAGACAAAATGCCGGATGTGGACCAGGTAGACCTGTGTTCAGATTTTGTCACTGGTGCTTTTAATCACTGTGACCCTTGGACGAGTTACTCGACCCCTGTGAGCCTGAGGTCTCCCTTATTTGTAAAGGGAGTTATTATGAGGCTTAAATGAATGAGGACATGTAAACTGCTTTGCAGACTTCAAATAACTAAGTTTCAGTTATTATTTCTGGTCTCACTTCCCTGATTTTGCACGCCTTTTTAAATATTAGTGTAGATTTACCTCTTAAGTACATTGAACAAGTGAATTAATAATCAGAATTCCCATCCCCATCATGTAATCTCTTTCTGGACTCATCTCTTATAAAGTAGATTCTCATAATACGTCTTCCCGTGATGTCTTCTTCTGCTTACACCCTCTTTCTCTTCCTTGCCCTTAGAGACTGTGATATAGTCTACTTTCTTTCCATTTTCCTTCTCCTCGTATTTTCCTTTTTTCCCCACCTACTATCAGTTAACTAATTTGAAAAAACAAACATTTCTCATTTTTCTTTCTTTAAAGTTCACTTATGTCCCTGGTAAAAGTAAGAAGTTTGGGAATCTCCATATCCATACTCCAGTAGTTCTCCTCACAAAGTTCTGAACAATTCGTGTACATCCTAGGCTTTCAGTTCTGTTTCTTATTCTGCCAGCTTGAGAGGCCACATCTCCTGCAATTACCCATTCTTTGTATTTCACAGTAGACATTTGTTTTCCTCAGCATGTGCCACACATTCTTTACACATACACAAAGCTCTCTTGGTCCTTCCAACATCCCTGTGAGGGAGGTAAAACAGCTCCTATCCCCATTTTGCAGATGAAGAAACAGAGACCTTGGATTATATAGTTAATGACAATCCTGGTCTAGAACCGAAGTCACCTAACTAATTTCACTCTATTTTATGCTCACTCGGTTTCCTCATTTTGTAAGGATAATGGAACTGGAGGTGTTCTAAATATTAGTTTTTCCCCTAGGGACTGAATGTTCAGAGTTCTCCATTGTACCCTGCTCAGTCCCTTACTTTCTGTTTAAACTATTCTGGCAGGTGGCTTTACATCACCTTTCCTTCTAAAATTAGTCCTGTTCTTGAGGGTGGAAAAAAATCTTATTCTTTTATCACTGATGATATCCTGGTAACCTTAAGCATTGCCATGAGATATAGCTGGATGAATCCTTAAAGAGGATTAGCTAGGGGCTGATCTGACTATAGGTATAGAAAGTCTATTCCCAGAAGGTTCTGTCACCTGAAAAGTGTCAGTCTCTTTTCATTACCTTCCACTAGGATCTGGAGCTCATTCTGCTCTAGAGTAGGTTGATCTTCCTCCAGGACCCTACTTCCTCTCCCTTTCCTTTCTCCAGCACAGGTTGAACACCTTCTTGCCCTAAAGCCTCTCCTCTGACCCCAAGATACCCTGATTTTGTTTTCAAAGCATACGATATTTTTGTTGCATTTAATTATATTTTTGTATTATAAGCCCCCTTGTACAACATCGTGTGAAGCATCCCTCTGTCTCTCTTATTTCTACCTTTGGTAGAAATGTCTAACAGAGATGTTACCACCACTTAAAAAGAGTTGGCAATTTTGTTCAGAATTGAACCTAGTTATTTAGGTTCTTTCATTTACAAAGACCTTAGACTTTTTAGCATGACTGTAGACATCAGTAGATAGTCATAGAGAAGAATTCAGTGTAGAAGGGGGGAAAGACATTGTTATCTTCAACTTAAAATTATAATTTCCTAAATAAGCAAAAGGGTTAAAACAGCTGTTATTTGGAAACCCAAATTATTTCAGGCATCACTTCTATAACTGTGTTACCAATTTAGTAGTGCCTGGAAATAAAAACCCACATCACGGAATTATTTTGCCAGTTAACTGCTCCGTGAATTAAATTATGACCCTCAAGTCAGCTTTCCTCGGTGACCTCGAATCGGATTTCTGGCTGAGATTTTGGTGCAGCACGATAACCAGACAAGAGCGCAGCTTGCAGTCACCAACGTTTTCCTTAGCACTGTTTATTGTTTGTCAATATCCAGTGAGACTTTAACAGGAGTGAAAACTAAGGAGTGTCTGTCGGAATTTTTTGTCATTTGAAAGAACCAAGGGATGCAAGCTAGTGTCCTGTGTTAAATTTGTTGTCAGAGTCCTCTTCAAACCATGGCTGTGGGAAACCCCTACTAAGGTTCAGCCTGAGCTCTCCATTGCAGAGGTGGCACAAGGTGGAGAGGTGAAGTGGGCATCTGTATATGCTTCAGCTTTTAAAAGTGTTTGTAATCTTCTGGGGGAGGAGGAAGAGATCTAGCTATCTGTCTAGCTATGTATATGTGTGTGTGTGTGTGTATACATATATATCCTTTTTATATATTATAATTTTATATATATATATAAAATACATATCTACATATCTACATTTATTTATTTATAATTAAAAGGTACCATTGATTTTTTTTTCCCCAAAGTATATAACCTACCCTCTGTGTAGGCCCCACTAAAATAAGATTTTTCAGTAATACCTGGTTGAGTTTTATATTATGTTTTATTATGAGTTAAAAGATGATATAGAAATAGAGGAGGCATTATTATTAATTCTTTTTTTAGAGCAGGTTTTCAGTTTTACTCAGTAAAAGTCATCTGATTTTCATGCGTCGTGAGCTTTGGGAAAATATTTCATCCGAGCTAAGAAAGTGAACACAGATAAACTCATTTTAAGCAGGTGCATTCCACAATACATGTTTGGCATTTTTTCAGAGCATCAGCTAATATACATTTGAATGCCTCTAGTTTGTGGGAGGGCCTGTCTGTTAAATTAACTGCTCCCTTGTCAAACTGATTCTTTATCTGCATAGAAATTGGGGTGTAAGTAACTTATTCTAGAATCTTCCTTTAGAGTAGGCTGAAAGAAAGCACTCATAGTATGGAAGCAAAGCATCTTGAAAAGGGATATTTGAATTCTCATCCAGCCTTCTAATAATTATCTTAGGCCCCAAACACAGTTGGGTAAATGGGCTCGTTGGAAATCCTTAGGATAAGACAGGATTTCTAGAGGTTGTCTTTTATTCCTCTGGTGGGAGGGCTGAGGAGGGAGGGATTTGGAAACTGCCATTCTAGGGCAATATATATCTTTATGATTAAATTTCTACAGAAAAGGAGACTATGTAACTTTTTTCCTAGCAAAAGAATCTCTTTTATTGATCTGAGTTCCTCTTGCAGCAGATAGATATACTGTCTAAAAGGTTATTGCTAAGTGATATATGTTTTCCAGAGAGCAGTCTGCACAAAGAGCCATTTTCAAGGCTGAAATGAAACTTTCGTGCACTTCTGGATTGTGTAAGATGTGAACTGGTGTGTGACTGCATGCTGAGGATGTACTTAACATTTTCAAAAGGAGTCTAACTCTAAGTTTGATGCATTCAGTATTTACGCGTTATTAAATATCCTGGCTTTTTTCAGATTGTTCCAAAAACTAAGTTTTAATTAACAGGACAAAAACTTTGTATTCTCATTTTACCTATTTGCTTTGGCTACTTTCATCACAATCATCCCTGTGAATACCATTTTAAAAATTGCATTTCTCTGGGTATTTCATTTGGTGATGTTCAGGTAGACCGGGGCTGAGAAATCTCTGGTCCAATGAGGGCCATTAACCCAGAGGAAAATCTGTCAAGGGCCACAGGAAATTAAAAAGTAACTCAATTGAGTGTATATTTTTCTTTCAAAAAATAAGAGCCAAGAACACTACATTTTGTTCAGTAAGCACATCGAATACAAGGGATTAAGTGGCTTTCATAAAGTGAAAAAGACAGTTGGAAATGAGAAAATATGGTGGAAGAGAGAGGAAGGAAGAAAGAGAAATCAAGGCCGTGAGGAGATACAGACCAGCATGCCAGAGGAAGGACGCAGGAAGGAAGTGATGGCAGAGGAAAGAGAGAACTTATTTAATGGAGAGAAAGAAGCAGCATCTGTAAATTTGGAGCTAAAAGGAACCTTAAAAGTCTCCTAGTCCAGTCGCCTCATTTTACAGATGAAGAAAGTGAGACCCACTGGCCTTTCCTGAGTTTACAAACGTAGGTCACATTCCAGACCCAGTACTTTTTCCAGGCAGTTAGACTTTAAGTAGGTTTTAAGGTGAGTGTTAATAGTTGAAAACTGCTTGTTGTAGCCTTCTGTAGGCTTCAGGAGCCATTGTTACTCTCAGAAATTCTGGCTACTTACTGTTAACCCCTCAGAAGCTCTGCTCTCAATGGTATAGCCACAGCAGCCCTCAGTGGGGAAAATGATTCTATGGAACGTAGTGACTGGAGCCTGAACAATATAATTTCCCAGGGTACTTGCTTCCCACCAGATAAGGTCAAGCCTAGAGCCAGCTACAGGCTGCATGATGTGCTTGCAGAGCTGTCATTCAATCTGGATTTAAAGTCATAGTTGCATGATGGCCTTTTGCTTAATACGATGTATAAAGCTGATTGAGGGGCTGATTAGGAATTTCATAGCTTAAATCTGCTATCTTAGCCTTTAAAAAGAGGAAGACGCAGCATGTGATTTTTGCTCTTTTGCTACTATCTCTGTGATGAAAACCTAAGAGGCAGATTTTTCCTTTCATGGAAGAAAAGAGGCATTGAGAGAGAATCTACTGTGAGTAATGAAGACTGGAAGAGGAAGCTAATATTACAATGGTAGGTGAACTATTAAGACCAGTAATCAAAGTTAAAAAAAATAATTGGCTGAGAAACTTGATAAGAGAAATATCCTTTCACTGGTAGTGAAAAGTGCTTTAATTGTGTAGGGCTGTTTGGGTCATCAGCTTTAGTACCTCTCTGGTTCAAGGAACTGGTGGAGAGTGTGGCAGCCTCAGCCCTCCATCACCCCCTCTCCCTCTCAGCCCTCGTTAAGAACATTGATCTTGTGGAATTTGTTGGCTTTGTTTCCTGGAAAGAAATGTAAGCCTTACCAGAAGATGAAAACACTTAGCATCTCTGTTTAGATAATATTCAAGTTCGCTGTAATTGGCCATGGAGTGTATATTTGGAAGTGCGGGCCTTTGTGGGAGTACCTGTGCCAACACAGTCCGACTGACCACGATATATGCCATGTCCTCAGCTTCAGATACTGAGTTCCTGCTCCAGTCCATCTTTCACTCAGATGTCAGTTAATTTTCCTAAAGTGGAGATCTGACCATGTCCTCCCCTCTTCCTCCCTCCCCCCAATTATTAGTAAATTAGTAAACTCCAGTGGCTCCCAGTCACTTCCAGGACTAGATATAGAATTACTTGGCACTCAAAGGCCTGGTCTCTAGTCTCATCTCCCTTCACTCCACACCCTCCAGTGGTACTGGCCTCTTTGCCATCTTTGGATTCCGTGATTTTTGATTAGCTGTCACCTGTCCTTCCTCATCTCCTGGCTGCCCCGGCTTCCTTGGCTACTTTCAAGTACGGATCCCCCTTCGTTCTAGTGGCTTCCCTCTGATGGTTATCTTCATTTCATCCATATATCTTATTGTGTGAATATGGTCTCCCCCATTAGACTCTGACCTACTTGAGAGCACTGCCTCACCCATAGTAGGTGCTTAACAGCTTGTTGGAGTTCCCTTCAGAAATTTCCATCAGCCTGTGCATTTGGGATCACAGTGAGCCTAAGTGTCTCCATTTTAGTGAGTGGTTGTTTCAAGGAATCCAGGGATGCCTTAGATGGAATATGAATATTTGAAAGCAGTCCACTCAAGCCAAGCTTGAACCCTCCTCATTTGATGGCTGTGAATCCTTTTAAAGTTCTCTGGGCTGGGGCAGCTAGGTGGTGCAGTGAATAGAGCACAGACCCTGGAGTCAGGAGGACCTGAGTTCAAATGTGACCTCAGACACTTGACACACTTACTAGCCATGTGACCTCGGGCAAGTCACTTAACCTCCATTGCCCAGCCTCCCCTCTCCAAAAAAAAAAGTCTGAAGTTCTCTGGGCCTCCAGGTAGGAGATTATTCAGGGGACAGGTTGTGAATTAGCTTACGTCCTCTTTGGGAGAGCTGTCTGTTAACACTGATAAGGAAATTATAGACCTGGAGATTGATTAACAATGGAATCTTGATACATAGAATCATCTTTATAGCCATAAACTAGTGGTGTGCGTTTTTCCAAGTGCCGCCTGCCTAAAGGGGTTGTGGAGTGTTACCAATGAAAAGTCCCAAGAGACAGGGCTTCTGGGTAATTACAATCAATTTGTTAATTAGACTAGCTCATAATCAATAAATTGATGGTCAGTGGTTTCTCTCGCTAATCAAAGACAAAAATACGGAGAGCCTGAAAGCCTTAAATATTTTTTGAAAGGGAATGCCCCTGATGAATGAAAATCAACCCTGATTGGTCAACAGGAGGTAGGCTAGAAGTCTTCAGCTCCTCCTGCTGGGAATGTGGTTTGACCATGAGACTCAGCCACCTGAAGCAGATCTGTCTCCACCCAGACTACTCTGGTTGGTTTTCTCCTTCATGAACTGGGTCACCCTAACCTCTAATGGAGGGCTACAAGGACAGGGGCTCTTCCCACCCTTGCCTTCCCAAGAGTGAGATTCTGTCTAAACAGAAGTAAGGTCTCCTAGTGGGTGGGGTCTCACCCAAGATTGAAGAGCACGGACTTTGAGGGCCAGGATAATCTCACCAATCAGTCATGTCCTTCAGAGACTCACTTTGCTGAGACTGGACCTTAAATGAGGAAATAAAGGATAAAGGCCTGGGTCCCAATTTAATGATTAGTTAATAATACAATAGTAAAATTATTTTTCTTGTGGGATAGGCTCAGATGAGATTATATAAACTCCTCTTAATAGCTATGTAAATGAGGGCTATTATATAGTGAAATGAAGTGAATTTAGAAAACGTTATTTCTTATTTTAATTTTAACTAGCCTGCACCAAAAAAACAGTGCTAAATTATTGTCTGGGAATGGTAAGAGCTTTCTTAGCCACATTCCTTTGTTATATTCCTAAAGTTTAAAAGATAAGTTCTTTAGTTCTATCCTATTAAAAAAAATCAAGATTTGTGAAAGGAGGGCCAGCTTCTAACAAGAGCTTCTAACATCCTTTCTGATTCTGTTGCCAGTCTACTTGGAATCAGGCTTCACCTTCAAAAGAGCTCCCTGTGTCCTCTCATCAAGGTGCCTGGGCACATGCTCACCTCCTTGGGAGGAAAGTAATGGACGAAAGTCCATGTCCAGTAATCTCGTCAGATTGGTGAGGGACTCCATCAGATTGATCAGTCTGTCCTGTGCCCTTCCTTTCTGCCCCACGAGCACTCATCAGCTTCCTCACATGTAAAATGAGAGTGTTGGATTAGATGATCTCCAGAATCCCCTTCCGACCTAAATTCTTTGATATCTGTCATTGTTATCATTTAGATTATAAGCCCCCAAAGACAAGTCTCTCATATCTTAGCATCTATTAAGAACTCATATCATAGGGACGGCTGGGTGGCAGTGAATAGCCTCAGACACTTAACACTTACTAGCCGTGTGACCTTGGGCAAGTCACTTAACCCCAAATGCCCTGCCTTCCCCCCTCCAAAAAAGAAAAAAAAAGAATTCGTATCATAAATAATAATACTTGAATTCATCAAATTATATGGAAAGATTCTGGTTAATATTTGTCCAAATGTATTTTTAAAAAATCTACCCACAGAATAGTATTTTCCAAATTTCTAGTGATCACCTGTCATTAAGGATAGAAATCAATTTGAAATTATTATCGGAGCAACTTAAATCATTATTTAGCAAGGTTTATCAATCTTACTTGTTAAAATGTTGAGTGTATTGTTAGAATTGTGGAGAGGATCCTCCAGAAGTTTCTCTTTATTGCAGTTACCAGCATCTACAGAACTTTGACTGGCCATATAGAAAACCTTGTTAGTCCTTACCTTCTCAAACCTGACAGATTACTTTAAATGAGGGTAGATGGCAGATTGTGTCTGTCCTAAGATAATTCATACCCCATTTGTACTGGTTTAAGTGGGCCTGCTCACCAGTTTCAAATCTAAGAAGCTGATCTCTTACTTGCAAACTTCATTGTTTGCCTTTTTCTTTCTGCTCAGTTTGATATTTGAAATTTAGCCTCTGTGTTCTCTCCGACTTGTTCCTAGCTTTACCTCTCTGCCTGCCTTGGATCTCTGAGTGCTTGCCCAGGCCCCCTCACCTGGGCCCTGAACCTCTACCACATCTTCTGGTACGGCTTGACACTCTAGATCGCTGGCCTTGTCCACAACCTCAGGTCTGCTCAACTTCAGTACACATGCTGCTGTGACGGTTCCACCCTTTCACCAGGCCTCTGTTGTCCCTAGCGGGGGCCCAGTGCTCTAATAAAAAGGACCAGTAGGTTAGGAGGAATAAGATTTGAGTTCAGGTCCCAGCGACACACTTACTGCCTCTTGCTGCCCGTGTACCCAGAAGCATTTAATTTCAGTTCTCTGGTTAGGTTCTTCAGCCGTACAGTCAAGGAGCATTGGATGTGATGTTCTCTAAATCCTGTGACTTCATGACTCTTCATGAGGTCATAATCATAGCTCGCATTTATAGAGCACTTTAAAGTTTGCAAAGCCCTTTCCAAATAATATCTGATTTGATCCTCACAACAGCCCTGGGAGGAGCCTCTTGCTCCCTTTTGCCTCCCTGCTCCCCACCTCTTGCCCTGAGTGAGCAGAGCCTAATACTAAAGTCCATGTTACAGATGACAAAAAGGAGAGTGCGTGGCTTGCCCCGGTCAAGCTGCTAACCAAGCGTCTAAGGCTAGAGTTGAACCTGGGTCTTCCTGACTCCAGGCTCAGCACTCTTTTTGTTGCATCCCCGAGCCGCCCCTTCTTGTGTGGTTAAATGTAGCATTTGAGTTATGAACCCATGACGTTGCTTTCTAAAGCATTTTAAAATATGTGGAATGTTCTTTAGACATCAGCAAAAGAGGAACCATTTAAAATCATTAAAAACAGCCACAGGTTTTTGGAGCAGGCCTCCGGTTTCGTTGGTATAGAGACCTCTCGGAGGGAAAACTCCGCCTACCAGTGCGTGTCTGCGAGTGTTTTAGAGAACTGGCTGGGGCGCTGAGAGCGGAATCACAAAGACTGTGTGTGTGTGTTAGAGAGGGGCTGAGTGAGCAAACATTTGTTAAGCACTTACTGTGTGCACACATAAAAGCAAGGAGAACAGTCCCTGCCCTCGAGGAATAGGAAGACCAGTGTAAAGGGAAGCTGGAAAGCCAGAGCAGGGAAGAGAGAAGGAGGGGAAAGATGCCCATGACCAGAGTGCCTGGGAAACTGCAGGAAGTGGTCTGATTCCTGACCAGGTGAGGCGAAAGACACCTGTCAGGGACTGAATTATATGAAAATCATGCTGACTTGCACAAAAGTCAGGAGAAGGCAAGTTTAACATGTGAACTGGAAAAATAAAGCAAATAAAATTAAATGTGTAGGAACAAAAGACAGTACTATTGTTAAAAATCTAGGGGAAAAATCCATAAAAGATCTTCCCCACTGCTTCATCATGATGTGGAAATGAACCCAGATTCTTCACAGTTCTTGTGCTCAGCTCAAGCTCTGTTAGGTCCTCCTGTGCTAGAAAGGCTTTGAGCACAGCCCTGCAGTAGACTATTTTGACTTCCGTGCTTTTTAGATCACCTACAGTTTGAATTCTTCAGAAATTACAGCGTTCCATGATATGCAGCCATCCAGCATCAGACCTGATTTCGGTAAAAAACAAGAGGGAACCAGCAGTTCTGTCATTTAGAACTTGCAAAATCTCCCAGTGAGTGACAGTGATTTAGTCTAACAGCAGTGTATGGAAACTCAGCCACACACAAATCAGTAGACGCAAACCAGCTCAGGAACTGAAAGAGTGCAGATCTGGGGATGTTGTGCAGACTTCTCCCTGGATCACACCACTTTGGAAGCCCCCAGACTGAGCTGTGAAAGCAGTAGGATAAAAAAAAACAAGAAATACAGATCAAACATGCCCCTCTTCCTCCCTTTTGCCTCCCTGCTCCTCACCTCCTGCCCTGAACGAGCAGAGCCTAATACTAAAGTCCAGAGTCGAGAAATAGGCTCAAAAAATGGACAAAAAGAACAACAAAACAAGAAACCCCAAAACCCTGACCGCAGTGACAAGGAAGCCCAAGATACAAGCACAGAAGACAATGACTTAGAACATGTACAAGCAAAACCTCAAAGAACAGTTCCGACTGACTACAGGAATTCCTGGAAGAGCTGTTTGTTGTTGTTGTTGCTTTTAATCAGAAAAGAAGGGAAAAGAACTAAGAACCATCAAAGAGAATCGGGAAAAGAGAATTGTTTGGCAGAAAGGGGGATAAAACTTCACTGAAGAAAATGACTCCTTAAAAATTAGAATTGGCCAAGTGGAAGCTAATGATTCCCTAAGACAGCAAAAAAAATTAAAACAAGTGATCTTTGAGTCTGACCATTCAGCCAGTTGTGCATTCATCGGATTAAGTTTTCATCTAATCCATATCTCTTCATCTTCTCTACAATATGAAATACTTTATCATAAGTGTTGTTGAAATCTAGGCAAGCTTTTCCTATAACTTGCCATTTATTTACTGGTTTTGTCATGCTATCAGAAAAGGAAATGAGGTTAAACTAGGATGACCTTATTCTTGATGAAGCCATGATAGCTCATTGTAATCACAGCTTTCCTATCTAAACATTTACCAGTGATCTCTTTAAGAGATCCTAGACCCTATCTACAGTTTGTATGGAAATCAAAGGTGAGTTCACATTATGACTGTGGGTGACAATGAAAAGGATAATATCGGTATTCCCAGAAGTTTACCAGATGCTTTTGAGGAAACATCTCGTGGCCTGTTTGGACCCCACAGAATGTAGAAGCACAAAATATGTGTTCAAAGTTCTTATTTTGTTGGTTTCATAGTAGAAAAAAAAAGTTTCTATGCATGTGAAACCCAGGAAACAGGCTGGCCTGCATAATGCCTCAAAGTATCCTTTGTAAGTATAGGGTCTGTTCAGGTTCTGGGTTAGAGGATTTATTTAATTGCTTCCTGACAATACCCAAGAGTTGTGCTGCCTGTGATTGTCCTTGCCGCAGAAAAGGATGTTTGTTGTGTTGGATACCAGTAAAAAAGGCAAGAGGCAAAGCTGGCTTTTAACATTCATTTTTTTATTTCTGTAAAAGAACAGAACTCCTTCCTTAAATTCACTGCAGGATGCAACTGTAGGAGCTTGAAAGGAATAAAAAACACTTACATTCCAATGCATTGGCCCCTGGCATTCATAACATTTCAGCTAAATTAGAGAATGGAGAACAAAGAGGAGTCAAAGATAGCTTCAGAGTTTTAAAATTTGGGGATAATGGTGTCAGTCCAGGTGAGGAAGTTGCCTGTGTCAGCATTTGGGGGTGGAAAAATGATGAGTTACTAACAGTTTGTGCTGGTTATCTGTAAGAGAGTGAGCTTTTGTAGAAAGAGCCTTGGACTTAGAGTTAGAAGAACTGGATTTTAATTATGGCCATTTACTTCCTAGTGAATTGTCTAGGGAAGTCCCTTCATCTCTCTGAGCCCTCTGTTTTTTCATCCGTGAAACAGAATAATAGCCCTATCTACATCATAGGGTTGTTGTGAGGAGAACAGGTTGTAAACCTTAAGGCACTATGTAAATGTGAATTATTTTAGATGACTTGAGCTTTAAAATAATCCTAATGACAGTTTTTGGAAACACCACAGGTTGGTGGTGTCATTCCCTTAAAAGCTACTTTGTCACTAACAGTAAACCGTGGAAAGGCGGGAGCCTTTCCAAAATGAAGAGTTAGAAACCTCAGAGGTTACCTAGTCCAAGTCCTTCATTTGCCGATGATAAAAGCAGCACCCAGAGCAGTTGTGACTCACCTTGGGATTCCAGGGCTAGTGCTGCTGAGAAATAGTGGTGTTTTGTCTAGAGCAAAAACAGTTTTTTTGAAAATGAGGGGGGAGGACAGATTCCAAAAGTATTCCCTTCAACTTCTTTTGGAAATGAAAATTATTTGCTTTTAAAGAACACACGCCTGCGTTTTCTGCTTGAAGATGGCAGTTATTTAAGTTATTGTTGGTGGTAGTCACAACGTAGAACATTGTGTGGCACACTCGAATTTCCACATGTACAGGTGACAATTTAATGCCCAAAGGAAGAATTAAAGTCCCTTACATAACCATAGACTCTTAAGTTGGAAGGGCCCTTCCAAACCACCTAATCCAGCTAGCCAGCCAGCACAGTTCCTGGCAGATGGAGAGATGGAGGGTCATCCAGCCTCTGCCTGAATCATTTCATAAGCTGGGAGCTCATTACTTCAGAAGGCAGCACTTTCCATTTTTAGAAAATTCTTCCTTTGCTCAAATCGTCTTCAAAGCAATTCAGAAGGAGTATCTTCTTTCTTCTACATGCAAGTCCTTCAGGTGTTGAAAATAGCTGTCGTCTTTCCTTTTTAAGTCTCCTCTAGGCCCTTCACCATTCTAGTTACTCTCTTTTGGGTTGGATAGTTGATCAGTGTTCCTTTGAAAGTGTCACTCCCAAAGCTCCAAATAGGGTCTGACCCGAGCAGCGGAGGAGGCTGTCAGTACTCGAACCCAAGACACTAGGGCGTTCTGCCTGAGACTGCATTAGCTTGTTTTGCTACATCACAGTGTTGACTCAGCCAAAACACCAAGATCTTTTTTTTTTAACCTGAATTACCCGAACTGCTGCCAGGACAGATCGTCCTTGTCCCGTACAGTTCATTCTTAACCCAATTATGGCATTTTAGGTTTATCATTGTTAAATGTCATTCATTTGGTTTTGGCCCAGTATTCCAAATATCTTGAATGTTGATTCTGTTGTTGATGCAGTTAGCTTTCTCTCATCTGCACGTTTTTGAGAATAACCGTGTTGAACTTCTGTCTGACCCAACAGTATCATGTGTGTGGAAGTCAGCGACCTTTTAGGGGCAGCTTTCTCTAGGGACCCAGGATGAAATTTTATCAAGGGCTTCAGAGCAAACAGGTTTTCGTACTTTGCCCGAGTTCATCTTAGTGTTCTAATGGCTGGTTGTGAAGTTCTTGTAGACTTTTTTTTTGTTTCATTATTAGTGGCAGCTCAAAGGGTAACTTTTAAAAGCTGTTTTGGGATCCTAGAAAGAGAAACCAAGGGATAAAGTTCCCCAGCATTGACTGAAGTACTTAAGGGAAGTTTTCATCATAATCTCCGGTATTTCAGATAGGACTTAAACCTTTGAAGTACCTACACATGTTCCTGTAGACTTTGAAAGATTTCACATCTTACCTTATCCCCTCCCCCACTTGTAATTTGGTCCTAATGAATCTAGATACAATACAAGAAAACGCAGAATAAACTCAAGAAACCAAACTGTTAATGTTAGGTTTAGGCGTCCGCCTCATTCACTTTTGGAGAACAGTCTCCAAACCAGATGCCTGTGGTGTGGTGCACATGCCCTCTTTCCACCCTCTCTAATAGAAGAGCAGAAGGGAGGGGAAGAGGAACTCCTGCTTTTGACAGCATGAAATTCTTATTATTTTTAGAGAATAGTAACTATGAACAATGAGACTCATTGTCAGAGCAATTTAGTTAATAGATATGTAAATGACTAGTTATTTCGTTGTGTAGGTGGAGAACTGCATGGAGACTTTCTTAGGAAGAACCTAAGCATCATAAGAGTGATATTAATGTTACAAACCCAGAGGTCAGAAAGGAGCATGAATTTATCATATAAGTGTATATCGTATGCGTAGTGAGACTCAGACTGTCTGTCCACTTTTTCATTAAGATTTATTCTTTTTTTTCCCCCCAAAGGATATTAAGATAAATCTTTATTTTTCATAGAGTCTCATCCTGCCCTTCATGCTCAAGTGTGGGAAAACCCAGGTTATTAAAGTTCAGGAAGAGCGATGCCCGTTACTCGTAATTTTCTATCAAAAATAAAATATGACTTTACCACAAGGGTGGCCCAGGGACGATCCATGGAGAGACGTCAGCCTGTGAGCTTGGATGGGGAAAAAATTGCATCTTTATCTTCACTGAACTTTGATTTCCTTTACAAGCCTATACACGTTATACGTTCAGAAACATTCTGAGAAAGGGTCCCTCAGCTTTGTCAGACTGCCAGAGGGTCTGTGCCTCAGAAAAGGTATGAAACACTGTAGCAGTTTATCTCGTGTGTGTCTGTCTGTCTGTCTCCAAGACCCTTCCTTGGGCATCTGGGGAGACAGCGTTCCTGTTTGTATAGACCCCATGAATTGCAGGGGTCGCGGGTGGCACTCTGGTAAGTGTGCTGCTCATGCACGCATGAACGCATCCAAAGGAAGGAAACCCTGGCAGGCAGCAAGCAGGTTACTGGTTACTGAAGGAGTTAAGTCTGGACATTATAGCCAAGATGTAGACCCTCATGGCTTAGAACGGAGTACGAGCAGGCCGTGAGAAAAGGCCCATTAATGGGCTTGTCCCCAGGTGGTCTCCTTGCTCCATGCAGAGCCGCATTTAGCCATCATTTTGATCATCCCACTGCCTTTCTCTCCTGTGATTCCCAGTTGTCATACAAATCAAATCAAACTCCTAAGAGTGCTTTTAAGAGCCTTACTCCATCCCACTCGTAACTTGCCTGCATTTGTCTTGAGCTCTGGCACATGCTGTGGTTCCCCCCCGCCAGGCCCAGCCTCCCCTGCCTTACAGACAGCGTTTAGAAGGTCTTTTCTCGTTCCATCTAGCGGCTAGCCCGTCACTTTCCTGGGCGCTTGGCACAACACTTATTGGTTACATAGTATCCTTGTGCTGGTCTTTTGTGGATTTCCTCCTTGTTCTTGCATTGCTTCAGTCTCCTTAGCCTGTAAGCTCCTCGAGGGCAGGAAACCTTGCTGTGACTCCATACACAGTAGGTACTCAGTGGATGGTAGATAATACCTTTGAAGTTGTGCAGTACCACTTTTTAACATATTGTGAACAGCTAAATTTTTAATGTGGGATTTTTTTTCCTCTCTCAAACAGGTGCAGAGTGAAGACAGTGTCCTTCTGTTCGTGATTGCCTGGACAATCACTGAGATCATTCGCTACTCCTTTTATACATTTAGTCTACTAAACCATCTGCCTTATATCATCAAATGGGCCAGGTAAGAAGCTCGTTGAGTCCTCGCTGCCACAGTCACCCTATTCCTCCTTTCCGTATCATTTCCTGATATTGCCTCCTGAGGACAGAAGGAAGTGATGAGCAGAATCAGAGAAGGATCTGGTCTGGGCTGTCTCTCTCAGGTCAGACACTGTGTCTTTTTGTTACTGAGCCCCCCACAGCCTCTATTATGCTACTTCCTACAGGGTAGATGCTCAAAGGTTTTATTTCATGAATAAGGAAATCACTGTTCTGGTTTAGATTCGGGAGACCTAGGTTCAAATCCTGCTTCTGACAGTACTTGCTGTGTGACCATGGAAAAGTCACATAAACTCTCACAACCTTAGTTAATGCATCTGTAAAATGGCAGCATTGACACTTAGCTCACCCACCCTCCAGGGTTGTGGGAAGGAAGGCACTTGGTAAACCTTGAAGCTCTGTAAATGTTTGCTGTTAGTCTAGTACCTTGCAGCTTCCCTGGGAAGAATGTTCCAAATTAACATTATACAAACTAAAATAACAGCCAGTAGAAGAAACTATTCAGGTCTCGAGTTGTACCTTGTGTCCTGTGAATATATGCTAGGGATCCGTCGATGGTTTCAACAAGATCTCTTAAAAAAAAGTTATTGATGATGGTGTTGAGAGTTAAAGGTGGTTTAGATTCTTTAATGAGACTTCCTAAGTCTAGATGATATTAAATAAATTACTTATCAAAAAAGTAGGTGCCTGTGTCAGAGGCTTCTAAGTATTCATGTGAATTTTTCATAAGATTTTCACATTCCCATTCACTTCAGGGATGAGATGTAATTCTTCCCTTACTAAGCTTCTGAGAAAAGTTGGCATTTTTCAGTAACATTTTCAGTTTCTTAAATTTATCAAAATTCATGGTTGATTGTCAATCATTTGGGCAGCTACTTTCAGCTGAATCTGAAGATCTCTTCTAAGCTTAGTAAATCTGAATCTTTAATTGTCAGAGGGAAACTGAGGAACCAAGACAAGTATTTGGCTTACCTTGTTGATTATACTAGAAACTAAGCTGTGACTCCATCTGCTTTGCAATGACCTCTCTGAGCCTCATTCTCAAGTCTTTAAAATGAGGAAGGGAATATTGCAGCACCTACCTCCCAGAGTCATTGTGAGGAAAGCACTTTTTAAACCATGAAATCCTTTTATAAACATGAACTATTATCAGGGGAGCCAAATCAGCAAGCATTTATTAAGTGCCTTGTGTGTGCACTGTGCAGAGAAAGCCCTAGGGGTGCAAAGTAAGGCAGAAGATAGTCCCTGCTCTCAAGGAGCTCACCGTCTAATGGTGGAGATAACACACAAGCAGCTGGGTGCAAACAAGATTGAGACAGGATAAGTTGGAGGGAGTCTCGGAAGGAAGGCGCTAAGGTTAAGGAGGCATGGGAGAGGTTTCTTGCTGAAGGCGGGAGTTTAGCCGAGACTTGAGGAAGCCAGGAGGCAGAGAAGTTGAGATCATTATTATTTCTAATGTTTTTGTGATTTTTGTGAAGAAATTTGTCTTTCACTTTTAATTTGAGATACTGTGTAGTAATGGATGCCTTTTGAGGCTGGTCAGGAGTATTCCCCCTAAAATATTTCCGTTATTAGTCCTTTTTCAAAATTTGGCTCTTAAAATTGAAATCAAATTGAAGGAAAATAGTGGGGAAACAGAAGAATCTATAAATACTGTCATTAGAGGGTTTTTTTGGGGGGGGGGTTGGGTTTTTTTTTTTTTTAAGAATCAGTCCACATTTGAAGGATGGGAGTAAGTTTTTTTAAAAGCTTATGTACTGATAGCTTTTGTTTTTATATCATTTTCATTCCCAAGTATATCTTTTCTTTCTTACTTGCTATCCTTTATAGACCAGAATAAAAGAAAAAGAAAATAATCAGCCCAGCAAAGTGCACCATTACACTGATCAAGTCTGACAATCCAAGCAGTCCCCCAACTCTGCAAAGAAGGGAGGGAAGTGCCTTTTCTCTTTGGGAGGAATCAAGCTTGGTGTTATAACTCTACTTGGGGGTTTTTGTTGTCGTCTTTCCATTTACATTATTGTGGTAGTTCTGAAGGGCCCCTGGGTGGCAGAGTGGATAGAGTGCCAGGCTTGGAATCATGAAGACCTGAGTTCAAATTTGATCTCAGATACTCGCTGTGAGGACTTGGGCAAGTCACTTAACCCTGTTTGCCCCAGTTTCTTCACTGGTAAAACGTCCTGGAGAAGAAAATGACAAACCACTCCAATATCTTTGCCATGGAAACCCCAAACGGGGTTACAGAGAGTCAGATGTAACTGAAACAGTTACAGCAACAAAGTCATTTTGTGCATTGTTTTTCTGAGTCTTGAGGGGTGCTCTGCATCAGTTCATGTAAGTCTTCCCTGTGCTTTTCTGAATTCTACATAGTGTGTCTTAACATTACATGCATATACCCTAGTATGTTGATAGGAGTGAGCTGACTAACTCATAAGCCCTATACCTCTTCAGTAAATACTTTTTTGTTATTTATTTTATTTTAGGTACACGCTTTTCATCGTACTGTACCCAATGGGAGTATCGGGCGAATTACTCACAATATATGCTGCTTTGCCCTTCGTCAGACAAGCCAGTTTATATTCCATTAGCTTACCTAACAAATACAATTTCTCCTTTGACTACTATGCATTCCTCATTCTGATTATGATCTCTTATATTCCACGTAAGTAAACCATAACATGTGTGTTTCTGTAAATGTTATTGTCTAGACAGTAACTGGATATAATTAAATTAGAGTGTTTTTACATGAAGATAAAATAAATTACTAGGTAGCATCTATAATCTACGAGGAAAATTATCCATTTTAACTGAATATTTTCCACTAAAAGGAATTAGTTATGGTCATGCTTAAATCTGAATTCACCTTTCTTGATATCATTGCCTTCAAAACACCACCAAACGGGGAATATTATAACCAGTGTTAAACATCCAGACAACGATCAGAGATGCCGACAGGAAAAGTCAGAAGGGCGTTGGAAGTGGCCTCATCCTTCCACAAGTTGTGCTTCTCTTTCCATTTATTATTCCACAAGATTTTGCTTTGAATCTTGGGAGGGAAAAAGTTGGAAGCCATTATTTCCTTTGGAGATGAGAGGGTAATTTTTAAAGAATGAAAACAAATTTCTTTTTCTCCCTCCCCATTTTCTTTCTTTTTGGAAATAAGAAACAACAAAGAATCGTTAACTGGAATTTTCCAAATTCAGGGTTTTAAAGGGCTTTTTTTTCTATAATTGTTTTTTAAGAGAACAACACACGTTTTAAATATGTGGAGAGCCAATTAGTCATCGCTTTAATATTTCAGGTTTTAAAGCCTCAAACTTAGCATTACTGTGGGCTGCTGTTGTTGCAGAGATACTTTGATGAGTAAATACACCTTTGTGTTCGATACTTCTCAAAAGAATCCTATTTGCCAGGGCAGAGTATTCAGACAGATCAAGGTAGATAGAGAAGCTCTGCTGTGTCAGACACAGGGAGCCCAGCTCTTTTAGCTGTGGCACTCATAAAAGCCCTCCCCAGATAAGTCTGGACTTTGTGCGCCCTGCTGTCCGGGAACTCCGGCCACCAGAACCTCCCTTTCCCCCCGCTGCCTCTGCCCATTTCCTTGCTTCCACAGGTAGGTAGAGTCAGGGAGGCCTGAGTTCAGCTCTGACCTCAAGACACTGGGCAGGTACTTAGCTACTGTCTGCCTCAGTTTCCTCAGCTGTAAAATCATGACAGCACCTACCTCCCAGTATTGCTGTCAGGACCAAATGAAAAAATATTTCTAAAGCACTTCACACAATGCTTGACCCATAATGTAAATGATTATTCCCTTCTGCCCCCCACTGCAAATGGTGATGTCACCTGGGATCCCAGCCCCAGGCCCTGCTTGTCTCTTGGACGTGAGGCTGGTTCAAGTTGGAATCTGCAGGAGTGGAAACCTCATAGCCATTTCCTTTCCCCACCCTTACTCTTCCAGCTCCTCCCTCTCAGCCCCAGCACTGTCTGGGGAAAAACATCTCCAGTGTTCTTCTCTGGGACTGAAAGATGATGCCACATCAGGACTCTGAAGGGTGGTTGAGGCCCAGCTTCGACACTGGCTGCCGGACCTTAAGTCGCAGCGTCTCTCTAGGCTTCAGTTTCCTCTGCTCTACAGAGGGGGCAGGGAGTTGGATTGAATGGCCTCTAAAGCATCTCTCACTATAATCTGAATCGTCTCCCCTTTCCTAGGGGCCCCTGCTACTCCATTGGCAAAGCCTCTGAAATAGAACTGAATCCGTCTCAGTCCTTGCTGTATCCACAGGAACCACCATCATCATCTCTCTGCACAATTTCTTTTTCTGTTGAAGAGTTAAAGTACACGGGGAGGGGGGCACCAGAAGGGAGCAGGGAGCCTTTCATTCCCTCCCCACTTTATTATGTATTTTTGCCAGCAGTTTAAAAACAAAACAAAACTCAGACCATAGCAGGTTCTGACCTTATTTGGAGGCCTGTCAGCAGGGAGGCTGGTTGTGAAATGGCATTGCTTCAGGAGTAAATGAGAGTGGGAAGCACGGGAGGGAACCTTTTCTTCCCTTCATAGCCTAGCGTTGCTAGCAGTAAAAACCCTTAGAAATAGAATCCCCATTGGGTTCTATACCTGCTCTGGGGACTTTGGGGTAGGGGAGGAATTCTGAGTCTGCATTGTGTTCAGTAGTATACCACTGAGGAGAGAAACCATCCTCAGGAACTCCATGTGATGGCAGGGAAAAGGGAAGCTTGCAGGTCAAGACCAGGGGCCCTCCAGAAAAAAAGTAATGACAAGAATCCAGCCTTAACCAAAAAGTGTCACTGAAAATTCATACAGGAAGGCGACCACAGACTCTGCTTTCCCCTCTGTCTTCTCATCCTCAGTCTCCTAAAATTCCTGTCTTTGCTCTGTAACCAACTGTCTGCTTTCCCAGGCCCCCAGGATCTCTGGGAGCCACTGACAAGAACTTGGAACTGGCGGGATCCGTGTTCCCACCAATCATCTGCAGTCTAGCTCCCAGGGCCAAGAAGGGTCAAAAGTATTTCTGAAATTCTAAGGGGAGACTCCAAATACATTTTCCCATAGAAGCATTGCTGTACGTGGTAGTCAGGTTCTCTTAGTGCCCCTGGTATTAGTACTCTGTGTAAGGCTTAGATGGGCTTTTGTGGGCTGGCCTAGAGGCTGGCCATCGTTGAGAGTTCTGGGAAAATACCAGCCAGTTTGTAAATTAACTTTTGGCACATATTCCATTCTTAAGTTGAGAATTGTCTGTAATTGATTTGCTCTTACTCACCACAAAGCATGCAGCATGCTGTGATACCTGTTTCTCTTTGTGTCCATCTGCAATCAGTGACGCATTCAGGGCCACACTTGAGGACCTAGAGGGTGCCTTAGAGCTGCAGCTTCCTCACCCCTGGAACCTTTCAGTTCATAGTCTTTACAGTAGGTAATAGCACAAATCCAGTTTAAACTCATGCAACATTTCATCCTTCATTTAGCACGGAAGCTTTACAAACTGAGGCTTTCAATGAGTCACAAGTTAGAAATGGCAAGTTTGTCTGCCCTGAACGCAGCGTTTCATACTCCTGTGCGAAGCGTACCGATCTCAGTCCCAGGCCAGTTTGAAGAAATGCTCAGCGAGGCGGCTCTACACGACAAAGCCAGCTTGGCATTTATTTTTCGTTACGTTCTTGGCCTGCCTTGCTCGTTGGCGACAGAACCAGGATAACAAAAAGATGAGCTTTTTTCAGGTGTAAAACAGAATTGGTTTGGGGGTCTGTGAGATGGAGTGTAGCAGGGAAGAGTAGCAGCAGATTTTAAAATGTTTACATAAATAATACAAAATGAGAGTTTTATTTTTTAAATAAGCTTTTTGATATCTTGTCTAATCACCTCGTCTAGAAAGTAATTTCTTTTATAAGACTGAATGAAAAGGGGGAGGTAGGGAGTCAGCTGAGCAGAGCTAACCGCATATCCCCCCGACGTGACCACATCTGCAGCCTTTCAGAGCCGCGGCCCCAGCTCCGTCATGATGGGCGACAGCGCTCAGGTTGGAGCGTTTGGGTCGCGTTCTTTGTATTTTCATTCTTGTGGCCATGGTTTATGTTGCTTTCCAGCTTCTGCGGCCTTCGTTTTTCATCAGTCCTGTGAGTTTTCCCTGCTGGAAGATGGTCGTCATCATTTCCCACAACACACTAACGTTCTGTTACATCCACGTCCCGCAGCCTGTTCAGCCGTTCCCCGGCTGACAGGCATTTCTTTTGTTCTTAGTTCCCACTAGCACAGAAAGTGTTGCTCTAAGTGTTGTTTCTGTGCGTGGGCCTGTTCTTTTTGTCACTGAACTCTTTGGGGTAGATGAAATTAGAATTTACATTTGGGGGGAAAATTGACTTAATCTATACCAACAGACAACATTGGGGTGGGGGGGGGCCATCCCAAACGATTTTCTTAATAAAGTAAAACATCTTTTCATCGTGTTTTTGGATCACAGATTTAGAACTAGTAGGGGCCCCCAAAGGGAATCTAATCCAATCCTCTCATTTCACACACAGATTTCTTGTTGATTTTGCTACAAAGTTTGGAAAGCTAACCTTCTGAAAAGGAGAAAAACCATAATTCGTCTTAGTTGGGCATTAGACCAGTCCCTTCATATAAGCCTTGATTTTTATGGTTGTGAGGAACTTTGGAAGTAAATCAGCCCAGTTTCCTACCCTATGCAGGAATTTCTTCATACAATATCCCTAACAAATGATCATCCAGTCTGTGGTTGAGTTACTTCAGTGACAGACATTCACAACCTTACAAAGCCACCCTTTCCATTGTCGGGCATCTCTGATGGTTAGGGATTTCCTCAGTGTAAGGTATAAAGGATGTTTCCCATATGCTCAAGGGCTATAAAACTGCATATCCTTCGATTCAGCATCACCATTACGAGGTCTGAACCCCAGAGAGATCAGAGAAAAAGGTGGTGGCAAAGAATTGGAAATTGAGGAGATAGCCGATAGCTGGGGAATGGCTGAACAAGTCGTAGGTGTGATTGTGATGGAATACTATTGTACTATGGGAAATGTAGGAGGGCTAAAGGCAATTGAGTATCTGTACCAAAATTGGCATCAGGAGGGTGAGCCCTAGAGAGCTGAGGGCCGCCAGACCTAAGGAGAGGCAAACTGGGCTGGGCTGGGAAACTGGAGCAGGTTAAGTATTCTTGCTTCTTTGTATTGGGATTATTGGGATCAGTCCTTGGAGATCAGCCCTTCCAAACTGGGGAGACCTAGCCTCTCCCCTCCCCTGCACCCCATTCTATCATCACTCTCTTCTCTTCCTTCAGTTGTTTCTCTCATGGTTTCTGAACACACACCAGCCTACTGGTCTTGTTTATCTAAGCTCAGCATTCTTGTTTGTTGCCTTTATGTTAATTGATACTCCCAGATTTGGATCATCTGCACATTTGATAAGCATTTCTTCAGTATCTTTGTGCAAGCCATTAATAAAAAATGTATGTAGGATGGTAGTACTAAAGACATTTCCCCACTGGAGACTTCCCTTCAGGGTAGCTCAGAACTAGTAATATTCTTTGATATAATCATTCTACCTGAAATAAGAATCCCTACCTTTCATCATTTTTGTCCACAAGGATATCATTGGAGACTTTGTCAAATGCTTTGCCTTTTGGTCATAATATCATAGGAGGCAGCTGGGTGACTTAGAGGATAGAGCCTAGAGTCAAAAGAACTGAGTTCAAATTCAGCCTTAGGCACTTATCAGCTATGTGACCCTGAGCAAGTCACTTAACCTCTGTTTGCCATTGGAGTTGGAAATGGCAAACCACTCCAGTATCTTTGCCAAGAAAACCCCATACAGGGTCACAAGAGTTGGACATGACTGAAAAACAACACACAACAATGTAATACCGTGTTGAAAGAGAGTTCTGATGTCCTCAAGACAACAGTTTGTAGTGGCTTTATGCGGCAGTGGGCGGCACAGAGGACAGAGTGCTGGACTTGGAGTCAGGAAGCTCTGAGCCCAGCCAGGCTCCCTCAAGCATGTACTAGCTGTGTGGCGCTGAGGTAGTGGTGGGGGCGGGCATTCAGATGAGAAGCTCTGCTGTGGGGGCTGCTCATCCACCCTGGATGTCCACCAGCTTCACCCAGCTCTCACCCGGCTGCATGAAGCTGTGGTTTGTAGAGGTGACCTCTGCAGACAAGCTAAGCCAGGTGGAGGATGACCAACCCCCAGACTCCTCAGTGTGCCGGGGGTGTTTACCCTGAGCATGTGAAGACTTACCTGGGTGGGAAGGATGGGTAGGCGGGTGCACAGTTTGTGCCAACGGCCCTGAAGGGGGCACAGGGGAGAACTCAGAGCTCAGTCGGACATCAGAGACACCAAGATCATCCGCTCTTCTGGCTCGTCACCAGTTGTCCTGAATGTTGTCTTGCCACCAGAGGAGGGAGGCCGAAGACTCTGTTCTGCCTCACTTAAATCCTATTCATGCACGAGTCAAGACATCACTCCATGATGTCACTGGTCCTCCTTGAAAATACAGGGCAGACCGCAGCTAGCTATGTGACCCTGGGCAAGTCATTTCATCCTCAGTTTTCTCAGCTGTAAAACAAGAGAGTTGGACTCAGTGGGCGCTGAGGTCCCGTCCAGCTCTAAATCTATGGTCCTATGGGCTCTTTGATCCTTTTCCAGGATGGTGACTAAAAGGTTAGAGTCCATTTTTCTGTCATTGTAACTTGGAATATAATCACATCTGAAAGTCGCTGGGAACCAAGTCCCCTGTCAAGTCAGCCATCCTAAATCCCGTGTAGCCTTGTTGACATGGGTTGTGTCAGATAATTCAGCAACAGCGTTCCTGTAAAGATAGACTTGTGGAAGACTACACGCCAGAAAAAAGACTCAGACAAAAAATTAAAAGTAAAAAAGGCCAAACCTTAACAAAATTGTGAAGTCATAGAAGTTTGCTCTCAGTTTCCCCCTTTTTCTCCATCAGCCTTCCCACTTTTTAACTGCTCCCCCCAGACATTTGCAGTCAATTGGTTGATTATATTTAATGGGAATAAGTTAGTCAATATTTTGTTTTGCATTTTCAGATCTTTTATCTCTAGATTTATACCTGTTTTTGGAACAAAATGTTTTGTTCCCTCCTAAAGTAATTTCAGGCATCATCAGCTGAGATCATGTTTTGGTTAGGGAAGACCCTGATATAAGAATGAGGCCTCCTTTACCTGCCCAAAGTTAAATCTGACTTAGTGCCTTTCAGGGGGACTTGTGACCCCTGTGGGCTTGCTGCTCTGGAGAAAATCCATTGGGGCTGACCCAAATGTATCAGCTAGAAGGGTATCCCAGAAGCTTCCTGAAGCAGGGAAGCTTATGGTACCTAAAGTCCTTTTAAGGCCTAGAGCCTGCCCTGTCCTAGCCTGGCTCTTCCAGACAGGCACGCGCCTTCCACACCTTTTCCTTACTCCTTTCCCCTAGTGACCCATCTCTCCCTATCCCTGTCTTCTGTCCCCAAGACTGCCATGTGTATATTTTATCTTCTCTGCCACATTCAACGTTATTTTAGATAATTTTGCATCATTTTGGCCTCATAATCCTCTTTGTTTTCTACCATCCTAGAATGCATTCCTTGCTTTCTATGCTATTTCTTCTTCTGGAAATAGAGTTTCTGACAAAGAAGCATGACCTTGGAATGCATCTTCTTCCATAACAGAGAGCCCTTCATTTTTCGCTGAATGTATTACCTCACACCTGCCTTCTTGAAGCTCATTTACCACATTTCTGCCCACTCACACAGAGCATCTTGCAGTAATTTATCCTCATCGGCTTGACATTTCATTACCCAAAAGAGCTTAGTGTCATCTACCAACCTGAAGATTTTACTTTGCAATCCCTCTTTAGTTATAAAACAGTGAAATAAAGCTGGTCTCAGTACCAGTCCCTGGGAGATTCTACTGTTTCAGCTTCTCCACCTGGAAGAGTACCTTTGTCCCTTTATTTCCTGTCTCTAAAACACTAGTTTCCTGTCCTTGATCCAGTTGTCCCCCCCAGTGCCTGAATTTTTAAATTTTGTCTTGGGTATGGAGTGATTATTGTGCAAGTTCAAATAAATGTCTTAGCTTCTCCTTATCTACATGCTTTTTTTTTTAACCTCCTCAGAGAGTTTTAATGGATCGATCAGATCTTATTTTCTGTTAGAGAAAATGTTACCTTTCACCCCGCCCTGCAGAGTTTTGATTTCTTAAATATTCTGTCGTCTTGCCTTTTATTATGGCTTCTAGTGGTTTCCTGCGACTCCTGTCCAGAGTCCCCAAAGCTGCTTTGCTTATGGATGGGAGTTACATTGACAAAACTCTGATCATTTGTGATGAGAGGTGCCTTTGAACCTCCCAGTGCACAGTTATATCCTTGAGTCCCTTCAGAACTCTTGGCACCATGCTCTCTCATCCTGGGGTTGTATCTAAATGTTCGTATACTTCCTCAGCGTCGTCTAGGCCCTCTTGTGCCTTTACTAATACGCTTGGCCTGTCTTTTATCAGAAGAATTTGGGACTGGCTCTCTTCATTTTCAGTTTATACCACACCGGTGATATTTTTGTGGCTTGCTTTCTTCTTTACACTTTTGGAAAAGATTCAGTACTTTAATTCAGTAAACATTTATCAAGTATCTCCTTGTGCCAGGTACTGTGCTAATAAGCACTGGGATACACATACTGCCCTCAAGGAGCTTGCCATCTGATGGGAGAAGACAGTATGTTAAAGATTTTAGGAGGAAGGGCGGACAGTGGGGGAGGCTTGACAAGGGCTCATCATGTTCCCTAGGGTTTAAAGCAAGCGGAGGCACAGTGGAAAGTGGAGAGTTAGCTGCCTTTTGCCCACACATGTAGGCCCAGGATGCAGTCCTCAGCTAACTGAATACAGACTAAGGTCATCGAAAAGTGAGGTTGTCCTCAGCATCAGTGTTGAGACATTTTGCTTTGAGAAGCCTTCCTCTCTGTTTTCCCTCTCTCCTGTCACAAATTGCAAGAGATTTCAAGCCGTTTTCTCTGAGGTCATCACCCCAATCACACACTGTTGGGGAGCTGTGAGTAAGCCCAATGGAAACCCCCTCATTTTAGAGAACTGGTGGGTCAGAAGTGAAGGTGGACACTGCCAGGAAGTTTTCATGTATGATTAGCTCTTTCTCCACAGACAGCAGGGATCTTTCCTTGAAATGTGGAAGAAACCAGGCCTTCTCTATTAGGAAATCTCACAGGACTACCCTGTAGTTTTTCTTCTCTATCCTGGCAGTATAATCATAAAATGATTATTTTAGGGTCCTGGCAGTCCCGACTCTGGACATTTGAGTAATTCCAGTCCTGCCCCTGGTGCTGAGCCGTCATGGAAGTGTCTGGGAAGAAGGGAAGAAAATGCTGCTCCACCCCAGTGCTCAGCCTCTGGGATGGCTGAAGCAGTTTGCTCCTTAACTGCCTTCAGGATCCCTTCTCCATTTACTGGCCCCCTTTACCCCTTGTATTCTTTAGAGCGTTTGGGATGCTGAAAGTCCTCAATGAATCACATGCTGTGAACTGATTACAGCAAGTGCAACTATAGATGTCTGGCTGGTTTCTTTTTTAATCCACCTGGTTCTCTCCTAAGGGCTCCGAAATTTAGAGAAATGTTAAATTTCTCCCATTTCTTTAGTAATGTTATTTCATTATTAATACCATTATTCATATTAAAATTAATGTCCTTATGGCTTAATTATGTCTTTAGTTTCACATAATAGAGCCTGTCAAAGTTTTTGGACTTTCTGATCAAAATCATTCTCACAGAGACTAATATTCAGAAAATGTGCCCTGTCTTTGACTAACATCCTTCATTTCAGTGTCAAGACTTTATAGAATCACAGTGTTAGAGCTAGAAAGACCCTCCCAACTCACTCTACCTGTCTTACAGATGAAGAAGCGGAGGCCCAGAGAGGCAAGTAGTGCGTAGGCCACAATCACAGTGTGTAGACTTAAACCCTAAGTCCAGCATGCATTCTACTCTTTTTTTCTTGTTTTTTTTGGAGGGGGGAGGACAGGGCAAATTGGGGTTAAGTGACTTACCCAAGCTCACACAGCTAGTAAGTGTGTTGGGTGTCTGAGGCTGGACTTAAACTCAGGTCCTCCTGACTCCAGGGCTGGTGCTCTAGTCACTGTACAACCTAGCTGCCCCTGGGTTTGTCTTTTTCTTTTCCTTCTACTCTCACATACCGCCTCCACTGAGACAGTATTCACTGCTGTATTATAGCCTCTCCTAACCCCTGCCCCTACTAGGATGTGTGGGGGCACTGTCTTATCCACGGCAGCTGGTGGCATATGCTGCATACAGTAGGTGCTTAATCCATGTTTACTGAATTGATCAGAGCCTGGTGAATGACAGGATAAGGGTTTGAGCTTGTTTTGAATAAACCACTTTACTCTGAGTTACCTGGCTAATGTAACCCAAATAACCTTGACTTTTATTCTGCCTATGGTTTTGAACAGCATCTCCAGTGCCTGCAGGCTGGCACACATCTAAAGAAGGCGGGATTTGTCCCTTTTCCCCTTCAGAATGCCTCTGACTTGTGATTAAATCAAATAGCGCTCCCTTTGTCTCCTCAGGCCTCCCTGTTGTTGTTCTTTACCTATTAGAATAGCCGGGCTTCCCTGGCTTCCTCATAGCCCTCCTCACGCACCGTTTCTTTCCATGTTGATAATTCCATCTCAGTGGGGCCCAGGGATCTGCTGTGTGCCAGCAGGCTGTCCCAGGCCCAGCCGCGCTAAGCCTGGCAAGGCTTGCCGGGCTGTCTGTCTGGAGCCCCACTTGAGGATGGTCGGTGTTACAGAGGGATTGCCGTGGCTGGCAGAAGCAGCCATATGGACAAAATTACAAATCCTTGTTGTTTTAAAATGACTCCGCTTAAGTGTCAGCCAGCTAGACCTCGAAATCTCTACCTCTCCCTGCTGTTTGAGGTCTGGGCCCAGCTCTGTGAATGGCCCACAAATACCTTGGCCTCCTGGTGTATAAAAGCCAACCCAGCCCGCCGCAAGAGGTTCTCCTAAGTATCAGAGGTGAGACTGAAAAGGAAAGCTGTTTGAAAAAATCCAAAAGGACTAGGCAGCTGCAGGGTGACACTGGCTATTAGTTGTGTTAATGACGGCCATCTGCCCAGCCATGCCCCCTGGCCTTTTGGCTAAAACAGAAAGAGCAAATTGTTTACCACTTCTTTTCAACGAACATAACTGTACTGGGGAAATGTTTGATATATTCTGTCATTGGGAGTGCGCTTTGTTCCTCAGCCCACCACCTTGTCATTCCCGCTAGGTGCTCCAAGATGAGCATTGCCTTCATTGAGGAGTGCCCTTGGGGCAGGGGGCTTCCAAAGTCACCTTTCTTTTGAGCCGTTAATCTCCTTGTGCTTCCTTTCCAGTATTTCCTCAGCTGTACTTGCACATGATACACCAGAGAAGAAAGGTCCTTTCTCATCCTGAAGAACACAAGAAATACGAATGATTCCTGCTCTTCCCCCAAAACTCCACAGATCAAAAATGCTGCAGACTTTTGAGTTCCCAACATGTTTCCTAGAGAAGAATAAGCAAGGACTATTTTTAAATACTGAAAAAAACCAATGTGGCCGGTGGACCTGGGACTTACAAAGGGTTATTACACAAAACACACTGGAATATCTTGTCGGCATGCTTTTTCAACCAGAAATTCCAAAAATGTAAGGAAGGGGAGGGGATGACCTGTTACGTAGTGTCCCTTCTCTTCATGTATCTGCTAAATACCCTTCATACTCAGTGCTTGAGAGTTACAGTCCAAGTGATAAAAGCTGTACCAACTGAATGCCCAGCTTGAATTATAATTCTGTTTCGTTTCTGCAGTGTATTTAGCCTGCCTTTTTAAAGTGCTTGACTGCATGCTGGAAACTGTTTGTATTGCTGGAATGACAGACTTTATGCTTGGGAATGCTCTGAGGTTCTGGCCGGGACCGTAGTAATGTTAGCCCACATCGAGTCAGTGAACTGCAGTGGACAAGCCTGTGGAACGCAGGGGCAATGTCTGGCATCAGAGGCAGCAGGTTCAGATGTTAGTACAGTTTACAATTCAGTCACCAACTGTAGCCGTCTCTTTTGGGAGACCTCCATGTAAGCGGTCATTGCTGCTTCCTGTGGAGGGACAGTTGCTTAAATATCTGTAGGTCCTGAGAGGCCCAGCCTCGGTCAGAATTTCAGACGAGTGGCAGTCCTCAGGCAGGAACAAACTCTTAAGGCAATTAAGGATGAACTTGCACAATAGAACTACCAAGAAACACCTTCTTATGAAGCTTTCCTGACATGAACCCAGTTCAGTCCGGTAGCCAGCAGAAAGAGAAAGAAGAGGGCAGGGTCTCCTCAGAAGCACAGTTCCGGAAAACAATCTGGGAGAGCTTTTCTAGCATCTCGATGATTTTTCAGTTGTCCAGCTCTTCTCTATCTGCATTTCCTTGAAGGCGATTCTTCTTTCAGCCACTACTGTGTTATGAGTACAGAAGCAGTAAAAAATTAAAGTTGGGCAGTAACAAACCCAAGCATTGTCAAGCTTCTTTGTTTCACTTGCAAACTTCATTCTGTTTAATTACTCACCTGCTAATGGAGTGTCTAAAACCTTTAAAGAAGTTGGATTAAAATTGCAAAGTTAATCTTAGATACTCGTCAGAATCTAAATAAAGTTTGGTCTCTGGAGCCTTTACCTGATTGGTTTTGGTTGAGTGTTAATGGTAATTAAGCAAAATGTGTGGTCTGTAGAGTAATTTCCACTTTAAATATACTTGCTAAGATCAGATGAGGGTTATCATGGAAAACCAAGCTTACCTTTTTTAATGCCTGTTTCATGAGCATTTGTAAGCTATGAAGGAAAATAAATAGGAAACATGCACATGGCATGTGGAGCCCAGGTGGAAGGAGACAATGCAACTGGCTTGAGCAGAGTGCAGGATGCAGAGTTGGTCAGACCTGGGTGGGACTCCTGCCTCGGACACGGACTAGCCATGTGATCCTGGACAAGTCACTGAACCTCTCTGTGCCTCTGTTTCCTCATCTGTAAAATGGGGGCAATAATAGCACCTACCTCCCAGGGCTGTTGTGAGGATCAAATGAGTTAACGTATATCAAGCGCTTTTCAAACTTTAAAGTGCTGTATAAATGCTCGTCATCATTATTTTTTAAAAAAACTAACAAGTTAGTTTAGGTTTGGATTTTGAAATTTTGCTTCAGCTTCAGTGAGATTTCTGTTGGACGTGTCAGGGTTCAGAATTGGTTCTGCTTTGAGTTGCCATGGAAGTACCTCACTACATCAGATAATCTTAAAGTCATATTAAATGTTTTCTGATCCCAGATTCCTCTTCTTTTTTTCCTTCCAACAAAATTTGATACACTTATAAAATGGAAGCAACATGGGCCACACCTGCTTTGCTATTGAGAGGGGGGGAAATGATTTGGTTAGTTATTTCCAGTGCTTTGGAATTGTATCATCATTCATGATAAGTAGTCCAGTGCAAACAACGGCACCTCACAAAATTTGATTTGGATAATACAGACAAAGCATAATCCTTTTTCAGTTAGGGTCTCAACAGGAATTTTATATGATATTCAATATTCTCCCCTTCCCCATTCTAACATCTGAACTACTCATGATGCAGACAAGTGAGGTAGAACAAGATAGCCCTTCCAAATATTTCTTGGTAACTGGTTTCTTGATTCCCCAACATGAGTCAATTTCCCTTTTGAAATAGTAGTGTTCCTTTGTAAACGAAGTCCATCCCATCCACCCCACAGAGACCAGCATCTTTTTTCAGTGCAGTTCACTGCACAGAAAAATAATGTATTTTGGAGGGGGTTTTGTCAGACTTCAAAGTTGTCTTGATTTCAAGGTAAGAGTCAAAAGGGTTTTCTTGGCAGCTGACTGGATCTGCTTGTCTTCAGATCACCCCTGCAGGAGCACCCTTCTTACAGTGAGTGAGGTTTCTTTGAGGCGTGCTGTTGTGCTTTGTGGACACAGGCTCCTCATCTGCAGCGTGCTGTGCACCCTTTGCCGCTGAGGACCGTTCTTTTGCACGTTTAGCAGGCACTGTCAGGGGTGTTCCAAAGACCTGAGGAATATAGCATTTTCCTCCCAACGGTAAAGGAGTGAACATCTCATAAACCCTAGAATTGTAGGTGCATATGAGCAAATCAAATGCACATTAACACGTGTTTATTAATTATTCACTTAGGAAGAAAGAACAGCGTGGCGGTGGAGAAAATTCCCCACGATTACGTGTCAAATTGAATGCATTTCCACTGAAAGTTGGTTGAAAGTTACGTATATATTTACATATACATCTCTATGTATATGCGTGTAGAGTCTTTTTGTATTTTTCTATGTTGTGAAAATTAAACTAATTTTATAAGTGATTCACTAAAATTACGTAAGTTAAATGTATTTTTTGTATATTTAGAAAACGAGTTCAAAGACAATGCTTAAACTTTTTCTGCATGCATTTGGAAACTTTTTACTGGATAATGTTATTGTGGTGATTAATTCATAAAATACTGATTTGTGTGTTACATTTAAAAAATAAACTGACCTCCCGTCTGCCTGGGTTTGAAATACCAGTGGTATGAATTGTTACCCATACAAAGCAGATCAGTTATTGGTAACTGCTAGCAGCCATATCAGAAAGCAAGAACATGTGTGAAAGCCAGATTCTTTGGATTTAGGCTTTCTGTTCCCTAAACCCTGGCCCTTCAAGAAAAAGAAGCTAGATTTTAGGATAATTAATCAACAGCAAAGAATGGGGTAGAAACTGTTTCCTGTTTGTAAGGCGCTGGACTTTGCAAATCTCGATTTCCATGTACATTTTATCGCGTGACAGGAACAGACAGCATTTAGCACCAACTTAGGTCAAGGGTTCTGTGGCTACAGCTCAGCTAGGGTTGCTGATACTACAAGGTCCTTAGAAGCACACAGTCCTTAAAGAAAGGGAGACGAGTCCCAGTTAGCATGATGATTTAGCTCCGTCGCCCACTCCCTCCCCAGCTGCCACAGCTCTGACCGGCTCATAGCCCTAGTGGCCTCCCAGCCACCCGCCACCTCTGACCCCAGGATCTCACCCAGCAGCCCAGGTTTTTTTCTCTGCCAAGGAGCTTTTTGTCCAGAGATCTTAGCTCTTCCATTCCCAAATTTGCATTTAATGTTGACTTGAGATTCCGTCTCAATGCTGCTTGTGCTAGGTGCCAGTTAGTGTGTGTGGCTGCCCCATCAAGGTAAAAGGCCATAGAATGTAAGAGTTGACCTCATCTACTTCAGATATTCCATTTTACAGATGAGGAGACTGAGGCCCACCCAGACACTTCTCCAGGTTCACAAAGTTACTTCGGGTCAGACCCGGAATCCAGGATTCTTGACTTATAAGTGCATTGTACTATCCACTGTACCATAAACGCTGCTCTGTGTCTTATTTGTCTTAATAAACATTAGAGATGGCCTTGCAGTTCTACTCATGAGGTTATTTTTGTCCTAGGTGGTTATTTTAAACTGTAACCTAACGGCTGGCTTATTTAATGAGAAAAATTGTTTGAAACGCATCTTGGAGTCAGAGCATAGGGGTTCAAATACTGCCTCCCCTGCCACTTAACATTTGTGGGTCAGTTAACATCTGTTAAAAGCGTGCTCTGTGCCAGACACCCCGCTAAGTGCTGTGGCGACCAAGACAGAAAAGACAATCCCCGCTCTCACAGGGCTCGCAATCTAATGAATGAATGAGATTATTCAGGCATTTTCTTTAAATCCAGCCATTGATCCTCAGCTGTTGTTCAGGTGTCTCCAGCTCTCCATGATGCTGTTTGGGGTTTTCTTGGCAAAGGTACTGGAGTGGTTTGCCATTTCCTTGTCCAGCTCATTTTACAGATGAGAAAACTGAAGCAAACAGGTTTAAGTGACTTGTTCAGGGTCACACAGCTAGTAAGTGTCTAAGGCCAGATTTGAACTCAGGGAGATGAGTCTTCTTGACTCCAGACCCTGCATTCTCATCTGCTGCGCCACCTAGCTTTCTAGGCCCTCAGCACTGACGGGCAATTTCACATTTACCAATAAATAGCGCAGTGGAATCGTTATAAACACTGTTTGGGATTTCCTTCCTGATCAGAAGTTTCTTAAGTCTTTTGAGAAAGTGACCTAGAGGATTTTGGGTTGAGTTTTACCCAGGGAAAAAGATAAGACTTTCTTGACCAGAATAAGTTATTTAATGAAGACTGGCAAGCAGGTAGACTTGTGTCGGATTTTCTAGTTCAGTGTGAACATACATTTGTCAAGAATGACTTGAATAAATTGAGGACTTGATTTTTTGCAATAACCCTACAGGAAAAAGCAGCATGATGTAGTGAGTGGTTAGAGCACTGGGCTTGGATTCAAGAAGATGGAACTTCAAGTCTTAACCCTTGATGCATCCTGGCTGTGTGACCATGGGCAAGTCACTGCCTCATGCAGCTCTCCAGGATTAGAAGAAGTTAACACATGAGTCACTCATTTACATCAGTGCAAAATCATTTCTACAACAGGAGCTCCCCACATAGATAATTTTGCTAGATAGGGAGATGAAAAAGACATTTTTTCAAGGAGTCATTCCAGTAAGACATGCATTCCCAGTCAGTACTCCTAGGGTACTCTGGTTGAGATTATAGGTAATGTAGAGAGAGCCAGGAAGATGCATCATGGCCTAGGAAGAGTTAGTTACACCTGGACCACTGACCTGACCCTCAGAAAAGACAAGAAGCAGCAAAAAGCAAACGCAAAGACTCTACACACACAGAAACAAGGAAGTCTGGAAACAAGCAGGGGAGTGTTGGAACTTAATAAATTTAATATGTACTTAAACTGTAATGGAGATTCATGGTCATACACAAGCCTCTTTTTCTGCTCTTTAAGAAAGTGTTCATATTTGCTGATGTTTGTCAAATTCATATAATTATTATAAATACACTTCTTAAATAAAAGTCCATACTGATGCCTTTGGTGGGGGGTGGGGTAAAGGAAAAAAGCTGGTCTGTGTCTGTGTCTTTCCTGTAATGTTCCCATGACTTCTACTCAGACCAAGTGTAATTACTTCTCCTGTGGTCTTCTGTGGCCTGCTTCTCACTCAGCTCAGCCAGGTGGGGGACAAAAGTACACCTTTTCAATTTCAAGCTCTAAGACAGATCTGACCATTCATTGGGAAGCCGTCCCCCAGCTTTGACTCAAAGAGGACTTAGCTTTGCCACAGAAAGCTGCCTACAATATATTCATGGCCCTTTGCTGTCCACTTTTTCTGATAAGTTCTCACTAATGGCATCAAAGAGCCGTATTGTGAAGGCATATCACTTTCCAAATAACTAGAAGGTAGCACATTTTCAGTAATTTGTCAGGAATCTTTTAAAATCATATCCCTTTAAAAAGTTATGATTTGGTGACCAAAAATTATAATACTGGAGATGAGGCTTTCCAGTTCCCTCCTTTCGTCAGGTGTTCTTAGATGTGAAAGCAGGATCGGTTTGGTAAGATCTTACGAATCTGCTTACTAATCAATATTCAACTACTTCATTCCTGTTTTTACCAACACAGCGATGCTACTCAGATGAATTTTTTTAAATTTTATTTTAGTTTGCATCATTCATTTCCACAAGATTTTGAGTTACATATTTTCTCCCCATCTTTCCCCTACCCACCGCCCCAAAACAGCCATCCCAGTGTGTCCCCCCTCCCCCAGTCTATTCTCTCCTATGTCTTCCCCCCTCACCCCTCTGACTTTTCAGTAGGGCAAGATGGATCTCCCAACCACAGTGCCTGTGTATCTCAAGTTCCAGTTGGATGTAGTTAATAATAACAATAATAATAATTTTATATATATATATATAT
>CM053582.1:354092979-354115888 GCA_028627135.1 Pseudochirops cupreus | reverse complement strand
CCAGAATGATAAAGGTTCTTGCAACCCCATGTGAAATACTTACATGAATGAATAAAGCATTTACTGTGTGCTAAGAACACAAATAGAAAAGTCAGATAGCTGCTGCTCTCAAGGATCTCACCACATTCTCTTAGGGGAGATCCATATATGGAAGCTTTCAGCTGTAAGTAAAATGGAAATCTCCCATGGTCCTTGGGGTGTAGCAGAAGAGTAGACGGTAATGCCTCTTCTTTCATGGCCTTTTCAGTGATAGCAGGAAATCAGTTTTTGATGTTGAATGATTTAATAGTGCCAAGGATGTTGGTGCTAAGGACTCTTTTCTAGATTGTCAGTTGAAGGAATTAAAAGATGTTTAATTTGGGAAAGTGGAGAAGGAAACAGCAGACCCCTCCAGTTTTTTTTGCTAAGAAAACCCCAAGTGGGGTTACAAATAGTCAGACATGACTAAAAGGACTGACCGATAATGATGATTTGGAAAAGAAAGAAAAGGGAGAGATACTTGTCTTCAGATTCTGAAGGCTTATTATTCTTTTTTGCTTTAATTAGTATTTTATTTTTCCCCACAATTACATGTCAAGAACAGTTTTAGCATGCATTTTTACAAGATTTTCAATTCCAAATTTTTCTTCCTCTCTCCCCTTCTGAAAATGGTAGGCAATTTAATATAGTTTATACATGTGCTATCATGTAAAACATTTCTATATTCATGACAGTTGTGGAAGAAGAAACAGATCAAAAGAAAAAAAAATCACAAGAAAGAATAAGTGAAAAAATATGCTTCGATCTGCATTCAGAGTCCATCAGTTCTTTATCTGGATATGGATAACATTTTCCTTCATAAATCCTTGGTACTTGTCTTGGATCATTGTGTTGCTGAGAAAAGCTGAGTCATTCACAGTTGGTCATCACATGATATTGCTGTGTACAGCATTTTCCTGGTTCTGCTCATTTCACTTTGCATCAGTTTTACAGGTCTTTCCAGGTTTTTCTGAAGTCTGCCTGTTCATCATTTCTTACTGCACAGTAGTATTCTATTACATTCATATGCCACAGCTTGTTCAGTCATTCCTCAACTGATGGGCATCTCCCCTTTTTCCAATATTTTGCCACCATAAACAGGGTTACTATATTTTGGTACATGTGGGTACTTTTCCCTTTTTTATGATCTCCAGGATACAAACCTAGTAGAGCCATTGCTGGATCATAGGGTATGCACACTTTTATAGCTCTTTGGGCATATTTGCAAATTGCTCTTCAGAATGGTTGGATCAGTTCACAACTCCATCAACAGTGCATCAGTCCCAATTTTCCCACGTCCTCTCCAATATTTATCATTTTCCTTTTTTGTCATATTAGCCCATCTGATTGGTGTGAGGTTGTATTTCAGAGTTGTTTTAATTTGCATTTCTTGAATCAAAAATGATTTAGAGCACTTCTTTATTTGCATATAAGATATATTTATCTGAAAACTGCCTGTTCATATCTTTTGACCATTTACCAATTGGGAAATGACTTGAATTCTCATAAATTTAACTCAGTTCTCTATATATCTGCAAAATGAGGCTTTTATCAGAGACACTCACTATAAAGATTGTTTCCCAGTTTTCTTCTTTCCTTCTGATCTTGGTTATATTGGTTTTGTTTGTACAAATGCCTTTCAATTTAGTGTGATGAAAATGATCTATTCTGCATTTCATACTGCTGTCTCTTGTTTGGTCATGATTTCTTCGCTTCCTCATAGATCTGACAGACAAATGGGCTATTCCTTGCTCTTTTAATTGTCTAGAGTGCTTAGATGTACAAGATGTAGTTTCTGAAGCCTTATTATATTGAGGAGAGTTTAGTTTAGAGTTGCTATGTGCCAGAAGGCAAATTAAGACCCATGGGTAGAAATTAACGGTTCCATAGACATTTAGTTTGAAGGAAAGAGAACTAGGCTCTAGTTGAGCTTGATTACTCATGTGCTGTGTGACATTTAGACAAGTCACCTACATTTTTCTGGGTCTTGGTTTCCTCATGTGTCAAGTGAGGGAATCACAGACTCCCAGAGTCAGGAGGGACCTCAAACATTATCTAGTCCAACTCCCACTAACTCATTAATTCCATCTGCCACTTCCATAACCAATGTCCATTTATCTGCCTTTTGAAGACCTGGCAGTGATGGAGAGCTCACTTCCTCCCCTAAACATGCCATTCCATTCTTGGCACTGATTGTTAGAAACACAGTTTTCTTCATTTTAAGCTGAAATTCGCCTCTGTGCACCTTCCGTCCTGTGGTCCAAGCTCTGCCCACCACAGCCAGTTAGGACAAGTTGAGGCTGATTTCTAATGAGCCCTTGGTGAGGTCCCTTGCAAGCTAATGCCTTGCCTGCTGTGACCACTAGAGGGCAGTGGCTCATAAGGACAGAGTCATATAGAGCAGAGTAGAAGGGCTTTGGCAAACCCAGTAAGGGCAGTTAACATTAACATGGCACCTGACCATGCGTCAGGCACTTGCCAAGCACGTTGTCATGATTGTCTCATGAACCTCACAACAACCCTGGGAAGTAGGTGCTATTATCAGCACCATTCTACAGATGAGGAAACTGAGGCAAGCTAAGTGACTTGCCCAGGCTCACACAACCGGGAAGTGTCTGAGACCTGATTTGAACTTGGGTCTTCCGGACACAGAAGCAGAAATGCCTGTGCTTATGAAATTAGTCAAAGACTAAAAAAGGATCTGTAAAGAGAGGAAAAACTTTGACTCTAAAGTATAAACTAGAAGGAAAAAAAACTTCATCCCCCTCTTCCTCTTCCTCCTTACAGCTCTTCCACCCCCCAGTTACATGTTACTTGAGAAATGCAAGCTAAATTTTTCATGGCTTTACGATTACTCTGCTCCCAATGCATTTCTGTTCTCACTTTCTGTGCTAATAGCCCATGTTCCCCCTTTTAAAATACTTAACATTTTGAAAACCATAAAAAAAAAACCAGGTGTTCAAGCTCTTATTTATTGAAGAGGCTCATTCATTAATGCTCTTTGCCAACATCCCAGGAGGTCAGTCCCAACCCCCCATTCCGGGCTGGGATATTTTTGGAGGGTGGCCTGGGCCATGAGAGAAAATGTCAGGCCACCTTATAAGGCTGTGTCTAGACCAGAGAATTCTTGCCTGCCACATGTTGAGTGCACTGTGGATTTAAATTAACTTGATTCCTGGACTGTGGTTTTTCTCACAGCCTTTAAATGCCTCTGTTCATGCCTTAGATTATTCTCTCTATCTCTGTCCCGAACAGAAGGCTGTTTGAAATGGGAGCTGTTTGGGATGTACAGAATTGATGTCGCTTCCCGAGACCCTGCCATAAGCAGGTTACGCTTACGTTGTTATAAATGGATTGATTGGCTTATTCAGGTGATGGCGGCTGTCTCTGTTAGAGGTTGTTAGCACAGAGGAAAGTGTTCATCAGGCCCAGAAAACAGATAGATTTTATGTTGATTTCCTTCAGCTTCTTACGTAGCTTTTTAAAAAAAATTTATTTACTTATTTCCTTTTTGTTTCCATCATTCAGTTCCACAAGCGTCTGAGTTCCAAATTTTCTCCTCCCGCCCTCTCCTCTTCCCCCGTCCCATATGCAATCCGTATAGGTTCTACAAATACCGCCACACTAAACATTTAGTCAAGTTGTAAAGAAGGATTATAGCCAATGGAGTGAACAGTGAGAAAGAAGAAACAAAACAAAACGAGAAAGAGCAAGTAGTTTGCTCTCACATAGCTTTTTTGACCTAGAAATCTAAGGATTAAAGAAATCATTCGTCTGAGAACAGGCCCAGCTTAACTCACTGGTGATAGACTCAACACAGCCAGCAGTGAAGGAAACCTGCTCTCCTGGCCCGGTGAAAGCCCAACACGGCCCCTTTGCGCACCGTTAAGCTGGGTCACTTGGCTTACTGCTGAAGTTACTCTCAGTGAAGGAAGGCTCCCATTACCTGGAGCATTTTTTTATTTCTGGGAGTTTTCCCCATTCCTTTGTTCAAGATAATAAAAATAATCATCCTAACAAGCCCATGTTTCCCCTCACCCGTTTCCCATTCCCGTTTCCATTCCCAGTCTAGTGGCTCTGCTTGTCTTTGCCTTGGTATGTTTTAGCCGGGCTTTAAAATGTTGGCTTGCTTCTGTTTGCAAAAAATCTCCTTATTCTGACACAGAGTGTCAGAGCTGGGAGGGAACTCAGAGGTCATCCAGTCCAACCCACCCCCAGCTCCCTTTGGACAAATGGGAGGACTGATCCAGAGAATGTTGTTCAGGATCCCACAGCTAGACAGCATCAGAACAAGGACTAGAACGTAGGTCTTCTGCCTCCTGTACAATGTTCTTTCCATCTCCTTCTAGGTATCCTAGTATAATCTAGTCCTAGTATAGTAATATAGTTATATAAAATGATAATATATAGTAATATAATCCTAGTATAATTTTTATGTCTAGCTCAGGGGAGGCATGTTGCTATGAGTGCCATTTATAGTAACAGAGAATTTAGAGGCCTTAGAGATTCAGAGGTAGCCCCCCAGGCCACATGTGGCCCACAGCACTCCTCAGTGCACTTGAACCAGATTAAAATATAGTTCTTATCTGATTTTAATGTGTTGTTGTAGTGAATAAAAGCATATATGTATATGTACATAGGGCAGCTAGATGGCAGAGTAGGCAGAGAGCCGGACCTAGAGTCAGGAAGATTTGAGTTCAAATCCAGCCTCAGACACTTGGTAGCTATGTGACCCTGGGCAAATCATTTAGCCTTGTTTGCATCAGTTTCTACATCTGTAAATTGATGTGGAGAAGGAAATGGCAAAACTACTCTAGTATCTTTGCCAAGAAAACCCCAAATGGGGTTATGAAGAGTCAGAACAACTGAAAACAACTGAACAACATGTGTACATATACACACATATATATCTACATACATAAATGTGCTTTTCTAAGTCAATAAATAGTCGTCGGGGATCCCCTGTTTCTGTTTGAGTTTGACACGACCGATCTAGTCTTTGCTGCTCAGTTTTTTCAGTCACGTCTACTCTTTGTGACCCCATTTGAGGTTTTCTGGGTAAAGATATCAGAGTGGTTTGCCATTTCCTTTTGCAGCTCACTTTATAGATGAGGAAACTGAGACAAAGAGGATTAAGTGGGTTGCCCAGTTATACGTGGCTAGGAAGTGTCTGAAGCCAGATTTGAATTCAGATCTTCTTGACTCCCAGCCCAGCCCTCTATCCACAAGGCCACCTAGCTGCCCTGATCTAGTCTAATCCATTTTAAAAAGAAGCTGAGGATTATAAAGATTAAATTATTTTTTCCAAGGTCGCACAGGTAATAAATGGCAAAGCCAGAATTTGGACTCAAAATTTTCTTACTCCAAATTCAGTGTTAATTCTTCTATGCCACTGCCTTCATAGATAGTGTGGGGGGGTCAAGTTATAAGTGTTCATGAGGATCTAATCTGTCCCTATACTTCAAGTCCTTGGCTCCTGACAGAAGGTCTCAAAAACCATAACAGATGAAATGGTCAATTGCAATAAGCATTTATGAAGCACCTACTATGTCAGGATAATTGCAATTTTAAAGAAAGGTTAAAGATAATACCTACTCTCAAGGAGTTCAAGTCTAATGGGAGATTCATTGTTGGGGTAAACTGCTGTATACAAGCAAAGTATATACAGGTTAAATTGGAGGTGATTAATTGAAGGAAGATTCTAGAATTAAGGGAGATCAGGAAAGGCTTTCTAGGGAAGATGGGTGTTTGGCTGGGCCTTGAAGGAAACCAGGGAACCTGAGAGACAGAGATGGGGAAAGAGAGAATTCCAGGCACCAGGGACATCCACAAAAAGGAGACAAAGCTAAGGGCCTAATGGAATTTCCTTAAACCTAAGAAGTAAGCCCTTGCTGCTGTAATGTTAATGGCATATGAGATCTTCCTGCCCATTAATAGACCTCTCATGGAGTCCATTAAGGGAAGCTTGATTAGGGGAGGTTTGTTTTTCAGGAAGGCCCACACCTTTTGTTACTTTGTAATTAGGCAGTGGGTCACGAGAGTTATGATGCCCTCTGACTCTGAAGAAGGGTATATATACTCTGAGGTTAGTGTTTTGCTTTGGGGCTCACTCATTGAAAGAGTGTTTCTGTGATTTGACCAGATAAGACTCTGAGTAGCCATTAAGGAGCCCCTGGGCTTTGAAAAATCTAGATGTTAGTGCTTCTCCCTGGTAACTATGTATATATTGCCTTGGTCAGACAATTTTCGATCTGTGCTAATTTGTCAGAGAGTTCAAAGTCCTGTCTGTTGGTCTTTATTTCTCTGCTTGTATTTTCTTTGTATTTTCTCTGAAGTTCAGGGTGCTGACTTTTCCCCTGAACTGGTGAATGTAATTTTAAAAGGTTGTTGACCCCTTAAACAGCTATCTTTCCTCATAAAACAGATTTAAGAACCTGTGCTATTTACCTGGGTATGCCAGTGTAGTTGCCACTACAACCTCCTTTTCAATTCATCTACACAAAACACATGCTGGTGAAATCACAAGAGGAAGCACTTCAACACTGAAAGAGACAATTTTAGAGAATCCTGGGCAGTATGAACTGACCCAGAGTGAAGTGAAGTAAGACAGTACCAACTATGAAGACAAACAACTTGAAAATCTTCAAAATTTTGAGCCATACAAATAAATGACCAAGCATGATTCCAAAGGCTCCATGATGAGACAGGCTACTCAGCACCTGACAGAGAAGTAGATAACAGACTCAAGGGATGGGACATGACCAATGTGGGAATTGATTTTGCTTAACAGCGCTTATTTCTCACAGGAATTTTTGTCCTTTCTTTTTATTTGGTTTTTAATGAGGGAGACGGGCAGTTAGCAATAAATAATGGTGCCCAGAAAGAGAGCCATTTAAACATTAAAAAAAAACCCACAAGGAAACAGAAGGAAGACTACACACGCCAGTTTTGAGAGTACTCTTTCTCTCCTCTTTTTCCCTCTAGAATTTAAGTTCAGAATTTTACAAATTAAAAAAGCTTTTTTAAAAGAAATTTTGATTCATGAATGTAATGGGATATTATGTTGTAAAAAATGAATATGAAAAATTCAGAGAAGCATGAGAAGAGTTGTGAACTGATACAGTACCTGCTTTTGTTGAGCGATTGATTGAAGTAAGTAGAACCAGGAAAACAATACCTACAGTGACGACACCAGTGGAAACACAAGGAATAACAAGAGCAAAACGAAAACAAACGCTGCCCCGTTCTAAAGGCTCATCCCTGAAGAAGAGGGAAAAATACACTTAGCTCCTCCGCAGAGGCGGGGCCTCGCGGACTCGGACCTTTGCGCATCCCGGGGGACAGAAGTGACTGCTAGTGGGTTTTTTATTCCTTATTATAAAAGGTGGCTCTCTGAGTGGGAAAGGGAGAAGGCTGTGTCTGGAAATGAAAGTGATGTCTAAACGGGGGATCATAATAAAAATTTAGAGTATTTTCGGTTTTTAAATAGAGGCCACCAAATGTGAATTTCTACTTTCACCTCCAGGGGGTGCTAGACACCTGGCAATTGGAGAAAACGTGCCAGGCAGGCGCCAAGGGTTTTTCATTGGAGACGCTTCACTTTCTGTTGTGGGGGGACAACTCTAGCCTTTTGTACCCTTTGGGACTGGATTAAGTCTTGATAGGTTGTCTGAAAATCCTCTAATGAAGGAACAAAATATGAGGGCCGAAGGGACTTCATCTATCATCTCATCTAAGGGTCCTCAGCCTGCGCTCTGTGACCTTGTGCTTCGTAGACAGACAGAGATAGACACATAAAGATAGCTAAGTAGACAGGTAGGCAGGTAGGTAGGTAGGCAGGCAGGTAGGCAGGTAGGCAGGTAAGATCGATAGATGGCAGATGAACGGAGAGATAGAGAGATGATAACGTTTCAATATAATTAGTTTTCTTTGTGATACTATATATTTTATGTTATGCATTTAAAAACTTTGTTCTAAGAAGGGAGCCGTAGCCTTCATGAGGCCTCTAAAGGAGTCAAGCCATCAGATTAAGGATGTCCTGGGCTAGTCAGTCAGTTAACAAACATGTATTAAGTGGAGCCAGGTGGTGTAGTGGGCAGACTGCTACACCTGGAGTCAAGAAGACTCCTCTTTATGAGTTCGAATCTGGTCTCAGACATTTGCTAGCTGTGTGACCCTGGGCAAGTCACTTCACCCTGTTTGCCTCAGTTTGCTCATCTGTAAAAATGAGCTGGAGAAGGAAATTACAAACCACTCCAGTATCTCTGCCAAGAAAACCCCAAATGGGGTCACAAAGTGTCAGACATGACTGAACAACAACAATAAGACTTGGCAACCAACTGGATATGTGGAGTGCAGAGTCAGGAATAGAGGGTAATGCCAAGGGTGCAATCCTGGGTGACCACTGGGAGGATAATTAGTCAACAGTAACCTTGTCCAACTTCCCAGTCCTCATCAGAGTCCTTCAGATAACCTAGAACGTCAGAACTGGAGGGGATCAAGCTGATGCCTTTAGGTGAGGTTATCCCTCTCTGTCTGTCTGTCTGTCTGTCTCCGTCTCTCTCTCTCTCTCTCTCTGTGTCTCTCCGTCTCTGTCACTTTCCCCCCTTTCTCTCTGTCTCTCTCTGTCTCTGTCTCCCCCCCCATCCCTCTGTCTGTCTGTCTCTCTCTTGCACACACTCACACTCACACTCACACACACACACACACACACACACACACACACACACACACACACACACATACCACTTCTTGAAGTATGAATATTCCCTCTTCACCATCCTTAAGAAATGAGTGGTTAACCATCTGTGTGAGATCAAGACCCTAACTATTCCAGAACAATAATGTCTCATCCATGGCAGAACATTCCATCATCTGGTCTTACTCACTAGGGCAGCAGTTCTCAACCTGTGGGTCACAACCCCTTTGAGGATCAAACACATACTTCTGATGGTCTTAGGAACCAAGACACGGCTCCTCTATCTGTCTCTAGGCAGGCCCACCCACGTGCAGATATGCCCATATATGAGTATTAAAGCATCGCCGCATTAGGAAGGTTGAGAATCACTGCACTAGTGGAAGAGGACTTGCTTTTTTATTGAATTTCATCATGGGTGATTCATTTCTTACCATTTATTACTGTCAGTCAATATACTCTAATACCCCGATTAACATATTAGCCACGTATTAGGTGCCAATATACTGGCACTTACTGATGCCAGATGAGGTGATATATTGGCTATTTCAGGTACCCACTAATGAACGTGAGTTTTCCTTTGAATGATACAGACTGCATCCATGCCAGCCCATCTTGGGAGTGTCAGAAATACTGGACTGCTCACATGCCACTGTTTAGGGCTGGTAAGTAGTGCTGCAGAGAAGTGGCTCAAGGAATTGCTTCAAGTCTCAGTCATAAATACAAAATTAAACTCAACACTTGTTAAGTCTCCCTGGGTCTCAGTTTCCTCAGCTGTAAAATGAGGGAGTTGGGCTGCGTGGCTTCTCAGATCCTTCCAGCTCTACATCTTTGGCCCCAAATCTTTGGAGAACCGTGGTCACCAGTTATTCTGTCTCAAGGCAAGACAGTTGTGTTTTGGAGTAACTTGCTTCCCTTGGGCAGATATTTCAGCAAATGTCCTGCTTTGATCTCTCCAGCGAGGAGCTCAGGAAGCCTTTGCTGCCAATTCTGATCTGACCAAATCTGGCAGGGGAGCTGAAGTTTCTCCTTGCTCACCCAGAGGATGGCAGACACACCTGGCCAAGCCGGGAGTCAGTGATGTTTATTTCATTGGGATGGCTGGTGGTTAAGGTCAAGCCAGATGGTCATCTCATGATCTGGAGGAGTAGAGAGGAGGTGCCACAGAGGAAGACCAGGCTAGTACCAGGTGAAAACCTTTTCCTAGGACTGGCTGTGCTTCTTCTTCATCGTGACATTGAGATTTTCATATCAGTTGGAAGTCAGCAGCCATGTTGGCACTGTGTGGCTACTCTCCAAAAGGCTGTGCTGGCCCGCTGATTTTCTTTGACCTTACAGATGAATCTCTGTTGGAATGCATGCTGCAAAAGGCTTGGAGGTGAGACTGTGTGGGGCACACGTGGAGAACACTATGTTGCTGATCTGCTGGAGTATGACCCTACACAACTCTGGTTACTTAAGAGGATAATAGAAGATATGATTGAATTAGATAGATTGGGACCATACTGTTGAGTCTTGAAAGCCACGGTGAGAAATCTGGACTTACTTTGACCATGATGACGACGACTGGAATCTATATAATTGTCACCAAGTGGGCATCATCTTATTTGATCTTCACAACCCTGCCAGGTAAGCGCCAAAGATTTTACTATGTCCATTTTATAGAAAAGGAAACTGAGGCTGTGGGTTGTTGTTGTTTACTTGTTTTTAGTTGTATCTGGCTCTTCATGACCCCCTTTGGGGTTTTCTTGGCAAAGATACTGGAGTGGTTTGTCGTTTCCTTCTCCAGCTCATTTTACAGATGAGAAAACTGAGGCAAGCAGGGTTAAGTGACTTGCCCAGGGTCTCCCAGCTAGTAAATATCTGAGGCCAGATTTGAACTCAGGTCTTCCTGACTCCAGGCCCAGAACCTGATCCACTAAAGTTATCCTGGATAGGGGAAAATGATTTGCTCAGGCTCACACAGCCATTAAGGGTCTGGGGTTGAGTCTGACCCTAGGTCTATGTTCCTCCAAATCCAGTGCTCTATCCACTAAGCACAGTTCAACTCCCTCTCTAATTTGGTAGGCAATACCCCTGATGATAAGAGATCTAAAGCAAAGGAGCATAATTTGATCTGTGCTTTGGAAAAATTAATTTAGCATCAGTATCATAGACGTATTGGAGAGAGACTGGAGTTTGGAAAACTACTTAGTAAATTATTGATTTTTTTTTTGGACCATACCTATGACTTCATTATGGTATAGGAGGTCCCCATGACAAACTCCCTCTAGCAGTGTAAATGAACACCTTCTCTGCAACTCATCATCTCAGGGCTCAGTTTCTGAACCTCTGGGATGTCATGGGGCCCGTAAGCAGTCTGGGGAAGACCCCGACACAGAATAAGAATTTTAAACCAATTAAATAAAATACATGGGACCACAAAGAAAATTTATCCTCTTGAAATAGTTATCAAAATATTTGTCTAAAAAAAGCAACCAAGATCACATTTGCCAGGTTAAGAACACTTATTGCTGTTGACAAGGACAAGGTAAGTGCTTCTCCAGGGTTTTATAACCTCAAAGTGTCAGAGGCCAATTGAACCCAGGTCTTTCAGAGGCCAATTCACTAGAACTCTATCCACTACCGCAGGTTGCCTCTCAGGGTCCAGGCTTAATAACGATTACTTTTTTTAGATCTTTACTGTTTGCAGAATGCTTTACAGACTTTATCTCATTTGAATTTCACAATAGTAGTGTGAGCTGAGTTATGTTGTTGAGTCATTTCAGTCATGACCAACTCTGTGACCCTGTTTGGGCTTTCCTTGGCAGAGATACTGGAGAGGTTTGCCAGTTCCTTCTCCATTTCATTTTACAGATGAGGAAGCTGAGGCAAACAGAGTTAAGTGACTTGGCCAGGGTCCCATTGGTAGGAAGTGTCTGAGGCCAGATTTGAACTTAGAGCCTCCTGACTCCAGGGTCACTGTGCCACTTAACTGCCAAAGTGTAATGGTAAGGAAATTTGAAGATCTTCCCTGCCCCTTAATAGGCCTAGGGGATTTGAAGATCTACCCAGCACCTTATTGAACCTCAAATGAAACCCAACAGGAAGGGCTTGATTTCGGGGAAGGCTTGTTTTTCAAGAAGGCCCACACCTTTTGTTACTTTGTAATTAGGCAGTGGGTCACAAAGGTTGTGGTGCCCTCTGACCCTGAAGAAGGGTATACATACTCTGAGGTTAGCATTTTGCTTTGGGGCTCACTCATGGGAAGAGTGTTTGAATGATGTAGACAGATGAGAGTCTGAGCAGCCCTTGAGGAGCCCACCTGGCTTTGAAAACCCAGATGCTGGTGCTTCTCTCTCTGGTAACTATGTACCTATGTAGTGGTCAGACAGCTGGATCTGTCTGTTGATCTGTGAGGCAGGTATTGCTTGGTCAGGCGGTTAGAAGCCCTGGCTGTTGGTCTTTATGCTATTATTTCTGCTTGTAATTTCTGTTTGTATTTTCTCTGAAGTTAAAGGTGCTGACTTTTCCCCTGAACTAAGTAAATGATATCTATGTTTGATTAAAGTAAGATTGCTGAGCCCTTTTGAGTTGCTTTCCTTTAGAAAAGCAGATCAAAGAACCTGTCCTAGTAGCCATCTTGGGTGTGCTAGATGCTTGCTGTTACACCAAGGGATTATCATTCCTATTGTAGATAGAGACAATGCACCTGATGATGAAAGGGGGCAGCTAATAAGTGTCTGAGGTCTTAATCATTCCAAGTCTAGTCCTCTATTATGACATGCTTCTTCTCAATACCACAGCACATGATAGTCAAACATAGTCATAATATAGATAGATGATGGATATTCAGGGTCTGAACTATGGTGGAAAGAAAAAATAATGATAATAATAGCATTTACATAGCACTTTAAGGTTTTCAAAGAGCCTTACAAATATGATTTTTTTCCTCACTACAATGCCAGGAGGTTGGTGACATTATTACCCCCATATTCAAAATGAGGAAATCTTAACCACCATTTTACAGACAAGGAAACTGAGGTGGGCAGAGAGGGCAAGGGACTCGTCCAGGGTCACACAGAGAGTAAGTGTCATAGGCTGGATTTGAACTCAGTTCTTCCTGACTTCAGGTCCTGCATGCTACCTAGATAATTACCTCTAGTACCCGTATCGCTTGGTAAATTGTGAAGTTCAGACCTTAAATACTATATAAAGATCTGTGCCTTTGTTCTTGTCTCCATCTGTGATTTCATTGGTGTAGGGAACTTCCAGTAAGCATATCAGCACCTTCTCTGTAACTTCTGGTCTTAGAGAATTGCTTAAAACAGTGAGAAGTTAAGTGACTTACCCAGGGTCACATAGTCAGCCCAAGTTAGGGGCAGGACTAGAACTCTGCTCTGCCTGGCCCCAGGACAAGATGCCAGTGATTATTTTTATTATTAAAATTATTTTTTTTCAATTATCAAGCATTTTATTTTCTCCCCTCTCATCCCCCTCATCCACTGGGGAGAAAAGATAGAAATAAAGAAATAGTGAATCCCTGAATCACGTAAGTACAGTCAATCAGAACAAATTCTCACGTTGGTCATTACCTAAAAATGCATGTCTCATTCTGCTTATTAGTCTCATTTCTCTGTCATGAGTTGGGCAGGGTTCTTCTTCCTCAGGCCTCTGGAATTATGGCTAAAGGAAGAGGAAGGAGCCAAAGGCTTTCATTATGGCAGATTGCACTGGGAGGACGGGGATGCCAAGACAAAACTAGAAAGATGTGGAGCTCCACGTATCCTCTTCCAAGTCCTATCTCTATGTACCATTAGAATGGGAACTCCTTGAGGGCAGGGACTCTTTTCACCTTTCTTCATACACCTAGAGCTTAGCATGGCATATGCACCTAAGACATTCTTGTTGCCCGAATAAGCAAGGCTCTTACTATCTAGAATCTACTTACAATGGATTTCCAATTCTTGGTGTTCAATTGTTTTCAGTCGTGTGTCCGACTCTTCATGACTCCATTTGAGGTTTTCTTGGTAAAGACACTGAAGTGATCTGCCATTTCCTACTCCAACTCATTTTACAGATGAGGAAACTGAGGCGAACAGGGTGAAGTGACTTGCCCAGGGTCACTCTGTTAGTGTCTGAGGTTGGGTTTGAACTCTTGAAGATGAGTCATCCTGACTGTAGGCCTAGCACTCTGTCCACTGTACCACCTAGTTGACCTTTCCAATTCTTACCAGTGGATGATCAAAGGCTATGCAGACTCCTAACTGCCCCTTCCCACTTCCCAGGTCTGTTGGGTCACAGGCCACCAATCCCAAGGCCACATCAGGCTAGAAGGGTTCTGGCTGAGCTGAGTGTAAGGAAGGTTGGCTGTGTTTACATCCCAAGTGTGTATCTCTGGCCGCATTCCAAAGCCAAGAACAAATTGCTTTGAATCGTTATAGCCTCTTCTCTCCATCATTAGGGAGATAGTCAGACTCAGGCTATCCTTGAAAAACTGTCTTTTGCCCCCTGGAAGGAGTCTGTCATAGCAATCCAGCTTATTGAAAGTGATCTTTGTGCACTGGTGAGCTCAGTATTAGCAGGAGAGCAACATCACGACTTGGTGGGAAGAGATCCTACTTAGACACTTCCCAAGGTCACCAATCTACCTCAAGGCAAAGGGGTAAAATCAGGGAATATCAGAGCTCTCACATTCCCTGGTTCTAAGGCTGTTTCAAAGGAAAAAACAGGCAAAACTGATAAGAGGTTGGGGAGAATGTTCATTCATTCATCCAACTATAGTCTGGTTCTGGCTGTAGCTGAGCCAGTCAGTTGTGTCCCACTCTCTGTGTCCCCTTTTGGGGTTTTCCTGCCATAGATCCTGGAGTGGTTTGCCATTTCCTTCTCCAGCTCATTTGACAGATGAGGAAACTGAGGCAAGCAGGGTTAAGTGACTTGCCCAAGGTTGCACAGTTTTAGTAAGCATCTGAGGTGAGATTTGGACTTGGGAGGATGAGCCTTTCTGACTCCAGGCCCAGCGCTCTCTCCACTGCCCCACCTAGCTCCCCTGGCTATAGCTTTCACACTTAGTCGTATAAGTAGGTGGGTGGCGTGCGCGCGCGTGTGTGCACACACACACATACACACTTATTAAATGCCTACTATGTGCTTGACACTGTAGTTGCAAAGCTAAAAACAAAATAATTCCTCTCCTCAAGGCCTTTACATTCTACTGGGGAGAGCAACACACACACACACACACACGTGTATACACACACATAAGTCAACATAGAACATAGATAAAGTAAGTACACATTTCCAGGGGGGAGGCAGCTAGGTGGAGCAGTGGGTAGAGTATTGGGCCTAGAGTCAAGAAGACCTGAGTTTACTTCTGGCCTCGGGTATTTGCTAGTTGTGAGACCCTGGGCACTTCTGTCTGCCTCAGTTTCCTCATCTGTGAAATGGGGATAATAATAGTACCCTCTCAGGACTGCTTCAAGGATCAATGAGATAATTTTTGTAAAGGGCTCACTTAATACAGTGCCTACCACACTACAGGCACTTAATAAATGCTTGTTTCTTTCCTTTCTCCCTTCCTTTCTTCCCTCCCTCCTTCCTTCCTTTCTTCCCTCCCTCCTTCCTTCCTTCTCTCCTTTCCTTTCTTCCTCATTTTTTTGCCTTCTTATCCTCCCACCTGAGACACATGTCTTTGGACCCAGGCATAGAGACTAATGGACTCTCCAAATCCCATTCCAGGAATCTCTGAAACTAAAGCCAGCCCTGCATTTGGTTCATCTGGTATATTTAGAAACTTCAGACTTTGGTCGCTCTCTGTTCTTACCAAGTGTGAACTGCACCCATCACACTTGAAAATGTGATTCATTTTCCAGCAATGAGGCTGAGCTGTTCCCTCCTCCTCCTCCTCCTCCCCCGGTCACCTTGCCTTGGCCCCAGACAGCCCTCTCCCATCCGCATCTATGCCGCACTCAGAAAGCTGCAGGGAAGGCTTCGGAAACACGATCCGATCCGAGGGAGCGGCTGGGACCAGGAGAAACCCAGTGGTCGAGAAACAAAATATTTCTTGCCCATCGTCTTCTGTTTGTGTTATCTGGCCCTTGTTTCTTAACCTCCCTGGCTTCTCTCGTTGCCTAGAACTGATTCTCTCTGTCGCTGTCTAGCTCTCTGTTTCTGTCTGTCTGTCTCTATCCCGTCCCCCCCTTCTCTCTGTCCTCTCTCTCTTTCCCTCTGGCTTTTCCTTCACTCTCCCTCCCTCCCTCCATTTCTCTGTATTCTTTTAAAACCATCCCTTGGCTTTTTTCTTAGTCTCCTGGTTTTCTAATGTTTCCCCATTCTCCCTCTCCTCCCTTTATCCCTTTGACCTTCCTCTCTAGTCACCAATGTTGATCTGGGTGTTCTCATTCCTTGGGGTGGCAAGAACAGCATACGTCTGGTCTCCACACCCCTCTGCAGGCTGGCAGAACAAAGAGAGCAATACCTTCCCCTTCCATCATACCGGAGGTACCGACTGCCCATGGTCCCTCTCAAGAGACAGGTGATCTGCTTTTGGGGAAGTAGGGGCACTTGCCAGCCCGCACAGCCACCAAGGTGCTTCCGCTGGCAAGGGGAAGCAGCAGTGCTCCAGACAGCTTGTCCCCCAGAGGCGAGACAGGCCAGAGCCCAGCCTCTTTTACTTTCTGAGAACGATACTCACCACTGATGCTCTGCTCAGATTCTAATCACTGACAGCCCCAAGATGACAATCCATTAGCTGGAAGAGCTAGGTGCTGCTAGGTTGTAGGCAGCCAGCACAGTGGCTAGAGCCCTGGGGCTGGAGTCGGGAAAACCTGAGTTCAAATCCGGCTGCAGACACTTTACCTCTGTTTGCTTCAGTTTCTCCAGTATAAAATGGGAATGCTGATAATAGCATCTACTTCACAGGGTTGTTATGAAATTCAGATGAGATATTTGCAAAACAGCATACAAATAGATATTGTAAAATGGTGCCTGGGACGGCGGCGCAGTGAATAGAGCACCGGCCCTGGAGTGAGGAGGACCCGAGTTCAAATCCGGCCTCAGACACTTGGCACAAAACTAGCCGTGTGACCTTGGGCAAGTCACTTAACCCCAACCTTCCCCTCTTCAAAAAGAACAAAAACAAAACAAACCACCCCAAAAGGAGTCACAAAACGTCAGACACAGCTGAGAGAAGACTGAACAACAGCGGTCACGTTCTGCGGGCGGGGCGGTTATTTCTGAATAAGCGGTCTGTGGCCACGGACCCACCGAACGCCCACCCTAATACCAAAGGGCAGGATAAGAAAGTGCCGCTTACGATGGCAGCCCCTCCAAACTGCACTTCGGAAGAGCCGTTCATGCCAAAATACGGGGAATGGACAGAAATGGACCAAAGCGCTGTCGCCAGCGGTGCCGGCCTCCATTCCTCCAGAGACGGGGCTCGCCCGCAGCAGCTCCAGCGAGGAGGCCGAGACACGGCAGTCAGCTTGGCCCCGGGCAGTGCCGGGGAAGGAGGGTGGAGAACGGAGCGGCGCGGCCTCCTCAAACAGCGAAGAGCAAGCTCAGGGGAGGCCCGGGGACGCCGGTCACCCCGAGAACAGGACAAGAAGCGGACGAAGGCTGAATGGGCCTGTCGGAGTTTCTCTGACCACACTGCGGTGACAACGGAACCGCCAACTTTTGAGCCGCGACGTCCAATGTCCAAGTTGTTCCGAATAAGGGAATAGAAATGGCGCTCGGGAAGATGAAGGTGGGTGGCCATATGCTTGCTCAAGGTGGAGACCACTCTTACGGAGAATGTACAGTGCAGATTAAAAGTGGAAGAAGGATTTCCTGAAAATGGTAACGTGTTCCAGATGCTTTTGTTTGTACTAATTGTACCAAGCTCTAGAATGGTAGAGGATTTTTTTTAGTTTGCTGTTAAAAAACATTTTTTGAGGGGGCAAAGCAAGACAATGGGGGTTAAGTGACTTGCCCAAGGTCACTCAGCTAGTTAAATGTCCAGTGTATGAGGCTGGACTTGAACTCAGGTCCTGCCGACTTCAAGGCCTGCTCTATTCACTGTACCTCCTAGCTGCCCCATAAGAGAGGATTCTTAATGAGATCCATTGAGGTAGCTAGGTGGTGAAGTGCATAGAGTGCCAGGACTGGAGTCGGAAGTTCCAAGTTCAAATCCAGCCTTAGACACTTACTAGCTGGTTGCCTGGTTGCTTAACCCTGGTTGCCTCAGTTTCCTCATCTGTCAAATGAGCTGGAGAAGGAAATGGCAAATCACTCCAGTGTCTTTGCCAAGAAAACCCCAAAGGCATCATGAAGAGTCAGACATGCCTGGAAACCATTCAACAACAAGAGCAGTTTTATCTACAGTCGCCCTGAACACTTCAGGGCAGAGGAAAAGTCAGGTTCTGTGGGGAACGCGTCTCCTCCACAGCGAGCAGTGGACGGATGGAGAACAGAGCTGCCCCATCAGTACATTCTGGCTCAGATGAGTTCTGCAGAGAAACAGTGAGCTAGGCCTTGAACTGAACGGGGAAAAGAAAGCCGTTGGGGAAATGACGGTGTTTTCAGTGGTGCCAAAATGCCCCCTGAAAAAAATGCCCATCTTTGTATTGCCAATAATTCTTCTAATGACGGGCTGTGGCTGAAAATCATGGAGTACCACAGTCCCTGAAGAATGAGCCAAAGGGCAATACAGAAGCATATGGGTGGGCTGAAATGGCATCTAGCGTACACTGCCAATGACTGGGGTAACTCTGCTCAGCCCGTGGGCACAAAACCCCGCTCAGGGGTGGAGACCGATTACTCAGGGATGGGCAGGCTGACAGCAGGCCAGGAGAGAAGAAGAGGGCCTTGGTTGTCTGGCTTCCAGCTTCACTTCCAGATTCTCTTCAGGGAAAAGACTCTGGGAAGACCAAGGATTTCTCCTTTTCCCCAGCTCTTGCAGAAGCACCAGTGGTCTGAGAACTGGATGATCAGCCTCCACCCATGAGGGTGGTCCCATGCAGATGGACTCTGACCTACAGGTTACACTTATGTTCAGAAAGTTCCATCCAGGGGCAGCTAGGTGGCACAGTGAATAGAGCACAGGCCTTGGAGTCAGGAGGACCTGAGATCAGATCCAGCCTCAGACACTTAACACAAAAACTAGCAGTGTGATCTTGGGCAAGTCACTGCACCCCAATTGCCCTGCCTTTCCCCCCCCCAAAAAAAGTAGAAGGTTCCATCAAGGAGACACATGATTGGAAGAGGCGGCAGGCCAGTCATTTAGCAAGAGTGAGGGACAGCAGACCACACAGCCTGGAAAGCCAAAAGGCCTACCTGTAGGAGCCCCTCCAGGATGGGAGGACGAGGATTATAGTCACATAAGGTGTGAAGGTGTGGATGGGCTGTGATCTGCACCACGGGAGGGACTACCCACACTGAGGAAATCATCGAAGCAGGTAAGTATCAGGTACTGCTGTGCTCGCTGTAGGTAAGTCACGCCTGCTGTGTGCAGCACTATGTTAAGTGCTTTACTTATGATCTGTCTTATTTGATCCTTGCAACAATGCTGCGCAGGGAGGTGCTATTATCATCCTCATTCTGCTGTCAAAACTATGGAAGACAGAGATTAAGTGACTTGCCTAGGATCACACAGCTAGTAAGTTTCTGAGGCTAGATTTGAATTCAAGTCCTCCTGACTCCAGGCCTGGTGCTCTAACCACTGAGCCATCTGGCTATAGGCAACTTGATTTTTGAGCATGAGCCAGACAACAAGACGGAAAAGGGACAGGACAAGGGACAGGACAAGGATGGCGGCAACATGACTTGGTGACAGAAAGTAAGAAGACGTGGGAGATCTGAGGCAGAAGGCATGAGAGCCGTATGATATTCAAGCTGAAATGGACCTTTTCATTTGTCAGACAGAGGAACTGAGGCCGAAAGAGCTTTGGTGACTTGTCTAGGATCACAGTGCCACTTGGCACCAAAACACCTCCTAGAATCTCATCTCCTCATTCCTCGTCCCACATTCCTTTCTACTTTGCACTGTTTTTTCTCTGTTTAATTCAGCTAAGAGCAGGTTTTGAAAGCTGTAGGCTGTGGTAGCAGACTTAAGTGAGAAGTCAGACAAGAGATTAGTCCAAAGGATTTGGGGACCCGGGGCGCTGGGAAGAGGTTGTCAGGGATCTAGCCCAGACTCCCTAAATCCCAGGCAGAAAGACCTATTTCTGCTTGCGGACAGAGTGCTGACATCATGTGGCAGGGTAGAGCTGCGGGCCAAAGCCAGGCCCGTGTTAATCTGGTCAAAGGTGGACCCTGCCAGCGTGCTGGACCCCTGTAAATGGCACCTTGACAATCTCCCTTAGACCCCGCTGGAGACAGCTCTGGACTCTGAGACCAAGGGCCTTGGGGAGAGCAGTGCTTGCTGCCCAGTGCTCACAGCCATCATCATCCTAGGGGCAGCTGTGTGGGTCAGTGGTTGGAGCGCTGGGCCTCGAGTCAAAGAGACCCAGGTTTAAATCCAGCCTCAGACACTCACTAGCCATCCAACCAGGGGCAAGTCACTTAAGCACCATCTGCCTCGGTTTCCTCATTTGTCAACTGTAGATAATAGTAGCATCTAACTCCCAGGGCTGTTGTAAAGATGAACAGGGACGTGTTTGTAAAACGCTTTGCAGACCTCAAAGCCGTGTGAGTGTGAGCTACTCTTATTGTTACCAAGATGTGGAGAAGCAGCTTGGCTCCCACAGGCCCCACAGCCATGGCTGTCGAAGACCCAGAAGCAACATTTTTGCCACCAGAGTCCTTGGCGTCGTCAAATGGTTCAACGCTAGAAACTTAAGCTTTTTGTTGTTGTCGTTGTTGGTGATGTTGTTTTTGGAGGGGGGAAGGCAGGGCAGTTGGAGTTGAGTGACTTGCCCAAGGTCACATGGCTAGTGTCTGAAGCCAAATTTGAACTCAGGTCCTCCTGACTCCAGGGTCGCTGCTCTATGCACTGTGCCACCCAGCCGCCCCAACTGTTATGTTTTTTTCATAACAGAGGAAATGACATTTTAAAAAGAGGCATTGGGAGGGAGGGAGGGAGGGGAGAAAAATGTGAAACTCAGAATCTTGTAAAAAATGAATGCTAAAAATTTTCTGAGTGTCCCAGGAAAAAATAAAATACTATTAAAGCATTAAAATCCCATTAAATCATGTTTAAAAAAACCACCCTAAATTTTCTAATAAAATGGATAAGGGGAAACATGAAAAACAGAGTCATTGCCTTGTCTGCTGTCCCCAAGGACTGTGGGACCTCTCTCTCTGACTTGCAACTCTAAAGCTTCTCTATGTGTTGTCTCCTCCATTAGAATAAAAGCAGGGCCAGGCAGCTGGGTGGGTCAGTGAGTAGAGCACCGAGGCTGGAGTCAGGAGGACCTGAGTTCAAATCCAGCATCAGACACAACACAAAAACTAGCCATGTGACCTTGGGCAAGTCACTTAACCCCACTTGTCCTGCCTTCCTCTCTCCAAAAACACCAAAATAGAATGAAAGCAGGTTGCCTCATTTTTCGATTTGTATCCAATACTTGGCACAGTGCTTTGGATATATTAAGCACTTAATAAATACTTCATTCATTCGTTCATTTAATCTGTCTTCCATAGCGTGTGCCAGAAATTTCTTACTCTGCAGTGAAGTTACCATTTGTTCTGCGTTCTTAGAAGATGCTCTTCATAGAGGCATAGATTTTGAGCTAGGAGGGACCTTAAACCCCATTTTACAGGTAGGGAAACTCAGGCCCAGAGATTTGAGTGACTTGCCCAGGGTCATATAGCTAGTGCCAGGTGGGATTTGAACCCAGGTCTCTCCTATTCCAAGTTTGATGTTCTATCCACTGCAGCTTCCTCTGTTAGACTCTCATGACCTAACCTAGAGGAGGGGTACTAGGGAGGACAAATGAGGTAGAATACAGAGCTAAGGTCATGATCTATAACTATTGGGTGGGTGATGACAATGGCCAAGAATGATAGTAAAGTTGGACAAGAACCCTCCACTTAATGGTGGCCCTAACTCTAGAGTCTTAAGAACCCTGGTCTCCACCTAGCCCAGAACCTGCACTCTGGTCCCTTCAGATACGGATTCTGTATGGGATGCTTCTCAGGTGGGGCACTGTACAGAAAGGGATACAGACATAAGCCCTGCCTGTCTAATCTTAGCAGACACAGTCATAGGTGCTGTCAAAGAAGCCAACGAGGTGGAAAATTAAAATCTAAGATGTATTGGTCATTAGTGTCAAATGAAGGAGAGAGATTGAAGAGGATTATGAATGAGGCAAATCCATTGGATTTAATAATTACAAATCCATCCCAAAGGGGCGGCTAGGTGGCACAGTGAATAGAACACTGGCCCTGGAGTCAGGAGGACCTGAGTTCAAATCCAGCCTCAGTCACTTAACACTTATTAGCTGTGTGACCTTGGGCAAGTCACTTAACCCCAATTGCCCTGCCTTCCCCCTCCAAAAAAGAAAAGAAAATTAAAGAAATCCATCCCAGTACACGACAGCAGAAAGAGTAGAGGACTTGGAGGCAGTGGGACTACTTACAAGTTGTATAACATTGAGCAAATTACTTAGCTTCTCTAAACTCAAGTTTCCTTATCTGTAAAATGGGTTTAATGTTATGTGTACTACCTACCTCATAGGGTCGTTGTGAGGAAAGCACCTTGTAGACTGGAAAGGACTTTATAAACGTGAATGTGAATTATTCATTTGCTGGCATCAGGGGAACCAGGATTCCTCTGGTTTCTGTTGCAGGAAATGTCTTGGTGAGCCCAGATTTCCTAGCAAGCCTCTTGTTTCTACATACTCTCTCCACCTTCTTCCTTGCTCAGGCGCCCCTCAGGTGTTCTGCCTCCTCCCCTAATCTTGTCTCCTTCCAAACATCACTCTGTCCCAGAGTTCTGAGATCACATCTCACTGGGTCCTTGTTATGGGAATCTGAAGGTCTTCCCTGCCCCTAGGCCCTTTGCTAAAGTGCCTACGTGACTGAGGACCCTTGGATAGTTGAAAGTATACTCTGTTCCCTAATAGGCTGAATGTGGTCACGTGGAGCCTGTGGCGCCAGGCTTGTTTTCCAGGAATGCCCGTGCCTTGTAGCTTTGTGATTGGGCAGTGGGTCTAGAGGGCTGTGACATTCTCCAAGCCAGGAGAAGGCTATATATACGCCCTGATGTGAGGTTTTGGTTTGGGGCTCACTTTGAGA
>CM053582.1:354065573-354092479 GCA_028627135.1 Pseudochirops cupreus | reverse complement strand
CTGGAAGCCGTCTGCTGATCTGTTTTTCTGTTTGTTTGTAACTTCTGTTTGTATTCTCTGAAGTTCAGGGCGCTGACTTTTTCCCCTGAACTAGGTAAATGATATTTGATTGATTAAAGTAAGATTGTTAACCCATTTTGAGTTGCTTTCCTTTAGAAAAGCAGATCTAAGAACCTGTGCTAGTAGCCGCCCTGGGTGTACTGGGGTGCTTGCTGATACAGTCCTGTGCTCAGTGACGTGTTAAGCAGGAGTCACTGGCACTCAGCTCTCACCTGTGGTTCCAAGAAGCTGTAGTATACAGAGCAGCGGTACCTCTGCAAACCACCTCAGCAGATGGGCTAAACCAGGTTGAGCTTAACCAACAAGCTCCAAACCCAGTGGGGAATGAGCAGATAAGAACAATTTGTTCTAATGGCCATGAAGGCGCCCTTCAAGCTTGGTCAGACATCAGAGGCCAGCGTCATCCATGGCATCCTGGGCCATTGCCAGTTCTCTTGACTTTTGTCTTGTCACTCATCTTAGATGATTCTGGAAGAGAGGGTGTGGCTGATGACTTTGTGCAACTCTGCTTCACTTAAATCCAGCTCACACACAAGTCAAGGCATCACCTCGTGACGACTGGCCTTCTTCAAAAACAAAAGACAAAGAAGAGTAATCTCTGTCCTCCCTTCACCGCTGAATTGTAATAATGCTGTTCCCCACCTCCTCACGTACAGGAAGCCCCCTTCCCAAAGTAAGCCAAAGGGCTGTTTGTGGAGCCAGGACTCTGTTCTCGCAAGACTTCAGTTATCTGGGACAGTCAAGACCAGGGCAGGAAAATGCTATACAACGAGTCTTCATTTTAAGGGAATATGGGGGGGGGGGGGGCGGGATTGTGGAATTCCAGTTGTGGAAGAAGTGGAACTCCTAGGGAAATTCAGCCATGGCCACAAGAACAGCAGAGGTATATGGAATCCCAGTTATAAGGAAATAAAGTTCAGATCCTTTGGTTGTGTGAGTATGAGTGTGTGTGTGTATATGTGTGTGTGTGTCTGTGTGTGTGTATATGTGTGTGTGTGTCTGCGTGTGTGTGTATCTGTGTCTGTGTCTGTATGTGTGTGTATGTCTGTGTCTGTGTGTGTTTGCGTGTGTATGTGTATGTGTGTCTGTGTGTGTCTGCATGTGTGTGTCTGTGTGTATCTGTGTGTGTCTGTGTGTGTGTGTATGTCTGTGTCTATGTCTGTGTCTATGTGCGTGTAAAACTATGTGTTATCAGGGGTGACCATCAACAATGATGGTGATTATACATGCTGGATAATTAACAAAATGAGAAGAAAAAACTGTAAAATGTGCTTTGGTCGTGGAAACGTATTACTGATTGTAGTCACCTGTAGGATTTCCTTTCTGTTCATGTCTGATCGCCATGCAGAATCATGAGTATGTGTATCAGCTTAGTGCTCACAACACTAAATGCTATTTTGTCTTGCACATAGTAGGTGATTTTGAATGTTTGTTGAATTGGACTTAATTGGTAACTCTTTGTTGGATCGATTCGAGATGTTCTCGGTCACAGTTGTTTGTTGCTTACGCAGCACAGTCATTTGCTCATTGCTTAAAAAAATGAGAGGGAAAATTTATTACCGCCACAGGTGGAAGAGGCTTCTGGGAGGAATCCATACGTTGGCGTAGAACAGAGGGAGGAGCTTCATCAGTCACCAGTATTAAGCAACTGAAATTTCCTTCCACGCACCAGAAAACTGCTTGTGGTGTCTTCATCCTGCAGAGGGAAGGGGGCTGCCTGTTCCATTTTGTTGTGTGTGCTTGAGCCAAGGGAGAAATCATCCTTCCTAGAATCTGGGTGACAGATGAGCTAATCTCAAGTCGGCCCTGCCAGCTTGTCTGAATTTTATTCCCATGGAATCAGACCAGTTCCCTGCACCTGCCTTGCCACAGATCAAGGCATTATCCTACCCCCTACTTCACTCCCACTTTTCTCTGGGTTCTTCTCTTTTCCTTTCCCTCATCTCTCCTGTCTCTGGTTACTACAGTGACAGGTACCATGGAAATGCCTAGGTAGCGGCCTTCTCATATTCCAATCAGAGAAGGAGAGGTGTGTAGGGAGAAAGAAAGGCAGGGGAGGGAGGGAAAGAGAGCAAAGTCAGACATCTGTTTGCCATGGACAAGCCGTGCTGCCGGCTGTGGGTCTCATTGTGAACCTGAAATTTCTGGGGAATAGGGCTTACCTTTCCACCCGGGCTTACTGCTGTCATCTGTGGATCTCAGCCTTTGTTGTCAGCAAGTTCTCTCTCCTGTTTAACCTTGATCTGTCCAGCTGTTGCTTTCCTACATTAGCTCTGTGCTCAGTGGAACTAAGGACTTCTGCTGTGCCCCGGTTTCCTTATGAGGGAAATGGGGAGATTGAACTAGATGGCCTCTGAGATCCTTCCAGCTCGAAATCTCTAACCCTCTGTAGTGACAGAGCTCTCCCTACCTGCACCAAAGCTTCCCATTCCACAGCTCTAATGGTGAGCAAGCCCCTTCTCAGAGAGTTGTTCATTGGGACTGACCTTAAGAGCAGCGAATTGAAGATCAGAAAATCTGAGTTCAAATCTCTACTCCACTGTTCCATGTCTATGTGGGACCACAGGCAGTTACTTGTTTTACAGCGTCAGCTCTTAATGGGGTCCTTGAACTTGTTTAAAATTTTTTTGATAACTCTTTTTTAATATAATTGGCTTGTAATCTTATGTATTTTATTTTGTGCTTTAAAAATATTATTCTGAGCAGCAGCTAGGTGGTGCAGTGAATAGAGGACTGACCCTGGAGTCAAGAGGACCTGGGTTCAAATCCAGCCTCAGACACTTGACACACTTACTAGCTGTGTGACCTTGAGCAAGTCACTTAACCCCAACTGCCCTCTAAAAAGCAAAACTATATATACATATATATATATATATATACATTTTTGCATATACACACACATATCTATATCTATGTCTATATATTATTCTGAGAAGGGGTGCATATGTTTCACCAGACTGCCAAAGGGTCTGTGACACAAAAGAGATTACGAGCCCTAGGTTTGGGTTTAGATCCCTAATCACTCCCCTCCAATCACTCACGAGCTTTCTATCTACCAGGCTTTGTGCTAAGCCTGGAGACTCAGAAACAACAACAACGAAATCAGTCCCTGCCCTCAAGAAGCTTAGATTCTAGTGGGGGAGACAACTTCTGTGTCAGTACGCACAAGGTAGATTTAAAGCAGCTTCTCTGGGCAGGATGACCCGCGTTCCTTCAGTCTCTCCTCATCAGTATCTCCAAGGTCTGATGTTCAGCCTTTGTGAGAACGCCCATTCTTTGTGGGGGGTTGGAAGGGATCATACAAGAACTTGCCTGTGCTCTCCTTTTCCCCGCCATGCCTTCATCTATAAAATGGGCCTCCATATGCTGGCCAACAGCACCCGTCCCCCGATCCAGTGCCGTGCCTCGACGTGAAACATGACTGCATCTGGGTGAGTGTGAAAGTGAGACAGGAATATGGAATGTCAGAAAATAGGTATGCCAACTTGGTCTCCTCTCCCCGAAGCTATTGCAGAGCAGCCTGGAGCCAGCTCTGTCCATGTTGGCACAGGAGTAAGGAATGCTGCACCCTTCCCCCAGTAAGGAATTTGCAGCCCAGGTGCATCCCAGAGAACCCCCTTTGCTGGATGAATCACTCACTTAGTGGAGCCAAAATTGAGTATGGGTGAGAAGAGAGAAAAGGGAAGAGAATTCAAGATACGTATTGTCATGTAGATGTACTTGGTTGAAGTCCTCTTTAGAGAAGGATGCCAGGATGATGGGCAAAGGACCCAGGAAGTGTAAGCCACCCCTTTTATTATTCCTCCACAAATGTTCAGGTATTCTGGGTCTCCTCTGCCTTCCCATAAACCTCTAGGGATATATCCTAGTTAGCCTCTGGGGAATGACCCCTTCCTTCTCCAACTATTCCTCACCTGTATGGTGTTGGTGATAATGGGTACCTTGGTATAGGCTTAGAATTCATGGCAGACCCTCATATGTGAGATTCGTCTTCTGTGTGGACACTCCCCCACTCCCATACCAAATCGTGGAATCCTTTGAGGTTAATTAGTCCTGCCACTGACCCAATTCAGGAACGTCCTCCGACGCATCCAGTAACTGCTTGGGGGGCAGGGTGGTGAGATGGCATGAGCACTGGATCCGGGGTTGGAGGATCTGGTAAAAATGTCATCTCTGACTCTACTGCTATGACTTCCCTGACCTCAGCATCCTCTCTGTAAAACGAGGAAGTTGGACTACATGGCCTTGGAGATCCCCCTTAATCTTATGAATCCTTAGTGAGAGAGAGCTCACTGCCTGCACTAAGGCAGACCATTTTGTTGTTGTTAAGTTGTTTCATTCATGTCCAACTATTTGTGACCCCAATTGGGGGTTTTCTTGGCAAAGATACCGGAATGGTTTGCCATCTCCTTCTCCAGCTCATTTTACAGATGAGGAAACTGGGGCAAACAGGGTTAAGTGACTTGGCCAGGGTCACACAGCTAGGAAGTGGCTGAGGCTGGATTTGAATTCATGAAGGTGAATCTTCCTGATTCCAAGCCCTGTGCCACTTACAACTCTAATTCTCAGAGAATTGTAGAATTGGGAGGGCCCTTAAGAGTACTAGATGGGAGGTCAGAGCACCCTAGTTTCAAATCTCAACTCTGCTGTGTGGATTTGGACAAGTGCCTTACCCTTTCTAGGCCTTAGTTTCTCCCCCTGCTAAATGAAAGCTTTGGACAATGTGATCTCTAAGATCCCTTCCAGTGTTAATCTTTTAGTCCTAATACAGCCGGTGGTCCAGTAGCTAGAGCCCTGGAGTCAGGACAATCTGAGTTCAAATTCAGCCTCAGACACTTAGCTGTGTGACCCTGGGCAAGGCACTTGACTTCTGTCTGTCTCAGTCCCCTCAACTATAAAATGGGGATAACCTCCCAGGGATGTGAGAAACAAAGGAGGCGATATCTATAAATGGCACTTAGTACAATGCCTGACGAAGTAAGTGCTGAACACATGTTTTCTCCCTTCCTCTCTGCCACCCTCCTCCCACAGCCTCTCACTGTCACAGGTAAAGAGTCTGAAGTGACCAGAAAACTTGCCCCATATTATAGAACTAGTCAGTGGCAGCACAGGGATCAGAATCCAGATGTCCTGACTGCTACTGCTGCGTGTCCTCCCATACACCACACTGTGTCCCTTGGGGTGAGCTCCAGTCTGCCTCCCTCTGCTTCTCCTCAGTGCTCTTCAGTTCAGTTCATTAATTCCTACCATGATGTGCCACACACACTACCATAAAGCTTTGTTCTCTCCAACAGCAAAGAACAGATCCAATCCTTCTTCCATAGTCCCAGCCTTTGTGTAGTTAAACACCGTGGCCGAGTCTCCTCTCAAACCCATCTCTTCTCCGCATTCCTCAGCCTTTCCTCGTGTAGGCATGCCAGAGCCGGCTCAGACCAGATGGGGAGAGCCCAGCTTATGTGGGCACTGTGATCCTTTATACCGCAGGCAGAGGTCAGTAAGTGCTACAAGTCAGGCCTTGATTTATTCTTCTGTTCATTGAATAGAGTATTGAGAAGAGTGTCAGTAATGCAGATTAAACTTAAACATGTATAAATATGTGTATGTGTATGTATACAGTCTATGTGCATAGGCATCTATGTAATGTGTAACAATCAGCTCTCTCACTCTGTATGTGTGCATACAGACACGTATACAGACATACACACATATGTTGTTGGTTCAATTATTTCAGTCCTGTCTGACTCTTTGTGACCCCATTTGGGGTTTTTTTGGTAAAGACACTGAAGTGATTTACCATTTTCTTCTCCAGATCATTTGACAGATGAGGAAACTGAGGCAAACAGGCTTAAGTGACTCGTCCAGGACCATACAACTGGTAAATATCTAAGACCAAATTTTAACTAAGGTCTTTTCTGACTCCAGGCTCGGCGTTCTATCCCACTCTGCCACCTAGCTGCATACACACATACACACACACACACACACACACACACACACACATACACACACATATACACACACACACATACACACACATACACACACATACACACACACATACACACACATACACATGCATACACACACATACACACACACATACACACACATACACACACATACACACACTTACATATATATTTGTATACACATACATATATATTTTTAGATTTTATTCTCTTTTTTAAACATCACACACCCCCATGCCAAAGCATGGAATCCTGGAGTGGGGAGGGATGTTAGAGGTTACTTAGTCCTATCTTCCACCAAATTCAATGATCTTATGGTCCTTTCCAGTTATACAACACTCTAAGAAAAGACTTGCTCACAATTAAAGTTGTCCAACAACAAATTGGGTAACCTTAGTGTAGGAAGTGAACTCTCTATCATTAAATATTCATAAGATCAGGTAGGTGTGTGTGTGTGTGTGTGTGTGTGTGTGTGTGTGTGTGCATGCATGCGTGCAGCCAGATGGTGTAGATGGCCTGGAGTCAAGAAGTCCTGGGTTCAAATCCAGCCTCAGACACTTCCTAGCTGTGTGACCCTGGGCAAGTCACTTACCCCTGTTTGCCTCAGTTCCTTCTCTGTGAAATGAGCTGGAGAAGGAAATGGCAAACTGCTCCAGTATCTCTGCCAAGAAAACCCCAAATGGGGTCACCAGGAATCAGATGCAATTGAAGGGCTGAACAACAACAGAAGAATGAGCATGTGTGTCTGGAGATGTAGGTATCAGACGTTTACTCCATGCTCCGTGAGTTTGCATTTCTTTGTGTCTGTATCGCCAAACAGGGGCCTTGGCCCAGCGCTGGCAGTGAATCAGTGTTGGACTGACTCCTGATCTTCTCCAGCCTCACCTGCGCCCGTCAGTGCCCTGCCTACTGTGTGACCTCTCGTTCAGGTGCCGTCTGCCCGGGGCAGAAGAGAGGGGGCACCGTACTCCTGTTGTTACAGCCTGAGATTGCTTTAGTTTTCTGTTTGCTTGCTGGCTTGGCAGACGTGTCACGTTATTGTGCTCAACTAAACCTCCAGATCTTTGTCGCATGAAGAGAAGGAAACTACTCTTCTGTTACAAGGATCATGGGAAGGTGGGTTCTATTATAATCTCCACTTTATAGTTGAGGAAGATGAGGCAGATTGAGGCTATGTGACTTGCCCAGGGTCACATGGCTAGTAAGTATCTGAGGCTGTCCAAGGCCAGATTTGAACTCAAGTTTTCCTGACTCCAGACGCAGTGTTTTCTCTACTGCCCCTAACTGTATCCAAACTATATCCCTTCCACCTTGTACTTGGCAATCAAGTTGCTGGATTTTTTTAACCTACTTTGGTGCAACTCTTTTTTAGGAAGGGAGCTCATGTTGTCTCCTCGTGGTCACCGCCGCATTCTTTTTCCAAAAATTGCTTTGCTTTTATCTCTATAAAGCTCTAAACTTTCCTCCTAACCCAAAGGTCCTGAGAAAACTTTGGGGATCTCTCATTTATCCCAGTCATCTCTCTGATCCAAATAGACATAGGCAACTGAAGCAGGCGTCATTTCTCTAATGGTAGCCACCAACTCCTCTTAAAAGCATTTAGGTTCACAAAGCTTCAACAGAGAATAGTTTTATTTGCAATACAAACCAAACTTCTCTTCAAGGTAAAGTTGAAGCCCTTCCCACCTCCCACTTCCATGCCTGCTGGGAACTTTATAGGATTACCCACACAAAGAAGACTGGAGTTCTCTGAGCTTCATTGATCTTTCACTGACACTGTCCGTGCTTTCCTACTCTGACCTTGCTGCTCGCCTGTTCTTAGCAGGTATCCGGGGGGTCTTTCGTATGGCCGTCACTTTCCTTAACTCTACTTAACTGCTGTCCTGTGGTCAGCTGTCCTACAACATTTGGAGCTATCTCTCAAGTGACTGGGCCATGTAGGGATTATCCTGATACCTCAGGCATGAGAGCTCTGTCCTCTGTTTGGAGCGCTATTCTACTTTTTCATATCTGGGTCTCATAACTTCATCCTCTGCAATAACAGGTTTCTTCGGGAGCCTGTGGGAATGCATCTTCCTTGGCCTTTTCAGATTAATCTTCCATTTTGTGTTTACTCATGACAGATTCATAGTTATTTATTTCCCTTCCTCCTCAGTGCCTGGACTGTGTGCCTCCTATTTATCTTAAGTCTTTCCACTAAGCTTTTTTTGAGGACAAGGCCAAATGGTTCATACAGGTGCGCTCGCTCTTGTTTAATTTTTCTTTCTGTCTCATGTCTCTTGGGACAGTTGAAATGAGTTATGAAAATAATTCCAGGTTTTTTTCTTGAAAATCATTGAAAGGGATGAAGGGAGGAGGGAGCCAGAGATTCCCAAAAGCCTAAAAAGAGAGAAGGATAACCAATGGCTCTCCTTTTGACTCTGTTGGGTTTGGCCCAGTGTTCCAGTCCATTTAAAAATGTAATCCCATCATCTGTCACTGCATTAGCTGATTCTCCTAAGATCTGTGTCATTTGTGAGTTTGACCAGTACCCTTTTGATATATTGGTGCAATTCATTCATAAAAGTATTGAATGAGGTAGAACCAGGGAAAGAGCCCTTCTCACTAGAGTCCTCCAGATTGACACTGAGTCATCAGTCAATATGCTCCTTCAACCAGCCTCTATTCCACTTAGAAGTAGTATCCTCCTTCCCTTCCTTCTACAGGTCAACATATTATTCAAAAGAGCATCAGAAAACTTCATCAAAGGCTTTGCTGACATCAAGACAGACAGGATGTCCCAAAATTCTTAGTGCTGTTCTAAGGTTAATAGGTTAGAACTGCTTTAAGACTTTGGGACACCCTGTACCATAGTTCTAACATTTCCTAATCTGCCAGCCCTAGTATGCTAACAAAAAAAGGAAATGAGGCCACTTTGGTGCAACTCTTTTTTAGGAAGGGAGCTTGTGTTGTCTCCTCGTGGTCACCACCGCATTCTTTTTCCAAAAGTGTATAAATCTGTTTACAAATCTAATCTAAAGATCTCTCCCGAGGATAGGGTCGAGCTGCCTCTAGATTCTCTAATTCCTTCCTTGTTTCTCTTTTTGAAAACAGGGATTAGCATTCACCAGTCTCCAGGTATCTCCCCTTTCGCCGTGATTTCTCAGAGATGATGGACATTATCTCTGACCCTGACTCTGACACAAATCTGCAGTTTCCTTCTGGGGGTCCACCTCCAGCCATCCTGGTCATCTCTATCTGGCCACTGGACCCAGATGACTCTGGAGGGGAAAGTGAGACTAGTGACTTTGCTCAGCCTTTCCTCACTGAAATCCAGTTCATTTGCAGTTACGGCATCACCTTCCTGATGCCATGCTCCTCTTTGAAAATGAAGGACAGACAGCAACGACAATAGTTGCCTTTAATTCCATGGTTCAGAATCACTCTGGCTCATGCCCAGTGTACTCACACAGCCCATGGGCTGATATAGAAGCCTTCTGTAATCCTTTGCCTTTGGAATTTGACTTTCTAGCATTTTGTAACCTCACACAGAGTGATACTCTCTACCCTGGAATCCAAATTCCTGACTTGTCCCTCTGACTCAGCCTGCCAGTAATCCACTATCCTTGAAAAAAGCCCTACCAAACACCATGGGACAAAATTACACTGGACCTCCAAGGAACAGGACTGTGAACAAGTAGGAATTGACCGAGAACAAACATCTGACTCCCTCTCTCCCCTCCCACAGGCAGCAGCTAGGTTGTTTAGGTCCTGGCTACAGACAGCTGTCAGGGGGCATCCCTGCTAAGGAGCTGAGAGGGCTGCAAGCAGTGGAGGAGTAATGCTGTCTGGTCAATGGGTTTCCTCACTGATTGGAGCAGTCCTCCCACTCAGAGGCACCTTGATGTGATGGCAGGAGCACCAGATTTTTTAGCATGATATATGGGTTCAGGGATGTGCTGCCGAGTGTTTAACAACTGGATCACTGGGGGGGAGGTACATGTGATACACTTTCAAATTCCATCTGCATTATCAGCATTTTCTGCATTGCTTTCTTAAGTCTAGAAAATCAACAAAACAATAAATCAAACCCTGATTTATAGCATTTGCTGATTTTCAGGGTAGAAATGTTTATACTGAAAATTTAACAATCAGCTCTCTTGACTTGGTAAGAGCCGGCTCTAGGGCATCACTTTGAGGGTTCAGTTCCCAGCTCTTCTACTATGTATGATCTTGAACAAATCATTGAGCCTCTCTAGATCTTTCTCTCCTTCGAAATGAGGGAGGTTCAGGGCAAGTAGGTGGTGAAGTAGGTAAGAGTACTGGCCTTGGAGTTAGGAGGATTTGAGTTCAAATCCAGCCTCAGACACTTAGTGGCTCTGTGAACCTGGGCAAGTCATTTAACCCCAATTGATTCCAATAACATAAAATGAGGGGCTCACCTGGATGTCCTTTAAAGTCACCTCTGGTCAGACGTTCTTTGAACTTTTAAATGACCATCACTCATGGGCATGGAGCAAATACATTGTTACTTTTATCATTTTGTTGAAGTTACATTTTTCCTAATCCTTCCAGCTGTTAGTGCTCTTTCCCTGGCACAGAGTAGACACTTATAAATGCTCTTTGACTGACTGACTTCACTCCTGAAATGAGCTTGTATCGACATATCTTTGTATGTGCCACATTCTCTCCCTCCTGCCCACCCCTAGACTTGGATTTTGGCCTTTTGGGCCCTTGTTTCCCAGGGCTTAGCACAATGCCTCAAACCTAGTAGGCATTTAAAGATTTATTGGACTTAATTAATATCCTACAACGTCTTTTCTCTCTCTGTCTTTTTATTAAATGGTTCGGGGGTTTTTGGCTTTATTTTAGAGTTTATGCCATATTCTGTTTCTGTTTGTTCAATTGATTAACTATTAAGGACCTGCTGTGTGCGAATCTCCCATGCTAGTTCTGAGCATACAAAGATAGCCAAGGTGAAGGCTCGGCTTTAAAGGAGCTTACAAACTATTTGGAAAGAAAGGTCTAGAGAGAATTGTGAAGGAAATGTCTAGTCATGTTCACAGGACATATTCAGACTTTTCCTCTTTTTACTATTTCTTATTTATCCTGTATGTAGCTTGCTTTGTATATGTTTGTCTGCATGATGTCTTCCCATTAGATTGTAAGCTCCATGAGGACAGGGAATGTCTTTTACCTCTTCTGTCCCCAGCACTTAGCACAGTGCCTAGCATGTAGTGGGTGCTTAGTAGGTGTTTATTGAATGGAATGGAATCCATAGTCCAAAGAAAAATTCAGAGAGGGAGAACTCCCTTTCACGTGGGGCAGTGAAGAAGGGTTTCATGGAGAAGAGATGCCCAAAGGCAAGACAGCCATTCAGAAGATCATGGTAGTCTGCTACAGGTGAATAGGATATAGGTGGGAAGAGATGAGGTTTGAACAAGAGAAGTTTTAGTGGAGTCTAGAGACCCTCAAAGAGTCCCTAGATATATTTCAAAGGGTTCATGAACTTGGAAGGGGAAAAAAAATGCAATTTCACTAATGTCTAGCTGAAATTCAGCATTTCCTTCAATTATTAATTCCAAAACCAAAATCATTATTCCAAGAAGGGGATCCATAGACTTCACCAGACTGTACAATGTGAGTCATGACACAAACAAAGGTTAAGAGCCCCTGGATTAGCAGAAGGGAGAAATGAGAGAGCTATTGGGAAGTTTCAATTGACAAAACTTGGCAAATGATTGCATACTGAGTGAGGAAATTCAAAAAATGCCAGTGGCTTCCTATCACCTCCAGGATCGAATATGAAACCCTTGGTTTGGTGTTCAAGGCCTTTCCTAACCTAGCCTCTTCCCCCGCTTTCCACTCTTCTTATACTTTATGTCTCTTCCCTCCTCTCCATGTACTCTGATCACTGGTCTCCTGACTGTTCCACAAACAGGACACTCCATCTCAGCACCAAGCATTTTCTCTGATTGTCCCCCATCCCTGGGATGCCTTCCCCTGATTTTCACCTCCATAAGTCCCAGCTAAAATCCCACCTTCTATAGGAAGCCTTTCCCAATGCCCCTTGATTCTAGTACATCTTCCGCTGATTATTTCCAGTTTTTCCGGCACATGGCTTGGTTGTACACTTGTTTGCATATTAAAGTACACATGTTAAAGTCCGTTAAAGTGTGAACTATTTGAAGGCAGGGGCTGCCTTTTGCTTTTCCTTGTATCCCCAAGCTTAGCACAATGCTTGGCATATAGTAGGTACTTCATAAGCCTTTAGTGACTGAACGACTGCCTGAGCAGGAAGAATCAGAGATCACTTGGAAGTGATACGCCTGGGTAACTGGAAGAATCATATAGAGAGACCGTCCACTGGGATCGAGAAGTTAGAGGAAGGGTGGATTTAGAGAGCTGCTAAATTTCTGACACCCTTTATAACTCCTTGCTTCAAGTGTCTCCTTTCCTCGAGTAAGGGATCTGGTCATTGAAGGAAGGAGGGCTCCTAGCCAGTTTGCTCAAAGGTGGAGGAACCAGTTGCCTTTCAGCTACGCTGACCATCATTCCACCCTCACAGCTTCCTTTCTCTGGACCTCAAAGGCTTTCATAACTTCAGACATCTCCTGCTAAATGCAGACAGTAACGCCAGAGTGCGGATTTGGTTGACAGCTAACCAATCATATCAGGTCATTTGTGACCTCATGTTAGGGTTTTCTTGGCAGAGACACTAGAGTGGTTTGCCATTTCCTTCTCCAGTTCATTTTATAGATGAGGAAAGGAGGGTTAAGTGACTTGCCCAGGGTCACACAGCTAGTAAGCATCAGAGGGTAGATTTTAATTCAGGTCTTGCTACTTCCAGATCCCTTGCTCTTTCCACTGCATTACCTAGCTGCCTCTAACCAGAAGCAATCAAGAAGAGAGGATACTGATTGGGAAGGTCAATCAGTCAATCAACAAGAATTTATTAGACACTTATTATGTGCACTTATGTTGTGCCAAGGTGCCTACCAAATATTACCTTCAATATACTGCACAATTTTGGGAGTGAGCTCTAGTCCGGGAAGAGGTATGGGGGTGGGGACAGGGGGGATGGTGGGAAGTATTAACTTAAGAGTAGGTAAAATGGAAATACAGTTCTCAAATTAGCTGATAACACATATGACAAATCATATACAAAATACAGAGCAATCATTCCCCACCCCCACCTCTATGAATTTTCTTTTTCCTTTACTTAGGAGTGACTCAGAAAATTCTGAATGTGACTAGGTCTGCATCCCAAAATCAAAAGAAAAAGAAAAGGAAAAGGGCCTATTTGTACAAAGATATTTATAGCAATTCTTTTTGTGGTATTCAAGAATTGAAATTGAAAGGATATCCATCAATCGGGGAATGGCTGAACAAGTTGTGGAATATGAATGTAATGGAATACCATTGGGCTATATGAAATGAGGAGCAGGATGATTTCAGAAAAACCTGGATTTACGTGAACGGATGCAAAATGAAGTGAGCAGAACCAGAAAAACATTGTACACAGGAACAGTAACATTATACAAGGATCACTTGTGAATAACTTAGTTATTCACAGCAATATGATGATCTAAGACAATTCCAAAAGACTCATGATGAAAAATGCCATCCACCTCCAGAATCAGAATTAACAGCATCTGAATACAGTCTGAAGCACACTTTTTTATTCCTTTCTTCCTTCGTTTTTATTTCTTTCTCTCTCTCTCTCTCTTTTTGGTTCAAGTTTTCTTCCACAAAATGACTAATATGGAAATATGTTTTATGTGATTGTACATATCATATCAGATTACTTACTGTCTCAGGAAGGGAAGGAAGGAAGGAAGGAAGAAGAGAATTTGGAACTCAAAACTTTAAAAAAATTAAATGTTAAAAATTGTTTTGCCCATCAATTGGGGAATGGCTAAACAGGTTGTGGAATATGAATGTGATGGAATACTATTGGGCTATAAGAAATGAGAAGCAGGATGATTTCAGAAAAACCTGGACTTACATGAACAGATGCAAAGTCAAGTGAGCAGAACCATTTACAACTAAATGTTGTAAACTAAAAGTAAATTAAAAGACATCAATTAAAAATTATTTTAACATGTAATTGGGGGAAAATATTATTTTAAAAAAGGAAAATTCTGAGTGTAGCTAGTCTTCTTTGACAGATCATCATCTGTGTCCTACCCCCTAACTCTGGGTATCCCCAAAGGCTCTGTCCTGGGCTCTCTTCCCTTTTTCCTCTACACTCTTTCTTGATGATTCATCAGCTCCAATGGATTTAATAATCTTCTCTCTGTAGATGCCTCCAAGTCTATATATCCAACTCCAGTTCCCTTCTTGGACTCTAGTCCCACATCACTAACTGCCTTTTGGACCTTTCAATCTGGATATGCTGAGGCATCTCAAAGCCAACATTCCCAAACGGAACTCATTACCTACACCCCCCTCTCCCAACCCATCCCTCTTCCAAGTTTCCTTGATTCTTCTGAGGGCAGCACCATCCTTCCAATATACCAGGTTTGAAACCTCAGATTCACATTTGACTTCTCATTCTCCCTCCCCCTGTATATTCAATCAGTTTGCAAGTTTTGAAGCATGTACCTCTACACCTTTTGCAAGCAAGCATTCCCTTCTCTCTATTCACGCAGCCACAAAATTAAGTCAGGCACTCTTACCCAGACTCTTCCAATGGCCACTTAGTTGTTTTCCATGCCTCAAGTCTCTCCTCTTTCCAATCTATCCTTCACCCAGCTGCCACAATGATTTTCCTAAAGCACAGGTCTCCCCATGTTATTCTCTTACTCAATAAACTCCAGTGGCTTCTTCTTGGTTCTAGAATCAAGTACAAGCTCCTCTATTTGTCATTTAAAGCCCTTTACAAACTGATTCCAATGTACTGTTCTAGTCTTATTATACATTATTCCCCATTCACATGTTTTTTGGTCCATTATGGAATGCACTCTCTCTTTACCTCCACCCTCCCTCCCTCACACCCACCTAGTTGCTAGTACTTTTACTCTTCCAAAATTGCTTTTTATTTATTCTAAATATACTTATATATGTATATGTCTTACCACTGATAGAATATAAACACAATGAGGTCAGGTTCTATTTCATTTTATCTTTGAATCCTCAGCATCTGGCACACAAGAGTGGCTTAAAAATGATTGGTGATTGATTGAAAGGGCACTGGTATTCAGATCATGAAGACCTGGGTTTGGATTCTGGCATTGCCACTAATGGAGCACGTGATATTGGGCAAATTAATTTAATCCTGCCCTTGGTTGATTAATATGACAAAAAAGTAAAATGTTGGATGTTGGAGGAGATGTGAGAAAACTGGGAGACTAATCCACTGTTGGTGGAGTTGTGAATTGATCCAACCATTTTGTAGAGCTATTTGAACTATGCCCAAAGAGCTATAAAACTGCACACTCTTGATCCAGCAATACCATTGCTAGTTCTGTATCCCAAAGACATCCAGAGAAGGGAAAAGGACATATCTGTACAAAAATATTTATAGTAACTCTTTTTGTGGTGGCTATGAAATAGAAATCAAAGGAATGCCCATCAATTGGGGAATGGCTAAACAAGCTGTGGCATATGCTTATAATGGAATATTATTGTGCTATAACAAATGACAGGCAGGATGATTTCAGGAAAACCTGGAAAGACTTACATGAACTGATGCAGAGTGAAGTGAGAAGAACCAGAAGAATGTTGTACACAGTGAGAGCAATATTGTTTGATGAAGAATGGTGAATGACGTAGCTATTCTCAGCCCAATGATCTAAGACAATCCCGAAGGACTAATGATGAAGCAGACTCTCCACCTCCAGAGAAAGAGCTGATGTATTTGAATACAGACTGAAGCAGGCTATTTTTCACTTTCTTTTTTTTTCTTTTTATTTGAGTCTTCTTGTACAAAATGACTAATATGGAAATATGTTACCTAATTGCACATGTGTAACCTATATCTGAATGCTTCCTGTCTCAGAGGGGGAGGGGAGAAAAGGAGGGAGAGAGAGAGGGAGGGAGGGAAGGATAGAATTTGGAATTCAAAACTTTAAATAAAAATGTCCAAATTTTTTTAAAATCCCTGTACTCTCTGCCTCGCAGGGGATGTCATGAGGATCCAATGAGATAAAAATAACGTTTGCGGTCTCGATAAAGTGCCACAGAAATGTAAAGCATTTTGTTGTTGAGCTGAGGAACCTCATAAGAAGCAGTATGCTATGAGAAAGGGAAAGGAGAAAGCAGAGCTAAGCCTTTTCATTTGCATCATCTTTTCAGACCATGGGATTGCTCAGCCCTGTTTGGAATTCCCCAGGAAGACCTAATACCAGTAATAATATATTTGTGAAAAGATTGGATTCGTGATCGCAGTTCAGGACAATGGCATCAGAAATTACAACATGGTTACCCTGTAGGAGTCCCAGACATATCGATTAATGCAAAATATGCAAGGAATTGGTAGGAACTGTGCACCACCCAGCTTTAGACTCCAAAGTTTTAGCACCTACACAGTGCCTAGCAAGACATAGCTTGGTAGATAGAACCATGTGTCAGACGCTCACTGTCTTTCATGGACTCTCAAATGACAGATCCTCACACTACAAATGCCGGCCTCAAGATATCCTGGAGAGCTCAATCAAGAAATCCAACTGGAACTGGACCATTATGACAGATCACACTGTTGCCCACAATCATTCAGATGTAACATCAGTCCATAAAAACTTAAGAAGAGTTTGTTTTTTTAAATAGATCTCCATGCCAAATACTGGTCATCTCTAGACTGTGAGGTGGAAAGCTTTCCAAATACAGAGACATTGCTGAAGAAATCAAAGTCACATGGCAACAGGAGAAGGCACTGTTCATTCCTGTGATCCCGTCTGTCACTGGACTTGTTCTGAGGATGTTTTCAGTGAGCCTGCAGAATATGAATGTACATCCTAGAGCTTTTATTCAACTAAAAAACACAGTTGTTTTATCATCCTGTGAAAAGTCTGCAGAGCATTAAGTGTAAAAGAACAAAAGTGAAATAGCACCTTTTCCCAAAACTCTTTCTACCTTAACCCATTAAGCAAGAGAAGAATGATTATTATTTTTTTTTTTGCTAAAGTAATAGCAATTATAATACTATATCACATCCTCTCTGGGTCACTTCCCTAACTCACACTCATACTCAGAGACTGACTTCTGCTCATGGGTTCCAGGGGTCTCTTTTGTGGGGCTCCACAAAAAGTAGAGCTGAGCCCTTCTCAGCGGGCTGCCCTGAGACAGTCTGTTCATAGGAACAGTGAGTTCAAAGCAAAGACATTTACTGGGCAGGCCTGGAATTGCGAAGACTCATCTTCCTAAATTCAAATCTGACCTCAGACACTAGCTGTGTGACACTTGGCAAGTCAATCTTGTGTGCCTCAGTTTCCTCATCTGCAAAATGAGCTAGAGAAGGAACTGGCAAACCACTCTCATCTCTGCCAAGAAAACCCCAAGTGGGCTCACAGTCAGAAACTTGAAAAGACTGAACAACAGCAACAAAAGCATTTACCAAAATGGTGTAGTTAGAGGAGCAGTTACTGCCCTCTCTCTGTGGGATGGCTGGGCACAGAGTACAATGGTGGTGAGGTACACATGTTGGCAATGCACGTGCCCAAGGAAACTAAAGTTTCAGTGCCATTCACTGGGCTTCATGAAATCCTCATGCATCCTCTTCTTGGGGATAATGTCCCTGCTGGGTGAGTCACCTAACAGGGCTCCCAGAATCTGCTCTTCTCTGCCTTTCAACTCTTGATTGCCAAGGCTGGTTCTCCCCAGAATTGCTGGCTGTCACTCTTCTCTCCTGCCTGGGATAATGCTCTTCAAAATCACTTTTTCCCTCAGGTGACTACCTCCCTGTGTCCATGTCTGATCAGAGTGGGTATCTCTGCTCCCTGTTCCATGTTCAATTGCTCCTCAAGCTCTCTTGAACTGACTTTCTTTTGAACAGCTGGATGGGACATCCTCTACTCAGACAGCAGTTCTACCTCTAGCTGCCATTGCCGATGGTGGGGAAGAGAGGAGAGACAAATCCCACCCTCCCCCCTTTTCTATCTTCTGGTATGGGTGCAGGGATCTACCATGAAGCTACTGACTGACTCTTAAACTATCATTTAAGGGCCACCCAGGACATAGTCAGTCTTTTGCCCAGTCTCTGACGAAGCATTTAGTCACCTAGTCCACAAATCAACAAGCATTAATTAAGCCCTAGCTACGTTCCAGGCACCGTGTTGAGAGCTGGGAATAGAAATACAGGCAGAAATAAAGACAGTTCCTGCCGTCAAGGAGTTTATATTCCAATTGGGAAGACAACACATAAAAGGGAATTGACACAATGCGAAGCCAGCACAGGGGTGTGGTGGGGAAGGTCCTGTGAGTCAGGATTACAGTGTGCAGAGGAAGGAGGACATGGATGGCCGGAGCATCCTCCTTAAAATGGAGGAGCCAGCCAATCTGATGGAGGAACTACAAGGGAGGAGGGTGCTTCCAATGTGAGAAGCAGTACAAAGGTAGAATGAACATCCAGGGAGAATAGGTTTCTGCAGCATTGCTGAGAAATTCCAGGAGCAGCTTCAAGAGCAGTCCAGGAGAAACTTGTCGACATTTTGCGCAGGGATCATGGGTGGCCAGTTACTGTAACACCGCATTATCTGCTTTTTGTTTTTTGTGATTCCTGAGGCTTTCTCAAAGACCAATTCCCCAGTTTAAAAAAAACCCAGTGATAACAACATTGACATTTCTAAAGCACCTTAAAGCCTGTAAAACAATTTTGATGTTGTCTTGCTTGATTCTCAGAACAACCTCAGGACGTTAAGGTGCTACAGGTATCATTGTCTCCATCAGTTTAGGGTCCTACAATCCAAACCCCCTCATTTTACAGGTGGGGAAACTGAGGCTCAGAGAGGTTAAAGAGCTTCTTCATAGACACACAGCTAGCAGGTGTCAGGCAGGATCAGACCCTCCCAGAAATCATCTCATCTGTCTCCCTCCCTCCAGGACAGACCCCCCTCCTTCTCAATCCTCCCAACTCCTCACATCGTTTCAGGTGGAAGTCTGGGGAAAAATCAATTACCCAGATTTGCCTTGGATGCGGATTCTGGAATCTTTCACTCCTGGCTGCTTCTTACTGTTCTTGCTCATTTCTAACTTGTACTTCCCGTCGTTGTTTAAACCCTTTCTTTGTTCTTTCTAACCGCAGGGGAGATTGAGCTTGGTAGATCTGTAAGTTCAGTAGGTCATTAATTAAACATGTATTAAAGAATTACTAGGTTCTATCCATCCACCCATCTATTTCTGTCAAATGGGGACCTTTTCTAGTTCAGAGTGGGAAGGGAAGAAGGGAGGGAGACAGTTCAGAACTTAAAATGTAACCAAAAAAATTTAATCTAATTAAAAAAAAAGAATTACTATCCTCTAGACACTGTGCTAAGCCCTGGAGATATGAGGAGAGTAAAAAACACTGCCCTTGCTCTCAAGGAACTCCCCTTCTAATAAGGGAGACAATATGTAAGCAGCTAAGTGCATGGAAGATAGATAGATGGATGGAAGTAATCTGGTTGGGGAAGGTGCTATTGACATGAAAGGAGGCCAGGAAAGGTCTCCTACACAAGGCGGGCTTTTAGGTGAGTTTTGAAGGAAGCCAGAGATGCTAAGAGGCAGAGGTGAGGGGAGAGAGCGTTGCAGGCATGGAGAACAGCCAGTATGAAGGTGCTGAGATGAGAGATGGAGGGTCTTGTTTGAGGAACTCCAAGTAGACCAATAAAGCTGGATCAGAGGCTAGGGAGGGAACAAAGGGTGGGGTCAGGTTGTAAAGATCTTTAAATGTCAAACAAAGAATTTTATATTTGATCCTGGAGGCAACAGGGAGTCATTGGAGTTTAGTAACTAGCAGGGGTGACGTGGTCAGGTCTGCAATTTCTTTCAATACCATTTGGAGATTTTTGTCTCTGGTAAAATTGTCTGATTTGTCATACAAAGCAAAGCTTAAAAAAAATCACAGTTAAGCCAAGGATATTGTACACTCCACAAATTCCCAGACCCTCTGTGTGGCCAACATAGTTTACGTGTTGCCAGAAATCAGGGGTATGGGTGGGGTTGTGTAAAGAACAATTTTTTAAAAGTAACAAATTTTTGGGAGAGTGTTTTGAGTCCTTGATTGTCTGGACACGAGAAGCGGCCTAGAGTAATGACCTGGGCAGTCCCCAGTGCTGTGGAAAGAATTAAGCTCCCTGGCCCCAGGGGTCCTGTAATTTCCCTGGAACTAATTTCCTCACTGGGATTGTTCACATAATCTCTTAATTGGAGTGTTGAGTATTCCACGAATCCCCAGTCTAGTGGGGCCTGATTTGGCCCTTAGTGTGAAAAAAATTCCCTCAGACTCTGGGAGAATGCTCTAATTGGCCACAAACCTCATACTCTACCCTTCCTTCCATATGCACACCTCTTTGGGTTCACCAATGATCCAGAATCTAAAGGAATGAAATGTAGACTGGCTTTGGAGCAAAATAGACACTGTAACAATGGACGTGGGGTATCCAAGATCCAACTACCTCATTTGACAGGTGGGGAAATGGAGTCTCAGATATTATGTGATTTGCCCAAGATCACCCAGTTAGTTCCTTACACTTTTTATACATGGGTGGGGCCCCCACCTCTGTATCTAGGATCATAGACCCATTGACCCAGAGTTAGGAAGAGATTTCAGAGGTCATCTAGTTCCCATTTTACAGATGAAGAAACTGAGGACCAGAAAACCCAAGTGACTTGCCCCAAGATTCATGGATATTGAGTAAGCGTAAGAGGTGGTCTTGGATCTAGGTCCTCTGACTAAGTAGTCGGTCTTCTAAGAAACAAAATAAGAACCCAGGTCTTTTGATTTTGAGCACTACACGCTTGACTTTGACTCACAAAACCCAAATTTAAAATTCCAGCTCCTATACTTACTGTGTGACCTTGGGTAAATCATTTAAACTTTGAACATCAACTTCTCACCTGTAAAGTGGGGATAATGACATATGTATTTTCTCTATCACAAGGTTGTCATGGGAAAAGTGCTTTGTAAACCTTAAAGCTCATGGTAAGTAGAATTATGGGGCACGTCATGGGGCAGTGAGGTGGTGCCACAGTGCACAGAGCCCTGGGCACGGAATCAGGAAGACCTGTCTTCCTGATTGTGTGTGACCCTGTGTGACCCTGAGCAAGGCACTTAAATCCTGTTTGCCTCAGTTTCCTCATCTGCAAAATGAGCTGGAGAAGGAAATGACAAACTACTCCTGTATCTCAGCCAAGAAAACCCTAAATAGGGTCCAAAGAACGGGACATGTCTGAAATGAGTGAACAACAACAAAATGGAGTTATTCCTTTGTATCAGGACATTATCTATTCCTCCATTTCCCTCAGAGGAACAGATTTAGAGCTAGAAGAGACCATAAAGACCATCTAGTCCAGCACCCTCATTTCTCAGATGAGGAGACTGAGGCTTTGAAATGTTAAGTGACTTGGCCATTGTCAGAAAGCTGGTATCAGAAACAGGATTTGAGCTTGGGTTTTTCTGATGCCAAGACTAACGCTCTGTCTACTTACTAGATCCTGCCCCTTATTTTATCCATGAGGAAACTGAGGCCCCAAAAAGTTAAGTGACCTACCTAAGGTCATGTGGGCAGTGAATGCCAGAGCTAGGATGCAGACCCAGACCTCCTGACCCCAGGGCCTGTTGTCCAGCCTTCTCTTTGTACAGAAGAAACTACTGTCCGTGACTGGCTAAGGTCACACAGGTGACAAAGAGCAGATGTAACGTTTGGACTGAGCTCCTCTGCTGTATGTAATCAAATTTTCTTCCGACATTCATTTTTTTTTATCTTGAATTTCAAATTCTACCCCTCCCACACCCATTGAAAAGGCAAGCAATATGATACCCATTATACATGTGAAGTCACGCAAAACACATTTCCATATTAATCATGTTACCAAAAAAAAGCAAGAAAAATAATGGAAGTGAAAAAATATGCTTTGAATGCACTCAGGCAGGCATTTTCCATCATGAATCTTTTGGAATTGTCATGGACCATTGTATTTTAATTTGCTCTTTTTCTTGGTTTTTTTAATTTTTTATTTTTTTGTAGTTATATACCCACTTTCTTTTGATTTTCAGGGTTTCTACTTTGATATTTAATTGGAGATTTTTAATTGGATTATTGTATTGACTAGGTAAAGTCTTTCACAGGTGATCATCATTATACTACAGTTGGTACTATGTAGATTGTTCTGGTTCTGCTCATTTCACTTTGCATCAGTTCATCTAAATCTTTCCAGGTTTTTCTAAATCCATCCCTTTTATCATTTCTTACAACACAATAGTATTCCATCACAATCATATGCCTTAACTTGTTAGGGCATTCAACAATGGATGGGCATCTCTTAAATTTCCAATTCTTTGCTACCACAAAAAGTTGCTTTAAATATTTTTGTACATACAGATCATTTTCCTTTTATTTTGATCTCTTTGGGATACAGACCTAATAGTGGTATTGCTGGATCAAAGGGTATGCACAGTTTTATAGCCCTTTGGGCATAATTCCAAATTATTCTCTAGAATGGTTGGACCAGTTCACAACTCTACCAGCAGTGCCTTAGTGTACCTATTTTTCCACATCCCTTCTAGCACTAATCAAATGAGAATATTTGTAAAAAGCACAATACTTGGCACAGAGTAAGCTTTATATAAATGCTTATTCCCTTCCCCTTCCCTCCTAATCAACAACTGATAATATCACCACCAGAATTTCAAAGCACAATCAACCTCAAGGTGAGATTTTCTCTCCAGATCAAGCTAGAGATACATACACACACACACACACACACACACACATACACACACACACACAAACACACACACACACACACAGAGTCATTGGCTCTGCAAATCAGTGTGACTACAGAAATATTTTACTTAGATTCAGACTCCTTTAGAGGGACTATATCCAGGGGTGGGGACCTGGAATGTGTACAGATGGCAGAGAGAGAGGCAGAGAGACAGAGAGACAGAGATAGACAGAGAAACAGAGAGAGAGAGACAGAGAGAGAGAGAGATATCTACCTACCTATATACTGAAAGAATATTGGCCCTGGAGTCAGGGGCTCTGGGTTTATATCACAGCTATTTGCCAAGGGCAAATAGAACAGACTATTTCTCCATCCCCACTCCCTAGCTATAGCCCCTCTGGAGGAGTCTGAACCTCAATAAGATGTTTCTGTAGCCATACTGATTTGCAGCGTCCATGTATCAGCCTCAGCTCAGGCCTGGCTCCCTGCCAGGTCTGTTGGTGCCCTGCATGGGGAGGAGACACGCAGCATGCTGAAGTTTGTAACAGAGATTCCCCATTGCTTGTCATCAAGGAACAACGTGGTGTCTCTTTGGGATGCCATCTCACCCCCACTTTCCTCTGCACGTCTCAGCTCTGGGGGCTGCTGCTCTTCGCTGGGGATATGAGCCCACAGACAACCCCAGGAAGGGAGGCTGACTTGTTGGCAGAGGAAGACAGCCCCACAGAGTGAGGTGCCAGGCGTGTCTGCCTGGGGAGAGCAAGGGGTCCAGAAAGGCAAGGGCTTTGAGTTTCCATCAGGGGCTGGCCCCTTTGTAGTTCCTGCCTGCAGAGTGTCATGTGTGGCTGCCTGTAAGAGAAGGTGTAAGGGAAGCATTTGAAAGGGGAGAGGTAAAGAGCAGATTAGTCAAAGAACGTTAGAGAGAACCCTGACCCTTGGAAAGCATCAGCAGCATCCTCAGTACAGCCAGGTTATCAACAATCATTTCTTAATCACCTTTATGTGCCAGGCACTGGGCTAAGTGGTGGGGATACAAAATACAAGGAATAGGGGCGGCGAGGTGCCACAGTGACTAGAGCACCCGCCCTGGAGTCAGGAGGACCTGAGTTCAAATCGGGCCTCAGACACTCAACACTGACTAGCTGTGTGACCTTGGGCAAGTCACTAAGCCCCAATTGCCCTGCCTTCCCCCCTCAAAATACAAGGAATAAAACTCCCAGGAGGCATTCTAATGGTGGAAACACCAGGTATGTATTAAATATATTATGTATATATAATATATGTGTGCCATAAATGTAAAGTTAGTTGACACACATATTTATGTAAATTTACAAGTATAACATTCCTACAAATAGATGTCTGTAGACAGTAGTTTGAAACATGGTCCTGTGGCAGTTGGGCGCTATCAATCAATCAAATATTTATTAAGTGCCTAATATGTGCCAGACATTGTGCTATACAAAAAGAGGCAAAAGACAGTCCCTGTCCTCAAGGAGCTTACAGTCTAACGGGGGAGACGTGCAAACACATACATACAAAGCGAGGCATATACAGAATGCACAGGGAATAACTAAAAGAGGGGAGGCAATGGAACCGTGGAGCTGAGGGAGGCTTCCTGCAGAGGGGAGATTTTAAATGGGCCGCAAAGGAAGCCCGAGAGGTCAGTAGTCAGTGTCCCAGGCATGGAAGGTGGCCGAGAAAATGCCCACGCAAGAGCTGGAGTCATTTGTTGGTGGAAGCTCCAGGAGATCAGTGTCTCTGCACCAATGAGCGCCCTCTGGGGAGGAAGGTGCAAGAAGGCAGGTGATGTAGGAGGGGGCTGAGTGATAAAGGTCATTGATACACCCATGGGAGGTGTCAGAAAAATTATCCTTATGGAAGGCGTCTGAACTGCATCTTACAGGAAGAGAGGGACCCTGTGAGGCAGAAGATAAGGAGGAAGGACATTGCAGGCTCATGGAATAGTCAGGACAAAGGCCCAGAGATGAGTGAGGAATAGAAAGAAGGCCAGTTAGAGTGGATTACAGATTTCAGGAGGGGAAATAATATTTAATGAGGCTAGAAAGATAGGTTGAGGTCAGGTTGTTTAGAACTTTAAAAATCAAACATAGGAGCTCATATTTTATTCTCTGAAGTAAGAGGAAGCCAAGAATCTGGAATTCAAAGTTTTAAAATCAAATGTTTTAAAAATATCATTATTATTATTATTATTATTATTATAATTAATTATTTTACATGCAACTGGGAAATAAGACATACAGGCACTGGGGTATGGAGATCCATCTTACCCTTCCAGAAAGTCAGAGGGGGAATGGGAGAGGATATAGGAGAGAGCAGATTAGGGGAGGAGCTATACAGTGGGATTGCCATTTTGGGGTGGTGGGTAGGGGAAAGATGGGGAGAAAATTTGTAACTCAAAATCTTGTGGAAATGAACATTGTAAACTAAAAATAAACATTAAATTTAATTCAAAAAAAGTAAGAGGAAGCCATTGGAACCAGATGAAGAGGGGAGGCACATGGTCAGATGGCCAGACTTCAGTGGGGAAGAACCTTGAGACCAATTAGGAGCTGAGTGAAGGTGGTAGCTACGTGAATGGAGGGAAGAGGGTGGATTTGAGAGATGTTATGGAGACAGAAATGGCAATCGATTAGATCTGTGGGAGAAAGGAGAGTGAGCTTGCAAACCAGAGACATGGAAAGGATGATGATGTAATCTCAGACAGAAATAAGGAAGTTTGGAAGAGGGGAGCCATATATTTCCAGAGCTGAAAGTGACAACTGAAGAGATGATCTCAGTCACCACCCCCTGCTCCCATTTAATAAATGAGTAGACTGAGTCCCAGACTTGAGACATCCCTTGAAGGTGAAATGATTTACCTGAAGTTGCCTCACCAGTTAGTGGCAGAAGTAGGATTAGAACCCAAGTCTCCTGACACCCAGGTCCCATGCTCTTTCCACTACAATATGCTGCCTAACCATGGTGTTCTACTTGATGGCCCAAAAGTTTCAGAGATGCTTTTTTTTGGAGGGGCAATTGGGGTTAAGTGACTTGTCCAAGGTCACACGGCTAGCAAGTGTTAAGTGTCTGAGGTAGGATTTGAATTTAGGTCCTCCTGACTCCAGGAATGGTGCCCAATTCACTGCAACACCTAGCCACCCTGATGGAAAGGACTAAAGAGGCCATAGAGTCTGACTCCTATCTGAGCCAGGACACTTTCTACAGCAATCCCAGAGAGGTAACTGCTCCCAAAAGGGTTCTGACATAACAGGAAGGGGCTGAACAGGGAGGAACAATATTGTATATAAGGAAAAATCCTAGCTAGGAAAGTCAGAACTTCTTGGGATGAGCATCTGAAGGCTGGGCTGCTGCTGCTGGACTGGAACTTCCGTGAAGAAAGTGATTTTGATTTTGAGAATGGGAGAAACGGATTTTGATTTTGAGAATGGAGCATATGGTGCTGAGAATTTTGGAGGGCCAGCTGGAGCTGCCAAAGACTGAGGAAGCATGACTGTGGTGCCGGTGTTTTGTACAAATGTTGTTGTGGCTTGGTTAATGTGTATTAGTGTTATTTTGGCCTCGTTAAGCCTTGTCTTCCCAGGAACCGAGACCGTGAAGCATTTGAGATGGACTGGACATTGTGAACTTCAATGTGGTACAGGAACTGCACGGAGAGCTGGACAAGGAGCTGGGAGTTGTCTGCCTTTGAACTCAGGTGGCAGTTGGTTAGATTTGGGCAGGAGTTGGGACCATGGAAGAGGAGCCATGGAAGCTGAAAGCCTGCCTGAGTCAAGATGAAATGCATCTCCGTGAGTACTGAGTAGTGATGAAATTGTGATTTACTTGTGACTGAGGGGTGGATGGCTGTATATTTTCCACTAGCCCTTAAGAGGCTACTGAGTAGTGACTGATGATTGAATAGTGACTGACTTGTAACTTAGTGTGCCCCATGAGTGGAGGACTTTGACCTTTTGTACTTTATGATTGAATGATTGGGTTACTAACTGATCGATTGTACTTTGTTCAAAACTA
>CM053582.1:354043322-354065073 GCA_028627135.1 Pseudochirops cupreus | reverse complement strand
GACTACATCCAACTGGAACTTGAAATACACAGGCACTGCAGTTGGGAGATCCATCCTGCCCTACCAAAAAGTGACATAGGAGAGAATAGCCTGGGGGAGGGGGGAAACACTGGGATGGCTGTCTTGGGGTGGTGGGCGGGGGAAAGACGGGGAGAAAATATGTAACTCAAAAAAAATTTAATAAAATAAATTTATTATTAATTTAAAAAAAAAAAAAGAATTTCAATGGGGGGAAATGGGAAGGCAGAGAGACCTAGCCGCACCAGATCGCAAATTGTGTGACAAAGTAGTCGTAATCAAAAATTACTTGGTACCAGCTCACAAAATAGATATTTAATATTAAAATAATTTGATTTAAAAAAAAAAAAAGAAATGCAAACTAAAGCAACTCTGAGGCCCAACTTTGCAGCTATCAGACTAGTAATGATGTCAGAAAAGGAAAATTACAAATGTTGGAGGGGCTGTGAGAAAACAGTGCCCTGTTTATAGAGCTGTGAATTGGTCCATCCTTTCTGGAGCTATGCCCAGAAAGCTACCAAACTGTGCAGGCCACTCTGACCCAGCTATACTGCTGGTAGGCCTCGATCCCCCAAAAAACTGGGCAAAGGATCGACATGTACAAAAATATTTTTAGCAGGCCTTTTATGGTAGCCCCAAATTGTGACTAAGGGTGTGGCCTCCTTTTGGGGAATGGCTAAACAAACTGTGGTAGATGAAGGTAATGGAATATTAGTGCATCAGAAGAAATTATGAAATGGATAATTTCATGGGAATCTGGGAAAACCACCATGAATTGAAAGAGAGTGAAGTGAGCAGAACTAGGAGAACAGGTTATCCATTGATAACAACATTATAGAGCAAAACAGCTTTGAAAGACTAGAATTCTGATCATTGCAATGAGAAACTGTAGGTCCAGAAGGATAGTGATGAGACACGGCACTCACCTCCTGCCCCAGAAGTGAGGAACTTAAAATGCGTTTTTGGACTTGACTAATATGGGAAGTATTTTCTCCAGACTAGGTAGATATGGACTGAGGGATTTGTTTTTCAGTTTTAAAAAAGAATTGTTCAGTGATGGAGAGGGACAATAAGAGAGCAGATTAATTTTTTCAAGAATATTTTGTAGGGGCAGCTAGGTGGCACAGTGAATAGAGCACTGGTCCTGGAGTCAAGAGGACCTGAGTTCAAATCCAGCCTCAGACACTTAACACTTAACTAACCATGTGATCTTGGGCAAGTCACTTAACCCCAATTGCCCTGCCTTCCCCCCTCCAAAAAGACCAAAAAAAAAAAAAAGAATACTTTGTAAAAAAAAAAAAACCAATTTGCCTTGGATGAATCTAGCCAAACTGCTGAAATAAAAACAATCCATTTCTATCCCTTCTCTGTGTTTTTATCAGACTCATTGAGGCCAAGCTCTGTCAAGGGCATAGTTGATACAATAGAAACACAGACTCCATGGGGAGCTAAACAGTGGTAGAGTAAATCTCATTGCAAGGTGCTTTACATATATTTTTTCATTTGGTCCTCGCAATAACCGTGGAAAGTAGGTGGGATTGTTGTCACCCTCATTTTATAGGTAGGGAAACTGACAGTCAGGAAGGTTAAATGATTGACACAGCAAGTAGACAGAAGAAGGTTTGAACTGGCCCTCTTGACTCCGGATGTACTGCTTAGCCAGGCTGACTCTCCAGGGCTATAGGTTAGGCCATGGTCCTAAGTACATAATAAAGGCCCTATGACAGAAGCTAAGAAAAAACTAAGCAAAAGCAACGAATTTCACATAAAAGCAATTTCGCTCAGTTTATTTTTGTCTTAGTATCTGCAAAACCTGGCTCAAGTGCCTGGAACATAGCAGTTGCTTAATAAATGCCTGTTGATTGATCGACACTGTGTTAAAGATAATCCACAAAGTTAAAAAAAAATATTACGTGTATTGTTTTAACTTACTCTTTCAACTCAATAAAAAAGATTTTAAAATTAACTTTATGGGGGCAGCTAGGCATTGGCCATGGAGTCATGGAGTCAGAAGGACCTCAGTTCAAATTTGGCCTCAGACACTTAACACTCACTAGCCGTGTGACCTTGGGCAAATCATTTAACTCCAGTTGCTCTGCCTTCCCCCCTCTAAAAAGACAAAAAAATAAAAACAGAAAAAAACAAAAAAAAGAAATACAGTCACTGCCCTCAAGGACCTTCCAATCTAAAGGGATTGGGGGAGGGGAGAGGGAACGATACATAAAAGGAAGTTGAAAAAGTTGAGAAGGGAACCTTTGGTGAATGATCGTTGTGGAAACCAAGCAGAAAAGCTGGTGGAAAATGAAGAGTTGGAAATTCTAAATCTCCTATAAAGGAAGGTTTTTGGGAGGAGTTGTAGCAGTAAGCATCCTAGCATACCCAGGGTGGCTGCTAGCACAGGTTCTTAGATCTGCTTTTCTAAAGGAAAGCAACTCAAAATGGGTTAACAATCTTACTTTAATCAAACATGTATCATTTACCTAGTTCAGGGGAAAAAGTCAGCACCCTGAACTTCAGAGACTACAAACAGAAGTTACAAGCAGACAAAAAAAAATACAGACAGAAACAGACCAGCAGACTGGGCTTCCAGTCGTTTGACCATTCCATCCATACCTAGTTAGTTACCAGAGAGAGAAACACCAACATCTGGGTTTTCAAAGGGGGTGGGTGGCGGTGTGTGTGGTTCAAGGGCTGCCCAGAGTCTCATCTGGCCAAATCACACAACTCTTCCCAAAGTGAGCCCCAAAGCCAGACGTCACATCAGGGCATATATAGCCTTCTCCTGGATCAGAGAATGTCACAACCCTCTTGACCCACTGCCCAATCACAAAGTAACAAGGGGTGGGCATTCCTGAAAAAACAAGCCTCCATGTGACCACATGCAGCCTATTAGGGGGCTGAGTATACCTTCAAATCAGGGAAGGTTCTCAGAGTCACTTAAGCCTATCAAGGGGCCAAGGGGCCGGGAAGATCTTCAGATTCCCATTCCCATCACAGGAGTTTGTGTTCTGTCTCCAGCCCTGAATGAGAGGAGAGAGGCAAGTGAGGGCACTAAGAAGGTAGATACTGAGCACCAAGGCTGAAGTCATCTCCATGACGATAAGGTTTCTGGAGATGAGTTAATCCTAGGGGACCTTGATGCCAAACTGACGACTCCGAACTTTTAATCCACTAAAACCCCGAGATCTTTCTTAGATGAACTGCTCTCCACCTGCACTCCCACGCTTCCTCTGTCTTGTTCTTGTGAAGCTGATGTTTTTTCAGTGTCAGATTTTATATTTATGTCTGTTAAAGTTCACTTTACTAGATTTAGCCCAATGGTCCACTCCCCAGGTGTCAAATACACTGCTGGTCTACAACATTCTCAAGTGCAGACCAAGCCAGTGTAAAATGTAATTGGCCAATAATTGACCAAATTGACCAAATTGAAAATACGATAAAACATAGATAACATTAGACCTTAAAATTGTCAGTGTGTGACCCACAGAGATCCTTCTGTGTGGTTTCATGGCCCTGTTTCTATTAGAATTTGATCCCACTGGTCTAACTATCTGCATCTCTTTAGATCCTGACTCCCTCCATCCTCCCATGTCTGCACCATTTTAAAAGCTGATAAGCATATCGTCTCTGTCTAATTTAAGTTATTGATAAAAATGTGAGACAGAACAGAGTCAAGCACAGACATCTGGGGCATTTCACTGCAGGCCTCACTCCAGGCTGATATTAACCCATTAGTTCTGCTGTTCAGCTAGTTCCTAACTCTTGCTGTCTAGCCCACAATTCTCCCTCTGGGCAACATGAGAGACTTTATTACAGGTTTTGCTACAATCTTGGCTACCAATGCTTATTGCTTGACTGTTACCAGGCAGGTAAAATGTCTCCTGTTTTCTCTGTTTCTGCCCCTTTAGTAACCCTGTCAAGAAGAGAAATGAGGCCGTTCTAGCACGGCCTGTTCTTGGTTCTTGGATTACTCTGCCTGAGCAATCCCTACCTCCTCTCCTAATGTGCCTACCCCCCGGAGCTGCTGAGCCTGGCCCATCGCTGACAGGTACTAAATGCCTGTTTCCTTCCTTCCTTCCTTCGGTAGTTGTTCCTAACCAATCAATCAGCAAATGTTTGACCAGTGGGGACTCGCGCAGCCCCATGAGTTCCCGTGGGGCACAGATCCAGGCCAGTCCTAGAATACCTGGGGATCTAAACAGCATTTTAGGACAGGGGTGGGGAACCTACACAGGGCCTGGAAGCCACTTGTGGTCTCCTAGGTTCTCAAGTGTGGCCTCAGGCTACTCACCCTGTTTTAGAACAGCTCAGCACCGGCCTAGTCTTGTTCTGCCACATCTAGGGAGAGAAGACTGTGCTTGGGTGGCAGAGGGGGATAAAAGGTATAGATAAGACACAGCACTTGCCCTCAGGAAGCTTACAATCTAGTAAACTTTGGGGAAGTTGTTTTCATATATGAGTCATCCAGTGCTCCCAATGTAGTTCAACCCCTTTTCCTTCCCTTCCCAACAGAGATGAACTTGAGGATTACCCATCTTAAGCAGCCCCAGGAAAAAATCAACAATTAGGAAGCACAGGGCATAGTGTGCTAGACCTGAGTTCGAATGTGGCCTCAGAAACTAGTTTGTGTGACCTTGGACAAGTCACTTAATCTCTGTTTGCCTTGGTTTGCTCATCTGTAAAATGAGCACTGTCATGATAATGATGATGATAAAACAAATAATAATAATGAATAATAAACATATAATATATATACATAACATATACTATAAATAATAATTAATAATAAACACCTACCTCCTAAGGTTGTTTTAAGGGGGAACGGAGGGGGAATGAAAAAAATGTTTGTAAAGCACTGTTCTTAAGCCAGGAACGGTGTTCAGGGTCAGCCAGAGAAAGGGAAGCTGCCCTCAGTGAAATATTCTAGCTCTGGACAAATTTAATCCCCCCGTTCTCCCCAGCGCTGCCCCCTTAAGCCTGCTGGAAAGAAACCTGCCTCGGGAGACAAGAGAATGAAATCGAATTCTGGCGCTGCGTGATCTGGGCTAAAGAAGCGCTCCTCTCTGTGCTTGTTTCCCCAAACCATGGAGCACCTTGACTTGATCCCCTCACACAGTTGAGGATAAAGACTGCGAGGCACCTGCTTCAGTGCTCCGTAAGAGACAACTGCGCCACTGCCTCGCTTTCTGAGCGTTCGATTATTTTTAAAGCGTTTTGTAAACGTTAAGCAATCTTCTTGTTGGTTTCTCTTTTTAAAAGATTCTAGAAAGCAGCCCTCGGATTTTGCAAGCTGCCATTGTCCCTCCATGCCCCAGCCTGTTGTCAGGGAGAAGGAAGATTTCCTCGGCTCTCCCGAGGTCAGGCAGCCCCAGTAAAAGCTCGAACAAAGCCTGGTCAACCCCACATCACAGAGACAGAAACACAGAAGTCGAACTTGACTGTTCGGAGGTCGCATCAGGTAGAAGCCAAGTGTGGGGGTGGGTTGGCAGGCAACAGTAATCACATTTCCCAAACTCCTTGTGGGCTGCTCTAGCCACTGCACCACCTGCCCTCAACCCACCAGAAATTTAGATGTAACTGCAAGATGAAATAAGCTGCTTCTCTCGTGGAAAGCGGGCCTCTTCCTCCTTGAAGTCCTTAAGAGGGAAACACCCTGCCTCCAATCCATGTGGGTGAGGAGTTGATTCCTTAGAAAAGAAAATATCCTATCCTGAGAACCTTGTTTTTGGACTGTGTGTGTGTGTGTGTGTGTGTGTGTGTGTGTGTGTGTGTGTGCGCGCGCGCGTGCGCGCAAGTGTAGAATGGGGGGACAGGCAGCGTAAAGAGGGGGACAGCGGTGTGTGTATGAAGGATTGGGGGGGCAGAATAGCATGGTGTAGTCCACAGGTTCTTAACTTTTTTGTGTGTGTCATGGACCCCCCCAGGAAGCCCAGCAAAGCCTATGCTCCCTTCTCAGAATAATGTTTCTAAATGGAATGCATAAAATTTAATCTGCATATTTAAGTGAACAAAATTTAAATGTGAAAAATAAAACATTAAGGATTACAATGATTGAAAAGCAATTATCAAAATGTTTTAGAATGATTTCTATTTAAACATTATATTTATATGAAAATACATTCTATCAGTAGTATACTTTATACCGTATTTAACACGAAGGAAAAGACACGTGTCCTGCCCTCCAATCAGTGAAAGAGATGGCATATGGACACACAGGAATGCACATGGACATCACAGTAGGAATCTAGGTTTACATGTGTACACGATCCCAATGAAATCTCAGGCCCGCCTTCCCCAGGTCTATGAGTGTATGTATTTACTATATAAATCTCAATGCTTCTTTCTGGAATTATGTTGAAAAAGGAAATAATTATGTGGTTTGTCTTTCATTCTCGAAGAGGACCGTGACGTCAAGAAGATGATGCTGTGACTTGCACTTGAATTGGTTTTGAGTCAGGGCTGTGCAAAGTCACCAGCTTTCTTCTCTCCTCCAGAGCCATCTGGGTCCAGTGGCCAGATATCCATCAGGACAGCAGAGATGGCCCAGGGTGCAGTGGGAGACCCTGGGCCTTTCTTAAGCTAAGTTCTCACTTTCAGTGAGGCAAGGCCCATTCAGTGATTAGGGCTGCTTAAGAAGGGAGTCAAGGGATATAGCTAGGTGGCACTGTGAATAGAGCATCAGCCCTGGAGTCAGGAGGACCTGAGGTCACATTTGAGCTCAGACACTTAACACTTCCTAGCTGTGTGACCTTGGACAAGTCATTTAACCCCAATTACTCTGCCCTCTTCCCTGCAAAATGGAAGTGATATGAAGTGATGATGATGATAAATCAAACTGAAAGGGGAAGACCCTCAGGGTTACTGGCTAAAAGAGAAACAATTACCAATTTGCATTCACTCTGAGCCATCAGGTCCCAAAAAATAACTATTAAGTGGTGCTTGTGCGACTATAAGCAATGCAGTAATGTGAATATACATGCTTAAGAGGCTACATGGCATAGGGAATAGAAAATTGGCATCAAAATCAAGAAACCCTAGGTTCAAGTCCTGCCTCTGCCACACAGGGTGTCATGTGACACCCTGGGCATCTCTCAGTACCTCTGGGAACTCTCTAAGAAGGAGCTTATAAAGCAAGTGACTGTCCACATTGTTATGGGGAGTGTATAGAACTGAGTGCTCTGTGTGCTAATGAAATCACAGGTGCAGTCCAAAAAAAAAAGAAGTCTCATATGCGTGGTTTTTGCTGTCTTAGGAACTCCCAAGAGAGGAAACTCCCTTCGCCAATGCAGATCTTGCTAACTCCAAGGCAGGCTCTCTTTACCACCCCACCCTGTGCCACATAAGTGTGTGTATAGACGTGTAATAATAATGATTGTAGCCAACACTGAGACGGTGCTCACTGTGTGCCAGACACTGGGCTGAGTGCTTTACAATTATCATTCCCTTTAATCCTCATAACAATGGTACATGCTATTACTATCCCCATTTTATAGATAAGAAAACTGAGGCAGACAGGGTTAAGTGACTTTCCCAGGGTCACACAGCTAGTAAGATCTGGAGGCTGAATTTGAACTTGGGTCTTCCTGATTCTTGGCCCAGTGCTTTATCCACTGTACTGCCTAGCTGCCATATGTACGTATGCGTGTGTATACATGCACACATATATGCATTCATGTTTCTGCTGCACATACATGTTTGTATGTTAAACATGTCTGCCATTGTGCCTCTCTTTTATTACCACTGATAGAACAGGTGAACTTGAGTTTGATCATTTTCTTTACAGCAAGATTCACCCCCGAGCCCTTTTCAATAGGGAACTCCCACATTGTGTTCAGAATGTGTTACATTCAGCTCTCCAAGAACATGTCTGTTGTGCCACGTGAGATGCCCAGGGATAAACCATCGCAGGAGCTGACAAGTGACGAGTACTGGGGATCGAAGGCAGGGGATTTCACAAAATGGCCCCAGAAGAGCCTTGCTCATCTAAGAGCATCCCTGGTTCCCTCATAGCTTCGCTCAGCAAGGCCACAAATGGCCAGCGTTTCACTTTAGGGGCTGATCTTCCACAGGCTCTGTCTCACACTGGCCGTGTGGCCTTAGTGAAATGACTTCTTCTGTTTGGGCTTGCTTTGTCTTCTCTTGTGAATGGGGGGGTCTGACTACATGCCCCTTTTATGTCAAGGAGCCAGGCTCTTTATACAAAGCTGAGTCTGGCTGCCTGGGCCTCCCATGAAGTCTGCCTTCAAGGTCCCTGATGAAAAATTAATAGGCACTTATTTGTTGCTGCCTTTAATCACATTTGCTTTTAACAAGTGTCTGCCGACCAGCGCTGCTCTGGCTGGCTCCTGGGCTGTCTGCTCTCTCTGAAGCTCATTGGCTTCCAAACTATTATGTTGTCTGGGAAGAGGAAGGACACCAGTTTTCACAACACATGTCTACTGGCCAAAATATCGGGGGTGTATGTATGGGGGTGGTATTAGGTTCACTTATAATGGGGGATTTGAACCATTCCTGGGAGGACAAGAAACTGCATTGTTGTAAGACAGAGCTAAGTTTTCCCTGGTTAGAAGAGCAAAGAGATTGCCAGAGAGATCCAGGGGAATCCTCCATGGGCAAATGGATTGTCCACTCTCTGCCCAAGGGCAGAACAGGTAAGCAGTAGCCTGAGGCATCCGGCCCATATCAATGAACCGTTGATTCAGTCCAAGATCTAAAAGGAAACTTAGCCTCATCATTTTACAGATCAGGAAGCTGTGTCTCTAGACACCCCTACCCATTCTCGGCCCATCTAACATCTGCTCATCCTTCAAAGCTCAAGCCAAATCACACTCCTCCATGAAGTTATCCCTAAGCAAGTCAACCCATAATGATTTTTTCCTTCCCACGAATCTATAGTCAGTCAGTCAATCAATGAGCATTTATTTCTTAAGTACTTACTATGTCCTAGGTGTGGGGGTACAAAGAGAGGCAAAATGGTCCTGACCTCAAGGATCTTCCATTCTAGTGGGATTGATGATACGCACCTAGGGGGCACAGTAGATAACAGCATGGGGCCCAGAGTCAGGAAGATTCACCTGCTTGAGTGCAAAGCCTCAGACACTTACTAGCAGTGTGACCCTGGGCAAGTCACTGAACCCTATTTGCCTCAGTTTCCTCATCTGTCAAATGAGCTGGAGAAGGAAATGGCAAATGTCCATTATCTTTGCCAAGAAAACCCCAAATGGGATCATGAAGACTCAGACATGCCTGAAAATGACTAAGTAATGGCAACAGCAAAAACAGTTAGCTAGGTATGTCCAAGTTATCCACAGAATAATTCAGAAGGGAAGGCCCTAGCAGCTGGCAAGAGGAGTAGGGAGAGGAGAGGAAAGGCCTTCTGCAGAAGCTGGAACTGGAGTGGAGTTTGGTAGAAGCCAGGGAATTTAACAGGTGAGGAGGGAGAGCAGTAAGTCAGTAGCCTTGGAGGCAGGAGAGATCTGGCTTGGAATCTTCCCTCCACTAGTTACTGCCTGAGTGACCATGGAAAGGTTCCTCACCCTCTCTGAGGCTATCTTCCTCAGATCTCTCATCTGTATGAGCTGGATACAACATCCACAGGACCTTTCCTCTAGGGCTTCTGTGAAGATCCCATAATATGAGATACGTATAGTACTTGGACAACCTTAGGGCACTAAAGAAATTCCAGTCATCCTCGTCATTTTCATTATCTGATCGTTTCCCATTTAATCAGATATGTGTGTGTGTGTGTGTGTGTGTGTGTGTGTGTATTACCTTGTAGCAGCTTTTATCTTGAATTTATGTTTTCCCTTGTTTGATTGTCTGCCAAGGCCCCTTCCCCTTACCCCCAATTAGATTGCAAGTTTCTTGGAAGCAGGGGCTTCGTGCTACTTCATATTCCCTGCTGACCCCAGCATGGTCGTATGCACATAACAGGCAATAAAGACATCTTTGTCAGATGACTGGCTCAATGAGTGATTCATGGAGAGGTATCTGTCTGGATCCTGGGGGTGGGGGACAGGGAGAGGGAAAGGGGCTGAAGCAAGAGGTGGAGAGACATAGCAAGGGCTCAAGAGAAAGGAGCTGGCTCTTATTATTAGCATCGAGGACATTAGAGAAGAGTCAGTTTGGTTGGCCCCATGCAGAAACAGCTGTTCGTACACAGTGATTTGGGGGACAACAAAAGGCTGCTCTGTCCTAAAATACTCTTTCTACCAGCCTTTTCTTGTTCCTAATAGCTCTGCAGTAGTTGATGAAGACATTAAAAACACAACTAAATTCATATCGATTATGTGAGAGGCATAGCACATTAAGGCACAATCAACAATTACTCTTTTAGTAAGAATGAGTTAGAATAATAAAACATAAGAGGTGAAAGAGACCTTAGGTATCAAGCCCATTGAACTTCTTTCCATTTTACAGATGTGGAAGCTAAGGGTCTGAAAGGATAAATGTTATGCTCAAAGAGGTAGGACTTGAACCACCACCCCCCATATTCTTTCCAATACAAGTGTAATGTTAGTGGCCACACTTGGCATGATTTTCAAGGACTATGTTTTTTTTATCTGCTGGAGGAGAGGTTATAATATGGGCAAAGGATTAACTCCATCTTTAGTGGAACATCTCCAACATGATTCAATTGCCTATGGTTGTTTGATGGAGTGCTACTAATTCATTAGGAAAAAAACATGTGATTTTGAGGGCTCAAGGAGGGGAGGGATCTTGAACCTAGATTTGAAAATTGCATCAGGTTGTACAAACTTGGCAACAGAGAAAAGAAAAGTAAGTTGTTAGCACCATGAGTGTAAGGAAAGATAGAGAGGAGTCCAACTAGAATCCTTGAACCAAATCATCATTATGCCAAATCACCACTAATTACCATTGAGCCATCCCACCATATTCTAGCTTGCCCTTAAAGGTAAGCAGATGTCCTTGCTGCCCACTGAGAACATACTGAGAGAAAACAGGGTATAAAGTGTCCATTCCCTTATCCCACTTGTCCACAAACTGAGGATCAGTTTCCCTCCTCCCTGTTATTCTTTACCAAAGAGATGCTTTCCCATCTTGGGAAGTATATGAGATAGTATACATTTTTGTACAGGGCAGAGAATGACTCTATGACTTGATTCTTTGCTTATTACTGTAATGGTAATGGAATTTAAAGATCCTCCTATATTGGCTTGGTTTTCGGGTTGATTGTTGAAAGCCAGACCTTGTGAATCCCACTCGTGGGATGGTCTTGTTGACGTGAAGAGAGAGGGCTGAACTGGGGGGAGCTGGTGTGCTGGATTTAGAAAAAGGCCCAAGCAGAGAGAGACAGAAGAACTTTTGGGGAGCAGCATTATGGAGGCAGAGAGAGAGGAGAATTGCCAGGGCCCAGAGTTGCTGAGACAGAGAGAGAAAGAACTACCAGCTGAAGCTGCCCAAACTTCTGGGGGCCAGTTGGAGCTGCCCAGGACTTTTGAGAGCTGCCCCAGGAGCTGCCAAGAACTGAGGAGGCATGACTATGATGCCAGTATTTTGTCTGTTTTGATGTTGTTTTGCCAGATTTGTCTGCTGGTAAAGGACACTGTTGTTGCTGCAGAGGTCCTGGAACCTTTGCTGTTGGTTCAGAAGCCCTGAAAGAAGATTTTCTTATTGTATGCTTACAGAAATCCTGGGAAAGGGTCTTGCTAATGTTTTCTGGGGTCCTGAGGCTGTTCTTCAGCCAGAGAGTGAATTGATGAGGACACTGGCAATATATATTGTGGCTTTATTAAGCTTTGTCTCCCCAGGAACAGAGACTGCTGAGAACTTGCCTCACATCAAGATGAAGAAAAGACCTCTCTTTGGGTATTAAATGCTGTGATATCTTAACCTTGTTGTAACTTAGGGGTAGATGGCCTATGTACTCTCCATTGCCTCTTTTGAGAAGATCCTTGGTGTTAACTGATGATAACTGTAGTTCAGTTTTGATCCAGGGGTGGGAAACTTTTGACTTTTGTGCTCTGTGACTGACCAAATGAATGTACTTTGTTTATGATTGGAAGCTAGTCTCCATTTGAGAAGAGAGACTTTGTGACTAACTAAATGAATATACTAGCTGGGGGTGGAGTACTTTGACTCTATACTTTGTGATTGAATTGAGATACTTTGTGATTGAATTGAGAACTTGCTAAATGACTAAGTTACACTGTATTTTGATTTTCTCTGTTCTGTGAATGTTTTGCCTTCATGTGTCACTGAATAAATGGAGAGTTACTATGCTGGTATTCTGAACCTTGTAAGTTGCCTTTGCTTGGCATTATAGTTTTTTACACATCTGTTCCGTATTAAGTGCTTTTGCTGTTGGATTTTTGTGTTTTTTTTTTAACAAGGTAATAGAGTTGTAATAGATGGGAGAACCAGACTATGAGTTGCATAACTGATGACCTAAAACTCTACAGAACTGAGGAAAGTATAGTGTTCTAGAGTTGTGCTGTTGGCAGTTGTCCTGCCAAACAATTTTTATCATGTTAGATAATTCTTGAAGCAAAATCATACATAATCTTTTAGGGGAAGAAGGGGTACAGGAAGAAACTACTGGACAAAATATATACATATGCACAAATATGTATATACATACATACATACATAGACATATACGTATGTAATTTTGCACTCTGAATCTTTCACTGCTCTATCAGGAGATGAGCAGCATGTTTCATCATTAGTCCTCTGGAATCATAGTTAGTCATTGTGTTGATCAGAATTCCTAAGTGTTTTAAGGTTAACTTTACAATATTACCATCTTTGTAGAAATTGTTTTCCTGGTTCTGTTCATTTTTCTCTGCATCAGTTCATAAAATTCTTCCTAGGTTTCTCTGAAACCATACTATTCATTATTTCTTGCAGAACAATAGTATTGTCACACTTATATACCATTACTTGTTCAACCATTCTCCAATTGAGGGGCACCCACCAGATTCTAGTACTTTGCCACCTTGAAAAGAGTCATAAATATTTTGTACATCTCTAAAATTTTTCCTGCTTAGGACAATGTCCTCCCTCAATATGCAACCCCCTCTAATTAATTCCCTCTTCTCCCTTCTCTTTCCTATCTATTTCTCTGTTGAAGGAAAAGTATTTCTCTACCCACCTCTGTGTATATGTGTGTATCCTTCCTTCCTTTGATCAGTTCAGATGAAAATAAGGTCCAAGTGATGTCTGCCTGCTCCCTCCATCCCATCTTCCTTATTTATACAGGAATTTACTTGAGTACCTTCATTATATGAGCTATTTTTCTCTAACCTTCCTCTCCTTTTCCTTGCCCTAGTGTATTAATCCCTCCCTTTCCTTTATTCTTTTAAGATCATCCAGATATAACAGAAATATTCCCAGGCCTTCTGTATAATTAGACTCCCCCTGTAATCCATAATAATAATAAGATTCAGAGAGGACACATGTATCATCTACTCATATTAGAATATAAGCAGTTTTCCTTGTTAAGTCCCTTGTGATTGTTTGTTCATATCTACCTTATTATGTGTCTCTTCACTCTTCTGTTAGCACTTAAAGTTCTCTGTAGCTCTGTTCTTTTTACCAATAATGCTTGGAAGTCATCTACCTCATTAAAGATCCATTTTCCCCCTTTAGAATTAAATTCAGTTTTACTCACTAAGTTATTCTTGGTTGTAGGCCTACATCCTTTGTCTTCCAGAATATCACACAGATCCTAGGGACGTGAGTTGTTGTTGTGGGTATTCCAAGTTCTCTCCTCCTTTATAGTGGGGCTGCCAAGTCATTTGTCCCTGGCTTGGAGTCTTTCTTTCTGGTTCTCGCAGTATTCTTTCTCTGACCTGAAAGTTCTAGATTTTTACTATCATGTTCCTGGGAGTTTTTGTTTTGAAGTTTCTTTCAAGAGGTGACCAGTGGATTCTTGTTATTTCCACATTAGCTTCTGGTTCTAAGGCGCTTGGACAGTCTTCTGTTAGGATGTCTTATATGATGTCTAATTTTGTCTTATGGCTTTTGCGTAGTCCAACGATCCTTTGTTTTACTTTGCTCTTTGATTTGTTGGCCAGGTGAGTTATTTTTGCTGTGGAATATATTAAATTTTCTTCTTCTTTTTCAGTCATTCTGGCTTTGCTTTAATATTTCTTGTGGTTTCACGTAGTCAACTTCTGGTTGGTATATTCTCATTGTTAGGGAGTTTGTTGTTTAGGGAAAGTAGTGCTTGTACCAAGCTGTTAGAGTCATTTCTTTCTCATTTTTTTTTCTCACAGTTGTCATTTCTTCTTTTCAGTTTTTCCTCTAGTGCTCTCCATTTATGAAAATTTTGCTTCATCTCTTTCAGAAATTCTAGATGAATTAAAACTAGTCTCAGGAATTCTAGTGGATCACCCCAAGCTGTATTTTTCTTTGAGATATTTCTTGTAGATATTCTCTTCTTCTGGGTTTGTCTTGAGCATCTCTGTTACCATAAGAGCTTCTTATTATGGTGAGATTATTTTTGCTTCTTTGCTCATCTTCTAGCCTACTTCTTGACTTTGGACTTCATGTTAGAGCCAGGCCTACATACTTCCCCAGTAAAGGTCTGGGCTGCTCCTGTTGCTGTTTTCTTGGGGTATTGAATATTGTGTTATTCCAGGATCTCAGACATAGCTCAGGCTAGCAACCTGTAAGCCTTCAATGCACCCAAAATGCTTTGTTCCAGGGCAAGTCTGATGACTGCCCTCTTTCTCTGTTCTCTGCAAGTTCTTGACCTGGGTTTGGGTCTGAGTTACAGGCCTATGGGCTTTCCTCCTTTGGAGTTACAGTAGACTGGTGCTGGACTCAGCCATTATTAACAGCTGAAAAGTTCCACTGGTTCAGAGGGAAAGAACTGTAGCTTTGTAATTCCTGACTTGATTATTCCTCTTTAGGTTTTAGACTGGATTAGAAGTTGGAACTAAAACCCATTTCCCTTCCTGGCATCTGAGCTATAACGTGACTGCTTGCTTCTGGACTTGTCCCTTGCTCAGTACGTAGCCAGACTAGAACTTGTAAGCATTCTGTACTCCGGAATGTCACCCCGGGATGCAGCTCCCCTCCTTAGTCCATCCTGGATCTTTGATCTAGAATTAGGTGGTGAGCTGTAAGGCTGCCAGTTGGCACCTCTTCTCATAGCACGAGGTCACAGTGCCACGGTATGAGTCTGGTATGAGTTCTTTTTTGCCCTGGTGCACAGTCTTGGTCCTCCTTCAGTCTGTGGGCTTTGGAATTCTCCGACTCTTGGCCAGACCTCATCCCCAGTGTCCACAGATCTCTCTATTTGTCTCCCTATGTCAACTTAGGCTAGAAAAATGACTCCCTGTGGCTTTTTCTTGGGTTTATCCATCAGGATTTGGCCTGATGCATTTTCTAGATCAGTCTGAAGAGGTTTTGTGAGAAAGGGAGGGGACTGTACTTCTTTCTGCCACTCTGTCATCTTGGTTTTGTCCCTCACTAGGTTCGCTATGAGTTGGTGGTTGATCTTGAAGCATTCCTTAGTTTAATCTCGTAGCCACCCAGGCCAGGAGTTTGCAGATATACCAAATTCCTTTGGAATGAGGATGTTTTCATGGGATCACATGGATCCTAGGGGCACATGTTGTTGCTATTCATCCTTCATCTTTGAAGAGGTCCCATGACCAAGACATCATGGGTGATGTCTGGACTGGTGTGTGAATTGAATTTAAATGAATTGCACAAAGTCATCAGCCTCATTCTCTCTCCCTGAATCATCAAAGTCCAGTGGCAGGACAAAAGTCAGGATAACTAGTGGTGGCCCAGGATATACAGGATGACCTTGGCGTCTGATGTCTGAGCAAGCTCTAAGCTTCCCTCCACAGATGTGTTGTCCACTCATGTTCTAGATGTGTTTGACTCTCCATGACCCTATTTAGGGTTTTCCTGGCAGAGATACTGGAATGGTTAGCCATTTCCTTCTCCAGCTCATTTGACAGATAAGGAAACTGAGGCAAACAAGATTAAGTGACTTACCCAGGGTCACACTGCTAGTAAATGTCTGAGACTGGATTTGAACTCACAATGAGTTTTCCTCATAGGCCCGACATTCTATCTGCTGCTCCACAGCTGCCCTCTCCACAGATATAGAGTGAGTCGAAATCCTACCTTATTGCAGCGACTTGTATTCGTGGCTCCCACCAGCAATCACAGAACTAGAGTGAAAACAGTAGTCCTTCATTAGGACAAGGTTGGGAAATTCCAGTTTGAAGCGTATGAACACTTCTGGAGAGGGTAGGAGCAGGTGGGGCGCGGTGAGGGTGGGAGCCTAACACAAAGTCAAATGGGGGTGTGGGAAGGGAGATACTAACATGAGTTGTGAAGACTTCACAGTTTGGCCTCTGGAGGGCCCAAGGGAAGACTTTCACCAGATTTATAATAGATAAACATGTGTAAATGATTCCCCGGTGGGTGGGAGATCAGAGGATCACAGATTTACAGCTAATAGGGACATTGGAGATCATTCAATTCAACCCAGCCAATTTATGGCTAAGGAAACTGAAGTCTAGAGAGACTGACTTGCCCAAGGTCACAAGGGATCCTGAGCTCTAGGCCTGGATTTAAATCCTGCGTGCTTTCTACTGCCCTGCCTGAACAGGGCTGGGTTTTTTTTTTAATTTTTTTAAAATTTATTTATTTATTTTTAGTTTTCAACATTCATTTCCACAAGATTTTGAGTTACAAATTTTTCTCCCTGTCTTTCCTCTACCCCCACCCCAAAACATTGATCCCACTGAATGCCCCCTTCCCCAATCTGTTCTCTCTTATATCCTCCCCCCACTCCCCTCTTACTTTCTAGTGGGGCAAGATGGATTTCTATACCCCAGTACCTGTATATCTTATTTCCCAGTTGCATGTAAAAAAAAATTTTTTTTTTTTGGAAACTTTGAGTTCCAGAGTCTTTCCATTCTTCCCTCCTCACCCACCCCCACGGGGAAGATAAGCAATTCAACATAGGTTGTATATATGTAGTTATGCAAAACATTTCCATAGTAGTTATATTGTGAAAGACTAACTGTATTTCCTTCTATCCTATCCTGCCCCTCCACTTGTTCCATTTTCTCCTTTGACCCTGTGCCTTTTCAAAAGTGTTTGCTTCTAACTACCCTCTCCCCAAGTCTGCCCTCCCTTCTATCATCCCCCCTCTTATCCCCTTCCCCCCTACTTTCCTAGGGTAAGATACCCAATTGAGTGTGTATGTTATTCCCTCCTTAAGCCAAATTCAATTAGAGTAAGGTTGATCCATTTCCCTTCACCTTCAACAGGGCTGTTTTTACCCAAAGACTTGAGCAGGTAATCTATGTGGTGTGATTTTTAGGGACCTAGAAAGGGGCCCAATCTACCTGCAAACTCTAAAATACTTCTCCAGGCCTACCAATTGAGGTTCTATCATTCCTTTGGTTTAGGCAGCAACCTCTTTCAAAATGCAAATAGTAGGACAGGGTTAATCTATTAGCCCAAGTGGTCATCAATCATATGCACCTAATCATGAATTTGCTTTGCTAAGATTCTTTATTAAACTGTAAATTACAAAGGAATTGCTTATCTGAATTGGTAGAGGAAGTTTCCATAACAGAAGTTCACAACCTTGAATAAATCATAGGTCTGGATTATCCCTCCTTCCCCCAGCAAAAGAAAAAAAAAATATCTCTGGAGGGAAAGACCCACCCCACACAAGATTTTGAAACCAGCAAAATTTGTCTTTGGTGACCTCCCACCTCCTTTTCTAACCTTATTCCACCCTGTAGGCATTTTGTATCCCCACAATGCCTTGACCCTAGCATATCAGTGCCAAAAGCAAATTTGCTCTTTCTGGAAGTGCCTCACATTCTGAAATTTCCTTTCCCTAACTCCACTTTCCTACTCCCAACCAAAATTTAAAATTTTAAAGTATTCAATCAAAGCTAATTGTTAGGAAGCAAGCTAATTAAACTAATTGGCATTAAAGTGTGAATGACAAATGACCAAGCTCAATGTGCTTACCCTCCCAAAGGTATTTTTACTTTCAAAGAAGATAAATTTCCTATGGAGATTTCAGGCAGTGAGACAGAGTGACAAAGTTGGGAAAGAGATTTGTGGGCTGGTGAGACTTCCCAACAGCATTTAAATCCGACTTTGGAGATCACAACCTGCTTGACTGATGAATAAGACTAGTCATGACTCAGGGAATGAGAGTTTTGGAGGAGATGGGACTTTGGAAGAGATAGAGGTGGGGTATTTTTGAGTACAGGACATTGTCAGGGCAGACTCTGGACAAAGCCTAGATTGGGGGCATCTGGGTTGGAAGAGGTAACGAGGGAGTCTAGGGAGATGGAGAAAGGAAGTCATGAACTTTTCCTTCAGAGGAGCAACTGTTCTCAGGGGGCAGAGGCTAGGTTGAGAACAGGTGATACAAAGAAAAAGGCTTTGGCCGAGGAATACTTTGGCTGGTGCATCCAGCCAGAGGTGAAGAGGAGAATACAGGCAGAGACACCTAGTTTATTCAGCCAGTCAACTCACATATGTAAAGCATTTACTACGTTTCGGGCACTGTGGTAGGTACTGGGGTGACAGAGGTAAGAGTTAAGGAGAATCTACCCTTTAGGGGCTTACATTCTATTAGAGGAGCTTCTGCCAATAGTCCTATACATACATTTATATGTATGTATATACATACGCACATACAAAATAAATACAAGGTAATTAGTCAGGCACTAGTAGCTAAGTATCAGGAAAAGTCTGCTTGAGATATAGAAGATGATGCTTGAGTTTAGTTGTTTTTTTAAAAATTTATATATGTATTTTGTCTTTTTTGGAGGAGGGGAGGCAGGGCAATTGGAGTTAAGCGACTTGCCCAAGGTCACACAGCTAGTAAGTGTTAAGTGTCTGAGGCTGGACTTGAACTCAGGTCCTCCTGACTCCAGGACCAGTGCTCTGTTCACTGTGCCACCTAGCCGCCCCTTGAGTTTAGTTTTAATAAGAAAAAAAAAGTGATTCTAAAAAAGACAGAAGAGGGAGTGTTACATTTCAGGACCAGCATGAAGACCATTTAGGTTAAACGATAGTGTTTGGGTAGGGGAGTTATGTATAATATGACTGGAAAGATAGGTTGGGGCCAGGTTATGAAGGCCTTTAGAAGTGTGACTGGGGAGTGGATCCCAGAAGCCATACAGAGTCACTTGAATTTATTGAGTAGGTGTGAGTGCTCACTCTAGAAAGAACAATACTCATTGTGAAGCCAGGAAAGTTCTCATTTTATTTTACATTCATTCCGAATGAATGGGTGGCTCCCTAATGGAGTATGTTTGCTCAGACAAATGCAATCCTTTTTATGCTGTTCCCAATTGGACTTTCCCCCCTTGTTCTCCATTGATTAGATGCAACTTACTGAAATGCCCGATTCATCTTCTCTTAAGTGATATGTTCCCCCCCAGACAGCTCGTTAAACATGAGTACAAGCTTCTGACCTTTTACCTGATCAGAAGCCTGGTTCTGCTGTGTCACAGCTTTGATTAGAACCAGTGGAACCTCTGACTTAAATTCTGTTGTCACTCAAAGCTGGGAGTAGTTTTAATCCTGTGGAAATAGAATTCCTTCTATTGTTTCTCACATAGGGAAATGACATGGTCAGACCTGTATTTTAGGAAAATCACTTAGGTGGCTGTGTGTGTGTGGGATGAATTGGAGTAAAGACCAATTTGGAAGGTATTACAATGATGCAGAGGGGAGGTGATGAGAGATGAGCTAAGGTAGTGACAAGAGTAGAGAGAAGAGGACAGTTTTGAGAAATGTTGTGACGAAGAAAGTAGGGAACCAAGGATGCTGACCTGGGGAAATGGAGGTCTAATGGTGACTTTGACAGGAATAGGGAAGTCAGGAAGAGGAGAGGACTTGGGGTGAGATAATGAGTTCTATATTGGGCAGGTTGAATTTAAGATGTCCATGGGACGTCCAGTTGGAAATGCCCAGTAGGCCATTGGAGATGAGAGATTAGAGCTGGCTTTATAAAGTTTGGAATCATCTATTGAGAGAGAAGTAAATTTGAGGGAGATGATATCACCAACAGATAATCTAGCAAAGAAAGTGCATGCAAGAGTTGTCAACAGTGTCAGATGTTATAGAGAGGTCAAGAAAAACGTGGAGTAAGAAAAAGGCCATTAGATTCGGCAATCAAGAAATCTATGTATGGACACTTTGGAGAGAGAAGTTTCATTTGACATTTGAATGATGAGGTCAGAAATCAGATTGTAAAAACTTGAATAGTGAGTAAGAAGAAGTTAACAGTCCTTTTAAAAAATAAATAAATTCATTTACTTATTTTTTAGTTTTCAAGATTCATTTCCACAAGGTTTTTTTTTGTGGTTTCAAAATATGAAGGTATATATATTTTTTAAAATTAACTTCTGTTTATTTTTAGTTTACATCATTCATTTCCACGAGATTTTGAGTTACAAATTTTCTCCCCATCTTTCCCCTACCCACTACCTCAAAACAGTGATCCCACTATATACCCCCTCCCCCAATCTGCTTTCCCCTATATCCTCCCCCATCACCCTTCTGGCTTTCTGGTAGGGCAAGATCGATCTCCTTACTCCAGTGCCTGTATATCTTAATTCCCAGTTGCATGTAAATAATAATTATATATGTGTATATATATATATATATATATATATATATATATATATATATATATTTTAACATTTGATTATAGAACTTTAAATTCTAGATTCTTTCCCTTCCTCCCTTGTTACCCACCCCCACTGGAAAGACAAGCAATTCAATACAGGCTGTACATGTGTAGTTATGCAGAACATCTCCACAGTGGACATATTGTGAAAGACTGACTATATTTCCCTCCTTTCTATCCCACCCCCTCTTTATTCTATTCTCTACTTTGTCCCTGTCCCTTTACAGAATTGTGTGCTTCTAACAACTCTCCCCCCTACCTTACCCTCCCCTCCATCATCCCCACTCTCATCTCCATCACCCCTACTCTCCTGTAGGGCAAGATACCCAATTTACAGTGTATGTCATTCCTTCCCTAAGCCAAATTCAATGAGAGTAAGGTTGACCCTTTCCCTTTTGCCTTCCTGTTCTTCCCCTCCATTGTAACAGTTATCCCTTGCCTCTTCTATATGAGATGATTAACCCCATTCTGTCTTTCCCTGTCTCCTTGACAGCTTGTAATATTTTCTCCTTGATCTGGGGTCTATGGAACCTGGCTTTAACATTCCTAGTAGTTTTCTTTTGGGGATCTTTTTCAAGAGGTGATTGGTGAATTCTTTCAAGTTCTATTTTGCCCTCTGGTTCTAAAATATCAGGGCAATTTTCCTTGAGAATTTCTTGAAGGATGCTTTCTAGGTTCTTTTTTTGATCATGGCTTTCTGGTAATCCAATCATTTTAAAATTGTCTCTCCTGGATCTGTTTTCCAGGCCAGTGGTTTTTCCAATGAGATATTTTCATTGCCTTCTATTTTCTTAATTTGTTTGGATCTGTTTGATAGTATCTTTATTCCTCATAAAGTCATTTGCTTCCATTTGCTCCACTCTAATTCTGAAGGAATTATTCTCTTCAGGGAGCTTTTGAGATTCTTTTTCCATCTGGCAAAGTTGACTTTTTAAGGCATTCTTCTCCTCTTTGGCTTTTTGGGCCTCTTTTGCCACTTGAGTTAATCTATTTTTTAAGGTGTTATTTTCTTCAGTCAGGTTGTTGACTCTCTTTTCATGATTTTCTTGCATCATTCTCATATCT
>CM053582.1:354013968-354042822 GCA_028627135.1 Pseudochirops cupreus | reverse complement strand
AGGACTTTTGGAGAGCAGTATCCAGCATTGTGGAGCCTGAGTTGCTGAGAGAAAGACTGTTAAGAGCCCATTAGAACTGCCACCTGGAACTGCCACCTGGAACTGCCAAGGACTGAGGAGGCATGGCTGTGATGCTGGTATTTTGTCTGTCTGTTTTGACGTTGTTTTGCCAGATTCACCTGATGGTCAAGGACAGTGCTACTGTTGTAGAGGTCCTGGAACCTGGCTGTTGGTTCAGAAGCCCTGAAGGAGGATTTTCTTGTGGTACCTGCACAGAAATCCTGGAAGAGGACCTTGCTGATGTTTTCAGGGTTTCTGGGACTGTTCTACAGGCAGAGAGTGACTTGATGAGGACACTGGCTATGGCTTTGTTGAGCCTCGTCCCCCCAGGAACTGAGATTGCTGAGGGCTTGCCTTGGGTGAAGATGAAAGAAAGACCTTTCCTTGAGTATTCAATGCTAAGTTTAACCTTGTTAACTTAAGGGAGGATGACCTATGGTGCTCTCCTGCCCCTTTTGAGATTCAGGAGTGGGAAGCCTTGGAGTGATTGACCAAATGAATGTACTTTGTTTATGGTTGGAGACTAATCTCCATTTGAGAAGAGACTTTTGACTGATTAAATGAATGTACTGTCTAGGGGTGGAGTAGTACCTGGATTGAATTGAGAACTTGCTAAAGGAACAAATTACACTATATTTCGACTTTTTCTGTTCTGTGAATGTTTGCTCAATAAATGGGGTTTACTATGCTGGTAATCCGAACCTTGGAAGTTGCCTTTGCTTGGCATTGCAGAGTTCTAAAATTTGTTTAGAGTCATATTTTATAGGTGTTTGAGGTGGTTATGGGGTCACTGCGGAGTTCTCCTGCTTCTACACTGCCATCTTGACTCTGCCCCCCATGAAGGTATGTCCACAAGATTTTGAGTTACTAATTTTCTCCCTGTCTCTCCCCTACCCCCACCCCAAGATAGCAAGCATACTGAATACCCCTTCCCCCAATCTGTTCTCTCCTATGTCCTTCCCGATCCCCCCCTTACATTCTTGTAGGGCAAGATGGATTTCTATACCCCACTGTCTGTATATCTTATTTCCTGATTAAATGTAAAAAACAATTTTTAACATTAGTTAACAGTAATTTTAATTGAATAGTTGCAAAGAAATGTATTTCTAGGACTTTAAAAAAAAAGATGTTTGGATGGAGCCAATATGGCAGATTAGGGCAGCTACCCAGCTCAATTCTCCCAACAGTCCCCTCCAAACAACTTTAAAATAATGCCTCAAATCAAATTTTGAAGTGACAGAGCCAACAAAAAGTCATGGTGAGATATTTTTCAGGCCTAAGAAAACTTAAGAAGTGTGTAAGAGAAGTCTGTAACACCCAGATGGAGGTTGGGTAGAGGTCTATTGGGAGCCCCTCTCCTCCTTTTCTGCCACACATAGATGGAGGCTCTAACAGTGGCTGCCCCTGCAGCAGCTTCAGGAGCTCTCAGCCCAGAGATGGTGAGGTCAGACAAATGATCAGAAAGAGATTACAGGGAACTCTTTGCTGGCACTAGGTATGGCTGGCACTGATTGGCAACTCTATTGGCCATATGCAGTCCTGGGTCTCAATTTCAGGGCAGAGAGAGCACTGGCACTTGGTCACAAGAGAGCAGCACTCAGTACCAAAGCAGAAAGGAGCCCTAGTGCATTTATCTGCAGGAGATGAAGGAGCCTTATTTGGTAAAGACTAGAGTGCAAAGCAGGAGAGCAGTAACCACACCTTTCCAAGGATCACAGCACCTTATAAGCACCAAAAACTTGCTGATCCCCAGAGCTACCTCTGAAAACAGCATCATGAAAAAGCCTGATACTTGGGACATTGCTTCCCTGCTCCCAAGTGAGTAGAGCTCAATTTTAACATGAAGTTCAAAGTCAAGAAATAGACTAGAAAAATAAGTAAACAGCAACAAAAGAATCTGATCATAAAAAACTACTATGTTATTAGGGAAGACCAAGACATAAACTCAGAAGAAGACAACAATGTGGAACAGCTATAAGCAAAGCCTCAAAGAAAAATGTTAATTGGACACAAGACCAACAAGAATTTCTGGAAGAGGTAAAGAAAGAGATGAGTGGTAGAAGAAAAACTGGGAAAAGAAAGGAGGGTGATGTAAGAAAATTATGAAAAGAAAATTAAAAGCCTGGTAAAAGAGAGAAAAAAAATACTGAAGAAAATAATACCTTAAAAATAGAATTAGCCTAATGATAAGAGGCACAGAAATTCACTGGATGAAAAAACTCCTTTAAAAATATGATTGGTCAAATGGAAAAAGAGGTACAAAATCTCACTGAATAAAATTATTCCTTAAAAATTAGAATAGGGCAGGTCAAAGCTAAGGAACCCATGAGACCTCAAGAAATGATAAAACAAAGTCAAAAGAATGAAAAAATATAGAAAAATGTCAAATATCTCATTGGAGAAACAACTGACCTGGAAAATAGAGTGAGGAGAGATAATTTAAGGATTATTGTACTACCTGAAAACCATGATCAAAGACAGAACATAGATGTCATATTTAAACAAATTATCAAGGAAAACTGCATGGATATCTTAGATCCAGAGAGTAAAATAGCTGTTGAAAGAATCCACCAATCACCTCATGAAAGAGATCCCAAAATGAAAACTCCCAGGAATATTATAACCAAATTCCAGAGCTCCAAGGTCAAAGAGAAAATACTTCAAACAAGCACAAAGAAACTGTTCAAATATTGTGGAGCCGCAGTCAGGATCACACAAGATTTAGCAGCTTCCATGTTAAAGGAATGGAAGGTTTGGAATATGATATCCTAAAAGGCAAAGGGGCTAGGATTACAACCAAGAATCACCAACCTAACAAAACTGAATGTAATCCTTCAAGGGAAACATAGATATCTAATGAAATTGAGAACTTTCAAGCATTCCTGATGAAAAGATGAGAAATGAATTGAAAATTTGCCATTAAAACAGAAAACTCAAGAGAAGCATAAAAAAGGTAAACGTGGAAGAATAATCCTAAGGGAATCAATAGTGTTAAACTGTTTGCATTCCTATATGTGAAGATGACACTTGTTAACTCCTTGGAACTTTATCAATATTGGGGCAGTTAAAAGGAGTTTGCACAGGCAGAGGGCATGGTCATGAGTCAATTATGTTGGAATGATCTCTCCCACAAAAAATGAAAGGGTTAGAAAGAGAGATGCACTGGGAGAAGGGGGAAGGGAGAGGTAGAATGGGGAAAGTTTCTGCTTATAAAAGAGGCATGCAAGGAAGAGCTTTTACAATGGAAGGAAAAATGGGGGTGGGGAGGCAGGCAATGTTTGAACCTCATTCTCATTGAAATTGGTTCAAAGAAGGAAGAACAGATATACATACCCAATTGTGTGTAGAAATGTAATTTACCCAATAGAAAAATAGGAAGGAGAAGGGGATAAGAGAAAGGGGGAGGGCGAGGACAGATTAAGAGAGGCAGTGGTTAGAAACAAAATAGATTTTTTTTAAAGTCAGATCATGACTTTATTTTTTACAGTAAACATTTCTGTTTAATATATTTTAAAAATTAATTAATACATTTTTGGTTTTTAACATTCAGTTCCATAAGCTTTTGAGTTTTAAATTTTCTCTACCTCCCTCTCGTCCTCCCTCCCCAAGATGGTGGGCAATCTGATAAAGGCTCTACATATACATTCTTATTAAACATATTTTCATATTAGTCATGTTGTAAAGAAGAATTAGAATGAATTGGAGGAATCATGAGAAAAAAAAAGAGAGTAAATAGTATATTTCAATCTGCATTCAGACTCCATAGTTCTTTCTTCAGATGTGGATAGCATTTTCCATTGAGTCTTTTGGAGTTGTCTTAGATCCTTGCATTTCTGAGAAGAGCTAAGTCTATCAAAGTTAGTCATTGCACAATGTGACTGTTTCTATGTACAATGTTCTCTTGGTTCTGTTCACTTTAGTCAGCATCAGTTCATATGAGTCTTTCCGGGTTTTTCTGAAGTCTGCCTGATCATCATTTCTTATAGCACAACAGTATTCCATTACATTCATAAACCAAAATTTGTTCAGTCATTCCCCAGCTGATGGGCATACCCTCAATTCCCAAATCTTGGCCATCACAAAAAGAGCTGCTATATAAAAATATTTTTGTACATGTGGGTCCTTTTCCCCATTTTTATGATCTCTTTAGGATACAGCCCTAGAAGTGGTCAAAATAGTCTTTTAAAGAGGGACAGGATAAAGAGAGAGAGGGAGAGACAGAGACAGAGACAGAGATAGACAGAGGAAGAAACAGAAGATAAGAGGATGGAGGGAAATACACAGTAATCATAACTGAATGTGAATGGGGTGAGCTCACCCATAAAACAGAAGCAGACAGCAGAATGGATTAGAAACTAGAATCCAACAATACGTTGTTTACAAGAGATACACTTGAAACAGAAAGACACACAGAGTTAAAATATAGAGCTGGAGCAGAATCTAATATGCTTTAGCTCAAGTAAAAAAAAAAAGGCAGGGGAGGAATCATGATCTCAGACAAAGTGAAAACAAAACCAGACCTAATTAAAAGAGATAATTAGGGAAACTATATTTTGCTAAAAGGTACCACAATGAAGTAATATAAAAAAATCTTACAGCAAGTTTCTCTGATAAAAGACCTCATTTCTTAAACATATGCTGAATGTAGAACTGAGTCAAATTTATAAAAATGAGAGTCATTCCCCAAATGATAACTGGTCAAAGGATATGAACAGGCAGTTTTCAGAAGAAATTAGAACTATTCATAGTCATATGAAAAGTGCTCTAAATCACTATTGATTAGAGAAATGAAAATTTAAACAATTCCAAGGTACACCACCTACCTATCAGAAAGGACAAATGCTGGAGGGGATGAGGGATAAGTAGGTATACTAATGAACTGTTGGTAAAGTTATGAATGGGTCCAAATCATTTTGGAAAACAACCTGAAATTAGGTCCAAAGGGCTATAAAAGTGTGCGTACCCTTTGACCCTGCAATACCGCTACTAGTCTGAATCACAAAGAGATCAAAGAAAAAGGAAAAAGAACTATACAAAAAATATTTATAGCAGTTCTTTTTGTGGTTGCAAAGAACTGGAAATTGAGGGGATTTCCATCAACTGGGGAATGGTTGAACAAGTGGTGGCATATGATTGTGATGGTACTATTTGCTATAAGAAATGATTGTTTCAGAAAAAAAAAAACATGGAAAGACCTATTGGAACTAATGCCAAGTGAAGTTGGAAGATCATTGTTCACAGTAACAGCAACATTGTAACAGTGATCAACTATGAAAGACTTGGCTACTGTAATCAATATAACGATCCGAGACGATGCCAAAGGACTCATGATGAAAAAAATGCCATCCTCCTCCTCCGCAGAAGGAACTGAGGACTCAGTGCAAATTGAAATTCAAGTCCTCGTTTTCTTTATTTTTCTTTTTTTAAAGTGGCTGATATGGACTTAAGTTTTGCATAATTTCACACGTATAACTGATATGCTGCTTTGCCTTCTCAGTGGGGGAGGAAGGGATGGGAAGGAGGGAGAGTATTTGGAATTCAAAGTTTAAAAAGAAAAGAATGTTAAAAATAAGTAGATAATAAAAGGGGGAAGATGTCTGGAGATTTAGGTCTATATGGTTTTTTTTTTATTTGTTTATTTGCTTGTTTTGTGCTGGATGGATAGTTGACCAAGACCTATGGAGAAACAGGAAAGTGAAACCTTTTCAATATATGTATTATATGGTTAATACAGCACTGAGCAATGTCTCAGTGGAGGTTCACCCCAACTGGCACCTTCCTTCATTCTCAGGCCTCTGTTTCAATGATTAGTTTAACATTTCAACACACAGATGAAAATCTACTATTTTCAAGGCACTGAACACAAAGGCAAAAATGGGGCAGCCCTTGCCTTCAAAAACCTGACGTTTTTCTGGGAGGATACAATATACGGGCACAGATAAGTAAAGGTGAGGGAATTTGAGAAGGAAGAGGGCCTTAACTAGAGGAGGCTTCACCTCAGGTGAGCGTATGAGGAAGATAAGGATTCTTGAGGTTTGAAGATGGGGAAGAAAAGTATTCCAGGAATACAGAACAGCTTATGCAAATGGCTGGAATGTGGACTTTGGGGAACAACTGAAGCAGTTTGTTCTGTTTGGCCGTAATGTGGAATAGATGAAAGGGCCTAATATGAAGCAGGTCTTAGTGTTCTTCATCCCTGGAAGCTAATAGAGCCTTTTCCTCCAACCATTATCAAAGAGTTGCAAAAAACGAGATTTTTAAAGACTTTGTTTAGGGCATTGGGAAGTTAAACTCGCTGATCTGTTTGTCTTGTTTTCCTGCCCTGGATGAATGGCTGACCAGGAGCTATGAAGTACAAAGGTCGAAACATACCAATACATTATGTTGTTAAAAAGGGGAAAGGCAGTTGAAGAGAGGAATTGCCAGTTTGGGTGGGGGCCAGGGTTGGGTCTTGAGACTTGGCTATAGAAAAGTAGGGAAAACCGTGAAGCCACGTTGTTATGGGGGAAATATCTCTGCTTTGAATTAATGTGCTGGGTAACTCTTGTCCATGATCACATGAAATAGAAAATGTAAAGTCCTGTGGTAGTTGCTAACGTATGCCAACCACATCACTAAACTTCAACCATCTTGCTTTTCAGATTTTTAAAAACAATTCACTTTTGATTCCTGTTTCAAGGGTGCCTGGCTTAGACTAGTAAAAAAAAAAATTCGGGGGCCTTATTTTCAGTCCCAGTCATTTCTCCAGTAAAGTGTTTCTTCTGTATTAGAGGAGAGTCAGGGAGAAACTGTTAGCAGTCCCTGGTTTAAGGAACTCCAGTCCTGAAGAGGACGGTCTGGGTAATTTCAGTACAAGATGCATCCAATCAGTGGGTAGATCTAGGAACTCAAATGCTAGCTTTCACCTGTAGTGCAGGTTAACATCTTTTACAATAGACAAGCGACAGTCAGTTGATTAAGATTGCAGATTAGTTTTTCAGATTTCTGCCTACTCCCCACTTTGTGAATACTCGCTATCCATTGCCCAAAGGGAGCTCTGGGATGAGGGGTGAAGAGGAAACACATTAGGAGCTCAGAGCAGCCCTAGGGAACAGAAAAAGGGAAGTGTTGATGAGGCACCATGCTTCCCACAGGCATGGGCTGCCCCCCTGCCCCCCGAAGACGAGGCAAGACGGGGGTGGGGGGAATCCTCAATGCCTAGATGCCCGGAGGGGGGGTGGTGCGATGCATGTGTGTGAATCCCTTCTTTAGCCCAACAGGGCAGGACACTTTCTGGCCCTGGGGCCTGACAACCTCTCCGTGCCACGATCTCTTCTTCCCAGGATTCAGCTGCGGTGTCTGTTTCCTACCCCCCTGTTTCTACAGTAGCTCTTCTGGTCTAGCGTTCAGTGCCCGAGCTAGCTCAGGTCCCAGCTGCCCCGAGCACGAGCTGGCTTGGGGTTGGGGCCGTCTGCTCTTTGCCCACGTTCTCTGACCCTCCCCCTTGCAGGATGCGACCAGTCAGCGGCAAAAGTGTTCCTCGGCCTTCCTGTCTCCATTCCTCTTCACCTCTCTTTCCTCTTTTTGCGTCCACCTCTCGCAGAGTTCGGCCTCTCCCGCTCCTTCGGCCTCTTCCCCTCCCAGATCCTTCCCGGTGTCGCAAGCTGGGCTCCCCGCCTCCGTGCGCCCCTCCATTGGTACGGACGCCCGGCCTGGAATCGCCCAATGAGAGCGCCGGACTTTGGTGTGACAGCTCAGCAAACGGCCAATCACGCCGGGCCGGGGGGCGGGGGCAGCTCGCCGAGGTTGAAGTTGGGTTGAATGCGAGGAGGGGGTGATGGGGGGATACAAAAGAGAGAGGGGGAGGGAATAGGCGGGCGGGGGCGCAGGGATCAGTGAGGGGACGCGCAGCGCCGCGTTCCGGGCAGAGGCGGGGGCGAGTGACCCCTGCATCGGGTGGTCCGGCCCCAATTTTAGGTGAGGAAGGGGCCCGAGAGCTCTCCCCGGCCGCCAGTCCGCCCCCTCCAAGAACGGCGACTGCGCCTCTGGCCGGCTCTTCGCTCCGCGCCCCCGGCCCGGGATGCCGGCGGCGAGCAGAGCGGAACGAGGCGCCGAGCCCGGCGGCCCGGGGCGCAGTGGGCCGGGGGTGTGCAATGCGCTGCTGTAACCGGCGGGGGGGCGGGGGGAGGCGGCGGCAGGAGGGGATGCAGAGGAAGCTCCGGCGGCGGCGAGCGGGGGAGAGCGGAGGAGGAGAAGCCGCGGCGGCGGCGGCTGGAAGGGTCGGAGCAGCAGGGCCGGAGGCGTGAATGGCGCTCTCCGAACAGCCCCTTTCCCCTCGGAGATCGAGCAGGGGCGCAGCGGCTCCGCAGCGGCCGGCCCTTCTCCTGGCGGGATGCTGATGGACTGAGATCTGCCATTTCTGCCTTCCGTGCTCCCCGGGAAGCCCGCTCCGAGCCGGGAGTAACGGGAAGAGCGTTGCCGGTGGCGAGCCGGCCGGCCGGCCGCCCTCCTTCCTGCTAGTCCTTCTCCGCCTCTCGCCCAGGCCGGCGGCTGTGAACTGGAAGCCGGCGGATCGAAGGGCACCGGAGCCGGAGCTCACGCTTCCTTCTGCTCAGCAGGCAGATTCCAAGGAGCTTCATTATTATTATTAGGATTATTAGTATTTTGGAAGGGGGGCGGCTGGGAGAAAAGTGGGGAAGGGGCAGCCAGCGGGGCCGGGGCTTCTCCCTTCCCCGCTCTCTCTATGGATGCTGGGGCCGCTGGCTGAAGCCGGAGCCGCGCTCTCGCACTTGACGCGTGAGGTAGGGGATGCGGTGGCGGGGCCCCCTGCTATTCAGGACCCTCCCCCCAGGTCCCCGGAATCGTTGCTCCGCCCGCCGCCCCCTCCGCCGTCCTCTCCACCCCCCATCCCACCTCCCCACCCCTCTTAAGAAAATAATGCTGGCTGCCTCCCGTCCCTCCCAGTCGCTCCCTGTTCACTTGGAGTGAAGGGCTCCAGCTCTGGCTCCGGCTCCGCATCCCTACCCGGACTCCTAAGGCGCCGCGTCGGCTGCTTAGCCCTGCGCCAGCCAGGCTTGGCTGAGCCTGGGCTCCGTGTGCCATCTGGGAGCTTTCTGTCTAGGCACGGCTGGCACAGAAGAGGCGTCGCCTGCTGAGGACGCTTCTCCATCCCTCCCCACTCCTCATTCCAGCCCCCGCTGAGAAGGGCTGAGCTGGCCCGAGGTCCCGCCACAGCCTGAGCAGTCCTGCGGACACTGGCGTGACTTCCATTTCGGACACAGGACAGTCTTCACCCCGACCAAAGCGGCTTTGCCTCGGCTTCTCTCGACTTCCCCGGAGACCCTGCTCGCTCTCTCTCCAGGAGCCACCCCACATCGCTCAGGACGGGGGTGCCACGATGCCCCGCGGCTCAGGGACCTGGGCCGCCCCCGACGTGTGACCCAAGCTTGGTGCCCTTGCTTGGCCGCCCACCCTCCCCTTGGCGCCCCCCAGCCTGCCCCCCAGGGGAGGAGGAAGAAGCGGAGGGCGAGGGGGGCATGTCCCGCTCCCAAAGCGTAAGCCCGCCGGGCTACGCGGCCCAGACGGCGGCTGCCCCCAGGGGAGGCGGGGAGCACCGCTCAGCTTGGGGAGAAGCGGAGTCTCGAGCCAACGGCTACCCCTGCCCTCCCGGGGGGCTGGCCCGTGGCTCTACTAAGAAGACTGGGGTGGCCGTGACCCCCCAGCAGCCCCGCCCGGTGAGCCGCTGGCGCGACGAGGAAGACTACGAACCCCCGCTGGGCAGCCAGGACCCCCTCGGGGGCGGCTTCGGCTTCAGCTTTCGCTCCAAGTCGGCCTGGCAGGAGCAAGGAGAAGACTGCTGTCGGGGCAGCCGTCGCCACCGGCGAGGAGCGGCTGGAGCGGGCAGCACCCGGGCCCCCCCAGCGGGCGGCGGCGGCGGGTCGGCCCCGTCCAGGCCCGGGGAACGGAGCGCCGCAACCGTGCAGGGGAGCGGGGCGGAGGTTCGCCCCCGTTCTGTGGAGCTGGGTCTGGATGAGCGGCGGGGCAAGGGCAGAGCCGCGGAGGAGCCGGAGCCCGGGGCCCGAGCGGGCGGAGAAGAGGAGGCCGAGGACGCGGGCAGCTCGACGGGCTCCGGGGCCGGGGCCGGGGCCGGGGCCGCGCTCTCGCTGGGCGCCTGCTGCCTGGCGCTGCTGCAGATCTTTCGCTCCAAGAAGTTCCCGTCGGACAAACTGGAGAGGCTTTATCAGCGCTACTTCTTCCGCCTGAACCAGAGCAGCCTCACCATGCTAATGGCCGTGCTGGTGCTCGTGTGCCTGGTCATGCTGGCCTTCCACGCTGCCCGCGGCCACTACCAGCCTCCTTACCTGGCCGTGCTGTCCGCCGCCGTGGCCGTGGTGCTCCTCCTGGCCGTGTTCTGCAACAGGGCCAGCTTTCACCAGGACCACATGGGGCTGGCCTGTTACGCCCTCATCGCCGTGGTGCTGGCCGTCGAGGTGGTGGCCCTGCTGCTGCCGCAGCCCCGCAGTGCCTCGGAGGGCATTTGGTGGACCGTGTTCTTCATTTACACCATTTACACGCTGCTGCCTGTCCGCATGAGGGCTGCCGTGCTTAGCGGCGTGCTGCTCTCTGCCATACACCTTGCCATCTCCCTGCAGGCCAACTCTGAGGACCAGTTCTTGCTGAAGCAGGTAAGGGGAATCAGATGGCAGGCGTTAGTTACATTGCTGTGAAACTACCACCTCGGTGGGGTACCCCCCCCAAAAAGAAAAGAAATCCCTATCACTTCCCTCTCTCCCCATCCTGTAACTTAACTTTTTCCAAAGGAGTGGGCATGGGAGTAGAAAATGCTATGAGGAAGTCTTTTTATCTTCCATCCTCCCAATGGATAAATGCCTTTCTTGTGAATGGGGTTCCTGGACCCCATAGCAACTGCGCTTCAAAGACAACCTTTCCATTTCCAAAATTTGCAGAAATTCCACTCTTCCCCTAACGATACTTCCCGCGCCCCGAAAAATAGGGCAAGGGTGACTTTGAACTACCTTGGCAGACAAGTTCGAGGTTGATGGCTGATATCTTGGAGAGAATTCCAAGAGTGGAAGTGTGGAGAGTTGAGCCTTCGCTTGAGCTCTTTGTGGTGTTGTGAAGCTGAGGTAGCTAGCTAGCTATATGTAATTTACAGAGAGAACTCAAACAAAAACCCATAGCATTTCATCGAGTTGGATAGCTACTGCAATAGGATAGGCCTGGGGAGATGGGTTGATGTCCCTCTTGGCTTTCTATGCCTTCTGTTCCTAACTTCCTGCTTCTGAGTTATTTCAGAACTACTTCACCTGTACTCTCAGGGTGAGAGCTAAAGGAAGATTTTGATCTATAGCCTGACAGGAGAATTGTAGTGTTGAATGAGATAGGTCCAGTGCCCTATCTTCCAAACAGTCACCAAAGGATGTCCAGATTGCCTTTATGATCTCTGCCTCAAAGGATTAGACTTGTCAAGAGATATACTGAGCATTCCTCTCTTCCCTTAGTAATCCCGTTGTAAGTCTATCATCCGTGAATTTATTTACACTCTTACTGAACCTGTATAACCTCTTGGTCAAAATGTGAGGGCCACTCTCCAGAAAGTGGAAAGCCTGAGTGACTGTGTGCACCATTCTGTATCTTCCTGTCCGATGTCCCCTGATGTCTCATTTCCACAACTATTACCTACCTATCCAGCTTCTTCAGTCATTCTTTGGGTTCCTTGCCCTATACCTTCAAACAAAACATGGTCCTCATCTTAAAAACATCCTTTTCAGCTGCCTCTTCCAGTTACAATCCAGCTTCTCACCTTCCTTTTCTCCAACTTAGAGTTTTCACCTGCTGCTTCCATGTCCTCTGCTCTCATTTCCTTCTGTAAAATTCAATTTGATGTGAGTGTTTATTAAACGCCTATTTACTTCCCTGTTGGACACAGTTCTAAGTGCTGGAGATGCAAAGACAGCAAAGTTTCTGCCTTTAGGGAATGTATATTCTTTTGGGAGAGGGGCAATACTGAGCTAAGAGAAATAAATGCAAACTATATTACAAAAGAAATGCAAAGTGCTTTATGCTCCCGTTTCTTTCGAAACCCCTTTGTTCAGAGTAACCAGTAACCTCCCTCTTGTATTAGTCAGTGGCTTTTACTCGATATTTGTCTTCCTAGATCTCTGTAGTATTTGACAGTGTGCTTACCTACTCTAAGAGACTTCTTTTGGCTTCAGTGACACTCTGCTCCCTTGATTTTTCTCCTTTCCACTGGGAAGATCTCGGATCTGTGAGTCAGGAAACTTGGGTTTTAAGCTCATTTCTGATGCCAGTTAGCTGTGTGACCTTTGGCAAGTCACTGAACTGACCGGGGCCTCACAGGACTGAAAAGATTGATAAAAGGTCTTTTTTTTTACTCTGAACTTCTGTGGTCTAAGTTTTACCTTTGAGAACTCAAGAACCTTAGTCCACATTGATCCCTCCCTTCTTTGAACTCTTCTTGCACTTAAAATCGGTGCCCACAGTTGAAGCACTGAACTCTTCTCCAATATTTTCTCCCAGTGCTCCTTGAAGGCAGGTGCTATGTCTTGTACATCTTTTATTGTATCAGGTCAGTACAAGGCCTGGTACATAGTAGGTGCTCAAAAATGTATGTTGAATTGTTTGATTTTGGGCTTTGAGATCAGTAAGTGGAGTAAGATGAACTTTGGATTGTTTTAGTTGAAGTTACATGGAAATATTTCTAGCCTAACATCTGGGAAAAGAACATTAAATGGTCAACTGTTGCTTAGGATGAATAAGGCTACCAAGTGATTCTCCCCTCCCCCTCCCAGCCCCTCCACCTCATAATTATTACTGTCATTTTTAGTGACCAGCTCTTCTTACCTTAGGCTCTACTTTGTTAAAGTGCAGTGGGTGTTGATGCCACTTGTAAGATCATTTGAGTGCTTTTGGTGGGCATGAACCTTCAGAGAAGGGAAATGATGTTGAGAAGTCTGGGTGGGTACAGCTCAAGTAGGAGATTAGCTAGGATTTTCCAGTGACATTCAACTTGATGTGGGTCTCTGATCCTAGCCATGAAATTCATGCCTCAGGGGAATGACCAGGAAGCCATCTGTCAGGGCTTGAAGTGCCACAACCTCATCTTACCTCTCAGATGCCGGGATGGCAGCTGAGAGGTTCCTGAGCCCTCTTCCATATCCCCATCCCTACTTCTCCCTTCCTCCTCCCCTTCCCTCTGTTATCTCCAACCACCACCACCACCACCCCCCCACCAGAAGCATCCCTTTTGGCTGCCGTGTTCTGCAGGCCTCTAGAGCTTTCAGGTTTCAGTGGCTTTGCATGCCATTTTTGATAATCCACTCAGCTGGAGGGTATCTATACTGTGGGTGGTCTAGAACAGCGAGTCATCTAAAAATCCTTCCCATTTTGCTGCTGAAAGAATTGCATGGTTTTAAAATTAGCATCAGATTTATCTCCCCGATTACATCAGGGTCAGTGTGAGCTAGAAATTATGCTGCATTTTTTGAATATGCACTGACTGATAGTAGTGGCAAAGGCTGACAGTCTGGGATGGTATGTTTGCCGCAGGTTGTGGCTGGCTGTGGATAAGTACGTGCTGACTTCCATCAGAAGCTAGACAGCATCTTATTGAAGAGCTAGTCACAAGGGAAATAGGGCTGGGGGCAGGTGATTCTTCACATCTTACCTCTTGGATGGTGCCCTGCACACAGCAGGCTCTCCATAAAAATTGACTGTTTGATTGAATGGATGATTGAATTGAGAATGGAGTTGGTATTTTGCTACCCTGTATACCTCCTTCTTCTCACCTGCTGTCCCATGTAAGTGAAGTCCTCTGCCTCCTATGGCCCATTTTTACAGTGATTATCTCTCTGCCTGCCTGTTTAATTTCTGTCCCCCATCTCCAGCCCTTTTTAAAAACATATGAGGCTATTATCCTTTGTTCTGCTTGGAAGGAGAGCTTTGATTTCTTAATCAGTGTCATGATGGTGTTGATTCCGGCGAGGATACAGAGCTGGCCAATCCACTGTCCAGGTGTGGGGGATTGATACTTGCATTTGTCTTCCCCTGGCCTCTTTTTAGTTCCCTCCTCTTCCTTTTGGCATCCGTCACTCCCCTCCCCCCTCCTTTGTGCAGAATCTCTCTCTTCCTCTGTTTTAGTTCTTGTTCACTTCTCTTTCTCGCTCTCCACACACCCTTTTTCATCTCTTGCTTCCGTCTTCCTGCTGTCCACCTGCTACTTCGTCTCTCTCACTTTCTCACTTTCTGCTTTTCTCTTATTCCCCCATTTCTGCCTTGTAGTCTCTCCTTCTGCATGTGTTTTTCCCTGCTACTGTCTCCTCTCTGGGTACAGTAGGAACATCATAAGGGTTTTTTTTCTCTTCCTTTGCCTGTCAGAAGTCCCTCTGCTACACCCAGACCATAAATAACGCTCAAGCATCTGCCAAACACATTCCTCACTTGTGTTAATAGGCAGCAGAGATGCTGGAGCCTGTTGCCATGGTAACCTCATTTTGTTTGACTATCCCACTCTGTGCATAAAGCCTCTGCACGCACACAAACAAACACACACAAACATCTAGTATACATGTCTGTCTGTTAAAGATCATTTGGGGGAAAAAGTCCCTTGGCCGGTGTGGGGATGGTGACAGAGGTTAGAATCTGAATGCTATTCCTCTATGGGCGGGATCTGGGTCGAATTGTCCAACAGGAGAGTTGCCAAGTAGCCATCCTTTCCCCAATGGACATGAAAGCTCTTTAGAATGTGAAGTATATTTTAATTACTTGACATAACAAAATTCTTTTCGACATTCCTGAAAAAGAGATAAGAGACCCCACATGGATCCTGGAGGCTCCCCCATTTCTTCATTCTTTCCCAGAGAGGTGGGATTGGAAGGCTCTTTTAAAAGACATTGTTTGACATTTGCTCTGGTCTAACCCATTGCCTCCCCTCCACTCTCCCCCTTACCTTACATTCCTTCCAAGCCCTCCTAATGAACTATGTGGTTTTCAGAATGCTTTCTTCCTTTCTGTTGATTTGAACTCCCATCTGCCAGTGATTGTTTCTGAGACCAGAGAAGGGCCTGTGTGGGTGACTTTTCTGTGTTCTGTGGGCCTGTGATTCTGTTTGCAGCAGAGAATATGGGGATGGATGGGTGGGAATTGCAGACCAGAAACTAGCTGAAATGGGGCCCACAAGTCTGGGGACCGGGGAGAGGTGAAGATCAGCAAGGCTTTGTGTTGACTTTGAAATAGGTTTAGTGTGGCTCTCCCCTTTATTCGTTGCTGTCGACAAAGACTGAAGCTTCTTTCCCTTGCTGGTTCTGACACTTTGATCTCAGTATTGACCTTTGGCTATCATCAGGGAGGGTGGGAGGAAAAAGACAAGGAGAAGATACTTTCTGGGAGCATGCTGGTCTTTGTAGACCTTGTTGGGGGTAGAGTTAAAGGACCCTGGCAACTTGTTGCCCTCAAGGTGTTCCATCCTTTAGAAATCCCGCCTACCTTCTAGCTGTTATTAACTAAAGACAGAGAGAGAATGGCAGATCACAACTCCAGTTAAGTTGCTTCACTTCTCCCACATTTTCATCTGCTTTTGACTGCTCCTTGTCCAGATGCTAAGAGGTAGTTTTAATGAGAGGATGCAGGGTCTCTTTGGATTAATTACCTGCTCCTGGACCCTCCCTTGCAGGAAAGGGAATAAAGGAAGAGGACCTGGCCTCTTATTGCAGAGCTCATCATCTACCACTTACCCTCGGAGTAGTTCTCTTTCATGTCTGGCTAGGGAGAGGGAGTTTGAACGTGTGGGGAGAAGGCATTGGGAGGTTAGGACTGACATAGGCATAGAAATGAGGAGAGGGATGCCTGTTTGCTGATTGGCAAGGCTCCTTCTTGTTCAGTTGTGGTGATCTGGGGTAAGTATTGGAGGAATTTGGTGAAAACTTCCATCTACTAGACCCTAGGAATGGTTTCTAGTTCTGTGAACAAATTTTAATAATCCAGCTTAATTAAAGAACACCGGCAATCCATCAACAACTGTTTTAGAATGCCCTACTATGTGCCAGATGCAAAAGTGAGATAGCCCCTGCGCTCAGGATCTTGCATTTTATTTGGGGGGGAGGTCTGTGGCCAGGGATACAACGCATAAATGTGGTTTCATCAGGGAGGGGGAGGTTTTCATAATTAGGGCAATAAGGAAGGGGTCCATGAAGGAGAAGGCACTTAAGCAGAACCAGGAAGGGGGCTAGCGACTCTTCAAAGGTGCGAATCAAAAGGCATGGTTTGTCTATTTAGATCTAGAGATACTCATATATATATTTATATGTATGTATGCATGTATGTATATATGTATGTATGTATGTATGTATGTAGCTATCTTCCTTCACCTAAAGCACAAACCACAGTTACAGTAGCATTATATGTTATTGAATCTTATCATCAGAACTCAAACCTACAAATCTGACAGTAAGGTTTTTAAAATTAGGGATAGGAACTGGACGTGTAATTTCTTTGATGTAGGGAATTCGGAGGTGAGGAAACTCATTCAGCAGGGGAGGTCAGCTCCTTCTCTGCAGCTCATAGTCTGAGAGAATTGCCTAGAGCACCAAGGGGTTAAGTGACTTGCCCAGGGTCACACAGCTAGTATGTGTAAAAGACAGCATTCAGACCCAGATCTTCCTGGCTTCAGGGCTGGCTTTCTACACCATACTGATTCTCTTTTTCATTTTTTTAAAATTAACCAGCTTAAACACCTCAAATCGAGCTTTCTTCTACAAATGAGCCTTAACAATTCACTTAATGAGAGAGGTAAATTGCTTGCCAAAAAGAGAGGTAAAATGCCATATCATTTTGGCAATATTGCCAAGGAAAAAGGCAATACTTAGTGTTATGCTATATTTTTCTGAAAGGCATATATAGATATAGGTATATTTTTACATTTATTTGTACTTTGTATCTATTTATCTTCTGTATTTTATTTGCAAATAAGAACGGTTCTGCCACTTTGTAGTACCAACCTCCCTACTGTGTGACTTGGGCCTCCTTGACTGATGGCAGGGTATCTTGGTCACTTCATTATATAGGTAGCCTAATGTAGTGGGAATAGACCCTGTTCATTCCCTAAACCAAATACCATCCCCAGGAATATCCTTTGAGTAGGGCTGCCTTAAGTTATTCGTTGGCAGGAACTCTTCTTCCACTTACCAATTTGAAGAGGCATGGTGCTGAGAGGGAATAGCCAATAGTTACAGAATTAAAATCCCAAATGATCTTGGGCAGTGGAACCCTTGGCCAAGGCCCACAAGTGGAAATATTGTAGGGACAAAGGCTAAACCCTGCATTTGGGTTTTTAAAAATTAAACACATAAATATAGGATAGTAAGATATGACTTTGCTTTTTTTTTGCTTTTTCTTTGGAGGGCAGTTGGGGTTAAGTGACTTGCCTTGTGTTAAGTGTCTGAATCAGATTTGAACTCAGGTCCTCCTGACTCCAAGGCTGGTGCTCTATTCACTGCGTCACCTAGCCACCCCGAGCTATGACTTTTCTTATGAAAAAAATAAAACTTAAAAGTGATGTTTAACCCACAAGTTTGATATGAATCAGTAGTATGTTGTGACTCCTATAAAGCTCACACATCAATAATAGACTCAAGATCATAGGGGGCATGATGGACAGAGTGCAGGATTCAGATCCTACATCTCACATGGATTATTTGAACGTCCATGGGCAAACCCCTCTTCTCTGAACCTCATTTCCTCATTTGTCAAATTGGGATGATAATATAGTTCCCGTGAGTCCAATTGTCATCTTCATGTTGGTGACTGCCAGGCCTACAGATCGATATATTTCAATATATCTAAATATTTCCATTTCTCGCTTGGTTTCTGACTTTCTCTGGACTTCGAAATCATGCTCCCATACCGAGTACCCTCATTTTTGTTCCTTTGCAGCTTTTTCCTCCCTTCCTTCTTCCTTGCCTTCTTTTCTCTCTTCTCCCCTTCCTTCCTTCCTTCCTTCCTTCCTTCCTTCCCTTCTTTCTCCCTTCCTTCCTCCCTCCTTCCCTCCCTCCACTCCATCCTCCCTCCTTCCCTTTCTTCCTCTGAGTGGGGGACTGGTTTATGCCCTGTTAGCACATTAACACATCCTCATCTGTGCTTACTACTGGCAGGATAAAGTACTTGGTTCGGCACCAACTCCTCCTCTTACATAACTAACCCTAGATTCTCTCCTCATTTCCAGTCCTCTATCACCAACTGCCTTTTGAATGCTTTGAGCTGCAGTCCTGTAGCCATCTCAAACTAAACTCGTCCAAAGCAGAACTCATTGAGCTCTTCCCCCACCCCAAACGCGTCCTCTTTCTGATTTTTCCTAGGTCTGTCAAACCCATCACTTCCCTTCCAGTCACTGAGGTTTATTAACTCGTAAGTTATCCTCAAGTCCTGACTCTCACTCACTCACTCCACATGTCCACCCACTGGCGAATCTTATCGTTCCTAGCTCTACATCTGTCACGTCAGTCACTGTCTTTCCACATACGTACTCACCCCTTGGGTTCAGGGTGAGGCCCGGGACTGCTGGAATCACTTCCTAACTGGTTTCCCTTCCTCCAGTGTGACCTTCTCAGACCCATCCTCCACTCAGCTACAAGACTAACATTTCTGAAGCCTGGGCCTAACCATAACACTCCTCTCTGTCCAATAAATTTCAGCAATTCCCTTTGACTTCTAGGACAACACCCTTCTGTCTTTTAAAACCCTTGACCACTTTGTTGGGACTTCACTTCCCAGGCTTCTGTCATTCTGCCAAGCTGGCCCTTTTGCTGTTGCTCACACACAACATTCCTCGTGCCCTCTCTCTGTCCCTGCACCAGCTGATCCTCACCGTGGCCTTTTTGAGTCTCTGGTTTCATCCAAATGCTGCCTCCTCCAGGAAGCCTTCTCTGATCCATCGTGCAGCTAACAGCTTCTCTTTCTAATTCCCTTGTGGTTATTTGGTACATATTCTGTGTTTATATAATGGCTCAGCTGTGGTCTCGCTGGTGTCACTTCTGTCCTTGAATGCCTAAGGTCTGGCACAATGCCTGAAACCTAAAGAGAATAAGCATTTATTGACCATCTCCTGTAAGCCAGATACTCTACTGAACACATTTATTAAGTACCTACTATGTTCCAGATAGAGGTAGCTAGATGGTGCAGTGGATAGAGCACTGAGCTTACAATCAGGAAGATTCATCTTGCTGAGTTCAAATCTGCCCTTAGATACTTGCCAGCTGTGTGACCCTGGGCAAGTCACCTAACCCAGTTTGCCTCAGTTTCTTCATCTAAAAAATGAGCTGGAGAAGGAAATGGCAAACCCCTCCAGTATCTTTGCCAAGAAACCCCGAATGGGGTCACAGAGAGTCAGACGTTACTGAAACACCTGAACAGCAATGATGTGGTTCCCTGCTAAGGCCTTTACAAATGTTATTTCATTTGAGACCCCCGGGTGTAGGTGCTATTATTAATTTCCATTTTATAGTCAAGGAGACTGAGCAGAAAGATGTTAGGTGACTTGCCCAGGGTCATGCAGCTAGTAAGTGTTGGAGGTCAGTGCTCTATTCACTGTGCCACCTGGCTGCCTGACGCTCGTTGATGGGCACCTGCCTCTCAGTGCTGTTAGAAGGCTCCAGTGAGGGGTCATTCCTGAAGTTCTTTGCAATTTAAAGGCGTTGCATAAAGATCAGACAGCATTACTAAGACAGACAGAATAGTAGAGCAGATAAAGCCAACCTCGAAGTTGAGAAGACCTCTGGGAAAGTAATTTAACTCCTTAGTGCCCTAGGCACCTCTCATAAGACCCCACGTTGCAGAAAAGGTACATTCCTCTCTCAGTGAAATCTCTGTTGGTGTTCAGGCTGGATTTGAACTAGGGTCTTCCCGACCCTAGGCCTGGCACTTTATCCACTGTGCCCCCTTGCTGCCCTTCAACAAAATCATGCTAATGGTTTTATTGTCTTTGTACTAGTCAGAACGCATCTGGAATATCTCATTCACTTCTCTGTCCTTCGTTTTTAAGATGGACACTGATAAAATGGTGACCAGAATGAAGAAGGGTCTTTGGGTTGATCCACCTGAGGATGTTTGTCTCTTAGAAGAAAAATTGGAGAGGTATGAGGATCCATCGAGCTTTAAAACGCTTAAAAGCTATTTCCCTGTGTCAGTGTAGTTAAGTATATTAAAATGTTTGCGGCCTTTTCAATCGAAAGAACACATTTATTAAATGCCTGATGTAAACAGAATATTGCGCTACCCCTGGGGGGAGGGGCCGGAGCGGAGGGCGCCAGTACAATAGAGTCAATGCTTATAGCGTTTCTCTCCTCTCTTGGGGCTTACAGTTTAGTAAAGGATAAGACACTAAGCTAGGGCAGCTCGGTGGCATAGTGGATAGAGTGCCAGGCCTGGAATCAGCAAGACTCATTTTCCTGAGTTCAAATCCGGTCTCAGATACATAATAGCTTTGTGACCCTGGGCAAGTCACTTAACCTTGTTAGCCTCAGTTTCTTCATCTGTCAAATGAGCCGGAGAAGGAAATGACAACCCCCTCCAGTATCTTTGTGAAGAAAACTCCAAATGGGGTCACAGAGAGTTGGACATGACTGAAAATGGCTGAACAACAAGAGAGCAGTAATACATAATCATAGTAAGTTCACTGAGGGGAATTTTGATTTCGCTGGTGGCGGGATTTCTCTGTAAGAAAATCCCCTCTACCAATGCCTGTTTCTAACTGTTCTGCAGCTCGTAGTCTTAGAGAGTTGTCTGAATCATAAAAGGTTATATAACTTGCCTAGGCTCACATGGCCAGAATATGTCAGAAATAGGGCCTGAAACCAGCATCCGAAACCAGCTTTCTGTGAATTCTTTCTTCTTTACTTTGACAAGTGCATTAGTATTATAAAACAGAGCCACAATGTATAGAACATCTGAGGTGGTAAAACATTGTTTCAGTGAGGGACTCCTCCCTGGGGATGATTTTCCCACTCTGACAGAAATCCACAATGCTTCCCTCTAGGGACCCTGTCAATTACCCATCTGTCCCAAGGATAATCCTTTGAATGGCCCCTCTCATCCCCACCCTTTGGCCTTGCCTTAGCCCAGGAGAGATTTTGCTACCAAAATGACCATTATACCAAGAGGTGGCTTCAATCCTCCACCTACCTGGGCAGCTTTGGATCAGTGGAAGGTATAGGGCCTTCCGCCTCTAAGAGATAAGTCATAATTGTCCTTCAGAGAGCAGGTATGGAATGAATGTTGCTGAATGAGAGTTATTAAATCCAAGGTGAGATGCGTCCCCATAGTGAGGTTGGAGACGAGAGCGAGTCTGGCAGCATTTAAGTGCTGTTCACAGGAGACACCTCCCTGGGGCTGGATGTGTGCAGAGAAACCTGCTAGCCAACCCCAGAGGTACTTCCAGGCCAGGGTGGGAGGACACAGGCCTGGAGTTTGGAGATTCTGCCTCCATTCCTGGAGTGGCTTCTGACTGGCTGTGATTGATCTCGATTAGACGCTGCCCTTTATATCTCTAGACCCATCGCCCTCATCTGTCAAATGAGGGGGTTGAGCTCCCTGCTCAGGCCCTAGGGAGCATTTTCATGACACCAGGGTAAGTGAGTGGGGAGAAAGTAATGCTTGCTTTCTGCTTTCAGCAGCTACTGACTGTCGCTGCTGCTCTCTCTCACCCTTTCCCTTCCATCCTGGCAACGTCTCTCTTTTTCCCCCCAGGGGATGGTGAAGGTTGGGGGTGGGGTGAAGACAGGGCTTCAAAAGTCCTGAAGATCAGGGATCTCGTAGGTGGTAGGGCTGGTTCAGGGGATGGGGAAGGGGGCACAAAATAAACTGTAGGGTGAGACCAGGGCTGGAAAATGTAGTGGAGGGAGGGAAAGGAGAGGAACTGGGAGCAGGGCTTCAGCATCCTTGGGAGAGAGGGGCAGGGATGTTGTCTCAGAACAATGGGATATAGTCAGAAGGGAAAAAAGGAAGGCAAAAAGAAAAACAAACAAATGGAGACAGTGGTGGCTTTATTCTTTGAGGCCCATCTCATGGGTCAAAGAGGGAAATTATAACGATCCCACTCCCTCTGCCCAGTCCCTGGGATTTAACAAGCCTCAGCTAGAGAGGAGGGGCTGTGAGGGGCTGTTGCTTCTGACCTTGAGACTTCCACCTCTCACTGTAGTGGATTCCTTCTCCCCTAACCTTGGGAATGCTTCCTAAAACCTAACTTTAAAAATATACTTTATTTTTTACTTCCTAAGTATTGATTTTCTCTTTCTCTCTCTCTCTCTCTGTCTCTCTTTGTCTGTCTCCGTCTCTCTGTCTGTCTCTGTCTATCTCTGTCTGTCTCTGTCTCTCTGTCTGTCTCTGTCTGTGTGTCTGTCTCTGTCTCTGTCTGTCTGTCTGTCTGTCTCTCTGTCTTTCTTACCACTCCCCCCAGAAGTAGGAGAAGGAATTATCTCACAATATGGAACTCAAGTTCTGTTTCCTCCATGAGACATTCTAATACCCCTCCTCCACCCTCTCAAAACTCATATACCACTATGTTTTACCTCCCACTTCCGTGTTATTTAGGTATGGTATGTATTATAGCTGTCCATTTCTGTATTCACCTTTCACTAGGCTGTAAGCTGCCTGAGGGCAAGATTTCGCCTAAACATTTTTCCCAGCACTTACCACAATGCTCTTCACCAGTTCTTCTTAATTGAATTGAATGAATCCTAAACACCTTCTCTCTTAAGGTCAAGCTCCTGGGAAGTGGATAGGTCTTGTGGGACTCTTGGGTCAAAGTTGATAATTCTGGGCAGTCTGACTTTTTTTTTTTTGCTTTTTGGAGGGCAATTGGGGGGTTAAGTGACTTGCCCAAGGTCACATGGCTAGTTTTTGTGTTAAGTGTCTGAGGCCAGATTTGAACTCAGGTCCTCCTGACTCCAGGGCCAGTGCTCTATTCACTTCGCCACCTAACCGCCCCAAGGGCAATCTGATTTTTACCTCCAGCCTGCACTGAATGTCGTTTGACCAGGCCTCCTGGAATTGAAGTGGAGGAGGCTACCTTGGGAACACATTTTGTTGTATTGTGACCCTAAAACTCAGATACTGCTTCCTGTCCCTTTCTGCTATAATTTAAGACAGTTCCCTCCAGGAAATAGAGATCAGCTGCTTGACACTGTCCATAACACATTTCTTTATAGATATGAATCATCCTTTCACCATTCTTCTTAATCCCTTTTTCCTTAGCCCATTCTACTGTACAGGGCTCCAGGATTGTTTCCCCCTCTTCCCAGCCCCCAACTCTGGCTCTTATCTTCAGGGAATAGAATTGCAGTGGCTCTCTGCCTCGGCCTTCTCTATCTCCTTGGCCTTTGCACTGGGCTAGAACCTTCTCTCAAAATGGCTTTAGCTCACTGATTCTCAAGAGCATTTATTTTTCCCTTCCCCATGTTTCAAGTCATATTTCGTATTGGTCTTCCCATCTCCTACTCTCTCTCCCCACTACTCCCTCCCATGCCGGCTCATACCATTCATGTTGCTAACTGTTGCCTTCTACCAACATCAGCAACTTGTTTGGAGGTCTGCTGCTTTCTTGGGGTCATGGCAAGTATGAAAATTCTTGGTTGGTTTATGTTAAAGGGGGAGGGGAGTTGAGTTAAGCTCATAGAACCATAGATTTAGAACTGGAAGGGAAATAAGAGGTCAACTAGTCCAGCTTCTCCATTTTACAGGTGAGGAACCAAAGAGGTTAAATAGCTTTAATAGCAAAGAGGATAGTTGGGATTTGAACCCAGGTCCACAGACTCCAGATGTGCTGCTCTGAAATACATGGTGCCTGCCTGCTTTCTCTCAAGTGTCAAGCCATAGAAGAAGAGGGTTTTGAGCTAGAAAGGTCCTTTAGAGATCATGGAGACCAATACTCCCTGATTTTATATATGAAAAAATGTAGTACCAGGTGAAGAAATTTGCCCATGGTCACACAGGTAGTGAAGGGGAGAGCTGGGATTAAAATCTAGGATTTCTGGCTTGAAATACAGTACTTTTTCTGTATAGGTTAGAGTTTGAAACCAAGACTAGGGTTTCAAGAGAAGATGGACAAGTACTAAGCCATCAGAATTGTTGGGAATTGCCTTTGTAGAGAGGGAAAGGGGTATAATCCAAGTCTGTGTTGGAAAAGAACTTGGGCAATTTTCTTCTTTTACCATGGGTTGGCACTGAATTGGTACAGAAACCTGGGTATACTTTCTTCTTGTTGTTTGGCAGTTGTTAGAAAGTGTCAAGAGCTCACAAACTGCCAGGGCTGAGGGTTTATTTCTGCTTGGCTGCCTCCAGGCTGGGCCGACCTTAATCTATCCCAGGCAGACCCAGTGATTAAACACCTCCAGAAAAAGCACCCAGTAGGTGCCAAGTGCCTGTCGAGTTGGATTTATTTGATAGCCTGCAAGTTCCAGGGGTCGTCTGTTCCCATATTTCAGACCCATATTATTTGGAAGTTCTGCATAAATATATTGTTGTTGTTGTCCGATGGTTTCTGACTCTTCATGATCCCATTTGATATTTTCTTGGCAAAGATACTAAAGTGATTTGCCATTTCCTTCTCCAGCTCATTTTATAGACGAGAAACTGAGGCAAACCAGGTTAGGTGGCTCACCCAGGGTCATACAGCTCGTAAGTATCTGAGGCCAGATGGGAAGATTAGTTTTCCTGACTCCAGGCCTGATACCTCCATCCACTGCATCAACTAGCTGCCCTGGGAGAAAAAAATATAAAACATTTTTTAAAAATTCCTTTTTGTAGACCAAAATCTTTGGAAGCCAAGTCTCTTTTCTTGGCTTCTTCAGTTCTTTTAATATTTAATGTCAGTGATATAGTATGGGGAAAGGATAATGACTGAATTATAGTGACAAGTATACTAAATTTAGAGTCAGGGGACCTCAATTCTAATTTTCCCTCTTTGGAACTCATTTACAAAATGAAGGAATTAAACTAATATCTTTCCCAGCTTTAAATTCTTATGATTCTGTAAGAGCCCTCATTTATCAATCATAGTCATATACTTACTGGGAAACAACACTGAGTTTAGAGTAAGAGAAGCGGTGTTCAAATGTGAAGGTAGGCAGCCAGAAACAAAAGAACTTTCAGCTCCAACAGTTCATGAGCTCTTGACACTTGCTAAAAATCAACAAGCAACAACAACGTATACCCAAGTTTCTGCACATGCCAACACATGAAGAAAAGGAAAAACGTCAGGCTTTTACGTTTCATGAGCAAATCACTTTGTATCTTTTGGTCTCAGTTTCCTCATGTATAAAATGAGAGGGTTGGATTAAACTAGTAGTGTTAAACTCAAGTAGGATAGGGACCCACTCAACCATATTCTGTGGATCCTTTCAGTCCACATATTGCCTTAGAAAAACACATATTAACATTATCCTATTGTAGTTTTACTTCTTCTGTTAAAAATTTCCCAATTGCATTTTTATCTAGTTTGGGTCTACCACTGGCTAGTTTGACACCTCTGATTAGATGGTCTCTAAGGTGCCTTCTAAGTCTAAATTTGTAATGCTATGTTCTTAATCTTATTAGGTATAAATTCTCATTTTACCGAGAAGGAAACAAAATTTCATAGAGTTTAAGTGACTTTTCTAAGGTCACACAGCTACTAAGTGATAATTGCAAGATTCAGACCTCAAGGTCTTATGATTCCAAATCCATTATCCTGACTGATGAACTGGCTGCCTTCTCTCCCATCTCTCAATGTAAATTGTACCTTCCTCCTCTCTCCCCACCCAAACTGTTAAAAGAACTTGAGGTAGTTATACAAGGGGTGCTGTATAGTCCAATGCAGTCCTTGTGAGACCAACGGTGGGGCTCTGTCTCTTAAAAAAAATTAACATGACAGTGCAGTACTCTTAGAATGCAAACAATGAGGAAGGGAGGTTAGAAATCCTTTAGAACAGCAGTTCTCAACCTGTGGGTTATGTTCAATTTGTAACAATGAAAGTACATCCTGCACATCAGATATTTACATTATGATTCATAACAGTAGCAAAATTATAGTTATGAAGTAGCAACGAAAATAATTTTATGGTTGGGGGTCACCACAACATGAGGAACTGTGTTAAAGGGTTGAGGCATTAGGAAGGTTGAGAACCACTGCCTTAGAATCTCTTGCTACCTTCCAAGTAGTTCCCGTGCCACCTTCCCTACCTGAAGCCTTTCCTGATCACTTCAGCTGCCTTGTGTCTTCCCTCTCAAAATCATCCTGGATTTATTTTTTAAATGCTTATATACAATGTATACATGTTGTCTTCTACAAGAGAATGGAAGTTCCTTGAAGGCAGGGTCTGTTTCCTTTTTGATTTTGGAATCTTAGCACTTAGTACAGCACCTGACACATGGAGAGAGTCTGGGATTTTCCTGGCACAGGAATCTCCCAACTTAGAAAACTCCTCTCCTGATGCAGGTTCAGCTTCTTCTCTGTATTTTAGAGGCTTAAGAGAGTTAGTTACTGCCTGAAGTGCTGACAGGCTAAATGAGTTGTCCAAGATCACACGGCTGGTAGATGGCCTGTAGCAGGTGCTTCCTAAGCATTTGTTGATGGATTAATGATGAATGATTGATTTTTGAGAGCTAATGTACCACCTCCAGGTAACTGGCTGTCCCTCTGGGAGAGAAGGCAGGGGTCTGGTATCACCTGGGGCCTTGAGCCTCCTTGGGTTCTTCATCTTTTACCATATAGAGCAGACACACATGAGGACCTTCTCCTTTGGAGACTGAGAATAGAATATCCCAGGACTTATCGCCATGTGGTTTTCTTGCCTCTGTCTGCCTTCGCCTCAGTTCTCCTTTCATGTTCCCGAGGTTGAACGGCATGTCCATAGGCACCTTGCCTCCATCAACATTCACAGGTAGTCGTTTCATATTGGGGGGAGGGGAGGGGGGAAACAGCCACTGAGGAGGTAAAGGGTTGGGGACAAGAGAAAGGGGGAAGTGCAGAATGGAGTGAAAAAGAACCACCTCTGGGCATAACCCAGGCTTAGGAGTGTTGGGAAGAGCTGGGAAAGACCTTAGAAGGTCATCCAGTAAAAGCCTGCCATGTTTATAGATGAGGAAACTGAGGACCAGAGGGGTGAAGAAGGGAAGATTGAACATTGGACCTAGAGACCAGAAAACCTGGGTTTGAATTCTGCCTTAGACATTCACTCGCTGGGAGGCCCTAGGCAAGCTTCTTAAACTCCCTCCACCCTATTTTCCCACCATTGTGTACTTTTCATGAATTGGGCCTGCCCTTTGGCCCCTTCTGTGGGATCTGTGTTTATAGCCACCATTGCCCCTAGGGGTGGAGTGAGGTCACTTGCCGGAACTCCAAGGGAGAGCTAGCAAAGTTCCTAAAGGTATAGTGCTCAAAAGAGAGGGCAGAACTCTTTCTTCTTAGCCCATTTTTTAATCTGCTGAGCTTCCAGTTAACAAGCATAATTTCATAGCTCTTGAGCTAGGCAGGGCCCTCAGGGGCCCTCAGGGACCATCTAGTCCAAACTTTCATTTCACAGATGAGGAAATAGAAGCCCAGAGGGGTTGTTAAGGGACTTGCCCAAGATCACCTAAGTAGTAAGTGTCAGAGTCGGAATTTGAAACTGGGCCCTTTGACTCCAAATCCAGTATTCTTTCCATTGCATTGTGCCTACCCACCTCACAGGGTCGTTGTGAGGATCAAATGTGGCAGGGTAAGCACATTGCTCTTAAAACCTTAAGGTGCTTTTAAATGTCACCTCCAATTATCTTACTTCTCAAAGTAACAGCTAATTAGTGGAAGGCTCTAAATTAGAACTCTGGCCTCTTGACTTTTAGTCCAGTGCTCTCTTCCCAGTTTCACATACAGTGGGAAAAGCATTTCCTCCTCAGCCATTGGTACTTTGTCTTCCTTTGGAAGGTCTCCCAGCCTACCATTAGACTTTGCTTTGGTTTTTAAATATAATTTTTTATTATGAACTAGTTACTTGCGGAAAAAAAAATCCAGAGGAACACTAAATTCTAAAGATTTACCTCCCTTCAACTTTTTCTTCAGATCTTTTTTTTTTAATGTCTGGCTTTTCCCCATGCCCAGAATGCTCTTCCTGCCAAATTCTGACTTAGAATCTTTGGCTTCCTTTAAGACTTAGCTCAAGTGTCATCTTCTTCAGAAGGCCTTTCCCAGGTTCCCCCAAGCCCCAGTTGTGAGTACCATCCCTTAGAGGGCTACTTTCTATCTAATCTGTTTTTATTCTGTAAGGACTGATTTATATATGGTTTCTCCCCAGTAGTGTGTTAGTCAGTGTTTAACAGTAGGCTCTCTGAAAAGCAAAACACATTTCTTAATTTTAATCTGTATTATTGACATTTTATCCATAGCTTTCTTTTTTTTTAAGCCTTTTTTTTCTTTTTGGAGAGGGGAGTGCAGGGCAATTGGGGTTAAGTAACTTGCCCAAGGTCACACTACTAGTTTTGTGTTAAGTGTCTGAGGTCGAATTTGAGCTCAGATCCTCCTGACTCCAGGGCTGGTGCTCTATTCACTGTGTTACCTAGCCACCCCCTTTTAAGCCTTTAAAAAAAAAAATTTACTATTAGTTTACAACATTCAGTCCCACAAGTTTTTGAGTTCCAAATTTTCTATACTGCTCCCCCCCCCCCCCATGGCAGCATGTAATCTGATACAGGTTCTACACATACCTTCACATTAAACATTAGTCAAGTTGTGAAGAATTATAACCAATGGAATGAACGAGAAAGAAGAAACAA
>CM053582.1:353992218-354013468 GCA_028627135.1 Pseudochirops cupreus | reverse complement strand
AAAAAGAGAGAGAGCAAGCAGTTTGCTTTCCTCTGCATTCAGACTCCGTAATTCTTTCTCTGGATGTGGACAGCCCTTTCCATCATGAGTCTTTTGGAGCTGGCTTAGAACCCTGCCTTGCTGAGAGGAGCCCAGTCTAGCAAAGTCAGTCATCACAGATACAATCTATCTCTAACTGTATACAATGTTTTCCTGGTGCTGCTGCACCCCTCCCTCAGCATCAACTTACATAAGTCTCTCCAAGTATATTATGAAGTCCGTCTGCCCCTCATTTCTTGTAGCACAATAGTATTCATTCATATCCCACAGCTTGTTTAGCCATTCCCCAATTGATGGGCATCCCTTTGATTTCCAGTTCTTTGCCACCACAAAAAGAGCTGCTATATATATTTTTGTACATATGGGTCCTTTTCCCACTTGTATGATCTCTTTTGGATATAGCCCTAGTAGTGGTATTGCTGGGTTAAAGGGTATACACATTTTTATAGCCCTTTGGGCATAGTTCCAAATTGCTCTCCAGAATGGTTGGATCAATTCACAACTCCACCAACAATGCATTAGTGTTCCAATTTTCCCTCATCTTCTCCAGTGTTTATCATTTTCCTGTCTTGTCATGTTAGCCAATCTGACCAACGAGATGTGGTACGTAAGAGCTGTTTTGATTTGCATTTCTCTGATAATAGTGATTTAGAGTGTTTTTTCATATGCCTATAGATATCTTTAATTTCTTCCTCTGAAAACTGCCTGTTCATATCCTTTGATCATTTATCAGTTGGGGAATATCCATAACTTTCTTGAGTCTAGACAGTCAACAAAACTATGAACTGACCCCTGATTTGTAGCATTTGCCAACTTCCAAGGTAGAAATTCTCACACTGAAAATTTAACAGCCAGCACTACTGGGGGCTACGAGCTGCCTCTAGCACGTTCCTGTGTTTTCTTCCAGTAAACTGTGAGCTTCTTGGTGTGAGTGCTCTTTCTATGGCTTTGGGCTTTTGGTTTGTGATCTTCTTGGTGGGAGTGCTCTTTCTATGGCTTTGGGTTTTCGGTTTGCTTTTTTTTTTTTTTTTTTTTTGGCATTCTTAGCACTTACCACAGTGCCTGGCACATGGAAAATACTTAGTAAGTGCTTATGATTGATATAAGGCAAGTCTGTACAGCCTGCCACCCTCTGCGCCAGCCCCAGGGGGAGGGGGGCACACCCTAGAAAAATGTGGAGGATGTTTTCCTCTACATTTTTTGTGGACTGCCGGAAATCCTTTGGTGGGACACAGGTTGTGCAGGCCTGATATAAGGGAATGAAGTACTGTGTGGGACCCAAGGCTTATCTCCAACCAACCAGCCCTCCAGGTTCTGGATCTAGTCTTTTGCATCAGGGAGAATTTCTGAACTGATTTTTTTCACCACCTTCCATCATGTCCTCTTCCACACCCCTACCCCCACCATTTGCAGTTCGCCTTCCTATAGAGAGGATGTCTTTTAACATGATTACTTGCAGATATGTGAATAAGCCTGGAGAGACATACTTTGAAGAACACCATTATATGGAGAAGCAACATTGGAGAAGAGAGAGAGGGACAGGAGCCAGAAAACCTGGAGATTGCTGCTCTAGCATCTCTTCCCAGCTCTGTCACGTGTTTATTTATCTGCATGTCCGTGGGCAAGTCCCTTCTCAGAGCTTCACCTAGAAAAGGGAAAAATAATAAATGTACTCCTTAGCTCAAGGGGCTGTGGAGATCAAATGAGATAATGTAGGTAAGTGTTTTATAATTGTAAAATGCTTTCTAAAAGCATTATGATTATACATCCACATAGGTTGTACTCGAGATCATAGATTCAGAGCTGAGATGACTTGAGAGGTCTCCTGGCTTATTCTCTTTATTTTATAGATGGAGAAACTGAGGCCTATAGAGGTGAATTGGCTGGTCTGAATGGTGACTGTTCTGGAGGATCTGGGTCCTTTGATTTCAAACCCAGCATCCTTTCTGCTTTGTTCCAGTCTTCTCTATTCTTCTGATCTGTTGTTGTTCAGCCATTTATAGTGATGTCTGACTCTTTGTTGATGCCATTTGGGGTTTTCTTGGCAAAGAGACTGGAGTGGTTTGCCAGTTCCTTCTCCAACTCATTTTACAGATGAGGAAACTGAGACAAACAGGGTTAAGTGGCTTACCCAGGGTCACACAGCTGGGAAGTATCTGAGGCCAGATTTGAACTCAAGGAGATCAGTCTTCCTCACTCTAGGCACAGTACTCTATCCACTGCATCACCTTGCTGTCCCTACCCTACTAGCTCTGATAACTCTATAGAGGATGGTGGGTCAACAGGTTAGACTATGTCCCTGACTAGACCCAGAGCAGGTATTTAAGCCAGAGGAAATGAGAGGTGGCAAGAGGGAAGTTTTTAGATGAAGACCTAGAACCACTTCCTCCCTTTGTGTCCAGTAGACCCATAGCAATGATTACAGGAAGAAGGAACCTAAGTTCCAGAAATGGAAACTTCTTCCAGTCAAGTTCAGATGCAGGACTGGGGGAACTCCCTGGACAACCAACATATGCCAGGGAGAGAAATGACCAGGAGAACAGCAGAGGAGCTGAGTTCCCTTCCACATTCTCATGCCTGAGTTTCCTATTGTATTGCCATGACAAAACTAAGAGGTCCCTTGGGATGGGCTGCTGTCTCAAACAGCTTCTTCCCAGACAGCTGCCTGACCACAGTTCCTCGGTTTCTCAGAGATAAATCGATCTGGGCAGAGGCTATATCAAAGATAGACCATTTGGATCCAAATTCTGCTCTACTCACAGACTGCTATCTTTTCATTTCCTTCTGACCTAGAGTGTTGGGTCTGGGTCAGTCTCTGTGACTGTGGCATACACATTTTGAGGAAAGATGGAAGAAGCATGCTATATTGGCAAGAAAATTAAATTTAGGGTCAGAGAATATGGATTCGAATTGTGCCTGTCCTATTTACTGACTTGTTGACCATGGGGAGTTTACTTAAGTTCTTTAAGCTCAGTTTTCTCTCATGGTATCTAAATCTCTTTCAACTCTAGATATTTTAATCCCTAAGGAGCCCATGAGGAGACATATTTTACTTTCTATAATGCTTGCTAACTGGGTGACTTGAACAAATCAATCAACTTCCATGAGCCTCAGTTTCCTCATCTGTAAAGTGAGGAATAACAAACATGGTACCACTCCTCAGAGTTGTTGTTAGAGGGTTAAATGAGATGAAGTTTGTGGTAGAGATTTCATATAACTAGAGATATATCTGCAGACATTCTGCTTACATTCCAGTAAGCCCTGTAGGCCTTTTCTTTTCTTCTGATGCACAGCTCTCTGACCATATTTTCTTCTCTCTGTACTGATCAGCAGATCACTTAGGCAATGTAGTGGATAGAGTACCAGGGCTGGAGTCAGGAAGACTCATTTTCCTGAGTTCAAATCTGGCCTCAGACACTAGGGAGTGTCTGTGGGACCCTGGACAAGTCACTTGATCCTGTTTGCCTCAGTTACCTCATCTGTAAAAAGAGCTGGAGAAAGAAATGGCAAACTGCTCTAGTGTCTTTGCCAAGAAAACTCCAGATGGGATCATAGAGAGTTGGGTGCAACTGAGAAATGACTGAACAACAGCCAAAGTCTTGATGAGCACAAACAGAAAGGTGACCATGAAGCATGAGTGGGGTGACACGGAGCACTGGGCTTGCGGTCAGGGAAACTTGGGCGCAAATCCCTCTTCAGGACAAGTGCCTTACCTCTCAGAACTTCGGTATCTTCATCTGTAAGGGAGAGGCTGGACTTGGTTTCCTGTAAGATCTCTTCCAACTTTAATACCCATGATCTTTTGAAGATAATTGCAGCTTGTTTTCCCACATCTGTTGCAGATAAAGTAGATATATGCCATTGACATGGCAAGCATTAAATGTCACAAAAGAAATGAACTTAAGAGACAGGAAATGACCACTGAAGACTGAAGGGGGAGTCGTTTCCAATTAGCCATTTCTTTGGAGTCAGACCATCAACTGGCTCAAGTAAAGGTCAGGATCAATTTTAAATTAGGGAAAAGGAACAAGATGAGAAGAAGGCGCTGTCTGTACTTAGAATAGCTCCAAACCGACCTGTTCAAAGACGCTATTGACATGGGAAAAATGGGAAATGGATAAAGGAAAACACTGGCAAGCACCATCACCATTTCCTATAGAAATTGATCTTGTGTCAGGCAAATAGCCACAACAAGGAGGCCAAGAAAGCCCAGAAACCACACTTGTCAGTGAACACTTTTCTTCATGCCAAGAAGAAAGACATGGCAGGCGAGAGTAACACTGGTTTTGAATATAAACTCATTTGCACAACTTTACAGAGGAGGATAGTGGAATATTCTGAACAGTATTATATCATCAAGGACCTGAAAAGTGTTTCAAAAGCGGGAAATCAAGCCTACAGAAAGTTTAACAAAAGACCCAATTAAGTCAGAGACCCAATAAATGCCAGGAATATTTATAGAGAGAATCCGTCAGCATTTTCTAACCATTTTCATCAATGTCGACCGAAGAAACGTGTTTGAATTCAGCATGTTAGCGTGCAATGAGAGTAAGTGAAGATGGCTCTTAGGATGAAAATGGGAAGAGGAGCCGAATCAGATCAAACATTTGTTGTTCAGTCATTTTTGTCCCCTCTGATGCTTCATGACCCCATTTGGAGTTTTCTTGGCAAAAAAGTCTGGAGTGGTTTGCCATTTTCTTCTCCAGTTCATTTTATAGATGAGGAGACTGAAGTAAATGGGTTTAAGTGACTTGTCCAGGGTTTCACAGCTAGTAAGTGTCTGGGGCTAGATTCGAACTCAGGAAAATCTTCCTGACTCCAGACCTGGCAATCTATCCACTGTACCACCTAGCAGCCCCCGCACTAAATATACAAAGAAGAAATCTGTTTTGGAGATAATACAATTTTGAAAGTGTCAAGGGATTAATTTACAAGATATATAAAAGATGACTAGATAACAAATGAGCAACAAAACAATTACAGAAAGTGTTATAAGAAAAAAGGCATTTCAGAGGGCATCAGTAACTGCTGGCCAGTGTGTGGCTTCCATGCCTCTGTCCGTGTCAAAGGCAATCCTGAGTGGATTTATGAGAAGTAAATGACCAGACTTTTACAAATCAATTTCTTCAGCAGACCACCTCTCCATGATTCCGTGATTCCCTTAAAAGTAGAGAGAATCCGGCTTCCTGCTGTCTTGATTATTTACTTATTATTTTAAAAAAAGGTATTTGACTTGGTCAAGCAAAACACAGGCTTAAAGCTTTTTCTCCAAAGAGGCATCTCCCAGCACAAACTCATTAAGATGCACCTCTGGTCACTGATGTATTCAGTGACCTCCTGATGAGCAGGATTGAGTGGAAGTCAAAGAACAAGGAAATGTATGTTCTCCACAGTGCCTGAAGCCTTCACAGAGGGTGTGCTCAAATGGAGGAGGGCTCCCCTGGAGGGTGAATCCCTTCAGACTGATATTTGTCGTTGTTCAGTTGTTTAGTCTTGGCTGACTCTTCGTGACCCTGTGGACCATAGTGTCCATGAGGTTTTCTTGGCAGAGATGCTAGAGTGACTTGCCATTTCCTTCTCCTTTTTACTGATGACAGAGGACTAATTGCTTTTTAGCAATTAGTAAACATTTGTTAAGTGCCTACAACCTGCCAGGCACTATCCTAAGTACAGTGTGTGTGTGTGTGTGTGTGTGTGTGTGTGTGTGTGTGTGTGTGTGTGTATCTATATGTATATGGTATAGAAAGACAAAAATGCAACAGTATCTGCCCTTGAGGAATTTCCATTCTATTGAGTCCTACAATTTTAGAAATTTTCCTCATCAAGATATATGGTGATTCAAAAGAGATTGACTGAAAAATTGTCTAGACTACAGTGTGCATTTGGATTTGACTTCACCCATCAGAACATCAGTATCTGGGTCAGACACTTCAGATGGGTGAGCTGGGCCCAGAATTCAGTAGGAGGAGGAAGAGTGAGGTGGACTTTATTTGGGAAGTTACATACCACTTTCAATGGTCCCAAGCTGTGCCGTGGCACACTGACCATCTTTTTTTTTTTTTAAACACCAATGACCAGTGTTTTTCTATTCATGCTATATGATGTATGAATTGTGGAATTCTAGAGTCTTTGAAGAATCAAAATTGTAGGTGACCCAAAGAATAATAGACAGATGTATGGTGGGAATAAGTGACCTTCTGTATATTACCAGTGCTAATTTAGCCAGAAAGAAGTAGTACACCAAAGAGAGAGCCTCCAGACCGTGTGTGTTCAGAAAAGATAGACAAGTCATACAGGGAGAGTGAAAGACAGGTTATATGGACGGGGTGCTGCAGCGGTGCCCACAGAATGCCTTAATAAGACCTAAAGAGAGCCCTCAGCATGCTTGGTTGATGGACTGTCTTGCATTGATGAGAAGCCATGTATTAGAATCACATCAACCAAGAAAGTCTGGCAGATACAATGGAAATATCTTTGGATTTAGGACCCAAAGAATTGCATTTGAATCCCGGCCTTGTATTTGTTGTCTCTGCCATCATGAGTGAGTTCACTTAAATCTCTGGCTTTCATAAGTAAAATGGAGGCCCTGACGGTCCCTTCCAGCTCTGAATCTTTGTGGGTAAGGCATGACCCACATGGATGGGATCATGGATCCATCAAGGCATTATTAAGGAAGTATTTTGGAAAAATTGGGTGTAAATTTAATTTTTATAAATTTAATTTTAATTTAATGAACTGCAGAAGCTTGTAATTCAAAAGAATTGTATTATGATCCATTTGTATGGTGAAAAATTACTCCCTAATTTATCTTTTGTGTGAAATAATTTTTTTCATATGTTGAATTTGCTTTAATTGAAATATAGCTGTCATGTCTTCCCTTCATCCCCAGGGAATACAGCCTATTTGCACTTACTCAAATTTTAAAAATGAGTTAAGGGGCATTTTAAAGTGAGTAGAATGCCAACAAAGTTTGCAAACAGCTTGTTTTCCTCTTAAAAATAGCTTTTCATTGCTATCTTTTTTTATATTGCCTAGGTTTCCCCATATGTCCCTCCACTGCCATCCCTTATAACATGAGAGCTGTCCCTTATAACAAAGAAACTATACAATAAAAAAGGAAAAATTTAGAGGAATAAGAGGAGAAAATAAAATGAATCAACCCATGGAAAAAACAATCTGACCTTACAGTCAACGTCCCACATTCAAGAACCACGAGCCCGACCTTGGCAAAGGACGTGGGGGACGCATCTTCTCTGACGTCTTCTTGGAGGCCAAGTTTGTTCCGTATAATTTTGCAGTATTTGGTTTCAATAGTTTTGTTATTGTTATTCTTCCGATATACATTATTGAAGTCATTGTATACAGTGTTTTCTTGACCCTGCTTACTTTGTTTTGTTTCAGTCCATGTGTGGCCCTGGGCAAGTCACTTAACCTCAGTTTTCTCATTTATAAAATGGGATTAATAGTAGCACCTACCTTCCATGAGTGTCGTGCAGATAAAATAAGATCATGTTTGTAAAATACTTTGTAAACCTTAGAGTCCTACATAAATGGTAGCCATTAGCTATCAACCTCAAATATCTAATCCTGTTTGATTTTAGAATTTGTCATTTTCAAGACGGGTATTTCTACCGATCTTGCTATTAAATCCTGCTATTAAAATGACTTCCCCCTTCCAGAGCTTTTGGGCAAGGAACTGTGGCTCAGGAGGGTTCTGAGGGCAGATAAGGAAGCCTGCCTGGGGCTAAAGTCTATATGTGGAGCTGTCTGTAGCAAAAATAGACCCTAGAGATCACTGGATGATAGATTAAGAGCTGGAAGGGACCTTTGAGTTCATGTCATCCAAACTCCTCATTTTACAGATGGGCAGACTGAGGCCCAGCAAGATTAAATAATTTGGCCAACATCCCACAACTAGTGAGTCTGAAGCAGGATTCTAACTGAGGTCATCCTGACTCAAGTCCATTGATCAGTTCCCTACCTCCAGTAAGCCAAATAAGAAGACCAAAGGTGGCAAATGCTCCATGCAAATCTTTGCGAAAGGTGGCAGAGCAGATGAAACCCTCGGCCTGGTGGCAGGAAGACCTGACCTCAGATCTGACCTCAGACACTTACAGGCTGTGTGACCCTGGTGAGCCATGGAACCTCTTTCAGCCTCAGTGCCCTCATCTGTCAAATTGAGATAATAATTGCACCTACCTCCCAGGATTGTTGTGAGACATGAGATCATGTTTGGAAAACACTAATCATGGTGCAGGTGCTAATGAAATACTTCTTTCTTCCCCTTTGGTCTTTAAAGGGTTATTGCATAGGAACAAGAGAGAGCTTTTTTTTTGTGGACAGGTTACCAGCATTAGAGGATGCAGACCCCCTAAAGGGGGAGTTCTGGGGTTTTCTCAGCATGTCATGCAGATTGGCACAAGGCTCCTTCCTCCCTAACATTTCTATGTTCCAGTGACTGCTTTAGAGATCACAGAGGGATGCTGAAATGAAAGGAAACATGATACAGGGTAAAGACCATTGACTTTGGAATGCTTGTTTTGGTTCAAATCCTACCTATGCTGTTTACTGGTTATGTGACTTTGGGTTTGGGTAAGTGCCTTAACCATCCTAGACCTCAATTTCCTCACTGTAAAATGGGGAAGTCAGACTAGGTTACCTCCAAGGCACTTCGTAGCTCTACATCTATGAGCCTGTGATGGGGGTCAGGGTGTTGATGGCTCTGGAATGTGGAAAGGTCAGTAATGAAGTCTGTCAACATCACGGTCCATAGTCATTGAAGTTTGGGGGCAAAGAGTGAGGGAGTTGGTGGAGGGGTGGAGTCTCAGGGCACTTTCCCAGGCTGATCTTTGACTATGGGTACTACTGCTTTGACTATGGTCACACTAAAATGTGACCATATTGGCTTTCTTCTTGAAGGACCAGACACCTTTAGCCAACAAAACACTCATGACAGAATGTAGAGTCTTAAAAATCTTAAGATGAATAATTAACGGAGAATCATGACAGAGGCAGCTGGTTTGGGTTTAGGTGTCTTCCAGGGAATTATAGTTCAGAAAATCAGTACTGCATAGAAAACACTGCGATATAATGGAAAGAATTCTAGAATGAGAATCAGAAGATCCAAGTGCGAATCCAGTCTCTTCTGTCTCTTGGGTGACCCTTGAGCAAGTTAAATTCATGTTTCACTTTCATAGATTTTCTAATTCTATTTTCTTTGTACATTATCTAGATTCTACTTTCTTTACTTGTCCTTCTTCCTTTCCAAAATATTTTTGGAGAAAAAAAAGCAAAAAATGAGTAAAACCAATCAATATGTTAGAAAAAATAGATGCTAAAGGCATTGTTCCATGCCTGTAGGCCCTGGCTCTGCGAAGGTGAGGGGAGAAGAGATCTCCTTACATTTTTCTTCGGGTCCGAGCTTGTTCTTTATCATTTTGTAACATTCATCTTTGACACTTTTATGACGGCTCTTCTTTTATATTGTTGTAGTTACTGCATATGTTGTTTTCCTGACTCTGCTTACTTTATTTTGCATCAGTTCATGTAAGTCTTTCCATGTTTAAATGAGTAATTTAGTTTCTGTGCAGCTCGGTCTCTTTATCTGTAAAATTAAAGAAGCGGGAGTAGGCAGATGATCTCCAAGTTTCCATCAGGCTCAAAATCCTCCAAGCCTGTGAAAGGAGACACTTCAGAGAAACTTTCCAAGATAACCACAAACCACAATCTGGGGGTGACATCAGGAGAGGTACCCCCAGAAATCCTTCTTTCCACAGCCTTCCCTTAGACACAAATATATACACACACACAGATGTGTCAATGTTCCACTCTTTTGTTGACTTAATTTTTAAGGTACCATTTTCACATTCTCTGTGGAAGATTACAGACATTATCTTAAAACTTCTCTGGTCTTTCACTGACTGAACTTCCGGTGACTGCAAATGCCTCACCATCCCAGATGCAGGGAGACAGACTATGGAGCCATCTCAAACCTGACTCACAGACCAGCCATGGTTGAAGCCAAATTTGAAATGTCCTGGTCCTAGTACTGAGTCTGTGGAAGGAGCAGAGGGCAGAACACTATTATCTGGTGTGTGTGTGTGTGTGTGTGTGTGTGTGTGTGTGTGTGTGTGTGTGTGTGTGTGTGTGTGGTATAGGGGCAGATGTATGGAGGTAATTTACATTGTGATTTCCTCAAGGACAGGAATCGCCTTTTCCCTTTCTTTCTATCACCGGTGTTTAGCGCACTACCCGGCACAACCTGGAGGTTCTCCCAGACTCTAACCTTTATTCCACAGGGTGGGCATCCCCCAAAGCTGGTGGATGGGGAGGAAGTATCTGGAAATGCTGTTCCTGGATACCTAGAGTTGAGAGGCAAAAAGGGAAAACCTCTAGCTTCTGTTTGGGGGCCCTGACCTTGGAATCTTTTAGGACTGAAACTCAGGGTCAGTATTGTGTTCTTTCCTATTTCAGATATATTCCCTAATAGAGAGGAAAGGTCTTTTGAACTTGGATAGAAAAAAAATGTCTTGAGTAGGAGAGATGGAAATTTGAATCCCAGTTCTGCTATTTACTAGCTACATGAACTTAGGGAAGCTTCTCTGGGCCTCAGTTTCTTCAATGGTAAAATGAGAGTGACTAAGGGAGCTCCAAGGTCCCATCCAGCTGTGGATTTTGGGATTCATTTTCTTCCCTGCCAAGTCCTGAAGCTGGCTGCCAGTCCTTTGTTGTGGGCAAGCTAGGGGAATTTGAGCTCCAGGCTCTGTTTTTATGAAGTTATCCTCTGTAAAAGCCATAACTGTTCCACTGGGTTCTTTTTTCTTGTTTTGGCCTTCTTTTTCTCCTGTTTCCTGTACCTGCTAATGTAGGGAAAGGGCCACAGAGCTCCTTTTTTTCTCTCTTCCCTGAGGCTACCCTCAGCTAAGGAATCTTCCCCCTCCACCCTAGAGACCCTCCTAGTGAGTCTCACTTGGCCGTGCAGCTGAGAAGAACAGAAAGCTTCATTATGTTATTATTAGTCGTATTAATAATATTGCTAACAATGAACATTATTAATAATTACATAAGTATCTATTACACAATTATATAATTAATGAGCATTTATTAGTAGTAATATTGTCACCACTACTACCACCATTGCTGCTGCTGCTAAGCTGTGTGGCACATGGAGGGCTATGTCTAAGGCCAGTCCTTGACATTCTGGCTGGGTGACCTTAAGCAAGTCACTTAAGTTCTTGTTGCCCCACCTCAGGGTGTCAAACTCAAATAGCAACAGGGCCTCTAAGTTGTACATAAGGATTCCTACAGGCCACATATCAAGTTAGAAAGCTACATATTAACATTGTCTACATTTTATTGTATTTTTATTCACTTTATTAAATATTGACTACACTTTAATCTGATTCAAACTGAATGTTGTGGGCTATCCAAATCAGGCTTGTGTATTTGACGTCTCCATTCTAGGCCACTCTCTAAAGGCAATAAGTTTAAGAGAAGGTGCCAACATCCTGCACTGACAGGAATTTTCCTTATCTGGGAGTGGCCTATGCAAAGGAAGTCACCAAGTCAGCTATTTTTATATTTATCTCACAGAGATAGAAATCCTGGAACAAGCTGTTCTTTTAGGGTTAGTGTTCTGTGAACTATTGTGCAGGCAGCTCAATGGTGTGTCTGTCTGTCTATCCATCAGTATCTAGCTATCATCTGTATCTACCTTCTGTCTCTGTTATCTCTATATATCCATCTGTCATCTGTCTCTCTATGCCTATCTCTATCACCTGTCATCTTTCTATCACCTATCTCCATCATTCTCTCTCTATCCATCAATATCTCTTACTATATCCATCTTTCTACTTATCTCAGTGATCTCAGTCTATCTGTATCCATCTGTCATCTTCCCACCTAACTTTCCTCTGTCTGTATCTGCCCTGTCGTCTATATTCGGCATCTGTCTCTATTGATCTGTCTCCATTTATTGGGATCTGGCTGTCAGTCTATCTACCTGCCTCTCATTTATCTGTCTCTGTGTATTTTGGAAATCAGATGAAAGCATTGGGCTACAGGCTTATTCTTTGTTGATTCACTGACACCACAGAAGACCTCCAGTAGTAGAGAAGATTGTAGGGATGATATGTAATTTTTCCTATTCCCACATGGTTTTAATTTTTTCCTTTAGGTCTCTATATTTTGAGAACTTTTCATTGCATGTGATTTGGAGGTATGGCAACATTTAGTAAAAACATACTTAAATTTTTGTGGGTCAGTGTTATGTCTGGATAGTTCTATCTGTGATAATGCTCCAGATCCCGTACAACTTATTTGTTGAATTCTCAAGGATATTTTGGGATTTGCTTTTGTAGTATGAAGGATTTGCCCTACCCTAGCTTATGGAGAGGAGTGTCTCTCGCATCTAATCGTGGCTGCTTGACTGTGTCAAATTAGGAGCTGATTTTTATAACCTATAATGATGTGTTGAAATGCTTGTTTGGGGAGGGGCAGGCAACATCTTCATGGATTACTTACTATGTCTGGTCTCTTTAGGAGTGACTTTGTATATCTGATAGCAATGGCCTATTTCTATATTGCTATTAAGACCCCCTTCATTTTTGTAAACAGATCTGATTCAGCCCATGGAGGCGTTTTGGTTCCACTCTTAGATTTTAGCCGTTTCATTGGCTTCTTCTGTTGGCAAACCAGTATCAGCAATCATTAATTATTGTTGTTATTATTTGATGGAGTTCCAATACAAGCGTCCTGGAACAAGTCACTGTCCTGCTAGTATGTTAGTAACCAGGTTGGGGGGCAGGGAGGGGGTGTGCATGCGTGCGTGCGTGCGTGTGTGTGTGTGTGTGTGTGTGAGTGTGTGTGAGTGTGTGTGAGTGTGTGTTTGAGTGTGTGTGAGTGTGTGTGAGTGTGTGTGTAAGTGTGTGTGTGTGTGTATGAGTGTGTGTGAGTGTGTGTGAGTGTGTGTGTGTGAGTGTGTGTGTGTGTGTGTGTATGTGTGTGTGGCAATTGTAACTAGACTTACGTGTTTAGTTGAGTCATTATTATTACTATGTTTTAAAATTGTTTTTGATGGCATTCAGATAGAAACAGTGCGAGGACAAGTTGCTGTCCTGCTACTCTTCCAAGGCTCTGTGGACTATTACACAGGTGGGAAAAGGGACAGCGTTTGGTACTTGAATAATAGCATTGGGAGGTAAACTCCTCTTCGGTGACTCATCCTGACTCACTGATGTCTTTGGAACAAATCCCATAGCAGATAGGGCGGCAGGGGTGATGTGAATTTTCTCTTGCTCCTGTGTGGTTTTAATTTCTTCTGCTAAATCCCTGTGCAAAGTATCCTAAGTTCTAATGGCTTGAAAAGTTTAAGATTTAATAGCTTAAAACTTCACTAAGGTTTTTGGAATGTTCTGTATTTTGAACATTTTTCATTCTGTGTAATTTGAAGATTTTGAATATTCAGTATGGTCATCATTGTCAGATGAATTAAGCGGATGAATTCATAACCATGGGGACCTTAGTAGACTAAAAATCAGGTGTACCTTGCTTTAAGAAACACAAGACTTACAAAAGCATCAGAGCTAGAAGGAATCTTAATGTTGTTTAGTCGTGCCCAACTCTCTGTGACCCCATTGGGATTTTCTTGGCAGAGATATTAGAGTAATTTGCCATTTCCTTCTCTAGCTCATTTTAGAGATGATGGGGTTGAGTGACTTACCCAGGGTCAGTAAGTGTCTGAGGCTGGATTTGAACTCAGGAAGATGAGTCTTCCTGACTCTAGGCCAGGTGCTGTATCCACTGAGCCACCTAGCTGCCCATAGAAGGAACCTTAGAAATCCTCTGGACCTAGTTTTACAGATGAACAAGCTGATGCCTCAAAAAGGAGACTGACTTGCTCATTACCAAGTTGGTTTAAACAGAATTGGAATTCAAACTCATGTGTTCTGAGGCCAAGTCCAGTGTTCTTTCCACCACACCATGAGAATGACCAAAGATTCGTATTAAAAAAGAATTCTTATTTTTTTCAAAAGGACCTCTTAAATGGTGTTTCCTCTAGAGTGGTTTATGGAAGGAAAGGCAAAGTCTGGAAGAGTCAGAAACCCAGCCTGGAGAGGAATGAAGCATGCCTCACCTGGGCCCATCCCCACAGGGAGGCCCTAGAACTCTCCTTTGGGAGAAGGGGGTTGGCCTGGGGGGAAGATGCTCCAGGGGGAGAAGAGCCCAGGCCTAGGGAAGTCCCAGGGTGAGGAGTAGCTGAGGCACAGTGGCCAAGGCCGGAGAGCCAAGCACAGCCGGGAAGGGGATGTGTGCTTAGATCTGGTTTCTTGTTTATTTAGGTTCAGCCTTTCATTTGCGCCTTCTTTCCATGCATTGCTGTTTACTAATTGACTATAATTAAAATTTTTATTGATGTCTTTTGTTTTTGTTTCCTAAACTACCATCATTTCCAGAAACATGGTCCCTGTTGCACACCCTCCACTCAAACTGACCAAAGAAAAATGTCAGTATGTGACAGGGTGTCGAGTGTTCTGCTCCTCAGGGAAATGTTTCATAATCCGTTTTCCGGTACCTAGATTGTTGGCGGGCGAGTTGTTCATCTCAGAAATCTAGGTCTAAATTGAATTACTCTGTTTAAGTCTACCCCAAATGACCCAACGGCAGCTTCAGATATGGCAGCTGAAATAATTTGGCCAAAATTATGTAGATTAAGCCGTACCTAATTTGTGACAAAATGACAAGATGAATTGTTTAGAAATGGATTGTCTTCCTGTGAGTGACTCAGAATCTGATGGTGGCCATGAAATTTATTGCAAGTGATTCATTAGTTAAATATGTAGGGCCTTAAGCACCTACTGTGTGCGATGGCTATTATATGAGAAAGGAAAATTTGTTTGGGATAATTGGTGGAGATAATCTGAAGATCATAGAATGCCAGAACTAGCGCCGGAAGATCATTCCTTCCACCTCTCTCCTTTTATGGAGAAGAAAACTGAGGCCTAGAGGGATTAAGTGTCTTATCCCAGGTCTATCGGTAGTAAGGGACAGATTCAGGATTCAGTCTTAAGTCCAGGAGCTCCAGATTTGGGGCTGGAGTATTTGTGTGGTTCAGCATATCCATGTGGCTTGTTGTATGCCAGCATTCAGCTTCCTCTGAATATCGATTGAAGTATGCCATAGCCACATAGATATCTTCCTCTAATGGAAGGGGGGCGGAGCGGGTGGCAGAGAAGGACTTGAACCTATGATTTCAGTGATGTAAGGAATTCCCAGATGTGGAAACTCCTTCTATCAATGAAAGTTAACACCTTCTTTCCAGGCTTAGAGAATTACCCAGGGTAGAGGTGTCAGATTTGTTCTGAGTAAGACCAGAACTAGATTAAAATGTAATTGGAGGGATGGGTAGGTGGTGCAGTGAATAGAGCACCGGCCCTGGAATCAGGAGGACTTGGGTTCAAATGTGGCCTCAGACACTTAATTAGCTGTATGACCTTGGGCAAGTCACTTAACCCCAATTGCCTTGTCTTCCCCCCTCAAAAAAAAAACCAACCAAAAATGTAATTGGAGATGTTTAAAAAGTTTAATTTAAACAAATAAAAATACATTACAACATAGATAATGTTGGTTTGTGATTTTCTAAGTTAATGCAGGGCTCCCTTTCTACTTGAGTTTGAGACCCCTGGCCTAGAGCACTGAGAAAAACCAAGTTTGCCCAGTTGGTGTAAGTCCAATGCAGACTCAGGTCAGAAAGACTCAGACTCAGTTCTTTCTGACTCCAAGGCTCTTTCTTTCTCCTTTGGGTCATTCTGTCTCTTGGGAACATTCTAGAAAATAACCCCAAGTTGTTTTTGTCTTTCCTGATAACTGCCCCAGTATGTCTTGAGACAGGCACGTGATAAATCCTGCCCCCCTAACTGGACACTCTGCTGTGGTCTGAGCCCAGAGCCTCACTGGCCCAGCGGGCTCAGGAAGGGCCACAGGGGGCCCAGAGCAGGCCCCTGCCATCCTGGAGGAGGGCAGAAAGGAGAAGAGGTTTGGAGCCCTGGGAATCTGTCTGGGAGGTTTGCCATCAGAAGTATTAGTGACATTATCGTCTTGAGGCGATCTCCTTCCCCAGATCTCAAGCTGCAGATGGTTGTTTTGTCATTCTTTCATTTTAGTCACGCCTAACTTCTCATGACCTGATTTGGAGTTTTCTTGGCAAAGACTCTGGAGTGGTTCACCATTTCCTTCTCATGTTAAGGATGAGGAAACTGAGGCAAACAAGGTGAAGTGATTTGCCTAGTCACACAGCTAGTAAGTGTCTGAGACTAGATTTGAACTCAGGAAGGTGAGTCTTTCTCACTCCCAGGTTTAGCACTCTATCCACTGCTCTACCTAGCTGCCCCTAGGATGTTTGTGACCTGAGTGCTAATGTCTGTGCCTCGCTGGGGCTCCCCAAATCATAGCTGGCACTGGCACTGGCACTGGCACCGGCACCGCACCCCGGGGCACCAGACAGTCTTGTCCAAAACTGGGCTGTGATCAGGGGCCATAAGATGAGGCTGTGAGCCCAGACGGCATTCAGATAAGACAAATGTCCCTTACTGGCATCACATTCTCCTCTTATTCTGTGTGAAATTTCCCTTGGAAATGGGGAAATCATGCAAGAATTCACGGACTTGCTGCCCTTGGCAGTCTTTGTTAATCTTTAGTATTCTCATCCCAATTTACTAAAAAATAGTAATTCACCCAAAGGTACATTGCAATCAGCAAAGTTAATTAGAGTCTAGCTCTAACACTTTCTTGTCCTTTGGCCCAGCTGCTCTCTAAATGTGCCACTTAGAAGGAATAAGCTTTAAGCAAGCAATTAGAAACAGAGACTCTAAGTGTATTTAGATGATCGTGTATTTGAGATGGAGAAAAAGGCAACATAAAAAAGAGAAGGGTAATTGCCTTTGTTCCCCAAGATTGTAATCTCTGGTATGTGGCACGGTAGAAAGAATTTTTTTTTATTTTTGGAGGGGGTAAGGTAGGGCAGTTGAGGTTAAGTAACCTGCCCAACGTCACATGGCTAGTTAAGTGTCAAGTGTCTGAGGCCAGATTTGAACCCAGGTCCTCCTGACTCTAGAGCCAGTGCTCTATTCACTACACCACTTAGCTGCCCCTCCAATTACATTTTAATCTAGTTCTGGTCTTACTCAGAATAAATCTGACACCTCTACCCTGGGTATTTCTCTAAGACTGGAAAGAAGATGTCAACTTTCATTGATGGAGTTTCCACATCTGGGAATTCCTCCTGACTCCAGGGCCAGTGCTCTATTCACTGCTCCACCTAGCCACCCCACAGTGGAAAGAATATTGAACTGGGGGGCGGCTAGGTGGTGCAGTGAATAGAGTACCGGCCCTGGAGTCAGGAGGACCTGAGTTCAAATTCGGCCTCAGACACTTAACACAAAACTAGCCTTGTGACCTTGGGCACGTCACCTAACCCCAATTGCCCTGCCTTCCCCCCTCCAAAAAGCAAAAACAACAACAACAAAAAAAGAATACTGAACTTGACTCACACTGTTACTTAGCCTTGTGCCCCTGGGTAAATCCTTTTCTGTGTAGAACCTTGGTTTCCTCATCCATAAAAGGAAGACACTGGATTAGATGATCTCTTAGTCCCATAATAGCTCTAAAAGGCTACTAGGCTTGCTATGTTTTTTGTAAAGAGTTAGAAAGATGGTGTTTAGGTACTTAAAAGTATTTCTTTTCCTTTCAAGTTTCAGATTTGGGGCTTTTTGTATAAGAAAGCTACAAAGTTCCAGTTCATTGGCTAAGTGTCTTCTTATATATAGGATCTGGAGGATCACTTATTCACAAACACTCTTTTTCTCTGGCAGATTCAGCTAAGTGGCAACTGGTTACCAAAGTTCACCATTTACCAGCTTGTCTCTGACAGCCAGCAGCCCCAGCTTAGGGCCAGTGGAAAGGAGACAGATAAAGAATAACAAGGGGGGGGGTGGGCGGGATAGCAGCATTGGGGTTAATTCTAGCCCATTCTTTTTTTCTCATGCTAGGCATGTAGTCGACAGCTGGCAAAGGTGGTGATTGATCAAGATTTTTTTTAAAAGGTCAACACATTTTTCTGTGCAAAGTATGGTGTTAGACATACAGTATTCTGTAGAAGACTGGACTAGGTCCCATGGAGGAGAATGCAGAGAAAGAGAAGACATAGCTGGCATTTCCATGGAGGCCCCAGTCCAGTTGCAGAAAATGTGAGAAGTGAATTAATCAAAAGACTTAAACTGAAGCAGTAGTTCAAATTGGCCTAAGGGACACGTGGTCCCTGGTTGATTATCAGATGAACTAAATAGATAATCATTGCTCCAGGGGTCCTGTAGAGGGAGAGATCACCACCAGATGGGGTGAGAAGGTCTTGCAGAGGAGGTGAAAGCTCTGGACCCTAATTCTCCAAGGGCTCCTGCTGGAGCTCCTCTGTGGTCGCTGTATCCAAGCAGACCAATATCCGATAAGGACAGAAGTGAAGGTGGTGGTAAGAGCACGGTAAGAATGCTCTGCTGGGGGTCAGCGGGGCTGGGTGCTCTTGCTACCTCTGGTACTGCTGGGCTGTGCCTTCATTTATCAAATGAGGGCTTTGAATTAGAGGATTTCTTTAGCATGAAGATTCTATGAAACTATGGAGAAAAAAACCCACTTTTTTTAAAAGTTTCTTCTCAAGATGCAGGAGCTTGGCATGTACAAAGGGAGCACATTTGATTCAGTTTGTTTTTTCTCTGGAACATATTGCTAGAGCTTTCTGTTCTCCTGGGCTTGGTATTTACCAGCTGTGTGACCATTTGACAATGTCTGAGTCCAAGTTCATTCATCTACAAAATGGGAATTATCAATGTTACACTATCTCCCTTCCTGGGTTGCTGGGAGGAAAATGATTTGTAAACCCTAAAGTAGGGGTGGGACATGTGCGGACCCTCGGCCACATGTGGCCCTCCAGGTCCTCAAGTGCAGCCCCTTGACTGATTGAGCCTCTAGAGGGCCATGTGTGCCTCAAGGCTGCAGGTTCCCCACCCCTGAGGACCTAAAACATAAGCCATCCGGTTCTGATTGTAAAATAATATAACAATGAAAATGGTAACATGTGGCCCCTTACCTACCTACTCGACCTTGTGTTCGCTGATAATCTGCTAGACCAGCCTTTGGGAAAGTCTGCTGACTGTCCCTAAAACAGCACCGGACTCATCTGCACCCTCGCTGCTTATGGCGATCTCCCCCTTCCCTTCCCATCTCCGGGCTGCCCTCTCCTCTAGATCCATCCCGCCCCCGGGAGGCTCTCTCTGCCAGAGCAGAATAAGTCAGTACGGAAGTCTTCGGGGGCTGTCTGAAATTCAGAGAAATGCTTTGGCTACAGTCATCCAGCCAGGAAGCGTCCGAGAGAGGACTGGGAACTTGGACTTGGCCCACCCCGAGCCCAGCCCTGTATCCAGCGCTTCGGGTTCTCTTTCTCCCAATTGAATACATAATGTAACACCTTGAATGTGTGCACTGCTTTAAAATTTACCCATCAGCCTCTTCAAAACCACCCTCTAATGTAGGTATTATAAATATTATTGTAACAGATCCTGCGGGGCTCCAGGGGGCTGCAGCCCCCCCTCTTTTCACTGTGGGGCTCCCTTTCTTTTCACTGAGGGGCCCCCCTCTTTTCACTGAGGGGCCCCACCCGCTCCAGGCTCATGCAGGTGCTAAGCTCAGTTCTGGAGAAATCTGGTCTCTTGCGAGGAGTCAGGATCTTTTCTCATCATTTCCCAGAGCCCCTGGTAAAATTGTTTAATGAAAGTTTAGGTTTGGCACTGGTGTGGGATCTTCCTAGAGCAGCCCCGGGGTGGTTCAGTAGATAGAGTGCCAGGTCTGGAATCAGGAAGACCTGAGTTCAAATGTGATCTCAGACACTTACTAGCTGTGTGACCTTGGGCAAGTCACTTCACCCTGTTTGCCTCAGTTTCCTCTTCTGTAAAATGGACTGGAGAAGGAAATGGCAAATCACTCCAGTATCTTTGCCAAGAAAAAACTCCAGAGGGGGTCACAAAGTATTAGACATGACTGAAACAACTCAGCCACAGGATCTTCCCAAAGATAACTATTAGGGAGAATTAGAAAGGCACTAAAGGTACAGTGTAGATCATGTAGAGGACATCCATTTATTACTTCCACCTGCTCTAGACTTGCTCTTCCAACCCTGAGTTGCACCAGCAGACTGGTTCCCTAGAGACACTGATTCTCCCTTTAGGAATCTGAGGGATTCTGTGGGCTGGGACATGGCTTTTTCCCTCCTGCTATAACTCATGAACCCCCACTGAGTATCCCCCTCAGTGGATATTAATTAATCAGCCAGAGATCATTAGTTTTTAGAAACAGGTATTTACTATAATGGTGTACGTTGTCACAAAACTTGTGTGTGGCTCTCCCCTTTCCCCCCACCCCCACCAAATCTGTGACATGGTCATCCACGGGTATATTCAGGAGCTAGGGGAAAGTGCACTCAAGCTTAGAGCATATGTGGCCAAGGGGTAACTCACAGCTCCTGAAAGTCCTGTTAACAGTGGGAGTCCTCAGCAGATGTTCCTTTTAGATACTGTGTAGCTTTCCTGCTTGGCTCCTCCTAGAGCACTGAATCTTCTTTCTTTATTGTGTCCAGTGTATCCTCAGAGCCTCCTGATGCAGACATTGTCGTTCCCCAGGTTGTTCTGGGGAAGCTGCTAGGACACCAACAGGAAATCCAAAATTCTCTGGTCCCCCAATTTCACAAAGTCCTTTCTTTGGTAAGGAGAAAGAGACCGAGGCCAAAACTGATGCTCTTCTCCCTCCCACCCCCACAAAGTAAACTTTCTCAGGGGTTTAACTGCAGTAGCTTTTCTCTCTACTGCCAGACATTTCTCTTTTCTCTCTACTGCCCCATTCAAATTAGCTTGATAAGAAGCCCCTCAACCCAACCTGAACAGACTTTCTATGACACCTAATTGAATACCTTGAATTCAGTGGTGGTGTCTAGGCTTTGTTCATGCCCTGGTTCACATTTATGTTTGATTGATTAAACGGGAATCTGTTCTTATCTGATAAAAACCATTACTGTGGGATTATTTTTAATTGACTTAAACTTAATTTTAAAAATGGATTTAAAATCAACACCTCTATCCCCAGGGTGCAAAGTCCTTTAGCACTGAGCCATTGT
>CM053582.1:353957788-353992118 GCA_028627135.1 Pseudochirops cupreus | reverse complement strand
CAGCTAGTTAGTATCTGAGGCCGGATTTGAACTCAGGAAGATGAGTCTTCCTGACTCCAGGCCTGGTGCTCTATCCACTGTGCAACCTTGCTGCAGCATTCTCTCATAGTTTCACCCAGTCCTTGAGGGCAGGCATTTGTTAATTGTGTGTGTGTGTGTGTGTGTGTGTGTGTATGTGTGTGTGTGTGTGTATGTGTGTGTGTGTGTGTGTGTGTGTATGTGTGTGTGTGTGTGTGTGTGAGACCTACCACGAGTCTTCCACAATGCTGAGTATCTCAGTGCATAACAAAATCATTGTCAACTGAATGCTTCGCATCTTCCCTTTTACCAGGAATCACCACTCTAGCCTGGGCTTCTTTACCTTTCTTGTGTCATAGACCCCTTTGGAATTCTGATCAAGCCTGTAGATCCTTTCTCAGAATAATGTTGTCAATGCATAAAAGAAAATACGTAGGATTATAATGCAAACCCGATTGCATTGAATTACAGTTTTCAAAGTGTTAAATAAACAGAGTTGCTGGACCCCAGGTTAAGACCCTGCACTGGATCATTCTTCATTTAACTGAACTCAGCAAATGGGAGTAAGGCCTGCCCTATGCTAGAGACTGTGCTGTGTGCAGAAGATACAGAGACAGACAGGAAGCCGTCCCTGTGCTCAGGGGGGTCACCTTCTGCTATTGGGGTGCAACCATGCAGCCAGTGCATGGTGAAGTGAATGCAGAGTACGTACAAAACAATGCTCAGTAATCTCAAGAGGGAGACAGTGTTAATGATGAGGAAAACCAGAGAGGCTCTGGCTGTGTTTTAAGGAAGATAGGGGTTCTCTGTGGTTGGGGTACAGATGGCGACATGGGGTAGCATTGCTGCAGAGGCACAGTAGATCAGTAGGATGTTATGCATGGGAAACAGCTGTTCCTCTGATTATGCATTGTCATAGGGAATTTTGATCTATGATGCCTAGGAACATTTAGAGAAACTGAGGCATAAATTGCCAACTTTTGAAAATGTACATATGTAGGAACAGCTAGGTGGTGCAGTGAATAGAGCACTAGCCCTAGAGTCAGGAGGACCTGAGTTTGAATCTGGCCTCAGACACTTTAACACTTACTGGCCGTGTGACCTTGGGCAGGTCATTTAACCCCAATTGCCTCCAAAAAGCAAAAAAGAAAATATACATATGTATCATGTATATTAGAGGGAGAGACAGACAGACAGAGAAAGATTTTTTAAAATCCGGTCCAATTGGGAATAGAGCAGGGTTTCATGTCCCAAGGGCTGAGTAACAAAAAGGGGCAGCACCCCCATTTCGGGTGGGGAGAGGAACACTGAGTTGAGACACTTTCTCATCCCAACATCAGAATAATAACTCTGTGATCTCTGGGAGGAGGAGGGGGTCATGTGGGACAGGGAGTGGGGGTGTTAATTTTGGATTTTGCTTCAAATTTATTTTTAAAGTGGAATACTTCCCCAGCACTACTGACGATGGCCTAGAAAAGCCGGTTAGTCATCTTCTCTGACATCCTTCCCATGTGAGAGCTTGTCCCCTCCTCTTCGTTCCTACCTGATGTCTGCCTCCAAACTTATTTAAATCTTTGCCTCCCCTTGTGGCTGAGGGGGAAGGTGGGGGCTGGGGTGGGTCATCTGAGGCGCATTTTCTTGGTTAGCAGACCTACAGGAAGCTTATCTCTGTCCTGAAATAGCACTGCCTGCTTCAGTCCTTTGAGGAGGAGGAGGAGGAGATGACAGCCTGAAGGAATGATGGAGTAGTGGCCTCCTGGGGTCTCAGTGTCCCATCTGAGGCTACAAATAGCTTACATTGACCTAGGATAGGATAAAGACTGGACTTGTGATTTCATTGGTATAAGAAATTCCTGGGTAAAAAAGTTCCCCTCTTCCAGTGCAGGTCAGCATCGGAGAGTTCCCTGGAAACTAAAGGGTTAAATGACCTCCTCAGAATAATGAAGTCAGTACATTGCAGAAATGGGACTTAAACCCTGTTTTCTCCGACTTAGAGGCCAGTCCTCTATGAGCCTTTCATGACGTCCGCCTAGACAATGCATTTTCCTCTAAGAACCCAGTGAGATAGGAGATGCACCCTAATCACTTGTTGGTCATGTGGCTAATTCTTGATTTCCACCCTCGTCCTTCCTCTTTCTGCTCTTCTGGTCTGGCATCTTCTCTGGAAATAATAATACCTGAAACATGGCCATGAAAATCAGTCTGAAGCCTAGGCTCAAAGGCAACTAGGCAGTGGGCCTGGGGAAAATCAGAATGCCATACTTGGTCCTTAGATGGAATTTTGTTGGTGCTGTTGTTACAAGCAGACATCAGTCAGTTAATACATATTGAACGTGTACAATCTACAGTGGATAGAACAGTGGGCCTAGAGTCAGAAAGACCAGAGTTCAAATGTGACCTCAGATACTTATCAGCTGTGTGACCTTGGACAAGTCACTTAACTTTTGCCTGCATAAAAACTGGAGAAGGAAATGGCAAACCACTCCAGTCTTTTTGCCAAGGAAACCCCATGGATAGCATTAAAATGTCAAAAGACCTGACATTAGATGATGAGCCCTCAGGTCCAAAGGGTCTGGTGTCCACGGCTAGCAATGAGCTGGACACAACTGAACAGCAGTAAATGAACCAGACATTGCGCTAAGTGCTGGCGCTACAGAGAAGGGTAAAAGACCAGTCCCTTCCCTTGAGAAGCTGACAATCTGATGAAAGAGACGACATTGAAATAATCATGCACAAACCAGCGATGTAAAGGATAAATGAGCAGTAATCGACAGAGAGAAGGCAGTAGAGTTAAGAGGGGTTGGCAAAGGCATCTTTAGGGTAAGGGGTGAGGTGGTTTTGCATGGCATCTAGGTGGAGCAGTGGGACTTGGATTCAGGAAGACCTGAGTTCAGATTCAGCCTCAGACACTTATAAGCTGTGTGACTCTGGACAGGTCACTTAGACTGTCTCTGCCTTGGTTTCCTCATCTGTAAAATGAGAGAGTTGAACTCAAGGGCCTCCAAGATCCTTCCGTCTTTACATCTATGATCCTATAAAATGAAACCTTGGTGTGTCAGTATAGCGAATTACTTGTTTTGTTATGTGAATAAATTTGGACAGGGGTAGGTGGGGTAGGGTGTGCTTTGGAAAAGCTTTTCAGCCCACCAGCTGTGTGTCTCAGATGATACCTGGAGCCCTGATCTCATTGCCTGGCCAAGATACTCAAATTAAGAGCCCTCTTGGGTCTCTTCATATATCAGGGGAAATGCACCCCAGAGTTGTAATTAGTCTAATAAGGAAGGACATCCCAGTTAAGAGAGCCAAGAGACTGAGCCAGCCAAGGAAGAGTTTCTGGTTAGGGTGACCAAGGCAAGGTCATTGGGGAGATTCAGAAGTTTGACTGGAGCTTTCTTCTTTCCTCTGTGAGAAGTGCCTGATGGTGGATTTAATTTCTTCCCCCTCAGCCCCAGGGGTGCTTCTGCCACCAAAGGTCTACTCTAGAGCTTCTCCTTGGATTGTTTACTAGAAAATGACACCAGCAGAGCACAGATTCTGGCAGGTCTTAACCCAGTCAGATCACCAGGTCTTTATTCAGGTTCAAATCCTGTTTGACATGACTCAACCCTGTTAGCCTCAGTTCCTCATCTGTAAAATGAGCTGGAGAAGGAAACGCAAACCACTCCAGGATCTTTGCCAAGAAAACCCCAAATGGGGTCACAGAGAGTCAGACACACTGAGACAACTCAACAGCAACAGCTATGGGGCCATAGGCAAGTCATGTTGTCTCCTCTCTGGGCTCATCTGTAAAATGAAGAGCATTAGACCAGCTGGTCTCTGAGGCCCTTTCTGGCTCTGGAGCTCAGACTCCATAGTCCCTGGACTACCTGCTTCTCTTTGGGGATCTAGCTTCAGATTGAAAGACACTCAAGCCTTAGAGGGTTGTTCTCCTGGAGCTGAATTTTGTTGGGGGTGAGGGAAGGGGTTAGGAGGGTGGATACAGCAACTCATAAAGACTGTCCAGTTCACTGAGGTATGGGGCTGATAAATGTCCAGGAACTGGCTCTCTGGGAAAAAAGTGTGTGTATAACATTGCTCAGTTTAGTTTGCATCATTAGCCTTTTCTGCATCAGTTTTTAAAGCCTAAACAATCAACCAAACAATAAGATTAAGTCCTGATTTGTAGAGTTTGCTTATTTCTGAGGAATAAAGTTTCACGTGGAAAACTGAACAGTTAGTTCTGGTTCAAGCTGGCCCCTGAGCAGGCCTGTCTGGAAGGGCTGGTGGAGGGAATGCCCGTGTACTGGAGAAATAGGCGACCTCTGGAAATATTGGGGAGCAGAGCTTTGGCAGGAAGTACAGGTGAAATCCAGCTCTTTAATTTGGTGGGCTCCCCTCTCCCGGCTCCTCTTCCCTGGCTGTGAATGAGTAAGCAATCTCAAGAGAATGGAACCTTTTTATGTCCTTAATTAGTTTGGTTGCCTCTTTGGATTAACGTGACCCTTGGTGTCTCTCCCTGTCCCCAAAGGAGCTCAGTGACTCCTGCTCTGGGAGAAGGGGTGGGTATCAGAGTCTGTGTGAGCACTGAGGGATGGGGGGAGGGGCTGGCTCAGGTGTTGTCTCTCAAGGCCAGCTTTGGGTAGGGGGCCGAATAAGGAATCTCCCTCCAAGCCCCCAGACTCTCACTAAATGCATGTTGGGTTGAATTGAGCCCTTGCAATTGAAATCTTTCATCATTGGAAATGTTCTCTGAGGATCATGTCTGGAGTTATGGAATTGGGGGGCTGGTGATCTCTGCAGTGCCAGCTCACTGGGAACTGGGGACAGCACTAAGTTATATTTCGGATAAGAACCACATCTTTCTACTTCCCCAAGGTTTCTTCTGGTTTCATTGATCATCAGTTTTATTTAGTGATTACAGAGAGCAAGAGAAGTCATGTTAGACTCACCTCTCTGTCTTTTTTGATAAAATTGCTAAACAAATAGTCAATGAAATGCTGGATATAGGTTAGCTAGAGTTTAATAAAGCTTTTGATAAAGTGTCTCGTGCATAGAAAAGATGGTGAGAAGTAAGCTGAACAGTTATATGGGTTTATACTGGACTCAAAGATTAGTCATTTATGGTTCTCTGTCATCTTGGCAAGAGGTCTCCAGTTGAGTGCCCCAGGGATCAGTGCTTGGCCTCATGCTGTTTAATATTTTATCAGAGATTTGGATAAAGGCACAGAGAAAGGCTCATCAAGTTTACATCTGGCACAAATAGGAGGGATTACTAACACGCTGCTTGACAGAGGCAGCATCTAAAAAAATCTTGACAGGCTTAGAATCTTGGGTTGAATCTAAAGATGAAAATGAATAGGGATATGTATGTGTACATATAGTCTGATATACATGTATGTGTGTATATACATGTATATATACACATGCACATATATAGTATGTATACATGTGTATGCAGTTATCCCTTTCACATTATGGCTTACCTCATCAAGGTTTTGATATGTCACAGGTTGGCATAAGACATTAGATGGAAATTTGGGGGAGTTTTGCAGACAACACATGAAGGCCAGTAGATGAAACAGAAGAAGTTTAGAAACTCAGAAATGCATAAAATATATGTATAATGTCAACATATTTTTATCTTTTAATGCCATAACAATTCAGACTTTTTCTGTGGTACAAAGGGAGGGAAAAAATTTTACAAAGATTTTCCAGATCATGGGGGCAATGTATCCCTAAACCCCACAGTGTAGAAGGGGTAACTGTATACATACATATGTGTGTGTGTGTGTGTGTGTGTGTATGTATATATAAATGTGTGTATATATGCATATATGGTGTGGGTGGGTGTGTATAGAGGGAGACAGAGAGACAGAGAAAGGGACTGACAAAGATAGAACAGAGAAAGGAGAGAGAGAGACAGAGAGAGACACACAGAGAGAGACAGAGAGAGAAAGGGATTGACAAAGATAGAACAGAGAGAGGAGAGAGAGAGAGACAGAGAGACAGAAAGACAGAAAGAGAGACAGAGAGACAGACAGAGAGAGACAGAGAGATAGAGAAAGGGATTGACAAAGATAGAACAGAGAGAGGAGAGAGAGACAGAAAGACAGAGAGAGAGAGAGAGACAGAGAAAGGGATTGACAAAGAACAGAGAGAGGAGAGAGAGACACAGAGAGAGAGAGACAGAGAGAGAGAGAAAGGGATTGACAAAGATAGAACAGAGAGAGGACAGAGACAGAGATAGAGAGATAGAAAGACCAGGAGATAGAGAGAGACAGAGAGGAGACAGAGAGACAGAGAAAGAGAGACATAGAGAAAGAGAGAGAGAGGAAGACCTAGGTTCAAGTCCTGACTGCACTCTAGCTCTGTGACTGTGGGCAGGTGACATAACATTTCAGTGCCCCAGGCAACTGAATCTTTCTAAGACTATAAATTGTCCAGCAGGTTCAGACTTGGACTGGTTTGTGGGAGTTTTTTCCCCCAGGTGTTCTCTATACCAATGAAATTGCATAGGTCCCATGAAAAAAAAGCAGTCTTACACTTGGGCTTAAGAAATCATTTTATAGATACGAGAAGGGTAGGACTGGTTAGACAGTATTGTCTGAGGAAGATGTGGGGGTTTTAGCAGACAGCAAGGTCAGTCAGTACAAGATGACGGAGTGACACAGCACCAGTGAAGGTTATGTGGCCCGGGTCTGCACCTAGAGAGGCCGAGCCTCCACGCGTAAGGAAGGGGCAGCCCTTCTGTCTCACACCGGGTCAGAGCACATTTGGAGTCTTAACAGATGGACTGAACAGGCAGCACTGATGGTTCATTTTCAGTATGAGCATTTGCAGTTCGGAAATCAGCAGAGGTACAGTTCTGGGCTCGATTTGTTTGGTTGATTGTCTCAGCTTAAGAAAGCAATAGAGAGAGTGTCAGTAATGCAGCTGAAACATTAAAAAGTATGTCCTGCAGATATTTCTTTTCCTTTGGAGAGCTGATTGTTAAACATTTACCAGCAAACCTCTTTCTTTGTCTAAAGCAAGGATGGGACACCTGCAGCCTCCAGACCATGTGTGGCCCTCTAGGTCTTCAAGTGCCACCCTTTGACTGAATCTGTGAAGTCTGGATTCAGTCAAAGAGCTGCCCTTGAGGACCCACCGTGCCAGTGTAGGAAGGACATTGATCACTGGAGATCATCCAGATGAGGGTCACCAGGAGGGTGAAGTACTTTGACTTCCTGCCATGTAAGTATCAGTTCAAGGAAATGGGGATTTTTAACCAGAAGAAGAGGAGTTTCAGTGAGGTACGGGAAGCCGTGTTTAAGTATTTGAAAGACTCTCAGGTGGAAGTGTTCTGGTGACTCGAGAGGCCAAATCGGAAACAACAGGTTAAAGTTTCAAGGAGACAATTTTAGGTTTATAATGTGGAAAAACTTCCCCAACGTCAGTTCTGCCCAGAGTGAAATGGTTTGGCTCAGGAGGTAGGTTTCCCTTCATTGGAGGCCTGCAGGCAGAGGCCTCATGTCCTCTTCTTAGGCAGGTGGGAGCGTAAATTCTTTTTCCTGGGGCACAAGCAGGACTACGTGACTACTGGCTTGAAAATTCAGATTTTTTCCATTCTCCATACCTTATCCACATCTTTAATATCCCCTGTGTACAGAGCTTCTTGGGATGTGGGAGGGGTATCCCTCTGGGGTGTGGGAAGGAAAGGAAAACAAGAGAATCCCTGACCTTCAGATGTTCCTAGTGTCATGGGGAAAACCTCATGTCTCTCTTTAGGGGTCTCCTTGTCCGATAGAGACAAGAGGACAGACATGGAAGATTTATTACATACAGAATAGTATATACTGAAAAACATCTCTCTTCCTGAAATGGTGGCTGTTTGGGGGATTGCTGACAGGTTGGCAGGGCTTGAGATTTTATGTTAAAATCTAAGCATGGAGTTTGCTTTGCTGACACTTTGTGAATAATTTTTAAAGTACATGTATCCTGGAATATTTAGGATAGGACAACTAGGCTTGGGGTGGGAGGGGGTGCAGTGAGAAGAAGAGGAATCTTCAAGTAGATTCTGAGATCTGATGGTGGTTCTTAGAGGCCGAGCTCAAGAGTATATTTCCTTTCAGAGGAAATAAGGTTTGTTACAAAAGAAAAGGAAAACTGGATATAGAATTTCCATAAACACTGTAAACTGGAGCCCAGGGCCCAGGGACAATAGGCTACAAGCAGGGCCAATGGGAAGAGATGAATTAGAAGGTAAATGGAATTCTCAGGAGGAATGCCAGGAGGATGTCACCTTGGTGAGTAGGTGACTACTTGGACAGCAATCTGAACCAGAAGAAGGAATTGATCTGAGTCTCATGTTCCTTTTCTGTCAAACAAATGGGTGATAATCTCTGAGGTCCCTTCTAGCTTAACATTTTATGAGGTATTCTGAGGCAAAGAGGAAGGAGACCACTCCTTCAACAACTAGAAATGACAATTGATTCCCTGAAGAAATGCCAAGGTCAGAGCCAGAGAATGAGAGTGTGGTGGGCTAGCCACACTGACCCTAACTCCCAAGGTTTGATTGCTATCCCAGGACGATGGACCCACAATGCATCCCCAGGGGCCTGTTGGACGTCTCACCCATCAGTCACCTCAAATTTCTATTCTTGTTGGTCAGCGATTTTGCAGTTCTGTCCAACTCCTTGTGACTCCATTTAGGGTTTTCTTTGCAAAGACACTGGAGCGGTTCGCCATTTCTTTCTCTGGCTCATTTTATAGATGAGGAAACTGAGGCAAACAGGGTTAAGTGACTTGCCCAGGGTCACATAGCTAGTGAGTGTCTGAGGCCAAATTTGAACTCAGGAAGAGGAGTCTTTCTGACTCTAGGCTTTGTACCCTGTCCATTGTGTCACCTAGCTCCACCTCAAACTTGGCATGTCTAAAATGAAGTGAGCCATTCCCACCCTACACACACACACACACACACCACACACACTCTCACACACACACTCACATACACACCACACATACCACACACACACACACACACACACACACACACACACACACACACCTCCCTAGCTTCCCTGTTGCAGTGGGACTGTGGTACTCAATGGCACTAAGTCATTCTCCCCTTCATTCATAGCCTAGAATCTCTGAGTCATCTTTGACTTTCCCCATTTTGTGGGTCTTCCTTCCTCATCCCAGCCTCCTCTTACATTTCCAATCAGTTATAAAGTCCTGTGGATTGTTCCTTCTCAATGTCTCTAATTAAACATTCCTTCCTTTCTATTCCTCCCACCACTGTGGTAGTTCAGGCTCTTATCTCACAAATGGACTACTATACTCCTTAAATGTTGTCCCTGGCCTCTGCTCTCTTCCTGTAACAATCCAAACACTATACCGTGACCAGATTAATTTTCCTAAAATACCCCTCAGTGGCTCTACATCATTGATAGGATAAGATCAAAGATGCTTGGCAGGTCATTCAAGGCCCTGAACAGTTGTCTGCAACTTACCCTTTCTTTTTGCCAGTTCTCCTGTATTGTTAATTTATTTTTTTTTTGTCTATATATGTATTGGTTTCCCAACTGGGACTATGAATTGGTTGAGGGCAGGGACTTATGATAGAAACTAATTATGTTAAAAAAATAGTTTTCAAATTTTTAAAAAAATGTTTATGGACCCCAGGTTCAGAGCCCCTGGACTACAGGAAAAGCCTGAACCTAAAAAAGGGGCATTATGGTCAGTAGTGCTTCAAAGTCACCATCAGATCCTTCAGACCTGTGCAGAGAAAACGTTTATTAAGCTTCTGGTATGTGATAAGCACTGTACTAAGTCTGGGGATTCAAAAAAACACCAAACAATGGAATGAGACTATCTCTATCCTCAGGGAGCTTACATTCTTTCAGGAGAGAGCCTATACACACATATAGGCTTATGCTGAGTAAATACAAGACGACTTTTTTTGTGGGGAGGTACAGAAAGTGGGGTGGTCACTAAAGCTCCCAGGTAGGCAGTGGTTCACAAGCCAACCTTTTGAAGGGAACTAGGAATTCTAAAAATTTCAAGTAAGGAAGAAAGTCCATTCAGGGACTGGGGGACAGCCTCTGCCAGAGTACAGAGATGGGGAATGGAGTGGAAAACTCATCTGGTCAAGCAGTGGTCAGGCCACATGCTAGGGAGGGAAGAGAAGGGAATATTTAGCTCAGAAACTAGTGCCAGACATTAATGGACAAGTTAGAGGTACCTTAAGATAAGTTTCCCTTACTCTGCAGGTAAATCAACAATTCTGTTCTCCAAATTTGTCATCCTTTACTTTCTTGCCATCTGTGTGAGTACTGTAAAGCCCACTTCTGAAAAGCTCAGTCTGTGCTACTGAGTGCAGGCCTGGCACATAGTAGGACCTTTAATAAATGCCGGTTGACTGACTGAGCTGAGTGTGGCAAGGGTAGGAAGAGAGATGCCCATACAGCTTTGTAGTTCTAGGAAATAAAGGTCAAATAAAGCAGAGAGTACCGAATAAAAGAGGACCAAAATTAGATTGGAATCTGGCCAGGCCAGTCTCCTGCCTGGGGTCCTGTTTCCTCACAGGGACAGCACAGAGTTAACCCTCCATCAGCCAGGAATCATCTGAAACCTGCTCTGTCACAGCCCACAAACAAGGGGCAGGGAATAAGGTGAGTGTGGGCAGCACCCTTTGGACTAGGAGCAGGTCAGACAGTCTCTGAATCTGGCGTGGTGGGGGAGGGGATGACTGCGGCCAAGGGAGGCTGCTGTGAGGTCAGGCAGACAACCAGCATCTCCTTTGTGGAGGGAGGAAGTGATCCCTGTGGTAGCCACAGGCAGAGCCACGATTGTTCCAAAGAGCTTGGTAAACAAGCAAACTAAAGGCATTTTTTTGGCAACCAACTGGGGCAGGGGCGGGGAGTGGCGGCGGAGAGGGGATTGGTGGCAGTAGGAGAGTGTATTTGTGTGGGGGGGGTACTCACATCTGTTTCTTCTGGACATGCTGGATTCCATAACTGTAGAAAGCGACAATCACTGCCACCACCACAGACAACATAGCTCAGAACATAACCAAAGCTCCCAGTGAAAAAAATTCTTTTGTTTGCTGGGCTTGAGAGGCCACACACACGAACCCAGACCTGAGAAGAGTTAGCCTGGGAGTCAGAAAAACTGTATTTTCACTGAGCAAATGCTGACTACCAATGACTCTATCTTCCTTTCTCCAACCTCTGTGTTTGGGGGAAGGGGCCACAGTGAGGGACCGGGAGGTGAGAGGACTGCCTCATGACCCTTGGGCATAATGCTGTCATATGCCTGTTAGAACTAGGGAACATTACGCTGGCTGGTTAAATCTGTCCTGCCCTCTATGGGGCTGGCCAACTGGATAGATGGTCAAGAGATAGCACTGGGAAAGAGAGGCCTGTGAGCTTCCAAGCCCTTTCGTAACCTTGTAGTTACAGACCATACTCCTCACCTTCTGTCCCCCAATTTCCCCAAATCAGCGCACAGCCCCTGTCCAGGGCTGAAGGGGAGGAGGACCTGAGGAAATGCCCCAAACCACAGCAAACCCCAGCCCTCGTTGGCAGAGAAGGTTTCAAAATGGCTTTTTTTCTTTTTGGCTAAAGCCACTTTTGGCATTTCAGGGTGCTGGCCTGCTGCCCGGCCTCCCTGGCCCCCTGCCTGCCAGCTCCTTGGAGGCTATTTTTTGCCATTTACTTATTTATTAACAAGTATTACTCCTTGGGCCAGATGGGGCAAATGTACACATGTACACAGAATTTCACTTCAAAGCCACTTAGGAAAAAAACAAGTGAGGCTGCTCAGAAGGTGATTTCTAATATGGGGTGCGATGGGAGAGCCCTCAACATGATGGAGACTCTCAGACACAGGTTCTGTGCAGAGAAACCTGCAGGTCATAGGAAACGAAAAGGCTTTAAGCTACGAAAGACTTGGAGTTCTGTGTTCCAACTTGCTCATTTTACAGATGAAATTGAGGTCCGGGGGAGATCACTTACCCCCAGTTCTACAGGTAGTAAATGGCAGGGTCAGAATTTGAATTCAACAGCTTTGACTCTAAATCCAGGATTCTTCCTTCTACTGGTATAGACAGGGTGGGATCCCAGTACTCCCACCATCCAGAAGGGCAGAATTTCCTATTCTTAGGATCCCAAATCATGGGGTCATCAGTGGATGAAATGTTATCTGAGGCTCAGATCTATGGTGTTCCTTCCCTCATATCCTTTAGAAAAGCAGAGAACCTTTAGTTATACAGGGGGCTAGCATTAGGGAAGGGTTCAAATCTACCACTCAGGGTCTCTTCAGAGAGATCCTTCAGATTAGACAGTCTTTCCAGATCTAAGAACCCAAAGGGGATGCTGGCAAGGTAAAAGTAACTCATGTTGTTTTCCATCATCCTCTACGCCTCTCCCCCCTCCCCCCATCAAGTCCATGGACCCTTGGAAATCTGGCAGTATGCCTTAGAGGAATCAGGCCTCCTCTTGCCTTCATCTTTAGCTTCTTCCCCGCCCAGAACCTTTGTTCAGTCTCATAGAAGCCCACTTAATCCTTTCCTTTTCTCCATGAAGTCCATTTCAACCTGAGCAGGGTGGGCATTTGGTGGGGGGTGAACTAATGACTGCCAGCTTCTGCAAGCATTTTTAGCCCCCTTAGTTCAGATTCTGAGCACCCACCCTACCAGACATCAATCAACCAATGAATATTTCTTTTTTGTTCATTTTTTCCACTGATACATTTTCTCTCCTTTCTCATCTCCCACCTCCCCCAAAAAGAAAAGAAAAAAACCCAAATCCTTGTAACAAATACATGGTCATGCAAGACAAATTCCCATGATGGCCATGCCAGAAAATATGCTCCTCATTCTGTATCATGAGCCCGTCACCGTCTGTAGGAGGTGGGCAGTATTTCATCATCTGTCTTCTGGAATCACGGCTGGGCACTGTGTTGACGAGAGGTTTTAAGTCTTTCAAAAACTGTTCATTTTTACAGTGTCGTTATGGTATAAATGGGTCTCCTGTCAACCACTATTTATTGTATATAGGCAGGGGGCTATGCTGGCTTTTATGGGGGATACAAAATAATAGAAGACTTGGTTCCTTGCCCTTCAGTGGAGCAGCTGATGGATATTGATCAGTACAGAAGATCCGAGACATAAAGCTAGGAAGGCCCTCAGAGGCTATCTAGTCTAGCTCCCTCATTTCTTACAGAAGAAGCAGCCAGGGCCCACAAAAGCAACGTGGTTTGCTACAGCCACGCTGGTTATAAGAATACACAGTGGGATCTGAATTCGCATCCTCTGGAGCTAGCGTGCTTTCCAAGGTACCACACTACTTCCTCAGCTTGCTTTAAAAGCCAGTAATAGCCCCCTTTTGTTTGAGCCAACAGAGTAGGTACTTAATAAGGATTGATTGCCTTGTGGCCTGGCCACACTCCCAGCAAAATTCTGTCTCCTCAAGAGAAAATGGGTCTTAGAATTATTACAGTTGGTAGGATATTTAAAGATCGTCTTAACCCAACTCTCATTTTTTCCCAGATGAACAAACTAAGGAAATTAGGGAATTACTCAAGGTCACACAATTAATTAGGAGCAGAGTAAGGTCATTGGATCATAGATCTGGAGCTAGAAAGAGCCTCAGGTGTCATTTAGTCCAGCTCCCTCATCTTACAGAAGGGGAAGCTGAGGCTGACTGGCTAGGGCAAGGCTACACAATGTAGTAAATGACAGAAGTGGGATTTGAACTCAGGTCCTTGGACTCCAGAGCCAGCACTCTTTCTCTTGTACCACTGATGACTCTCAGAGACCTGGGTTCTGCTTCCTTGTATGAGGAGGGCAGAGAATGATGAACTAAGGATGTTTTCCTCTTCTGATCTCACATAGAACTTTGTTTTCAGCTCTCTTGTACACTTTTGTATTTTGTATGTTAAGCACCTGACTTGGAGTCAAGAAAACCCAAATTTCAAATCCAGCCTCAGATATTTACTAGCCATATGACCCTGGTCAAGTCACTTAACCTCTATTTGCCTCAGTTCCTCATCTATAAAGTGGGGAGACACTGGCGAAGGAAATGGCAAATCACTCCAGTACCTTTGCCAAGAAAATTCCAGCAACTAAGCAACAAAAACCATATTTACTTTGTAGTAGGAAGGACCTTCAAAACACCAAACCCTGGGAAGCTGAGGCAGAAGGAAGTGTTTGACTTTGGGGATGTGTATGGAAGATTTTTTAATGGACTTTGGAGGAAGAATCTATGGAATCTGGGAGGCCCAGTTTGCAGCAAGAGGAGGGCCTTCATGTCTTCCCACCTCCCTGCTTCCAAGATAAGGCAAGAGAATTGCATCCTTTCACCCAGCTTGCTTCCTCCTTCCCTTCGTCCCCAGGGTGGGTTTGGGTGGGGATGGGTTTTTATAACGGCTGTGTCACAATTTCACAAGCCTGATGGCCAGTGAGCACACGTAAGTTTGTGCCAAGCTGGAAGGGGAGAGTGAGAGGTTGGTTTTCTGGCTCTAAAAATGGGTAGGAAAAGAATCGAGGAGCCTCTGCCTGTGTTTGGGAGAGAACAGATCTAGAATCGCTGTGGTTCTGTGACTCAGGCGACCTTTCCTTTGTACTCTTTAGAATTTGGCTGAACCTCACAGACTGAGGGCCCAGGCGTGTGTCTCTGCCACATGGCTCTGTCAGATTGGCTTTCCCATGAGAATGGAGGGGTATACTGAATTATCTGGTATTACATTATTTCCCTCTTTTAATTAGTCAATTGATGCTTTGGGGAAAGTCATGAGAGATGAGGTGGTGTGCTAGATAGACAGCAGACCTAGACCAGAAAGAGATGAATTCAAGTTTTCCCTTAGTTTTATCAGAGATGGTGTGGTAGATCTAGAACTGACCTCAGAATCAGCAATACCTCTGTTTAGATGCCACCTCTCGCACATATTGGCCTTGTGACCTTAAGCAAGTCACTGCCTGTCATTGCTCTAGGCAGCTTAAGTTGCGGAGAAGACACTGACCTGCACAGGCAGAAGGACTTTTTTTATCAGAGAGTTTACTGTGCCAGTGAGCCTGACCAAGAGGATCAGTCCCTATCTCATGGTTCGGAATTATTCAACAAGCCAATATTTATTAAACACCTTTTATATACGAGGGGCAACTAAGGGGCACAGTGAATAGAGCACTGGGCTTGAAATCTGGAAGACTCATCCTTGTGAGTTCAAACCCGGCCTCAGACACTTCCTAGCTGTGTGACCCTGGGCACGTCACTTCACCCTATTTGCCTCCGTTTCCTCATCTATAAAATGAGCTGGAGAAGGAAATGGCCAGCCACTCCAGTATCTCTGCCAAGAAAACACCGAATGGGGTCACGAAGAATCAGACAGGACTGAAACAACTCAGCAACAACAAAACCATATACCAGGTACCAAGTATACAAAGGCAAAGTATGCAAAACACTTCCTGACCTCAAGGAGCTTCTGTCCTGCTGGGGGCCTGGAGTGTAACATTTAAATGGACAAATTTCCAGTCTAATTTGAAAGAGGGACAGGACAAGTAGAGGGATCAGGAAAGGCTTCCTGTGAGAACTGGCTTTGAGTTGAGCCTCAAAGGACATTATTCCAGGCACTGGGGAACAGATACCCTTGCAAAGGCATGGAGGCAGGAGGGTAAATGATGAATGTAGCCAATAACCAGCTAGCAATGTCCTTTGGAAAAATCTTTGATTTTATTTTTGTGGATGTTTGTTTAATGAATGCAAGGCGAAAAGTAGGAGCCACCTTCTGCTTCTCCAGTCTTCTCCTCCTCAATCTTCTGGTGATTCAAGCTTTTACTCTCCACCCTTCTCCCTCCAGGCCAGGATGGTTGGTCTTTGACTAGTAGATACACAATCTGTTGCTGGGCCTGGACGTGAAGCCTTTCCTGCTCCATAAGACTTACTAGAGCTTGTGCACCCCTTGACTGTGGCCTTAGAGAATCCAGGGCTGCCTTCACGCCATGACAAAGCCTGTAGAGGGGCCGGCTTGTAGAGGAGGGTTACTTCCCTTAGCATCAGGGATGTGAGTGAGTGGACTTTACGGGCAGCTCCTCTCATAAGAACAGTTTGCGTTCCAGAACTTCATTTGCAAGTGGATTGTTTGTAACTCAGAACACATTTTTCCCACAGAAACAATGTCATAAATGGTAGTTGGGTTCCCAGGCCACAGGGACCTATTTAAGCCATAATGTAGCTAAGCCAATCTTATGTAACCTACTCCCGCTAGTCCAGTGGCTTCCATGGAAAAGAACCCATCCCACTGGTTCATGTCTGGACTTAAGGGGATTCCTCAAGAAAGTCGCAGATTGTTGTTCGGTTGTTGTTCAGTCATGTCCAACTCTTTGTGACCCCATTTAGGGCTTTCTTGGCAGAGACACTAGAGTGCTTTGCCATTCCCTTCTCCCACTCATTTTACAGATGAGGAAAATGAGGCAAACAGGCTTAAGTGACTTGTCCAGGGTCACACAGCTACTAAGAGTCTGAGGCCAGATTTGAACTCGAGATGAGTCTTCCTGACTCCAGGTCCGGCGCTCTGTGCACTATGTAGCCACCTAGCTGCCCACCTCAGCAGAACCAAGATTTAAACCCACCAGACCTCTAATTCCCGTCCTCTCTCTGCACCTAATGTTATGTGACCCTGGGCAGCAAATCTACCTCAGTCTCTGTGAGTATCAGTTTTCTCTTTGGTAAAATGAAGGATTTAGACTAAATGAGCTCTGGAATTGTGATGGCATGGGGGGAAAGCTGCCCATCAGCTCGGGGACTTGCCAGGATGGCTGAAAGCTCAAATTGGCTTAAAATAAAAAAATTCTGAGCTAGCTCACAACTGCTTTGGGCACATAACCATGCACTGGAGCAGGTATGACTCTGAAGACCTGCTGCCTAAAGTCGCAAAGGAAGGCGAGGACCGTGGGATGATCAGTTTAAAGTTGGAGGAGACCGCAGACACCATCTAGCCCAACAGCCTCATTTTATAGATGAGGAAACTGAGGCCCAGGGAAGTTAAGTGATTTGCCTAAAGTCACACAGGTAGATGATGGAGCTGGGACTGGACTCGAGGTCCCCTGATCTTAAATCCCACTGTACAATAAAAGGATCAGAGAAAGCCACCTTAACATCTCTATGGGTAGACGTTCTTCAGTGGGTGTGGGAGCCATGCACCACCTGGGAAAATCCTCAGATTTCTGCCAGTGTATGAGGAGGGGTAGGGTGGAGAGAGAGGAGCCTCCTGAGGAGACCCGAGGGGAACGGGCCACTGGGCAGAGAGAGAAGCTTTTAATCTGGCGTTGTGGATAGCTTTGGAAAACCACTTCTCCACAGAGGCTCTAACCACCAGGCTCACCCGAGTCACACTTCCCAAAGGCCCTCCTTTCCCTGCCTTCTGCTCCAAGAGCCATGTTCCATAGCAAGCACGCTGAACACCTCTGTGCCTGCCCCCTCGGCTCCGCCCAGAGAGGGAATAATGAGGGAAATGGAAAGTGTCTTAACTGTCTTTAGTCCCCAGTCTGTTTTCTTTTGTGTCTACCTGAATTCCCTCAGCCCAGCACCGGGTTCTGGAACTCAGTTATCTGCCTTTGTCCAGCTTTATGGTCGCACTAGCTTCAATACCCCTTGCTCAAGCCTATTGTTTCCTGGCTGGGGAGGGCAGAATCAGTCCCCTCTGGCAGAACTTGGGAACCAGGCAGAGCCTCCAGGGGACCCTTCTCTCTTGGGAAGGAGCTGGGCCCTCAGTCTCTAGGGTAGCTGTGGTAAAGGCAGAGCTGCCTGTCCTGAAAGCTGGAGCAATTTTACTATTTCCCGTTTCATAGTAAAGATTTCATCACAATGAGATAATGTCTGTGCTCCGCCCAGAGAGACCGGGACAGAGACATCGAGTAATATGATTTTCACAAAAACAACAACAACGACAATAATGACAAGGACTCTCACAGTTACAAAGAGTGCCAGGAAATGTGTGGCTGGCGTGTCGCAGACGGGTGTGGGGCAGCTCTTGGCTGAAGTCAGTGGGTCCTCAAATGTTTTTGTGACTGCACCATCTCCACACCCCGCAACTCCTTCTCCAAATTAAAAGCCTGGGGTTTGCCTTCTTTTAAAAATAACTCTGGGACTTCCAGGAGCCAAGATGGCGGAGTAAGCCATAAATCGCCATAACTCTCCCATGTTCACCTCCAAACAACCATAAAATACCTCCCCCCAAAAAATCCTGGGACAGCAGAACCAGCAAAAAGACAAGGTGAAACAATCTTGTAGCCTAAGAAACTTAGAAGATTGGCAAGAAAGACCTTTCTTACTTGGGTAAAAGGGGAACACGGTCCAGGACAGGAAGTATCCCAACAAACCAGCAGCACGTCCCACCTTAGCAAACAAGTGGGAGATCCTGAGCCCCAGTGCAATGGAGCAGCTAAATGCCAACACCAGGAACCCCTACATGCTTCAACATAGCTAGAGGAATGGGCAGACTCCAGCTCCAGCCTAGCCCTGGGCCATCAGATAGTCTCCAGCAGCTAGACTACCATATGCTTCAGTGTAGCCCTAGGGAAATGCAGAAAAACCCCACTGATGCCAGCACCTGCCAAGCATCACCACTAGGACCCCAGCTCAGCACCAGGTAAGCTGACACACCCCTACAGTCTCCAGCAGCACCAGCCACCCCCACACCCCCCATTCTATCCCCTCAGGGCAGCACCAGATGTGAGGTCCCCCATAGGCTTCAGGGCAACATCAGTGCAGTGCCAGGTAAACAGCCAGGGCGTGCAGCCCCTGGCACAAGAAGCCTGAGATAGTGTCCCTCCTGAAACCCCAGGGGCAGAGCTCTAATTTAAAAGAAAGGAAAAAGATGAGCAAAAAACAACAAAAAAAGAATCTGACCATAGAAAGTTATTGTGGTGACAGGGAAGATCAAGACACAAACCCAGAAGAGGACAACAATGCCAAAACAGCTATGGGCAAAACCCCCAAGAAAAACGGGAAGTGATCTCAGGATCAGAAAGAACTTATGGAAGAGCTCAAAATGGAGCTTAAAAATCATATAAGGGAGGCAGAAGAAAAATTGGAAAAAGAAAGAAGAGTGATGCAAGAGAATTATGAGAAAAGAGTCAAAAGCTTGGAAAAAGAAAACAGTTGCTTCAAAAGTAGAATTGGCCAAATGGAAAAGGAAGTACAAAAACCGAGGGAAACAATTCCTTGAAAGTTAGAACTGGGCAAGTAGAAGCTAATGACTGTACAAAACATGAAGACTCAATCAAATAAATTCAAAAGAATGAAAAAAATAGAAGAAAATGTAAAATGCATTATTGGAAAAACAACTGACCTGGAAAATAGATCCAGGAGAGACAATGTCAGAATCGTTGGACTACCTGAAAGCCATAATCTAAAGGAAGACCTGGACAGTATCTTTCAAGAAATTATCAAGGAAAATTGCCCTGATATCCTGGAACCAGGGGGCAAAAATAGACATTGAAAGAATCCATCAATCATGTCAGGAAAGAGATCCCAAAATAAAAACACCAAGAAACATTATAAGCAAATTACAGAACTATTAGGTCAAGGAAAAGTACTGTAAGTGGACAGAAAGAAACAATTCAAATATCAGGGAGCTACAATCAGTATTACACAGGACTTAGCATTAACATTAAAGGACTGGAGGTCATGAAACATGGAACATGCTATTCTGGAAGGCCAAGGACCCAGGACTACAACCAAGAATTACCTACCTGATTAAATTAAGCATAATACTTCAAGGGACCATTTTTTAATGGTCATTCAGTGAAATAGAGGGATTTCAAACTTTCATAAGAAGACCAGAATTGAACAAAAAAATTTTTAATCTCTAATATCAAGACCCAAGAGAAACCTAAAAAAGTAAAACAGGAAAAGAAAATATAAGGGGTTCAGTGGAGCTGGATGGCTTACACTCCCATGTGGGAAGCTGGCACTTGTAACTCTTAAGAATTGTATCACTAATAGTACAGCTAGAAGGAATACACATGGAGGGTATAGTTTAATGTGAACTTGAGGGGAATGACGTAAAAAATAACGAAGGGGTGGGAAAAAGGAGTACACTGGATATAAAAGGAAGGGAGAGGTAGAATGGGGTACATTATTTCACATGCAGAGGCATGAAAAACAGTGGAGGGAAAATTGGGGGGGGAGGCAATGGGCATCACTTGAAATTTACTCATCAGTATTGGCTCAAAGAGGGTAAAATCTACACAAATCAGTTGACTACAGAAATCTTTCTTACCCAACAGGAAAGTAGGAGGGAAGGAGATTTAAGTAAAAGGGGAGGGGGACTGACAGACAGGAGGGCAAGTCCTGCAGGGAAGGTTGCAGACAGAAGCAAAACACTGTTGAGTAGAGAAAGGGTGAAGAGAGAGAGGACAGACAGGAGGAAAAATAGGACAGAAGGAAATACCCAGTTAGTAATCATAACTGTGAATGCAAATAGGGTGAACTCTCCCATAAAATGCAAGTGGAGAGCAGAATGAACCAAAAGGCAGAAGCCTACAATATGGTATTTAAAAGAAATACATTTGAAGCAGAGAGACCTACATGGAGTAAAGATAAGGGACTGGAGTGCAATCCATTATGCTTCAGCTGAAGTAAAAAAAGCAGGGGTAGCAATTCTGATCTCAGACAAAGCAAAAGCAAAAATACACTGAATTAAAAGAGATAAGAAGGAAACTCCGTCTTGCGAAAAGGTATTATAGACAATGAAGCAATATCAGTACAATACTAAACATATATGTACCAAGTGGCATAGCATCCAAATTCTTCTTTATTTTTATTTTTTAATTGATTTGTTTATTTACTTTCAGTTTACAAGATTCAGTTCCACAATCCCTTGAGTTTAACATTTTCTCCCCTCTCTTTCTTCCCTCCCCCATGGCGGCACGCAGTCAAGTATAGGATCTGCAAATGCTTTCACCTTGGACATTAGTCTGGTTGTATAGAAGGGTTGTAACCAATGGAGTGAACAATGGGAAAGAAGAAACAAAACCAGACGTGGAAAAGAATGATAGCATGTAGATTGGTTCAGTCTCCATTTAAACTCTGTTCTTTCTAGATCTTTCTCTGAATGTAGACATCTCCTTCCCTCCTGAGAGTTTTAGAATTGTCTTATAACCTTGTGTTGCTGAGAAGAGTCCAGTTTATCAACGTTGGTCGTCACACATATGATGTGTCTGTGACTGTGTACAAATTTCTTCTGGTTCTAGCATCCAAATTCCTTTTTTTTTTTTTGGCCTTTTTGCATGGGGGGGGGGGGAAGGCAGGGCAATTGGGATTAAGTGACTTGCCCAAGGTCACATGGCTAGTAAGTGTTAAGTGTCTGAGGCCGGATTTGAACTTGGGTCCTCCTGACTCCAGGGCCAGTGCTCTATTCACTACGCCACTTAGCCGCCCCTAGCATCCAAATTCTTAAAGGAGAAGTTAGGTGAGTTCCAGGCTCATGACAAAACAAGAGATAGAGAGCATGACAAAATGTAAAATAGATCATTTTAATTATATTAAATTAAAAAGCTTTTGCACAAACAAAACCAATGCAACCAACATTAGAAGGAAAGCAGAAAGTTGGGAAAAATCTTTATAGCTGGAAAAAATAAGACCCCTGATAAAGGCCTTATTTCTCAAATATATAGAGAACTTTGTCAAATTTATAGGAATACGAGCCATTCCCCAATTGAAAAATGGTCAAAGAATATGAACAGACAGTTTTCAGATGAAGAAATCAAAGTTATCTGTAGACATATGAAGAAATGCTCTAAATCACTTTTAATTAGAGAAATGCAAATTAAAACAACCGTGAGGTACCACCTCATACCTATCAAATTGGTTAGTATGACAAAAAAGGAAAATGGTGAATGTTAGAGAGAATGAGGGAAAATTGGGACACTAACACACTGTTGGTGGATTTGTGAACTGATCCAAACATTCTGGAGAGCAATTAGGAACTATGCCCAATGGGCAACCAAACTGTGTGTAGCCTTTGATGCAACAATACCACAACTAGGTCTGTGTCCCCCAAAAGATAATAAAAAAGGGAAAAGGACCTACATATACAAAAATATTTATGGCGACCCTTTTCATGATGGCAAAATATTGGAAATTGAGGGAATGCCTACCAGTTGGGGAATGGCTGAACAAGCTATGGTACATAAATATAGTAGAATACTATTGTACAATAAGAAATGAAGCACAGGCAAATTTCAGAAAAACCTGGAAAGACTTGTACAAACTAATGCAAAGTGAAATGAGCAGAACCAGGAATACTTTGTTCACAGTATCAGCAACATTGTGTGATGATCAAATATGAATGACTAAGCTCTTAGCAACACAATGATCCAAGAGAAGTACAAAGGACTCACTAAGGAAAATTCTATTCATATCCAGATAAAGAACCAATGGACTGAATACAAATTGAAGCATACTTTTTTCACTTACTGTATTCTTTTTCATGCCTTTTTCCCTTTTGATGTTTCTTCTTTCACAGCTATGACTAATATAGAAATATGTTTTACATGATAGCACATGGATAACCTATATCAAATTGACTACCATTTTAGGGAAAGGGGAGGAGAGGGAGGGAGAAAAATTTGGAACTCAAAATCTTGTAAAAATGAATGCTAAAAAGTATCTTGACATGTAATTGGGGGAAAAAAATACTATTAAAAAAAATAACTCTGCTACCAAACTATTTGTTAATCAAAGCTCTGTAGCTCTTAACTTTGCTGTAGATCTCACAGCCTGGAAGAGAAAGAGGGGTTTTTTTTTGGTGTTTTGTTTTTTGTTTGTTTTTTGGAAAGGTTGAGAAAGAGGAAGGGATAGAGACTAGCTTAATCCATGTTATAGCCACATATCCCCCCACCCCTGATGAATACAGTGATTACCTAATGTTGTGTCTTAGTCCCCTCCAACGACCAAGTGGCAGATTCTGTGACAGAGCCCTCTACCACATTTATCAAGACCATATAATAGAGTGAATATGATGCAAGAGCTGAGTTCAAATCCCATCTCAGACATTTAGTAGTTGTGTGACCCTGGACAACTTACTTAACTTTTGTCAGCCTCAGTTACTTTTATCTGTAAAGTGGAACTAATAATAATGTACAAGTTATCCCTTCCACATCGATGCTTTTTCTGTTTTGGTTTCAATATATCATGGGTTAATATAAGAAATTAAATGGGAATTTGGGGGGAGTTTTGCAGAAACAACAGATGACACAGAAGTTTAGTAACTCAGAAAGGAACAAAATATATGTATAGTTGTGTATAATGGCATCATGTTTTATCTTTCAATGCCATAACAATTTGGACTTCTTCTCTGGGGTGAAGGAGGGGCCAAAAAGTTTTATGGAGATTTTCCAGATCCCGGCCGGGGTGGGGGTGAGGAGCGCTGTGCTGAGATGTGGAAGGGATAACGGTACGTAGATTTGCAAACCTTAAATTGCTATATTGATGAGAATTCTTGTTATTTCTATTTCTTATCTCCCTCCATCCCCAACCCAGAGCCCATCTTGGTGGTCACGGTACAGTAGGAAATTCCTTGAAGGTAGGGGCAGCTTTGTCTCTTTCTTCCTGTTTCCCTAGTCTAGCACAGTGTTTGGTACGTAATAGGCACTTAATAAATGCTTGCTGGTTTGTTGAATGAATGGTTGTATGAATCATGTTGGGAACTGGATCATCCTTTCTTTCATACCCCCTTCAGAATTTTACAATGAATTTTAGAAAAATCCTCCTTCTCTTCCTCTTTCTTCTTCTCCCCTTCCTTCTCTTCCTCCTTCTCTCCCCTTCCCTTCATATTTCAAGTCTCATATTTCAAGGACCTCTGTCCTGGGCCCTTCCCCATCTTTGACTGGTAGGGCAGATGTCACAGCTGCCTCTTATCAGCATCTTGATAGATCAGAACAACGTCCCAAATTTGGACCTGGCCTGTGTTTCCTTTCTCAGCAGTTATTTCCTAGGGGGGAAGCCAGAACTCTGAGGAGCTGATCTGAGAATTTCTGAGATGATTAAGCTGAAAGTGGAGGAGTATGGTGAGAGAACCAAGTGGCTCAGTGGTTTGGAGTTTGGGGTCTGGAGACAGGCTGGATCACTGTGACTCTTCTGACACCTATAGACATGGGTGAGGCTCTGGGACAATACAAGAGCATAGGCGGGGAAGCCTGCATATCCTAGAGCAGTTGATTGAGCCAAAAGGGAAGGAGTGAGTGGGACGTGCCAGTGAACTCATTTGACACACCATATGACGACAGATACCTCGTTCTTGCTTCCACACCTTCCCTCTCCTCTCCTTTGCTTCCCATCCCTACCTTCTAGGCCTCCTTTCTGGCACTTGTCGTCATTTCTCACAGGTCAAATGGAAGCAGAGACCGGAGATTAATTGCCAAGTAATTTGAGCCAGAGTGGGATTTTGGCCCCAGTTTCTCTGTTTCTCCTCTTCTGTCTCCCAGAACTGTGTAGCCAAGGTCCCTGGGGTCTGAAAGTGAGCTCTGTGTCTGTGAGTTTCCCCATTAAATCTCTCAGTTAAAGGAGGCTGCCTAGCACAGTGGAAAGATTCTGGATTTGAAGTGTGATGAGACCAACTCAGATCCCACCACGGCACTTCAGAGCTGTATGATCTTGGAAAAGTCACGTCAGGCGTCTTTTTCTTCCCCTGGAAAATGAGGGGATTGGACCAAATGGTCTCTTAAGGTCATTTCTGTGATCTGAGGTCATTTCTAAGGATCTCTGATCCTTTATAATCACTTCTAGTCATTTTGGTTGCATCCAGCTCTTTGTGTATGTTAGAAGAATGGAGGAGGTGAGATAAAAGTGGACATTACACGGATCACTGAACAAAATACCACACTTGGCATTCATTCGCTCGGTGAACATTCATAAACTATGCACATTCAACAAACCAGTCAATACACATTGAGCACTTACTGTATACTGAACATTCAACAAGTGCCTGCTGTATGCCAGACCCTGTGCTAGGCTTTGGAAATACAAAAGCAGAGATGAGAGTCTCTGCCTTCTAGGAACTTAACCTAGTACTATAGCATTCAGGGAAAATATTCGCATCAAAGGAAGAAGTGTCTCCTCCATGGAGCCAGAACAGAATTGGGAGGGCGGCATCACTGGGCTGGCTATCTCGTGTGGTTACATCTACTCTTGGCCCCTGTGAAAGTTAGCTACAAAAAATGTGCATGTGAACAATATGTGTTGATTCTAGATAGGGTTAGGTACTGGGCTTGTGATGTTTTCGGTGTTAGGAGTTTCCAATGTAAAGCCTTTTCTACCAAAGCAAGCAGATCAGTACCTTCTCAACAGCTCCTGGTCTAGAAGACCACGTAGAGGTTAGATGACTTGTCCAAGGTCACACAATCAGTATGTGTCCAAGATGGAACTTGAACCCAAGTCCTTCTGACTGACTCTCAGAGTTGTTTACTGTACACTAATTTTAATTAACCACCTGTGTATTTTTCTCATCTTCCTTGTTAGATTGGCAACACCATTGATACTGGGCTCTATCTGTTATCCTTTAGTGGTTCCAAAGAGATTTGATGATAGCCGTTGGTGCTTCACAAAAAATGGACCTCATCCCATCACAGGTAGCCTATTAGGCCCCAGGAGTGAATTGGAAGCCAGGGCTGTGGGAGCAGCAATAATCTGAGCCCTTGGATGCGTTTATTTTGTCCAAGGCCCCATACAGCTCTGAGGTGCAGCGATTTGTTATCCTGGTTTTATGGGGCTTCCAGATTGCTGGGGAGATGTGAAGTAAGGCAAAGTGAGGATGGGGGCTCAGTTTCAGCCCTCTTTTTGAAGGTGGTAGAATGCAGGCAGAGAAGAAAAAAGTGATGAGGCTGCTCATGGAATTGAGTCATTTACGGACCTGTAGCGAGCAAGCAGTGCCCTGGTGAAGGGAGGGAGGGGTTGGAGACGAGCTTTCCTGTGCCTTGGCCCTGGTTCCCTCTATCCACTTGGCCTGGAGGCAGTGGGAAAGGAAGTAGCCCCTTGCTAGGACCCACTCCATAATTTTCACCTGAGGAGGACAGAAGCCAGTTATGCTGCCTATAGTTAATTTCAAAGAGTCAGGGTATTTTGGTGGATAGACCACTGGTTCTAGAGTCAGGGGTACTAGGGCTTAAATCTTGACTGAGGATCACCCCCTGTGTGCCTTGGAGCATGTCTTAGCTCCCTGGCCTTAGTTTCCTCTTGTATAAAATAAGAGGAATGAACTAGAAGATTCTTCCAAAGCTAGATCCATGATCCCATGAGCAGTGGTCTTAGGACTTGAAAAAGGCTTAGTAAGTCAGATGTGGCTGTAATTCATCCAAGTTTCAGTGCTATCAGAAGAGGGGAGGGACGTGTTTAATAGTGTGTATCTGTCTTTCTGTAGGTTATTTATATGTCATTGAATATATATGGTAATGTCATAAATCTCTGTGAGAGAATTATCTCATTTGGTCTTTTCTTTTAATCCCCCAGATGAAGGGAAACGTTTTTTTCCCCTCTCTTTATCTCATTAGAATGTCACTTTCTCACCTAAACATAGCCTAGGAGGCAGAGTCCTTGAAGGGTCATGTAGTCTATAGCCTTATCTACTCTAGCTTGGAAGGGGCCTTGGATTGGCATCAGGGGACCCAGCTTCTGTCACATGCTGCCTGTGTGACCCTGGGCAAATCACTTAACCTTCATCACTGCCTCTGTTAAGCGTAGAAGTTGCATTCGATGGTCTTGGAGGTCTATTCTAGTTCTAAATTTATGAAACCTTCCATCTGTGTGTATTATCTCCTCACTAGAATGTCAGCTCCTTGAGAGCCGTCTTCCTTTTCTATTTGTGTCCCCAGCACGTATTCGTTCATTCTTTGTGGGCCTTTCCAGCTTAAATAAATCTCTGAGATATGATCTTAAATCTCCTGGGTCTAAGATGTAGGAATAAGAAGCTGTTGTTGAGGACACGACCTTTTCTGGGGCCCTTTGGAGAAGAATGTGGTCATATCAAAGGTGCTGCTAACATTCTTCCCTTGGTGACGGGTTTGGTGTCTGTTTTGTCCCCTAGCAGTTTTATGGTGAATGTGTTCGCGATCTTGTTCACGCACCTCTCTCCTCTCCTCTCTATCTTCTCTACCAACACATCTGTACTTGGCACCAGAGTGCACCTCCCCCTTATATAAGTTTTTGAAGCGGTTTGACCTTGTTACTGTGGTTTGTCCTTGGTTTTTGAAGAGGGCCAATGACATCACAGGGTAATGTCTTGACTTTGGATCTAAGTGAGGCAGAGCTGCACAAAGTTGTCAGCCTCACTCTCTCTTTGGGAGTCGTCAGGATGACTGACCGTGACCCAGGGTGCAGTGATGGCCATGGTGTCTTCGGCGTCTGCCGAAGCTCTAAGCACTGCGGGGCACCTGCTAGGGTGCAGGGAAATAGACGTTTGAATCTTGGTTCTTATTGTTACCTTGCCATGGGATTACCAGCAAGCCGCCCCCCTCCTCAGCCTCAGTCACAGATTAATTTGTGGGGTGTTTATTTGTACCCCCTGAGTGTTTGTTGTAAGTTGTTGTGTGTAAGAGTATAGCGTTTGTTGACTGAGTTAGTGAACAAATGAATGAACAGATCATGGCCCTGCCTCCCAGGGAAGTAGTATATGGATAAAACAGAAGAACAAAGCTTGTATTTTTCCTTTTAAGTCTGTGAGAGGAAAGTGCTCTGATTGAAACTCAAAGTGTTTGGGTTTCATGTCCATCTAGATCAGTGGTTCTCAACTTGTGGGTCATGACCACTTTGAGGGTCTAACGACCCTTTCATAGGGGTAACAGGGGTCGCCTAAGACCATCAGAAAACACATATTTCCGATGGTCTTAGGAACCGAGACACCGCTCTTCTCTCTATCTCCAGGTGGTCCACCCACATGCAGATACACCCACATATAAGTATTAAAGGGTTGTAGCATTAGGAAGGTTGAGAACCACTGATCTAGATTCTCCAGGAACTGGAGAAGTCTTGTAGGAAACAATATCCCCCTTTTTGGGCCAAGTGAGACTAAAGTAGTTACTTTCTGGTTCCAAAGGAGAGGCATCAGGATCACCATTTCCAGTGTCCTCAGTTACCCAAGATCAGGTGAAGAATAGCTTAGCTTCAGGAAGAATGGCACACCTAGTATTCACAATGAAAGTTCCTAACATCCTCTGGGCTCTACTACTGTGAAATTGCTCATTTCCTTAAAATCCTGACAAGTGACCCTGTCTAGCCAAAGACACAACCCTAGAGGGAGTTTATGACCCTCTCTTTTTTTTCCTGCTTGGGTTAGGCCATGAAGGTAGCAGTGGGTGGTGGGCAAAGAGGTGACTTGAGAGATGGAAGGGGAAATCAGGGGTGCCTTAGGGTACTTGTTGGTTAAACCAGCTGTAGTGTTGTCTGAGTGTCTGGTCCCTGAGATTCCCTGGCTCCCCACCCCCCCCACCCCATATCAGATCTCTGACAGAGCAACAGGTAGAAATTTTATGGTCTAGTCTTATTTCTCTCTAACAAATGGGAGGTTCTCTCTCCCTTAGCAACCCGAACCCATGTTTACAGAAAATATCAAAGTCTAGAATAAACAGTCCCTGTCAGGCAATGAGGGCCAGCACAGACTGTGCGAGAACATACATAGGCTCCCTCCCTGGGTGAGTCAGTGGCACCTTGCCAGCCCTCCTAGCTCTTCTCTCTGAGGATCCACAGGGGTGCTGACTGTGGGCAATGAGCTCTGATGGGATAAAAGTGTGGGTGAAGAGGGTCACTGAGAGGCTGGGGAGCTGTTGTCATGGTTGTTATCTCCATGAAAATTCCATAGCCCTCAGATGCCTAGGATTAGATGAGAAGGGGCAGAAGAAAACGGGGCACTGGGGAGAAGTGTCAGAGAAGACCCAGACATGTGGAAAGGGCTAAAGGTTGGGCTTCATCCTGAAGATAGAGGATTGAGAGATAGTCCTCAGTCACCTGAAGGTTCCTTATCTCCAGGAACTCTTACTTGATTTACCCCCTTTCCTCCCACTGCCCTCTTCCTAGTTCTCTCTACAACCATAGGATCCTAGGATTCATAACTGGAAAGGGGACCTCACAAGTCTAATTCAGTACAGTGATTTTACAGGGGAATCCCTTAGCATTGTTTAAACAATTTCGACTACTTTGCCCTATGCTACTTACTTACTTTTTTTGTTCTCTAAGCCTTTGCTGTTATTTTTCAGTCTTGTCTGACTCTTGGTGACCCCATTGGAGGTTTTCTTGACAAAGGCACTGGCATGGTTCGCCATTTCCTTTGCCAGCTCATTTGACCGACGAGGAAACTGAGGCAAGCAGGGTGAAGTGACTTGCCCAGGGTCACACAACTAATAAGTGTCTTATGCTGGCTTTGAACTAAGCAAGATGAGTCTTCCTGACTCTAGGCCTGGCACTATACTCACTGCACCACCTAGCCACCACTTCTCTAAGCATAGGCTCATAGATTTAGAGCTGGGAGGGGGCCTTAGTCACCCCCCCCCCTTCATTTTACAAATGAGGCAACAGAGGCCTAGAGAGGTGGTGACTTACCTAAGATCCCATAGATGTTAATTAGTAGACCTGGGACTTGACCCTAGGTCTCCTGATGCCAAATTTTGTGTTCTTTCCCCTATATCACACAGAATCAATTCAAATCTTTACCGTCTCCTCTTTCAAGGCCTCCTTGACATGTGGAATTTACCTTAAAAGTAGACCAGGTTGGGAAGTCTTTAAATGGGGGCCAGGTGATAGACTGTGTTTATAACTGTCCAATGATCAGCCAATCAGTCAGTCAATGCTGGGCTCAGATCTAGAGCTGGAAGGAACCTCAGAAGCTATCTAGCCCAGTCTTCTCATCGTTCAGATCGAGAAAATGATGCTCAGAGAGGTTAATTGGCTTGCCAAAAATTACACAGGTAGTAAACATAAGAGCCCAGGTCTTCTGACTCTGAATCCAATGCTCTTTCCATCGCATCATGTTGCTTCTATCAACAAGCAGTTCTTCAACATCTGATTACATTCTGAATGAGGGAAGAGTCACAGTACTGTGCCTGGACCACAGGCTTTGTCATCTTCTCTGGAGATATCCATCACTTTGGGGTGGTAACCAAATGATTAGGATTTGTCCAAAGTTAGGGCATGGATACAGTGGCACTCTGAGGGCGACCTGAAGGCTTGGGAACCTAAAGGTAGTCTTGGCAGATATTCTGTCTTCTGTTTTCATGCTTACTTTCCAAGATTCTTGGGTTGTGGCGGTTTGGTGGGTCATAGCAGGGTAATGTTTCTCCTCTGTCCTAGAATTTAACTCCCAAATATAGGGAGGCAAAAACCTAGCTGGAAGAGGCTAAGCCTTGAAGCTATCCAGAAATCCTTTATCCTCTTGCGCTAGCCCATCCATAGACCCTGACTCTCATCTAACTGATACTCTGGAGCCAGACGGCCTGGGATCTATTTTAAGGGGAAGGTGGGGAGGGCTAGATATGCTGCTGACATATTGTGATTAAGGTTCAGGGAAATGGTGTATATTTTAAGTAGACTCAGTGCCTGTCTCCAAAAAAGGTTGCCAGTCAAGAAAAAAACAATGGGTTGAATGCTTCGGTGGGTCCTGAGGCTTAGTTTGTGCGTTTTGGCATGTGGGGAGAGGGGGACAATACGGACCTCTCTTGTTTGTTTCACTGGCATGCTGAATTTCATGTTTTGAAAATGTTAAAAATAACTGTACTTAAAAATAAATAATCTGGATTTTAATGAGGAAATAAAGTCATTCTCATCCTCATTAAGATTTGATAGCATCATCTCTCTGTGTCAGGCTTTTTGAGGGGTCTATACCAAGGTTGTGACCCAGCCCAGATTGACACAGACAAACTGATGTAGGATGGACATTCAGAAAACACATCATTGTAACTTTTTGACTATGGATGGATCCAGATGTTTCCAATTCTCCAGATGTTTCGGTGATGGAGATAAAGACTGAAGGTTGAAAATGAGTAGTGTGTGGGATGGGGTCCTTGAGCCTCCCTTTCCGGGTAGCAATAGGCTGATAATTTTCATCAGGCAGTGACTCAAACTTTTTCAGCTGGTGACCTCTCCATACTGAAAATTAACCCCTACCCATTCAGCCCACCCTAAGCAAAAGAAAATCCTCAGTCTCATTTCATAGTCCTGCCACTATCAAATAGCTGTTGGGAGCTCTGTGACTGACCCTGTAAGATCTCTGGAATTCCCCCACACCCTGCCTTGGGGATCCTGACCTCCATTTTGAGAAACATCAGCCTGTTATGAACTGGTCTCTTGTGGGTCGTTTAGATTGAATACCATTAATTTACTATCCTCAAAGAGTCTGGGGCTGGTAGGGTGGGGGAGGGAAGGGGTGGTAAGAGACAGAGAGAAGTAGATGGGATTAAATTCCTAAGTCTCTTATTTTTCTGTTCCAATTCCTCTCCTTCCCTGTGCGCCCTTGTCTTGGTGAGGAAATCAGGTTGGGCAGAATGCTTTCACTGAGTGTGAATCTGTGAGCAGAAGCAGGGCAGAGGTTTAGCTCTGACCTCATTGGACCTGGTTTTAAATCCTGGTCCTGCTACTTATTACCTGTATGACCTTGGGCAATTGATTTAACTTCTCAACCTCAATTTCCATCCCTGTAAAATGAGAGGTTTGGCCTAGATGACCTTTCAGTGCCCTTTCACGTTTCTTGTGAGGATGTTGTACCTGATGCCATTGAGGAAGGAGGGTGGCTCACCTTGGCTCACGAATGGAATGTGACCCAGGATACAACACTTTTGTGAGTGAGTGAAAAGGTTCTATTTGGGTTTGGGTTTTGGTAACATTGTAGCTAAATAGCCATTGATGACAGGAACCCGGTGAATTCAGGGAAGGGACCCTTGGAGTCAGTGACTCCCTCCACCTGGGACCTGCTCCGTGCCTGGCCTTTTGTTATGTAGTCAACAACAACGAAAAACCCGATGGAGGCCTGGTCTCACCTGTGTTGATATGACAGTCCAGCTGCCTCCCCGTACAAGAATTCCAAGGCAGGAGCACGGCTGGGCTGTCCTGTCATCAGCATGTGACTTCACATGGCAGATTTCACTTTTCTGAACCTTGGTTTGCCTTCAAGGCCCACTGACTGTATAGTCCCTTTCTAAGAATTTGGAGCGAGAGGACCTGGGCCCAAATCCTGGGGAACATCTGTAAAATGATGAGTTTGGTGCAGAGTGGACAGGGTGCTAGATTGGGAGTCAGAGGACCTTGGTTCAAATACCAGCTCTCTTACTATCCCTGTGATACCAGGCAAGTTACTGAACCCCTGTGGGCCTCAGTTGCCTTGTCTGTAAGATGAAGGGATCGGACTAGATAATTTCTCAGGTCCTTTCCAGCTTTATTTATGATGCTATGGCTAGATGATCTCAAAGGCCCATCTTGGCTCTAAATTAGGGCTTCTTATTCTGAGGCTCACCGAGCCTTGAGGATTCCTTTAATAGATGTCAGGGCATTGATTGATCTTGGATAGGAGAAAAAAAAAGCCTACATCTTTATTTTCAATAACCCCTAACTGAGATTTACCATTTCCTGTCATTATGAAGGAATGTTCTATGGGGTTTTTTTTAACCTTATTCTGAAAAGGATTCTGTCTGCCTCACCAGAGTGCCAAAGGACATCCATGACACAAAAATGTGGAGAAACTCTGGTCTCAATCGTTGATCCTGGGATCTACAGCTCTACATACTACCAACAGCAATTAAGAGAACCTGACAGAGAAAGTACATTTACAAGAACAGCAACAAAACTGCATCAGATTTTAAAAAAACAACTGCATCAAATGTTTGAACTTTTACATGTGATGGTTCAGTTATGAATCCCGAGAGGTCAAAGAAGACTGTGCCTGTATAAAGGAAGCTGGTGTGGGAACTAGAAGAAGTGGGACAGACCTGCGTTGTGAGGTTACCCTGGGGGGATGAGGGGAATACTGAGTACGTTTGCTAGACTCTGAGCCCAAGATTTGGGGAGCATAACAGCAATGAGGAGAGAATGGAAGATTCTACAGAATGAGAAAATGTGATCAACTAGAGACCTGTCAGGAGGCCTGGGCTACTGAGTCCTCACTCTGCCTCTAGGTCAGGGCATCTCTCTGAATCTCAGAGAAAATGGGGGGTTCATAGCATCGTAGAGCTAGAGCTGTAAGGAACCACAGAGACTAGGCCAGGAGTGGCCGACTCAAATGCAAGTGGAGCCTCCCGTGTGTGTGTGGATCCCTTCAGACCACGTACTGATGAGTTTTAAAAATGTAGCGTTATCTGTGTTTTACTGTATTTTTATTTGTTTTGTTAAATACTTCCTAATTACATTTTAATCCTGTTCCTGAAAGTGTTGCTGGCTGCACATGGCCTGTGTGTTTGGTTCCATTGCTCCAGTTCAACTCCTTCATTTTACAGATGAAGAAACTGAGGCCCACAGAGGTTAAGTCATTTGCCCAAGGTCGTGCAGATAGAAGCTTTTATAATGTTTGTTGACCTCCCATTTGAGCCTCTCTGTGTCTGTAAAGTTCAAGTCTATGCAGGTACCATCATGTCTTTTTTATAAGCTGGGGTTCTAAGAGCTCGCATGACTGGCTCATGTTTATGCTGCTAGCTAGTGAGGTGTCAGAAGTAGAATTCCACTCAGGACTCTAAATTGAGAACTCCCTCTGACTCTCAGAAAATCTCAGAGGTTTTTTAACTCTGATGTTCCATGACCGTGGGAGCCTGTGAGCGCTGAATATATGCTCTTTCCATCGCGAGGGATGGGTCTCCTTAGTGTCATAGTACTGCCGAAATTGTGTATGAATTCTTGTCCATCTCCATCCCTCTTTGCAAGAGGATGTGCCAGCCTCTGAATGGGAGTCCTTCAGAGGCCTTCCTTGTCACCCTCCATGCAAGGACTCGCCGAATAAAACTGACTCAGTTATGTTGTTGAAGATGCCGTGGTTCCTGTTTTCCCTTTGAACCTAGAAAGATGCTGTCTAAATGCCTTTCTTGGATGAAGGGAGAGATAGATAGACTTTCCTTAAAGCAGCTTGGACATAACCCAGAAATGCCAGGACACATTGTGAAGTATGGAGTACCTGAGTCAATTCAGTTCAACAATTCACTGGTCACACACTACACTAAATCAGGGCATGACACAGCATATAAGTCGAAAATTAAATACAGAATATATACAAAGTGATTTATAGATGGTGGGTGCGAGCAAACGAGAGAGATCAGTACAGACTTCCTGTGAGAAGAGGCACTTTAACTCGCGATGGAGAGGGCTGTCCACACCCAGAGAAAGAACCACAG
>CM053582.1:353937797-353957288 GCA_028627135.1 Pseudochirops cupreus | reverse complement strand
TAAACAAGGTATCATGGGGTAGTAGTTGATACTTTGTGCCGGTGTTAGTGTGAGACCCAAGCCGGCAGATGAGGCCACAAGATGTGGAACATGGATCCACGGTCAGAAGTCTGGAAACCTTAGCTCAGTTATGCTAGTGTTCTAGGTTGTAAAAGAGCTGAGTACTGTGGGAAAATCTGTGGGAGCAAAAAAAAAAGGGGGAAGGAGAAAAACCGAGTACGGTAACAGAAATAGGGCTAGTTCAGTCTATTGGCCAGCGCTGAAAATGCATTTCTTCTGCATTTCAACAAGCCTCTTCATTATGCGAGAAAGAAAAGTAAAAAATGAAGACTCAGTTGGAATGCAAATTGAAGCATATTATTCTCTATTTTTTTCTTTTTTGTGGTTTTTCCCTTTGGTTCTGATTCTTCTTTACAACATGACTAATGTGGAAATATGTTTAATATGATTGTGTGTGTGTGTGTGTGTGTGTGTGTGTGTGTGTGTGTGTGTGTGTAATGTACACTTATCAGGTTGCATGCCATCTTGGGGAAGGGGAAAATTAAGAACTCCATATCTTATAAAAGTGAATGTTGAAAACTAAAAATAAACTTTTAAAAAATAAAATAAAATTTTCCTGCCTTTAGTTTTAAAAAAAAAAAGGAGACTCAGGACTTGCCTTGGTGGTACTGACTGGTCCTTTGGGGTCAATAAGACATGCACTATCTGAGTTGGGTGGGCAAGGCCTAGGGGTGACTATTAAGTAGGATTCGGACAGCTTAAAGGGGAACAGTTTAAATCTGCAGCCAGGGCAGGAGTGTTGGAAATGATACCTGGTGCTGGGGCAGAAATCACCTGACTTTCAGGGGGATCAAGGCAAAGGAACAGAGAGGAACGGCTTTGACCGTAGACTGGGGATAACAGTAAGAGTGAAAGGCAGAGTGGCTGGAGATAGATGGCTTGAGGGAGGAGCAGACTTGAGAGTGAGACAAGAAGGGCCTGCAAGGTTCCAAGCCATGCTTTTTAAACCAAGCTGGATAAGCTGAATTGAATAATCTGAGATGATGTAGCTTCCACTTCCTGAATTGGTCCATGGTTGGTGCCCCTAGATTCCTTTGCTGCTGGGGGAACATAATTTATGCACTTGAGACTGCTGGCTGGCTGTGTGTTCTCTGAGCTGCAGTGAGGCAGGGTGGGTGCCTGGGGGAGAAGGGAAAAAGAGGAAGGAAGGCAGGGAGTTCCCTATTGGGGGGTGGGGTGGAGCAGTCTTTGGAGAGAGAAGTCCCCTTCCCAACATCAATCACCTAAAAGTGGCAGTGGAAAGTTACCTTGAATTAGACAGAAACGTAGAACTGAAAGGGCCCTTTGGCATTTTGGGGTGGAACACTCTAATTTTAGACATGAAGAAACAGAAGCTCAAAGACATGCTATTATGACTCTGGGTTGTTATTTTGTTAATTAACAAAAGTGAATTTCTCTCCCCCCTGTCCCTCTATTAGAAAAAAGAAAACCCTTGTAAAAAATAGTCCAGCAAAACAATTCCTACTTTGGCTGTGTCCAAAAACGTATGCCTTCTTCTGTACCCTGAGTCTACCACCTCTGTGTCAGGAGATGCGAGCGGGCTTCATCGTTTGCCCTCTGGAATCATGACTGACCATTGCACTGAGTGAAGTCTTTAAGAAAAATAGGACTTTTGATCATAGGATAGAGAGTCAAAAGGCACCCTAGAACCTGTGTCAGCAAAACCCCTCATTTTATAGAAGAAAAAACAAAGACTGGAGAGATTGGATGGGTTGTCCAAGGTGGGAATCCAGGAAGTAGCAGAGCCAGAATTGGAACCTACTCCACCATCCTCACAACACCCTCACAGGCTGTGCAAGCAACACTAATCCCATTTTACAGATGAGGAGACTAAGGCTTAGAGGAGTCAAGTGACTTGTTCAAGGTTGCATGGCTAATTCCTGGCAGAACAGGACTCGAACCCAGATCTCCTGACTCTGAGTTCAGAGTTGTTTCTACCAAACCGCACTGGATTGATTTTTACTTTCATTACTACCACCTCTCATTTCCCTGTTTTTCCTGTCTTTCTCCAGAATCTAAGTGCTTACTATGAGCCAGGCTCTGTGTAAGCTATGGGGATGCAAAGAAAGTTGGAAACAGAGTCCCTGCCATCCAGAAGCTTATGTTCTAGTGGAGGGAGGCAGTGTGCCAACAACTGTGCATGCTGATAGGTAGTACACAGGAGAGAAGAGAGCTAGAGACCAGCTCCTCTCTCCCAGGCTTGTACCGTGAAACACCCTCAGATGGAAGGCTTGGGAATTTTTGTGTGTTTGCTAGGAGAAGGAAGGAGACCCTCCAAAAAGAGACAGTCTGGTCCAGTTTACAGAAAGATGAGCCTTTGCTTTCTGATCAGCTCTGATCAGCTCCAGATCAATGGAAACTCTTGGTACAGGAGTGAGTGAAGTGCTCAGCACCAAGGCAGCTGACACTTGTCTGAGGGACTGAAATCCCTTGGTCTTGAAATCAAAGCCACAGCAGGGGAGAGGAAACCTCCTGGGGGGGAGGGGTAATCTGCCCCCCAGGCCCAGCAGGCCTTCTCAGAACAGCCCAGAGCACCACCATGCTGCTCCCAACAATATAATCCCAGCAATCATAGAAAATGCCTTACATTCCTAATTACTCCTTTCTTAGGATCAGAGAATGTTCGAGCTGGAAAGGACTTGAAAGATTCATTCATTCAGCAAGCATTTATTATGCCCTACTATGTGCCAGGCATGTTATTAGAGGATAGAGGGGAAAAATCAATGGTTTCTGCCCTCCACGAGCACTTAAGATGAGTTGAGATTATCTAGTCTGACTGCTTTTTTACAGAAGATAACTGGGACCCCCAAAAGTTAAACCACTTGTCCATGGTCTCATACTAAGTGGCAACGCCCGAGATTTGAACCCAGGTCCTTGTCTATCAAGTCCAGCATTTTAAAATCAGTCATCTCACTGAATACTCGCACCACCCTTGAGAGACAAGTCAGGGCGTTATTCTCTTCATTATAATAATATTATCTCACATTTTACGTTGTTTTCAAGCCTTATCAAGTGTTTTCTTCACTGGTCCTCTCGGAAGTACAAATGAGAATATTAAAGCTTAGGGAGGATAAGTGACTTGTCCAGAGTCACACAGCTGGTTGAGAAGAGAATTGGTGTTTGAATCCAGGACCTTGAACTCCAAATCTAGTGCTCTTTCCACCAAATCACTCTGCTTATAGATAGGGAAACAGAGGGCAAGAGGAGCATATTAGTTATGCAGGAAGTTGGGGGCAGACCCCCCCAAACCTGACCTACAACCTGCTTTTCCACTTTATTTTAGTTTCGTTTATTGCTGCCTGTTTTGACATTAAAGCTATTTCCTCCCTCATCCCCAGCCACCAAACCTTCTGTGTTAAAAAACAAACAAATATTTCTGTGGCTGCCCTTTGACAGCGTAAGCCACATTCCAGTCCCTTCTTTTCCACTTAGTGGAGGGGACCTCGTTTCTTCATGTTGCCCAGCACCAGAAAAGGGAGTAACAGGAAAGGGGTAAAATGATGTTAGTAGGTAGAGTGCTGGACTTGAGTCAGGGGAGATCCGGGTTCAAATCCTTACTTGCTAGCTTTGTGATCTTGGGCAAGTCGCTTAACTTCCCAGAGCCTCAGTTACCTCATCTGTGAAATGAGGATAATGATAACCCAAGAGCCTGCATCACAGGGTTTTGGTGCTGCCCTTGAAATTTAGCAGATCACAATGAGGAATTTTCCAGTTCAGAGTAGGCACTAGGGAGAGGAAGCTGGAAAACACGGCCAGCCCCTCCTCATGAACACAGGGGCTCTTCCGACAACAGACAGACTCAGCCTCAGAGTCTGTCTGTCCCCTACCCCACACCACCTCACTCTTATTCTCCCCCCAAAAAAATCCCCATAGGCTTCTGTTGTAAGACAGAGAAATCCTGCCTACTAGCTAGAATTGACATTCTCTAGTGACTTTTCATTTGGATGGAATTTTGACTTTTCAGTTGATTTCCATCATCCCTACAAAGCATTCCCTGTTTCTGGCATGGTGTAGAGCGGCTGTTGGCCTCCAGGTAGCTCCTGGGGCCCTTCTGCTCCCCTGTGTGCTCATTCACCTGGGCATCTCCCTGATCCCGGAGGGCCTATGAGCTGAGTGTTTGTTGTTCGTTCCAGGCATAGTATGCATTCTTTTCTCAGGAGCAGAGTCTCAGAAATACAGGAAAACAAGTAATTGAGACCAAAGCGAGAGGCAAGGGACATGGGCTGGGTGCCAAGCCTCTCTCCCTATCACACTTGTTCTTTCAAGTCCTTAGTGCCACTGGAGGGAGGGGCTGGAGGGTGGTTGGTGACTTGAGTAACAGAATAAAAATAATGACAGCTATTCTATGTGCCAAGCACTTACAAATATCTCATTTAAGCCTCACGAGAATCCTAGGAGGAAGGTGCTATTATTATCCCCTTTTTATAGATGTGGAAACTGAGGCAAACAGAGGTAAAGTGACTTGCCCAGGGTCATACAGCTAGTAAGTATCTGAAACCAGACTTGAACTCAGGTCTTCTGACTCCAGGGCTAGCACTCTATCCATGGTGCCAGCTGGCTGCTGTTAAGACAGGAGTTTGTGCCTCCTGACTGGCCTGTGTCTCTACAGGTCATTTTAGCCATTCCTGTGCCTATAGACTAGAGCATATTTACCTCAGCCTAGACAGGTGGGAGGAGAGAAGACAGATTTTTCCTTCTGTTTATCCTAGAGGGCCTCAGAAATGTTCTCAGCACAGAGAAGTATTATAATAGAAAGAATGCTGGCTTTCAGGTCAGAAGACCTGCTTTTAAATTCCAGCTCTGCTCTGAAGCAGCTGTGTGATCTTAGGCTGGTCACTTACCTTTTGTGGCCTTGTTTCCTTATCTATTTGCTGTCCCATCTCCATGTCTTTGCACCTGCTATCCCCCAGGTCTGGAAGGCACTCCCTCCTCACCTTCACCTCTTAGAAGACTCCCTTGTTTAAACCCTTCAGAGCCAAATCCAGGTGCTATTTCCTAGACAGAGCTGGTCCTTATTTCTACAGTCGCGAGCCCTTCCCTTTGACTAAAGCAAAAATTATCTGCCTTCATTTTGTGGGTATTAATTTGTATGTGTGCGTGTCTTTTCATTAATAGAACATAAGCTTCCTGAAGGCAGACATTATTTCTACTCGGTGGTTGGGGCTTGTTCCTTTTGCATCTGGCACAATGCCTGGTCCATAATATTGTCGAATGAATGAGTGTTTAAAAAAAAAAAGAACCCAAGAAATGGAGCCTTGAGCTAGGCTGTTTCTAATCAAGCAAATAAGGAAGCGTTGGCCATAAGCCTCCTTACAGCAGAAGTAATAAAGATACATTTTAAGACCCAATTCCTCCTCCTGGCTCCTGACGCACAATGCCAGGGTCAGCTATGGAAACTGGGGTAAGTATTTAGTTTGACTAGATGGGCTGGCTGGGGCCAGCTGTGGGCACCTTGTGCCCGCCTTCCCCCTGCATTAATTGGTAGCCACCGGTGGGCAGGATCTAGGCTGGTGAGGGGAGGATGTGAAGAGATCCTGAGTTCTAGAGGGCTTAGTCTGTGCCAACAGGGGGAGGTCTCTTAATGAGTTCATGCCGAGTTGGGCATCAGCAAACCAGTGTGTCAATTCAATTAAGTAACCATTTAGTAAACATCTACCACATGCCAAGCACTGTGTTATGTGTTTGAGGTGAAAAAAGAGGCAAAAGACAGTCCCTGACCTTGAGGAGCTTCCTATCTAATGGGGGAGAAACATGGGGACAAAGCTAGAATAAATAGGAAATGGTTACCAGGGCAAAGGCCCTGGAGATAAAGAGGAGTTGAAGAAGGTTTCCTATGCAAGGTGGAATTTCAGTTGAGACTGAAAGGAAGCCAGGGAGGTCAGTGGTCAGAGCGAAGGTGGGCGGCCAAAGAAAATGCCCAGAACAGGGAGATGGAGCATCTGGTGGGTAGGGCAGCCAGGGGCCCGTAGTGTCACTGGACTGAAGGTATGCATGGGGCAGTTCGGTGTAAGCAGAGTGGAGAGGGAGCAGGGGTCTAGGTTAGGAAGGGCTTCCAATCCCAAGGAGGTGTGTATGGCAAGAGCCAGGCCCGGATTTCCAGGCTAGGTGGAATGAAGCGCAAGAAGCAGAAGAAGACCCGGAGAAGGGCACAGCAGAGTGAGCAGATGAGGCCAGGGTGGCCGTTCCGAGGCCAGGGTGATGAGATGGGGCCTGTGCTCAGTCAGTCCGGCAGTGGGCATCCTAGGATTTAGGTAGAAGGACATCCTGGGCAACTGGCTAAGTGAATATAGACAATAATGGCTGGTGTTTACATGACAATTTACGGTTTGCAAAGTGTTTTTATCTCTTCTTGTCTCATACAATTCTCCCAATGATCCTTTGATGCAATCATTATCCCCACTTTACTGAAGAGGAAAGGAGGATTCGAACTCGTATTCCTGATTTCAAGCCCCGGGCTCTATCCACGTATCCCCTGTGAAACCTGGATCACCTAAAAACAAAGTCATGAGAATCAGAGTGTCGCAGGGGGCAGTGGGAGAGCAGCGTAGCAGGAACGATGAGTGCCGAAACGGTGAACGGCAGGAGACACGCAGAGGAGGTTCAGACGGGGAAGGATGTTGGACCGCTTTTCTTTTCTTTTCAAATTAGATCAATTTTTTCAATTAACAAGCATTTCTTTTGTCTCTCAAGGGGAAAAAAACACCTTTTAATAAAGTTATATCCTTTTCATGAAAGGTTTTGGAGCATTAGGGAAGTAGTTACCCCTTCCACATCACGAAAGGGAGCTGGGAAATCCGTGTCAAGTTTTTTGTGTTGGAGAAGAAGTCTGCATTATTATGATATTAAAAGATAAAGTATGTTGATATCATACAATGCTGTACATATATTTTCTACGTGGAGCTTCTCAAGTCTTTCTGTATTTTCTGGCCTGCTGTGTTGTCTGTGGTTTCCACAAAACTCCCTCAAAATTCCCACTTAATTTCTTATGCTGACACATGATACATCAAAACCCCGTAATGGGAAAAGTCGTGAGTGGAAGGGATAAATGCAGTGTTTTAGGAAGATGGTTTTGGCAGTGGCCCATTGACTAGAACAGAGAGTGAGCCACTGGAGGCAGGGACACCTATCACAGAACATGATAGTAAAATAGTCTAGGTCCAGGACTTGGGTGGTAACAGAAGTGTAAAGGGAGGGGATTGATTTCAAACAGTGCAGAGATAAGTACTTTGAATAAACTTTATACCCTGAGGGATTGGAGGCGCTTCAACCCACTCTGAGTGGCCAAAAAGAGGTCTTGTCTGTGTTTTAAAAGACAGTGTACCCATGCACACATGGGAACACACACACATTCTGTGACCACACTCTCTGTGTGTATACAAATTAAATACTACCAAATTAAGGAGGCGCCCATGGTCCCCACCTCTGCACTGAAGAAAGTGAGGGTCACTCTCTCCTCTCCCTTTCGGGGAGATCCCTGATGATCCCCAGGTGACAGTGGATAGAGTGCCAGGCCTGGAGTCAAGAAGACTCATTTTCTTGAGTTCAAATCTGACTTCAGACACTAACTGCGTGACCCTGAGTAAGTCACTTAACCCTGTTTGCCTCAGTTTCCTCATCTGGAAAATGAACCGGAGAAGAAAATGGCAAACTATTCCAGCATCTTTGCCATAAAAACCCCACATGGGGTCACCGAGAGTCAGAAACCACTGAACAAAGCTTTGTCTTAATTAGCTCATCATATATGTGTATATATATATACATATATATATGTATATATATACACATATATATACACACACATATATATACATTTATAGCTATATATTCATACATATGTATATAACCATCATCTGTGAATCTTTCTAAATCCTTATGGACTTTCTATACTGAACTGGTTGCTTGGAGCTTGTGAGTTTTAGGGACTGTCAGGTGGTACTAGGGGACAGAGTGCTGGACTTGGAGTCAGGAAGACCTGAGTTCAAATCCTGCCTTGAAAGGGATTAGCTGTGTGACCCTAGGTAAATCATCTAACCTCCCTCAGCCTCAATTTCCTCATCTGTACAATGGGAATGATAACCCACCTTCCAGAGTTGTTGTGAGGATCCAATGAGAGAATATTCTTCCCTCGTAGAGCGACATAAAGGTCAGTTATTGTCTAGTCTTGTTATTAATGGACAGATTGTTGTCGATTTATTATTGGCTGGGTAATTTTTTTCTTCCAGACTTTAAGATGCGCTCTCTAGTGTTTGTGGCTGTTGTTACGTTGCTCCACTTGTGACTTGCCCAGGGTCACAAATCTACTAAGTGTCTGAGGCTGGATTTGAATCCAACTCCCAGCCTGGCGCTCTGTGCACTATGGCGCCGCCTCGCTGGCCTGCCAGTGTCAGCATTCCAGTACTTGGTATAGGAGTCTCCAGCCCATCTCTTAGCAGCTTTCTCCTCCCTAGGCATCCTGAGGATTCCGAGCCCTCTTTAAAGTCTGTCTTCTCGGTCATTCTGGCTTGTTCCCTGGACTTGCTCCGGCTCCATTATGTCTTTCTTGAAATTCACTCACAAGAACTGGACGTGATGGCCCAGGGGCAGCCCTGTGGCATTCTGCAGGGGAAGGGCCAGGTTCTAGGCTAAGTGTCCAGCACTGTCCCAGGGGTACCAAGGGTGTCGCTGGCCTCACCAGCTGCAGCTCTTCCCCGGCCCACGTCTTCAGAGACATCTGCTGTCCTGAGGTCACAAGGTTCACTGCCGTATATAGAGTGTGCTGACCAAGCTGTCTGAGGTGGGGACAAGGGTCAGGAAGGCCGGATCAGTCCAATTTCCTTTTCCCCTGTTGGAGGAAGCTTCTTCCTACAGGGCCTGGGGCATCTTCTGACACATTACATGGTTGTTTTAGTTCTTTCCGTGTTCAAGTGTGCACAGAGTTGCTTTATTTATTACCGACATGTAGGCTTATAGGTTCCTAGGTCTAAGACTAGAAGGACTCTCTGCGGCAATCTAGGCTGACTTGGTTGTGTTTTTTTTTATAGCTGAGAGGAACGGAGCCCAGAGAGGTCCATCAACTTCTTCACAAGGTCATACAAGCACCAAGCATCAAAAGGCAGGATCTGAACCCCAGTCCTCAGGCAGTACCTTCTCTACTTTACCATGCAGCATGGTATTCCCCCCAAATCTAGATGGCACAAACATCTTGATCTCCTGTGAGCAGCCTGTGCCTAAGGCATAGCTTTCTACCTCAGTATCTCCGTGTCTAGTACAGTCCAAGGGATAGAGTCCTGAGTTTACAGCTCACCAACCTAGGCCCATCTTAACAGACTTCCGTGCCTAACCTCCTGCCGTCCTACTGCTTCTGGCAGCAGCCTCCTGTTGCACCAGCAAGGAAGAGTGACAGAACTCTTCCAGAATTTAGGCTTGCCACTCTTGAGTGTGTAGGACATCTAGGCGGTGCAGTAGATAGTGACTGGCCTAGAGCAAATCCAGCCTCAGATACTTCCTAGCTGTGTGACCCTGGGCAAGTCACCTAACCCTGTTGGTCTCAGTTTCCTCATCTGTAAAATGGGCTGGAGAAGGAAATGACAAACCGCTCTGGTATCTTTGCCAAGAAAACCCCCCCAAGGGGTCACAAAGAGTCACACATGACTGAAGACAGAACCCAGACTATAGGGAAGACCCCAGGGTTAATTGTGAGCCTGTTGCTTCTGAATTAACCCCTGGATGAGAGATTCCATTTGCTGATACAGACTAAGTAAATGATGAGTAATAGAGATAAAATATCCAAAAATTACAGCCTTTAAATGAATTCTCAGGCGAATGAGATAGAAAGTGGCTATCGTGTACAAATCCAGGGACAGTAGATAGAGAGCCAGCCTGATAAGGACGTCCCAGGTTCAGATCCTGCCCCTGCCATTTACCTGGGTGGTTTAACTGCTCAGTGCCCAGGGAAATTCTCTAAGATTATCAATTGCTGAGCAGATGTCCATCTGCATTCATAGAGAGAAGTTCCTTCCTGGGGAATTATCCATACCAGTGAATGAACAAAACAATCAGCATTTATTAAGCACTTACAGTATACCAGGAAGTCAAAAGACAGCCCAGCCCTCAAGGAGCTCACAGTCTAATGGGAGAAAACGACAAAGAAACAAATCCAAACAAGCCATATTGTGTTGGGAAAAATTTGGCAGGCCTTGAACACCTTCCGAAGATGAGGGATGAAGAGAAGGAAGCAGGGAGTCAATTCTGAAAGGCAAAATGATACAAACATTTACAAAGCAAACTATGAATAATAAATACAGATGATTGTGGCACAAGACCAAATCGAAAAGCACAAGTAGAGGACTGAACAGAATGGGGGAGCTCAGCCAAGGAAGAATTCTTTTTTTTCTTTTTTTTTTGGAGGGAGAAAGTAAGGGCGATTGGGGTTAAGGGACTTGCCCAAGGTCACATGGCTAGTAAGCGCTAAATGTCTGAGGTCACATTTGAACTCAGGTCCTCCTGACTCCAGGGCCAGTGCTCTATTTACTGAGCCAACTAGCCACCCCTAAGGAAGAATTCTTGGAGAGGATGAGTTTGAAGTTGTTTTAAAGGAGAGGGGGAGGGAGGGAAGGGAAGGGAGGGGAAGAGATGAGAAAGCAGACGGAAGTGGGAAGAAGAAAAGAGATCAACTCAGAATATCGATAGTTAAGTCTGGAAACGTGGGTGGGGAGGCCTTGACTGCCTACATTGGACGGATTTGATCTGATAGACCCTGGGAGCTAGCTAGCGGTTGAACAGAGTGGCATTATCATGGAAATGTAATTTTAAAAGGCTTAGATTCAGGAGGCCTCTGTCCTCAGAGTCTGGATGATCTGAGTTTTAGGTCTTCCCTCTGACCCTTATTGACTGTATGACCCTGGGTAAATCACTCTGCGAGCCCTGTATCTCAGTTTTCTCATCTGCAAGACAGAGGGTTGAACTCAATGGCCTCTGAGGTCCCTTCCATCTCTAAATTGATGATTTTAGGGAGACCAGCTAGGATGCTGGCAGGAATCCACATGTGAGATGAAGAGGATGCTGGGCTAGGTTGATTGCAATGGGAATGGATAAGAAGGGAATATCCAAGAGACATTAATCAAATTTGATTCTTGTCAAATTTCTGAGAACAGAGTGTGTCTGATAACTAGCTGTCCCAAATCTCATTGTTCACATCAACTTGGCTCTTTCAGATTGAGAATCACTGAGGGCAGGCAGAGCTTGTGTCTGTCACTTACTATATACTGAGACATGTATAGAAGAGGTGTTTAATTCAGGTTTCTCGGGCTGATCACGAATTGAAGTCTTGCTTCAGACAGAGAATGCGCTTAATAGTCTCTCCATTTTCCTGCTGCCTAAGAAGCCCAAGTCTGAGGGGATGGGGTGGGCCAAGTCCTTGCTTTTGGAGGAGGGAGGAGCGGAGGGAGGTGGTAGTGTTGCTAGAAAAAAAAAACCAGGGCCTTTGGAGCTGGTGCAGCACCATCTCCAGGTGCTGAGAGAGCTTGTTGCCATGGGGATGGGCACTCGCTGCTGATGCCCTGAAGAGGAGGGGAGCACATGGTGGTTGTAGTGGAGCAGGGTTGAGGCTGCGGCATTCCCAGGAGGTGGGACAGGGGGAGTTGCATTTCTTTCAGGAATGGAAAGTGCTATGGCCAAGTGGACGCTTGCAGTGAGCACAGAGGCACCGTAAGAGTCCCTGATTCTTCCTGAATTTTGCTATGGAAGAATTAGACCTTCTCTACCACCAGTCCATTTCCCCCTCACTTCCTTCAACCTTTTCTCTCTTTCTATGTAGTGGGTTTCTGTGTCCCTTCTACTCTACTTAACGTGTGTCTTGGCCCTATGACCCCAGCATAAATCATTCTCATCTGTCCTTCCTTCCAGACCTCTGGTTGGGAGCATTTAGGAAGTTCAGATCAGGACAAAGTGCAGAAAGGAGAAGGGAGTTAGTTGGACTTTTCCTGGATTAAAAGGAGAAGGCTGAAGAAGGGCATTAAGCAGCTTGTTATCAGGAAAAACCCCTCCCTCCAGGACAGAAGAGTAAAGAGTTTAAACCATAGAAAGTGTCTGAGCTAGCCATCAGGAGGAGAGCTTTCTGGAGGAAGCTTAGGCAGCTTAAAACCCTGGAATGGCTCTGTGAGGACTTGTTTCACAAGAGGGTTTTTGAGAGTAGAGGGGAATTCCAGAGGGCCAGTGATGAAGTTCTGTTACCCACCTCCCCAAAGGGAGGGGCTCAGACTACGGAATGAAATATGCCATTTTGGGCACGGCCAATGTGGCAATTTGTTTTGTATGATTATTTGTTCTGAGGGTTTAGTTTTTCTTTTTTCTTGTTCCAAAGGGGATGCGATAAGGGGTGGAAGGGAAAGGAAATATGTTTTTGTTCAATGAAAAATAAAATAGAGAATAGAGGGGAATACCTTGACTGGAGTGGAAGGAAGAGGGTTGCTGTTCCTGGGTTCTTCATGCTCTGCGCCCTCATCAGATTGCAGTAGGGAGTAAGGAAAAAGTCAATTAGGCAAGGAGGCAGAGGAGAATATTGGCAGGGGCCCCTTCCCTTCCACCTAGTTCCAGCCATTCTCAGGATTGTCAAGTCAGAGATAAATTTAGCCAATCTATTTACTGTGGGCTTGCCAAGGGGAAAAAAATCATGTAAACGATTGGAAAGTATTGGAAAAAGGGGAATTCCTTCAGAGCTGGACTTCTTTTCTCCCCTTTTCAGCTGTAAGGGAATTACCAGACACAGTATATGAGGCCCCCAAGGCTAACAGGACTAATTGTGAGTGTGGGTACGTGTGCAAATGTTGGAATCCATGTCTCTCTGTCTCTGCACACATATTCGCCCTCTCCCTCTCTCCCTCTGTCCCCCCCCTCTCCCTCTCTCCCTCTCCCTCTTTCCCTCTGTCCCCCCCCCTCTCTCCCTCTCCCTCTCCCTCTCTCTCTCTCTCTCCCTCTCTCTCCCTCTCTCCCTCTCCCTCTCTCCCTCTCTCTTTCTCTTTCTCTCAGCTAGGTGGGGCAGTGGATAGAGTGCTGGGCCTGGAGTCAGGAAGACTCCATCTTCCTGATTTCAAATCCAACCTTAGACGCTTTCTGACTGTGATACCCTGGACAAGTCACATAAGCCTGTTTGCCTTAGTTTCCTCATCTGTACAATGAACTGGAGAAGGAAATGGCAAACCACTCCATCTTTGCTAAGAAGACTGAGTGAGACATGAATGAACATCAATAAAATTCTCTTTCTCTGTCTCTCATATGTGTGTGTGTACATTGTGTGTATATATGTATCTATGTGTATCTATATACATACACATATATATTCTGTGTACACACACACACTATTTGTTTCTTGAACTTTCCCAGAGAAGTAGTCTTCCTTCTCTCCCTGGGACCCCCTCCTCCCCCACCGTCTCTGTCCCAGGCCATTTCCAGTTGGGAAGTAATCATAGCATTTTTACAGTGTCTTTCCCAGGAGGTTTATTCTTCACTTTTCCCTGCGCTGCGTTGGCTGTCCCCAGCACATCTGCAGGACATCTGGAGAAGCTTAGGCAGTTCATTGTCACCCATGTTTGTTGAATTGGATCCAGTAGCTGTGAAGTTGTGGCCTCATACTCCTAGCTGGAGGAGCTTGGCTAGTTTAATGAAGTATAATTAGTTTGTTAAAAATAATCCATTGTTCAGCCCCTTGAAGTTTATGTCAGTCATCACCCCCTGCCTCCCAGACACCTGGGCTTCCTTTCTTCTCCATTTCTCGGTGTGCTGTTCACACAGCAAGGGCCATTATGATGACATCTGATACTTCTACAATGCCTTAAATTCTGCAGAGCACTTTATATACATTATGTGGTCTGAGTCACACAACAGCTCCACGTGGGAGATGTTAGAGGTGTGATTGTCCCCATTTTATAGATGAGGAAGCACTGACTGAGCCCAGATGAGGGCTTACCGCTGGAATGGTCAGATCTGAGCCTGGTCTTCTAGCTCTAGGCCCAGGTCTCTATTCCGCTCCTGCTCCCGTGCCGTTCTGTTTATTAAAGGCCAGGCTCAACCCTCCCAAGAGAGACGCACAGTCCGCAAACCTGGACATTTTGTGCTCCTCACAAATACCCAGGCTCACGCTATCCACTGCCTTTCCTCTGCACATTGGGAAAACATCAGTTGGTCTTTAATGCCCAGAATACACTTTGTAAAAGAAGAGCAGGCGCTTGGTATGGGGCCGTTGCTTGTAAGGACACCCGGTCTTTTGGTAATTAATTAATCCCTGGTCAGCACTCTTCTTCTTGTCCCTCCACTGCCACCCCGTAACGCTGAGGAAGCATTAGATTAATTCTTCCTTCACCCTTGCTTGATTTTGGCTATGCAAAGCCACAAGCACAGGAAACATTTAATTCTGGAAGAGATCACTCGATTGAATCTGTGGTCAATGAGGGGAAAATCAGTTGGCTTTTCATTTCCTGGTCCCATGCCATGATTCTGTATGGGCTAGGTGCTTTAGCAAAGAGAGAACCCCCCCCCCCCCACAGCCAGAAGCACACTTTGTGTGGGGGGGAATGGGCTTCCAGCTCTCTCAGACTAATACCTCTGCAAGTCTTTATCTCCCTCCCCTAGTCTATATGCAAATCTACACTTTAACTAATGGGAGAAAGACAATTAAAAAGCCATTAAGAACTGTGGACCTCAACTTCTGATAAGCTGTTTGAACAAATCCCTTTCCTAAGTGGGCACTCCTCGGTCTGTCCTCCCACTGCCTTTCTCATTCCTCAAAGCCAGAATATCTCCTTGGTAGCTTCTAATGAGTTTCTTTGTTTTGTTTATTGTGCTTATCTTCAAGCATTGGTAACATCTCATTTGCATCTGCTAATAGACCTCTTTCAAAATCTTCCCTGTGGTTCCCTTCATGTCTTTTTCTGCTTTTGGACTGGGCAGAGGTATAAGTGCCCTTGTCTGAAATCAGACTGATTACCCTAGTTGACGGGAAAATTATAGTTATGCATTAAGAATATACTCAGTTCTAGAGGTAGCTGGTGGAAAAGTAGATGGAGTGCCAGACCTGGAGTCAGGAAGACTCATCTTCCTGAGGTCAAATCCAGCCTCAGACGTTGACTAGCTGTGTGACCCGGGGCAAGTCACTTCATTTCAGTTTTTCTCAGTTCCCTCAACTGCAAAATGAGGGTCATAATAGCGCCTACTTCAAAGAGTTGTGAGGATCAAATGAAATAATAGTTGTAAAAAGGGTCCGCACAGGGTCTGGCGCAGAGGGCGTTCGGCCACGTCCCACTCGCTACGTCCGGTCCGACTCTTCCCGACCTCATGGGGGTTTCCTGGCAGAGATACTGCAGCGGTTTGCCATTCCCTTCTCCAGCTCATTTTACAGATGAGGACACTGAGGCACACAGGGTGAAGTGACTGGCCCATGTCTCGGGCTGGATTTGAACTGGGGAAGACGAGTCTTCTGGACTCCAGCCCAGCACTATTCCGTGTCACCCAGCTGCTCCCGGCGCATAGTGGGCCTTATGTAACTGCTTCTTCTCTTGCTCTCCCTTCCCGATTATTCCTCCGGAGATGATCCTTTTGGAGGTTGATCCCTAGCACAGTACTGTTCACGTGGTAAGCAATCAATCCAATAAATGCTTGTTGGTTAGTCAATTGAGGAAAGTGTTTGATTCTTGGCCAGTTAACCCCGGACCTGGGAGCCTCATGAGAGAACTCTCTCCTCTAAATATCGCGTGCTTCCAGAACATAGCCGGCACCCCCAGTTCAGGTTTCCCTTGGCTCCCTTCGGCACTATTGTGCTAACCTGCTCATTGGTCTCCTCATTCCGGCCTTTTCTCACTCCCCACTCAGCTGCCAAAATCTTCTTAAAACACAGGTCAGACTATGCATCACCTCCTGTGGCTCCCCATGCCCCCCCCCCCCAGATCTAGACTCTTCTGTTTAGTGTTTAAGGCTCCCCGACTTTGTTCCTTCCTACCTTTTTGTCTTCTTATTCTTCACTCCCCACTGTATGTCCCCAGTCCCATTGGCTGTCCGCCATGCCTGCAACGCCCCTCTGGGTTCTGTACGTTCTAGGTGCTTTAGCCAAGGGGGCGGACACGCACCCAGCCAGGGGCTCCTTTTGTGTGTAGGGCGGGGTTGGCTTCTAGCTCTCTCAGACTAATACCTCTGCAGGCGTTAGCTGTCCTGACTCCCTTCACACCATCTGTGGGCAGCCTTGCCCTGTGGCCCTCACTCGCCACCAGCTGCCAGTGTTCTCTCCCAGAGACGACTTTCATCTACTCTGTAGTCCCGACCCCCATTCACATGCGATCTCCTTAGGGGGAGGGAATTGTTCTGTTCTTTTCTTGGTACTTTCTAAGTGCTTAGCACAGTGCCTGGCACAATAGTGGCGGCTTAATAAATTGGCTGACTGATTGTATACCGTCCTGAGTTAGGACGTCACCAACAAAGAAGCACACGGATGCTCGTCTGTGTTTGTGCACTCATCTCCAAGAGGTATCCCTGCTACTCAGGAAGACTAATTAATCCCACTCTTTATGCCTTTGGTTCCATCTAATCCCTGCCACCCACCGCACTGAGGAAGCCAGGACCATCTGTCCCGGGCTCCCTCGTCCCCCTCGGCATCCTCACCCACTCTTTCTTCCTTTGCTCCAGTCTAAGAGCACATGGCAGCCCATTTTCTTGCCAAGACTGCCCCTTTGCTAGCGCTTCTCATTTACTTTTCCTGACTTCTTCGAGATTGCCCCATGGATTATTTTCTCTCACCTTTAAACTTCTCCTTGCAAACACGTTCTATTGGTCAGTCAGTAAGCATTCTTTAAGGGCTGACTACGTGCCAGACATTGTGCCCTGCTCTGGGGATGCAAAAAAAGGCAAAAGTCACTATGACTGCCTTCATGATCCAATATGGAAGACAAGCATGAAAATAATTGGGTCCACGCCGGTCAAAAGTTCCCTCTTTTTCAGCCGTGGTTGACTCTTCGTGACCCTACTTGGGGCGGTATATCTCTGTCTCCTACCACAATGTCTGACCCGCTTTTGCTGTTGAGTTGTTTGTCATGTCCTACTCTCCTTGACTCCGTTTGGGTTTTGTTTTTGTTTTTGGCAAAGATACCGGAGTGGTTTGCCATTTCCTTCTCCAGCTCATTCTACAGATGAGGAAACTGAGACAGACCGGGTCAAATGACTTGTCCAAGGTCCCACATCTAAGATTAGATTTGAACTCAGGAAGACTCCAGGTCCAGAGCTCTGTGCACTGTGGAGCCCACCTAGCAACCTTACCTGTGAGATACAGGTAGAGTAGAGGCAAGGTAATCTCCATTCTACACAAACAAATCCCTTCATTTAATGTGATCCTCCGCTCCTTTAAGCTGTCAACCCATCTCTCCTCCTTTATACTAGCTAATCTTGTACCAGCCCTCTAGGCTGCCCCCCTCTACTTCTTAATGCCCATTCACTCCTGAAGCCTCGATCTGGCTTCCAAACCCAGGATCTACCAACATGACTTTCTCGGTGGTCATCCGTGGTCTCCTAATGACCTCTGCACAGACCTCATCCTCCCTGACCTTTCTGTACGTTTAACAATATTGATCTCACCTCATTCTTCTCTGTTACATTCTCATCCATTTCCCACCCCGTAAGACATGAGTGCCCCACAAGGCTGTGTTCCTGGACAGTTCCACATGCATGTGGTTCTAGTACTTGAAACTCAACACATCCAAAAAGAGAGAGAGCACATCCTGTGTCTGTGGAAGGTTCTACCATCCTTCCAGTCACCTCTGTTTCTTTTCTTAGAGTCAGCGTCCCACAAAGCTGACTTTTACAAGAATCTGGCAATTTTCGGGTCAAAAATTGGGTGGTGGCATTGTGGGGAGAGATACAAGAGGTGTTACAAAATCCATGGGACTTTGGCAATTCAGTGGATATGGGAGGTGAGGGAGAGGAAGGGAATCAAATTTCTCTCAATTCCTCGTTTCTTATAGCACAATAATAGTTGATTACATTAATAAACCACCCAGCTGTCCCCCAATCACTGGGTACCTACATCCTTTCCTCTGCTTTACATCTTCATAAAGTTGCTGCCATACATAAAGTAGAGGAAAGAAAGCAGGAAGGAAGGAAACATTAAGAGCTTAATATATGCCAAGGTACTATGCTAAACAGTAGGGACAGCTAGGTGACGTGTCAGGAAGACTCCTCTTCTTGAGTTCAAGTCCAGACTCAGATACGTCCTGGCTGTGTGACCCTGGGCAAGTCACTTAACCCTGTTTGCCTCAGTCTCCTCATCTGTCAGATGAGCTGGAGAAGGAAATGGCAAACCATTCTAGTGTCTGCCAAGAAAACCCCAAATGGGGTCACAAAGTATCAGGCACAACTAAAAAATGACTGTACAACTGTGCTAGACACTGGGAATAGAAATAAAAAAAAAACAAAGAGTCCTTGCCTTTAAAGAGCTTACATTCCAACGGGGGAAGATGCTGTACGGAAAGGAACTTAGTATTTGGGCAGTAGGGGGTGATGAAGGTAATCAGCCAGGGGATGCTGTTTTAAATCTGGAAAGCAGAAACAAGGCTGGATGGGCACTGAAGGCTGACCTAGGACCTATCACAAAACTGAAGCTCCAGGAAGATCTGGCCAATGGGAGCCAGGAGGGCCTGACAGGGGGACGTCACATGAAGAGAAGGCCATTAAGATCCGCTAGCTCCCCTCTCTTTTTGCCACCTCCCCCTTATTTTATGCACACACAAAACCCAAGAAAATGCTTTCCCCCAGGTTACAAAAATAATCAATGATCTCTTGATCATTGATCTTGATCTCTTGACACTTCTAACCATTCTAACTTCCCACCATGTCTTTAAAAAAATCTAATAAATGAGTTCCCTGGGCAGTCATACTGGTATCCTGAGCCACGTTCTCCCCATGTCTTCATCAGAACCCTTTGTGGTATTAGAATTTCATTCTTGAGAATATCCCATTAGTCTTGAGACAATTTCCTCTATAGAATCTCTGGGATCAAAGACAACTACTAGATGGCGTGGTGGAGAAAGCACTGGCCCTGGAGCTAGGAGGACCTGAGTTCAGACCCAACCTCAGACACTTACTAGCTGTGTGAACCTGGGCAAGTCACTTAACTTTATTGCCTTAAAAAAAAACAGTTTCTGGGATCCTACTCATTCTTTCTCTGTACTATTTGAAATCCTCTCTCCCAAAGTTGAGGGAGCTCATCTATCTATTTCTCACTTTTCCTCTCATTGTCTATTTTGCTTCTTGTATTTGAAAGTCAGATTTTCTGTTCGGCTCTGGTTTTTTCATCAAGAATGCTTGAAAATCCTCTATTTCATTGAATGACCATATTTTCGCCTGAAGCATTATACTCAGTTTTGCTGATAGGTGATTCTTGGTGTTAATCCTAGCTCCTTTGATCTCTGGAATATCATA
>CM053582.1:353807037-353937697 GCA_028627135.1 Pseudochirops cupreus | reverse complement strand
GATATTTCACATTGCCTTCTATTTTTTTCATTTGCTTGGATCTGTTTAATAGTATCTTGATTTCTCATAAAGTCATTAGCTTCCATTTGCTCCAATCTAATTTTGAAGGAATTATTCTCTTCAGTAAGTTTTTGAAATTCCTTTTCCATCTGGGCAATTTGGCTTTTTAAGGCACTCTTCTCCTCATTGGCTTTTAGGCCTCTTTTGCCATTTGAGTTGGTCTACTTTTTAAGGTGTTATTTTCTTCAGTATTTTTTTGGGTCTCCTTTAGCAGGCTGTTGACTCACTTTTCATGATTTTCTTATGTCATTCTTATTTCTCTTCCCAATTTTTCCTCCACTTCTCTTACTTGATTTTCAAAATCCTTCTTAAGCTCCTCCGTGGCCTGTGAACAATTCATATTTTTCTTGGAAGCTTTTGATGTAGGAGTTCTGACTTCATTGTCCTCCTCCAGTTCCATGCTTTGATCCTTTTTGTCCCCAAAAGAGGATTGTATGGTCTGATTGTACTTCCTCTGCTTGCTCATCTTGCCAATTACTTGACTCTTTGCCATGGTAGAACTCTGCTTACAGAATGGAGAGAGCTTTGTCCCAAATTGCTGGGGTTTTTGCAGATGTTGTCAGAGCAATTAGTTGGGCACCCTCTCTACAGCCCCCACAAGCTCTGGCACAGTGGCCACATACCCCAGGACCACTACCCAAGACCGTGATCCAGATCCAAGCAGGTCAAAGCATGAGAGACTACCCTCTGAATGGTCGCTTAGTCCCCCTACAATCTGCAGGCCAGGAGCTCTGGAAGCAGCCACCGCCACTCCGCCACTTCTCGTCCCAGGGGCAGGGGCCAGACCATGCTGCACTCTTCCTTCACCCAGTTCCAACAGAGCTCCCCATTGACCTCTTATTTTCTCTTTTGCCCCTATGAGTTGAGGAATCTGGAAACCACCACAGCTGCTGGTGACTCACTTTCCTGAAGTCTGCTCTGGCCAGTCTGGGCCTCCCTGGGCTCACAGTGGTCTGCACTGGGCTCCCAGCATGCTGCAATAGACCCTTCCTGTCCACCTGCTGGGCTGCCTTCAGTGGGATATTTGTTTCTTTCTGTCACTTTGTGAGTTCTGTAGCTGTAAAATTTGTTTAGAGTCATTTTTTACAGGTATTGGAAGTGGTTGGAGCTGGAGCCCACACCAGGTTTGTGCTTTTACTCCCTCTCATTATCTATCAAAGATAATTGTGTCACTTTCTTCAATCAATTTATTGTTATTAATTAGAATAAAGGCCAAAATAGACATTCCCCTCATTTTTTTCTTCCATCTTTCTTTCCCGCATCTCCATGCTTGGCACACCGTGAACGCCTCATAAATGCTTATTGACTGACTGACTGACTGTTTTGAAAGATGAAATTATCCTCTTGTTGGACTGTGAGCTCCTCCAAGGCTGAGTCTGTATTTTGTCTAAAGTTTGTATCTTCTGCAGCATCTAACACTGGGGTCTTTACACTGTAAGGAATTTAATGTGTTTGTTGAGTAGAATCAGATTCAACTTAATAAAGGCTGACGTCAGTTAGTAAAGATTAACTTTTTTTTCTTGTCCTCTAAGGAGTCAGTATTCCCACAGGGATGTAAAATTGAAACGAATGAGAGGCAGCACAGGTATGGCAGAAAGCACTCCAAGCTACTAACTAGCTGTATGACCTTAAACAAGTCACTTACACTGTCTAGGCTTGGGTTTCCTCCTCATCAGAGCTGGATTGGTGCAAGGTGATAGAAGGAGTACTGAAACTGAACACAGAAGGCGTAAATTCTAACCCTGCCTCTCCTATCGGCTACTATAGTCTTTGGGCAAATCACCAGACCCTCTCTGGACCTCAATTTTTCCATCTGCAAAATGAAAGAGTTGGATTATCCTATCCAGCTCAAACCCCTGGTCCCAGCATTGTACAGTCTCCAAGGTCCCCCCTCCCAACTCGGGCTTTCTTCAGTTCTCTATTGAGATGGCAAAGGCTGGTTTACACTCTTTGATAAAGAGGATAAGCCTATAGGAATGAGATCAACTTTAGGGAATGAGGCATGTGGGCTTCCTGCCAAGGTCCCCTGGAGGCAGAGGAAGGGGAGGGTATTAGGGTGCTAACTCTGAGTCACCCTTTTTGGCATTCATTCCCAACTCCTGCCCCCTCCCCCACTTCTACTCCACAGTTGAGCCAGTCTGGGCTCATTCATTCATACCTTCCCTCCCCTTGCATTTGGGGACGAGGGAGGGGGAGTTCCACTGGAGACTAATGAAAGCCTTTCTGTTCCCTTCTCTGGCTGGCTGGCCATTCTTATCAGGCTGTCCTCCGCCAGCTGTGGTGGAGTGGACAGTCCACTGTTGTTCTGTCAGACCACATTACCCAGAGGAAGTGATTTTGAAAGCTGTAGGGAGGGAAGGGTCTCTCTGGGCAGGTAAGGGAGGGATAGGACTGGCAAACTGTGCTTCTGCATCTCTAGCTAATGTCATAATCAGAGAAGTTGGAAGAGGTAAGGTTGGAATAATTAATAATGATAATATTAATAATTAATAACTAGCATTCTAAGGTTCTCAAGACACTTTCCGCATATCATCTTACTTGAAACTCACAACAACCCTGTGAAGCATCAGTGCTGTTATTAACCTCATCTTTGCAGCAGATGATTCCAGGGTTCCTAAGAGCACATCTCTGGCCACCTCCCATCCCACTCAGCTTGGTCTCCTCCAACCAGCTTGATCTTTAGGGGCCAGAAGAGTTGTAAGTAACGGCCTAATAAGCTGCCTCTCTGGCAGAGGCCGAGTGTTTTAAAAGACCAGAGGTAGTTTGTTATAGGAGACTTTAATAAAATAAGCAATTCAACTCTATTGACATACCCTCCCTCTCTCCTCCCCTGCCAGGACAGGGTTGGTTAGGGGATCATGTGTGGACATTTTTTGCCCCTAGAAGGATGTGTGGTGTCTCTGAGGCCGAGTGTTTAATTTTGGCTCCTTGGTGACCTCTGGAGGCAGGGCAGCATGCTCTGATTCCTGGTGCCATCCGAGAATCCAGCTCACCAATTCTTGATGTGTTTCTTTATTTATTGGAGGGAGGGAGATAAAGAAGGGAACCTTCTTGTGTGCAGGAGTATCGGGTATCTGGGATAACCCATCGTGGAGTCAGGGCTGCCAGATTGGTTGGACTTGCGGTTTTTGATATTAATATGACGTCCAGGAACCACACTTCAGTTTAGTTGACTTTAGTCATATCTGACTCTTTGTGACCCTGTTTGGGGTTTTCTTGGCAAAGATACCAGAGTGGTTTGTCATTTCCTTCTCCGGCTCATTTTCAGATATGGAAACTGAGGCAAATAGGGTGACGTGACTTGCCCAGGGTCACACAGCCAGGAAGTGTCTGAGGCCAGATTTGAACTCGGGAAGATGAGTTTTCCTGACTCCAGGCGGGGTGCTCTAGCCACTCTACCTCCTAGCTGCCCAAGAACCAGACCAGGAGGTACAATATGGGCTAGAGAGGGGTCCTAGGAATTTAAATGGAGTGGATTAGGAGGAGCAGGGTCCAGAATCACTCTGAGAACCAGGACAGGCTGAATGTCTTGTCCTCCATTGTACTCACAAGGCTGAAGGTTTTGCCAGTCCAGTACCACCAAGCCCCCTTCATTCCATCTTTTTTCCTTTCTCTCTCTGTCATTTTGAAAGCTGCCTTGGTTGTAACTGTCTTCTATTTAGAATCAGAGAAATGTTGGAGCTCAAAGGGACCTTAGTTTTATCTTCTCATTTGACCTGTCGATAAACGGAGTCTCGGAGAAGGGAACGCATTTATTAAGCCCCTGCTGCATACCAGGCGCTGGGCTAAGTACTTTACAAATATTTTCTTGTTTCATCTTCCCTAAGACCTTAGGAGGCAGGTGTTATGGTCTTCATTTTGTGGTTGGGGAAACCTAGGCAGGCAGAGACTAAGTGATTTGTCAAGGTCCCAAAGTTGAGGCTGAATTTGGACTTGGGTCTCCATGACTCCAGGCCCAGATTTCTATCTACTGAGCCACCTAACTGCCAAGGTCACGAAGCTAGTTAGTCTAAGAACCTGGGCTTGAACGAAACCCCACGGATTTCCTACGGCAGGGCAGGCTGCCTCTGCACACTGGCTGAAACTGGGGGTAAGTTTTCTTGGCATTGAAGGGCACTCTCAAGGTCATTTTGTCTCTTCCCTGGTAGGAGCACCCCTAAGCCTTCCTAGGAGGGAGAGAAGCTCTTATGTTAGAAGACTGTTAGGAATTGAAATTCCACAGGTCATCTGTGGGGTGGTGTGGCGTGGTGTCAGGAACACCTGGGCTAGCGGTATGATTCTGGCCAACTTGCCTAACCTCTCTTCTCTGGGTCTCAGTTCCCCATCTGTAAAATGGGAGGGTTAGGAGTAGAAGGCCCCTTAGAATCCCAAATCTCTGATCCGATGCCATGGTTAATTCTGGTGTTTCACAGTGTCAAAAGACTTCTGATTTATGTCTAAGCTCTCATTGAAGCCTGGGTCCCCTGGCTTGATTCTGTATAGAGAGAGCTAGTTCCCGTCCTCTGTGTGAAGGTCCTCCAGAGACCTAAAGACTGTTATCATTAAATCCACCCTCAGACTTCTATTCTCTCAGCTGAATAACCTCAGTCCATTTGACTCTAGCATTTCAAGAATAGAGTTTGTTTATACCCTCTTACTGAGTGCCTCTGGGAGAGAAGGCACTATATCAGAGGAAGCTTAAAGCTACAGGTCGCAAGAAATGCCGAAAATGGACCCCTTCCCCTTCCCTCCAGGGAGACAGTACTCAGATGAGTGTGTACTGTGTGGTGATTTCCGCCCCCCTTTTCTTCTTGGTCTCCCTGTAGTATAAACAACTGATGCTGTGATTTCTATGTGAGAAGATTGCACAGGGGGGGCCTTTGTACCAGGAGATGGCTGCTTATAGTTCCTAAAATTAGCAATGTGGGTGTACTTTTCCATCTGGTATTCCTCTCCTTAGAGAGCTTGTCCATCTCCAAAGAGGTGGGAGACATCCCCCAGAATAGCAAAACTCAGCCAAAGACCCTCCTCCCACCAAAAGAGAAAAGCAGCCTCTGCTGAAGCTGGAGGAAATAAACCCACCCCCTCAGGCCAGACCAGGGAAACAGCCTTGAAAACTTGCAGAGATTGGCCGTCAGAGGAAGTAGAAATGTGGGGGTGGTAGGCCTAGATCCCACTTTATCCAGGTTTACAACAACTGCCCCTCATTTCCTGTCCCCAGTCACTAAGGAATACTCATGTGGGCACACAGAATTTAGGGGCCTCAGGTAATCTTACTCCCATTGTGCCAACCAAGGGGGGCAGGATGTCTAAAGTTTCAGCCGTTATGAAGCAGACGCAGAGATACTCCATTAAAAAGGGAATTGGGCCGGATCATTTCTGACATGTTTTGGTTCTATGGTATTTCCTCCTCCTCAGAGAAATGCAGTCCCCCTTAAAAGGGTGGGTGCTTAGAATATGTAGTATCCTTAGGAGTTTTGGAAGCGACAGACCCCTAAGAGCAGATGGCAGATCCTTAATTCCCAGTATTTTTGGTGTTTTTCTTACTACTGAGAGACATGCCTCCCCCAAGTTAAAGCAGGGAGTACAGCAGATGTAGACAGTCAAACAGGCAACCTTCACAAGAGGAGGGAGAAGCAAAAAGCGTGCTTCCTTTCATAGGATCTGATAGCCAGATAAACATAGTACACTCATCTGCTCAATTCTCCTCTCTGTGGATGGTGGGACTTGGATGGGGGGAGGAGGACAGAGTTTAGAATGTCCCAGCTATCCAGATGGGAGTGGTGGTGAGGAAGAGAGTATTCTGAAAATATTCTCATGGTTTTGATTCTGCAAGAAAGGGCAAAATGGTGAAGGAGGAAATGTCCTTGATGCTATGCTCTGGAGTCCTTCCCTGGTTATTCCTCTTCTATCAGAACATACTCGCCTTATATCCCATTCCCTCCCGGTCCTACTATCGCTAATTTGATAAACACATATGTGTTAAGGCATTAGTGGCTGATAAAGCCTTCTCGTGTTACCCTTTAGGACATGTTTGACTTTTAACCAGAGGTCTGCTGGCATATACTGACTCAACCCCAAGCTTAGCTCTGATTGTAGACTAATAAGCTATCTGTCTGGGAGTAGGAAGGCTTACTCGGCACCAATTAACTGTATACACAAGTGACCAGATACTGTCCAGTTAATCTGTGTTTGCCTCAGTTTCTTCTCACAGAGAGAGGCACTTAACAGATGCTTGTTTTGTTTCCTTCCTTCCTTCCTTCCTTCCTTCCTTCCTTCCTTCCTTCCTTCCTTTCCTTCCTTCCTTTCCTTCCTTCCCTTCCTTCCTCTCTCCCTTCCTTCCTTCCCTCCTTTCCTTCCTTCCCTTCCTTCCTCTCTCCCTTCCTTCCTTCCTTCCTTTCCTTCCTTCTTTCCTTTCCTTCCTTCCCTTCCTTCCTCTCTCCCTTCCTTTCCTTCCTTCTTTTCCTTCCTTCCTTTCCTTCCTTCCTTCCTTTCCTCCCTTCCTTCCATATTTACTTTTAAATGATCAGAAAAACCCACTGTATTTTGATATATGTAGAGTTTCCTTACGGACACTACAATTTCTTTAACCCTTATCATTATCTACTTTTTATCGATCGTGTGATTTTAGAGTTGAAAGAGATTTTAAAAGATCATTTAGTTCCTTGTTCTCATTATACAGATAAGAAAACTGAGGCCCAGAAAGGTTAAGTGACTTAACTTAGGTCACATGACGAGTTGGGTGTTGTAGCCACGGCGCGGTGGCCTTCCGGAGCACCGTTTTTATGCATGGCCACTGTTTTCCCCAGCCTCCTGCGTTCCTCCAACAAACATTAATTTAGAGTGTCTTGGTCAGTGACACATGATGTCACTGAGGCTACAAAACAAAAAGGAAGGCCCAGTCTCCTCTGAAGGAGTTTATATTTTATTAGGGAAAGCAACAGGTACATGTTTAAGAACTTGAAAAATAAACCTACAGACTTGTATTTAATATATTATATTAATTAATATAATAATTAATTACAATAATTTTATATTCTAATATATTGTTATATAATTAATTATGTCATATAATAATATTATATATTATGTGTAAATATAATACATTGATATAATAATTGATGTATTAATATATATAAGCTAGGTGGTACAGTGCACAGGGCCCCAGGCCTCCATTCAAGAAGATCTGAGTTTAAATCTAGCCTCAGAGAGTTACTAGTTGTGTGACCCAGAGCAAGTCACTTAAACTGTTTGCCTCAGTTTTCTTGTCTGTGAAATGGGGGGTGACAATAATAGCACCTCTCTCCCAGGATTGTTGTGAGGAACAAATGAGATAATATTGTAGGGTACTTAGCACAGTGCCTGGCCCGTAGTGGGTGTGATATCAATGTTAACTATTATGCTGTTATATATATAATATAGTCATTGTAATATGATAGATAATAATATGTATGTGCATTTATAATAATGTATGATAATCTGTGTATACACACATGTGAATATGTATATATACACATGCACATATGTGTCCTTACATATACATTAATGTGCACACACACAGACATATCGATAGTTCAGTTGTTTTAGTGATGAATTTTTTATGACCTCCATTTGGGGCTTTCTTGGCAGAGATACTAGAGGGGCTTTTAGCCATTTCCTTCTCCTGCTCATTTTGCAGGTGAGGAAACTGAGGCAAACAGGGTCAAGTGACTTGCCCAGGGTCACACAGCTAGTAAGTATCTGAGGCTGGATTTGAATTCAGATCTTCCTGACTCTAGGGCCAGTACTCTAGCCACTGTGACACCTAATTGCCAGATAGATAGATAGATAGATAGATAGACAGACAGATGGACAGACAGATAGATAGATAGATGGATGGATGGATAGAGACAGACAGACAGACAGACAACAACAATAGTTCCTAATTGACACCCACCTTTGTGTGTGTATGTCTACATGTATGAATATTTTACGTGTGTGTGTGTGAGATATGATTGTACAATATAGCCTGTGATCGGTCGGTGTAGGAAGCTCTAAATTAGGAACTTCCTTTATCAGTTCAGAGTGACACCTTCTCTGCAACTTAGAGTCTCAGAGTTTCTTGGGGGAACTGAGAGGTTGCCTTGCCCAGGGTCACACAGCTGGCACATATCAGAGGTGAGATTTGAACCCAGGGCATATTTCAACACTGCCACATTGCCTCTGTTATACAAAATATATGTAAAATATATTCTAACGGACCTGTGCTCTCATCAATTTTGGAGGCTCTCTCCATGCAGTCTGTCTATGCTGGACCGTACTGTGTATCTCTTGTCTATAGGATCCCCTCCTGCTTCAGAGAGTCTAACCAGCATGCTGGAGGTCATTTGTGCTTTCTTCTGACATTTAGAATGTATCAGTAGAGCACGGTAGCTATCCAACTGTCATCTCTCATCCTCACCATGTGACCACCCATCTTTTCTTTTGATCACTCATTTCTTTGATGACTTAAAAAAAAATTATGTTATTTGAAATTCCTGTTTGCCTGTATGTTACAGTCTATTCATACCCACCATACACTTCTTCATTGTCTTTTGTGTGATATTCATTTTTAATTCTTAGGAGACTTTTGCTGTCCATGTCCCTGTATTAACACCAGTAGAATGTTGGTATTAAAAAATTGGATCTTTGTTTCCATGGGAAATTTGGGGTCATTCAAGAAAATTTTAAGTTTCTTAAGGAATTCCAGCATTCTTTCCAGTTCAACTCTGGGCCTGACTCATTGTTCATCTGTACAGTCTGTCCTAGATATATGCTGATGAACAAGCTTTATAAATTTTTCATCTAGCTGAATGCCGTAATGTGGACATTAGACGTTTGTTCTTTTTTGAACTTTCCTGCATAGATGGTCAGGTCTAGCTCTTTTGAGTGTTTACAAATCTTTTCTAAGAGACTCTATAATATTCCTGGGTTTGATTCAACTCACTACCTGTAGGGGAATTTCTCTTCAATTTGGACTCAACTTGGATCTTCTCCATCACAGTACCAAGTGTCATTGGCAAGCAAACATCTCCCTGTTTTATCCCTTGCCTGGTATTCATAGTCAGAGGACTGTTGAACTGGATTATTTCTGTTATTATGTTTTTGAAGGAATATTGATTGATTTTGAGGTGTGGATAGGGGACACTTCATTGGAAAAGAACTCCAAGGCGGTGATTTTGTTCTGCCAAATCAAACGCTCTTTCATAATGAACAAGAACAATCACAATGGGCTCTTGTATTCTCCGCATCTTTCTGTCCCTTGTGAAACGATAAGGATGTGGCCCATTCCAAACATCACATGACAAGCTTGACTTTTACTCGGGAATGCCCTTATTAAGGGTGCCCTCCCTCAGTTCGTGTACACTTCGCTCACATAAAGATTTTGTGGAGGTGAGAGAGTAGGCACAGGGGTTCAGAGCTGCCGCTGCTTCCTCAGTCACCTTTTTTGGGGCTATGACCAAGGTCTAGGTTGTTTTGGTTTGTTTTCTGTGCTTTTGGTAACCGTGCCTTCAGATGTTTTGAATTTTGGTCTGTCACCATTCTCATCATCCTAACTCCTTCAACATCGATCTCTTTTACATACAGCCGATCCACCCAGGCGGTTTTTCTCATCTTGGTTCTCCTTAGATCCATTTGTGCCTCCAAGAATGTGATGAAAGAGGAGAAATGACCCTCAATGGCTAAAAGCGACTCGTTGCAGTGGTCTTGGCAAGGCTTTTCCATTTTTCCTTTACTTATTGTCCTTTTCAAAATTTCAATTTTCTTAAAATACTACTAATAGAAAAAATGCTGATAGAAGACTTTTCCAGACAGTGAGGCTATACTTAGCTAGATCTCTCGGCAAGCTGTCTCTGAACTGTTTTAACTCTACTTCTTTCTGCTTATTGAAATAATACTGCTCAGGGGCGGCAAGGTGGCACAGTGAATAGAGCACTGGCCCTGGAGTCAGGTAGACCTGAGTTCAAATCTGGCCTCAGACACTTGACACGCTTCGTAATCGTGTGACCTTGGGCAAGTCACTTAACACCAGTTGCTCTGCCTTTCCCCCTCCAAAAAAAAAGTTTAACAAAAAAAGAAATAATGCTGCTTATAATTGTCCGTCATCCTTCTAAGATTTTTATAAATGAGATTAAATTCTAAACTGGGCACTACGTTTGGCTGTCATCTCTTCTTTGCTTATTGACTAAGTGAAATGTTGGCCGATTAAGGTGCTTTCTGGACTTTTTTGGTCTTCTTGGGGATATACATTTATATAGCATTTTTGTAACCAGTATCACTTCTGATGTCCATTTCCTCTTTCTGATTTGTTTAAATAATTCAGAATTAAGTATATGCATAATAATTAAAATAACTTAATCCTGACTACAAAATATGTGCAGAGAAAATACAAGGTAATTTGGTAGGGAGAACGCATGTAAAACTGGTATCAGAAAAGACCTTATATAGAAGGTGGGCTTGAGCCGAACTTTAAACTAGGGATTTGAAGCAGCTGAGGTCATAGTATCAAAGAGAGAGAGAGAGAGAGAGAGAGAGAGAGAGAGAGAGAGAGAGAGAGAGAGAGAGTGTACATTCCATGCATGGAGGAGAGGCAGGCTGTATTAAGACATGAAGACAGGGGATGGAATACTGAGTGTGAGGAACAGGAAGAAGGCCAGTTTGGCTGAACCAAGGACTGTGTGAAGAAGGGGAATAACATGTAATAAGACTAGAAACGTTGGTTTCAGCCAAGTTGTAAAAGGCTTTAAATAGCAAATAGAAGAGTTTGTATTTGATCCTAGAGGATATAAGAAGCCTCTGGAGCATTTTGAGTAAGGGAATGATAAGGTCACAGTCAGGTGTATTTCTTTTTTGCTTCCAGGTACACTTTCTCCTTTTTTTGGGGTGACCCAATTTGCTCTCAATATGTCTCTCTTGCCCTTGGCTTGATGTTATGCTGCCACCTAGTCTCTTCTCTCTGGAGACCTGGCTGATGGGGCAGGGCGGTGGAAGGTGGGGAGGGATGTGGGAAGAGCTGGTTAGGATAATATTCTCTCTCCCTCCACTTCTGTTGCTCTCTGGTGCTTTAAGTGCAAGGGTCTTCCTCTTCAAAGTGCTCCAGAGATTGGAGTTCTCCACCACTTGATTGGACCCCTCTGAACTGGGGAACTGTCAAAATTCCTCTGCTATTTAAAGCTCCTAGAGGATGAACAAATTGTTTGGTTAGCCCATCACATATTTGTCTCTTTCTGTATCAGTCAAAAAAGTTCACACCCACGGTGTTTGATGACTGACTTTGATAGACTTAGCCCTTCTCAGCAATGCAAGGGCTTAAAACAGTCCCGGAGGACTCATGATGGAAAATGCCAGCCACATCCAGAGAGACAGCTATGGAGTCTGAATGCAGAGCAAAGCAGGCTATTCTCTTTTTTTGTTTGGTTTTGTTTTTTTCTTTCTCATGGTTCCTCCCATTCGTTCTAACTCTTCTATACAACATGACTAATGTGAAAATCTGTTTAATAGGAATGTATGTGTAGAGCCTATATCAGATTGCATGCCATCTTGGGGAGAGAGGAGGGAAGGGAAGGGAGAAAATTTAAAACTTATAGAAGTGAATGTTGAAAAGTAAAAATAAATAAATTAACCTAAAAAAGTTTATACCCTATAAGAGATCACAGGGTTTAAGCTATCTTATTTGATTGATTTAAAAAATTAATTAGTTGATGGAAAAGAGTCTTCATCAAGTGGAATCTTCCTCAATCAATAAGTTCTTTCATGCCCTCTATGAGCCAGATACCATGCTAAGGACTGGGGAAACAAAGCAAAAGTGAAACTGTCTCTGCCCTTAAGAGTTTATATTCTAACAAGGGAGATTGCATAAACACACGCTGTGTAGGTATATGCTGCCAGGTGGTGCAGCTCAGAGTGGTGGGCCTGCAGTCAAGAAGACTCATCTTCCTCAGTTCAAATCTGGCCTCAGACACATACTAGCTGTGTGACCCTGGGCAAGTCACTTAACCCTGATTGCCTCATTTCCTCATCTGTAAAAGGAGCTGGAAAAGGAAATGGCAAACCACTCTAGTATCTTTGCCAAGAAAACCCAAAATGGGGTCTTGGAGAATCAAGACTGATACCTTGGAGGGGTGGAGAATGGAGAGGTTGCTAGGGGCACCAGGAGAAGCTTCAAGCAGAATGTTGAGCTTCAGCCAAGCCTTGACTTTACAGAAGATTCCAAGACGTAGAGGTGAAGTAGGAGAGCATTCAAGGCACGGAGAACAGCTGGTGCAAAAATACTGAGGTGGGAGGTGGGAGGTGGAATGTCATGTATGAGAAATAGCAAGAAGGCCAAGTTGGGTAGGACATAGAGTTTGTGGGAGGGAGTGATGTGTAATAAAGTCCAAAAGAGAAGATGGAGACAGGTTGTAAACAACTTTTAAAGGTAAAGAGGGGACTTTATTTTGATCCCAGAGGTAACCAGATGCCACTGGAGTTTATTGAATAGAGGGCACAGCAGTGTCACATGATAAGACCTGCACTTTGGGCAAATCATTTTGACCCTAAAAGAGGAATTGAAATGGGAAAAGACTTGACTCAGGAAACGTATTAGAAGACTAGTGTAATAGTCCAGGTTAAGAGGTGTTGAGGGCCTGAACTTGAGTGATGACTGTGTGGGAAGAGAGAAAGGAATGAATTTGAGAGATGTTGTGTCGGTAGAAACACAAAAGGAGAAGCCAGGTGGCATGGTGGATAGAACACTGGGGTGGAATCAGGAAGACTCATCTTTATGAGTTCAAATCTGACCTCAGGTAGCTGTGTGACCCCGGGCAAGTCACTTCACCCTGTTGGCCTCAGTTTCCTCATTAGCTAGAGAAGGAAGTGGCAAACAGCTCCAAGATCTTTGCCAAGAAAACCTCAAAATAGTGTCACAAAGGATCGGACACAACACTGAGCAACAACAACAAAAGCACAGAATTTGGCAAAAGATTTGCTAAGTTTGGCGTGTGAGAGTAAACCGCTAAGGAGGACATTAAAATTATGGTACGCTTGACAGGGGTAGGGAAGATCTGAAAAGTGGCGGGCTTGGAGGGAGCGGCTTCTGTTTCAGACACGGAGATTTGAAATGTCCAATAGTCAGTTGGTCATGTGGGGCTTGGAGTCAGCAGGGCAGAATATAGACACATATAAATCTGAGCATCTTTGCTATAGAGATAGTAATAAATAAAATTCAAGGGACTTTTGATAATTTCACTAAATTAGAAAGGACAGAGAGAAGATAGAAGAGGGTCCAGGACAGTCTTTGGATCCACTCACACTTGAGGAATGTGACCTGGATGATGAGGCAGCAAAGGGACTGAGGAAGAGTGGTCTGACAGGATGGAGGAAAGCCAAGAGTGTCATGAAAACCCGGAGATGAGAGAGTATCCAGGAGCAGAAGGCAGTCAATAGTGCCAAATGCTACAGAGAGATCATAAAGGATGAGAAGTAAGGGGGGAAATGACCATTTGATTTGGTAATTCGGAGATCATCACTGACTGGAGAGAACCATCTCCATTGAGTGATAAGGTCAGAAGCCATATCGTGGAGTGTTTGGAAGAAAAAGCGGGGGTGAGAGAAGGCAGCTTTCTCAAGGAGTTTGGCTGAGAACGGGAAGAGAGATATAAGCTGATAGCTTGCAGGGATGGTGGAGTCTCATGAGAGGTTTTCGGGATTGAGGAGACTATTGAGCCAGGAGTTTAGAACAGAAATATACAGCTCAGGCTCGAGGCCAGTTATCTGACATTGATGATTGTACTCTAATGGGAGAGACTTCTTGGCTTCTTATGAGAAATCCAACCATGCACATATATAATAGTGTGAATCTTTTCCTCCTATCCATTCATGTGAATCAATTTTGTTCTCAAAGAACCAGCCTATTCAGGTTTGGTTCCTGGGAGTAGTATTCCATCTCTGCGTTTCCTAGGAAAACAGGGATCAATAACACTTTCTGCATTTGTAACTCTGAGGTAGTGTGCCATAGTGGATAGGCCAGTCTTGAATCCAGAAAGATCTGGGTTCAAGTTCCATCTCTGATACATACTGGCTATGTGATGCTGGACAAGTCATGTTAACCATTCAGTGCTCTAGACAATTCTTTTTTTTTTCTTTTTTGTTATGTTCATGTTCTTTTTAAAAATAATTTGTTTATTTTTAGTTTTCAACATTCACTTCCATATGATTTTGAGTTTTAAGTTTTCTCCCTCTCCCTTTCCCCCCTCCAAGACTACATGCAATCTGGTATAGGCTCTACTTATACAGTCATATCAAACATATTTTCACATTAGTTATGATGTAAAGAACAATTAGAACTGATGGGAGGAACCGCAAGAAAGAAGAAACAAAACAACAAAAGAGAAGGAGAGCAAATAGTGTGCTTCCATCTGCATTCAGACTCCAAAGTTCTTTCTCTGGACAGCATTTTCCATCATGAGTCTTTTGGAGTTGCCTTATAGCCTTGCATTGCTAAGTCTGTCAAGGTCAGTCATTGCACAATATGGCTGTACAATGTTCTCCTGGTTATGCTCATTTCACTCTGCATCAGTTCATATAATTCTTTCCAGGTTTTTCTGAAGTCTACCTGCTCCCCATTTCTTATAGCACAATAGTATTCCAGTACATTCATATGCCACAACCTGTTCAGTCATTCCCCAATTGATAGGTGTCCCCTCAATTTCCAATTCTTTGCCACCACAAGAAGAGCTGGTATAAATATGTTGTAGGCAACTCTTAAAGACTGTAGATTCTAGAGGGGGTGCCAATCTGGATTGGAAGAGAGTGCTTTATCACCAAGGAGTTGCCTGTACCAGTATATCAGAGGTCCAAGTCCTATCCCTACCTCTGGAAGGAGACAGAAAGAAATAGGAAAATTGCTTAATTTGGTCTGAGTAGGAGAAGTGAAATGAGAATTGATGCATGAGAATTGTCCCTAGAGTAGACCTAGCATAATAGCAATATGTGATCAAGTCAACAAGCATTCTTTAAGTGGCTACTATATGTCAGACTGTGCTAAGTGCTAAGGATACAAAGAAAGGTAAAAAATAGTCCCTGCCCTCAAGGAGCTCACAATCCAATGAAGGAGAAACTATTGGCAAATGACCTCTTGCAAAAAAAAGATACATAAAAGATAATTGGAGCTAATTTCAAGAGGGAAGACAGTAAGATTAAGAAAGATCAGGAAAAGCTTCTTGCAAACAGTAAGACTTTAGCTTAGAATTGAAGGAAGCCAGGGAATCCAGGAGGTGGAGGTGAGGAGGAGGAGAATTCCAGGCATAGAGAGCAGCCAGTGAAAATGTCTGGAGTTAGGAGATGCAGAGGAACAGCCAGGAGGTTGGTGTCAATGGATCATAGAGTACATAAAGGGGACTAAGATGTAAGAAGATTGGAAAGGTAGGAAGGGATCTGTAAGACAGGCTTTAAAAGATAAACAGGATTTTACATTTGACTCCTAGGTAAGAGAGAGCCCTTGGAGTTTATTGTAATGGACTTCTATCTTCCCCTCTGTGACCTTGGACAAAGGACTTTGCCTCTCTGAGCATTAGTTTTTTTATCTGTAAAATGAAGAAGTTGGACCAGATAGACCTTGGGGTCCCTTCCGACTCCCGATCTTATGATTCTAGGTTGATTTCCCTCTTCTCCAATAGCACAGCTCTTAGGTCACCTCTTGTCTCTATGGCATTGACAGAAAAATTAAGTAGCTTTGCACACTCTCTAGCTACCTCCTGTTTCTTCTACTTAGGTAAGGTTAAATTTGAACCCCTACATTTAAGCTTTAAATACGGGGTCCTTCAGACTCTCTCTCTCTCTCTCTCTCTCTCTCTCTCTCTCTCTGTCTGTATGTATGTGTATGTATGTGTGTGTGTGTGTGTGTGTGTGTGTGTGTGTGTGTAAAACTGTACTATACATACTTCTACTTATCAGTTCCCTCTCTGGTTATGAATAGCATCTTCCTTCCTAGGTCCTTTGTAGTTGATTTGAAATGAGTTGATCTCAGACCAGATATCTTTATGCCCCTTCTTTCAGGAAAGAAGGATGGGCGTTTGTTTACCGCTTCTCGGAGTCCCTGTAGTTTGAAGCCTCTTACTGAGATGAGAGAGTTACAAGGACTGTCCTTCACCCTTCAAGGTGGCTTCCTTCCATCCTTACTGCCATCCTCATTGGACCCTCCAGGTGCCTCCTTCTTTCCCGAGTGTCCCCTTTACATAAGTAAAGGCTGAGAGGCGATGTTCAGGGCAGGGCTAGTAGAACCTCTACCACTTGTTTGCTGGCTGAGCAAGTTTCTCCCCCTCTCTGCTTTCTGTCTCTTACCTGTAACAGGAGAAGCTTCAACTAGACGAGCTCCGAGGTCTCTTCCAATTCTAACATTATAGGAGATGTTGAGGTGGGACGAGGCATGGACTGCAGTCTGCAGAGTAGACTGCTAGGAAGCTGTAATTGCCAATGGCTAGAAAATACAACTATGGTAAGAACGAGGGAAGCACTTTGCATCTGTCCATGTAGCGCTTAATGTGCTTGGACTGTCTGCTCAGCACTCATGATGCACTCGCTTATCTTATCATTTATCTTCTTCACGGATATGTCCTGGCATATGATCATAGATCTAGAGCTGCAAGGCACTTCAGAGGTTACCTACTCCTTCCTCATTTTACAGAGGAGGAAACTGAGGCTCAGGGTGGTTAAAGTGACTTGCTTTCGGCTCTCGCCATCAGCAGCCCTGAGTACAGTGCCCTGTACCTAGGAGGCTTTCTGTTATGGTAGGGGCTCAATCAATTGACAAGTATTTAATAAGCTCTCACTGTGGGCTAGGGACTGGGAATACAAAGACAAAAAAGGAAACAGTACCTGCCCTCAAGAATCTTACAAATCTTACAGATATTTGTCAGCTTAGCTATGATCTTCTGCAGGAGGCTTTTTCCTATTGTTCTCAGCTGTTAGAGTCTTTTTCTCTAAGGTTACTTTTTTTTTTTTTTTTTACCAATTTTACATTTATCTTTTTAACATGTATGTCCTGTCATAGCATCGTAAATAGAATGGGAAGGGACCTAGTGAATTCAACAAATATTTCTAAGCACCAATATGTGCCAGGTGTGGGGCGCAGTGCGGGAGCAGAGACGCCCTCGTTGCATATGGGTTTATTTCTTTATAGATCGTCACCCCCACTAGAATGTAAGATCCTTGAGGGCAGGAACTGGGTTGGCCATTTATACTATCCCTAATCCTTAGAGTACCTGGCTCGTAGTTGATCCTTAATAAATACTTACTGACTGGCTGACTGAGTGTTGATGCTGCTGAGGGTGACATTAATTGGACCTTCTGTGATGCCTTCCCCCTTTAAAAGATCAAAATACATTCATAGCTAATGTCCCTACCTTTTAGAAGCCAGCAGGTATCCTACTTCCTCCTAGCCCCTGTGACTCCCTCCCTAGATCAAGCCTAGAGGGTGGCATTGGCGTGTCTGAAATCACCCAGTGGGTCAGGAAAGCTGGTACTGGAAAACCAAGTTTCCCAACTCCTACCTCTGCAGTCATAGTCCCAAGTGTGGGACTTACTTAAGGAAAAGGAAAACACAGTCCAACCCCAGAAACCATTTTAGGTATTTTAAGCAGGCAGGTCGTGCTGTGATGGTCTGACAGGGAAGTTTGATCAGGTGGTTAGAAGTTTGGTGAGTGACTGAGAACTGAGGAGTTGGTTCTCGGGTTGGGTTACCCAACTCTACAGTTCCGTTGTATTACCCTCCTTTTTGAAAGTTCTCATCCCTCCTACTCTTTTTTCCTTCTCTTGGAGCCCCCTAGGAGGCAGCCCCCACCTTCACCCACACTCCCCCTCCCACTCTTCCTGCTCTTCAGAAGATCTGCTTTTGACAGTTCTCTTTGTCTCTCTCTCCCACTCTCTTCCCTGCACCTTCTCTCACCCACCCCCACCCCGTGTTCATCAGCAGCAATTACTGTTTGCCGACTTTGCTCGCTGCCTTCTTCTGAGCAAAGTTCTCCCTAGCCCCCCTGCTCTCATGGACCCTCCATGTGAAAAGACTATCTTCTGTCCTCCCATGATGTAAGAAACCTTCTTCTCCCAAGCGGGTAAAGGCAGTTGCCCCTCCACCCCCTTTTTAGCCAGAGCCAGAGTTTGGCTGGATCTCCTGCTCTGGAAACTTGGACAGGATTTCAGGATCAGAACTATAGGCTAAAGACTTCCTGGACAGGAGATATTTTGCATTTATGAAGCATATTCTGCATGCCAGGAATTACACCAGCTACTAGGATTAGGACAGAGAATGGGCCAGTGATTTCAATGGCCTAGAGAAATCCTTAATGAGGAGACTCTTTCTTTTTTTTGTTTATTTTTAGTTTACAACATTCATTTCTACAAGATTTTGAGTTACAGATTTTCTCCCCGTCTTTCCCCTACCCACCCCCCAAAACAGCGATCCCACTGAATACCCCTCCCCCAATCTGCTCTCTCCTATATCCTCCCCCATCCTCCCTCCGACTTTCCAGTAGGGCAGAATGGATCCTCCTTCCACAGTGCCTGTGTATCTTATTTCCCAGTTGTATGTAAAAATAATAATAATAATTTTTTTAAATTTGATTTTTAAACTTTGAATTCCAGATTCTTCCCCTTCTTCCCTCATCACCCTTACTGGGAAGATAAGCAATTCAATATAGGTTGTACATGTGTAGTTACGCAAAATATTTCCTTAATGGAGATTGTGAAAGACTGACTCTATTTCCCTCCATCCTATCCTGCCCCCCACTTGTTCTATTTTCTCCTTTGACCCTGTCCCTTTTCAGAAGTGTGTGCTTCTAATACCCTCCCCCCAACCTGCCCTCCCATCTCTCATCTCCCCTCTCATCCCCTTCCCTCCTACTTTCCTGTGGAGTAAGATACCCCATTGAGTGTGTATGTTATTCCCTCCTTAAGCCAAATTCAAAGAGAGTGAGGCTGTCCCGTTCCCTTTCACCTTCCTGCTCTTCCCCTCCATTGTAACAGTTTTCTCTTCTTTTATATGAGATAATTTACCTGATTCTGTCTCTCCCTAGCTCCTCTCAATATATGAGTAGACTCTTTCTTACTGCTTCAGGTTAGGACCTTCTCTTTAGTTTATAGCTTAAAGAGTTGCCTATGGGCAAAGTTAGGTGTCACAGTGGATAGAGCACCTGAGTCAAGAGGACCTGAGTTGTGTGACCCTGGGCAAGTCACTTAACCCAAATTACCTGCCCCCTCCAAAAAAAATTATCTAGAGTACTGAACACAGTCAGTATATGTTAGAGGCAAAGCTTGAACCCATGTATTCCTGGATCCAAGGCTGATGCCTTGTTCGTCTGCTACACCAGGACATCTCTCTGAATAGTTTCCCTGATTGAGAGTCAGTGGGGTGTAGTGGAAAGAGTAATGAACTGGGTGAAAGTTCCAAGGATCTGCTTCTAGTTCTCTCACTTACTAGCTGTGTGATCTTGGGTAAATTAATGGACTTTTCTGGGCCTTAATTTCTCAAACTGTAAAAGGGAAGGGAATACAAATCTGAAAAGGTCTTTCCAGGCCTCACACTCCAGCATACTATGACAAGGAGAGAGAATTTAGCAGCATTAACATAATAGCAGGGGGGAGGAAACTGGGGGAAGAAACTAGGGCAATTGGTGTTTGGGAGATACGTGGATGAAGGAAGGGAGATTCACTGGACTCTCTCTAGATGTACAGTTCTCAAAGTGGCCTGGGGCCCTGGCCATGCCCAGCACCCTTTCAGAGAGGTCCACAAGGTTGAAATCATTTTCATAATTTTGTTGTTCAGTAGTTCAGTGGTTGTCCAATTCTTTGTGACCCCATGGACACCAATACTGTCCATGGGGTTTTCTTGTGAGAGATCCTGGAGTGGTTTGCCATTTCCTTCTACAGCGGATTAAGAAGAGCAGAGGTGAAGTGACTTGCCCAGGGTCACACACTTGGTAAGCTGGATTTGAACTCCTGTCTTCCTGACTCCAGGCCCGTGACTTTATCCACTGCACCATCCAGCTACGTCATGATATTACCAAGACATTATTTATCTATTAAAATATTGCTCCCCTTTCCCACCACATATCTATGTGGGACCAGACTTTCTGCATATCCTTAACCAAATCAGCACAAAGCATCAGACTGGATGCAGAAGCAGATCTGAGAATCCAGCTGTTTTCCATTAGGCAAGCATTAGAGAGGTTTGCAAACATAGGTAAAATGAGGCCACTCTTCTCACTTTTTTGTTTTGAAAAAATAGTTTTTTTCACATAAAATATATTATGTTCATTTGTAATGGATTTATTAATGTTATCTTTAATGAATTAATATATATTTTAAAAATTCATCAGTTTTTGTTTCAAATACAGTAACTGTCTGTAGCTATAACTGATGCTTATAAAGGCTCTCTCTGGAAGGCCCTCAATGACTTTTAAGAGTATAAAGGGGTCCTGAGACCAAACAGTTTGAGAACTGTTCTAGACCTTGATTTCTTTCGTTCCAGTGGTGAGGGATGAGTCATTGTTAGAGACTTGGCCCTGGAGAATGTGTAGGAGTGAGCCAGAGTTCTCAAGGGGCTTTGATCTCAGGAGGCACTCGGACTTTCTGTACTGGTAACGTGTGTGTCCAGACAGGTTTACATGTCTGTGCGCCTGCGGATGCGATTGTGTACACATTTCATTGTACCTCAACAGATGTCTGTGTATAGGTGTGCATACAAGTTCTTCCTTCCTGGGTTTGGGATCGGAAAGCATTTTTCTCCTCCTTACTCACACTCCATAAACTCGGGAGGCTTCTGGCATCAACGGGTCATCTCCCCCATTAGAGTGTGAGGTCCTGGATAGCAGAGACTCAATTACTTCTCTATTTGTACCATCGATACTGCTTTGCACACAATACGTGATTAGTAAATACTTTATTTGTTCATTCGTTCATATGAGACTTGCCTCTAGGAAATGAAGGAAATTCCTGGCTCCAGATTTTAGGTGGAGGCGCGGGGCTCACGGGGACACAGGGACAGTTGTCTCCAATTGGCTTTGGACTGTGGAGTCTTGGAATTCCTTTGCTCTATCTTATCTATAACGATATATCTAAGGAATTTATATATGTGTGTGTGTGTATATGTATATATAAATAAACAATAAGTATATGTAAATATGTGCGTATAAGTGTGTGTGTGTGTATGTGTGTGTGTATATATATATATATATATATATATATACATATACACACACATACATACATATACATATAAATTAGGATTCCTTGCTTTCTCGCTCTTTCTGCCTCTAGTCAAAGACTTCTTAACATGGGACCTGGGAACTTAGCATTTTATTTTTGATAATTGTATTTCAATATAAAATATTATTCTGCAAAGGGGCCCATGGGCTCCAACAGCCCCCAAAGGGGGTGATAATATAACAGAACTCACATTCAATATCCGTTTGTCCACATCCATCTCTTTTATTGCCAAAGTCTCCAGACCCTCCACAGGCTGGTTCTCTTGTTTTAATATAGGTCAGGGTTCAGGGCATGTGTGTGTGTGTGTGTGTCTGCGTATCTGTGTGTGTGTGTGTGTGTGTCTGTGTGCCTGTGTGTCTGTGTGCCTGTGTGTGTCTGTGTGTCTGTGTGTGTCTGTGTCTGTGTGTGGTTCCCTGCCCCTATTCCAGCCCCACCCTCACAGAGAGCTGCCTGCTGCTTTCTGCTCAGAGTAGACTCTGGAAGCCGATGCTCCGTCTCCCTTTTTATTTTTGTGATTATCTATTTTAGGTCAGTGTTTCTAGGAGGTTGAAGGCTGGTCATTGGCTCACTTGGGTTCTCTCCTTACACATACATGGCCCGAAGCCTTTGAGCAGAGGAAAGGGAGAGTATGTCTGGGAACAGGTGTCTTGGCTCTTCCTGCTGATGAGGTTTTTCCCAGAGGTAGTGAGAAAGAAAGACAGTGAGCTAGAGGAGGGAGGTGATAGCAGGTTGGAAATCCCTGGGAGAGAGGGAGGGAGAGAGAGAATCAGACAGAGAGAAAAACACAGAGAGAGAGAGACAGAGAGACAGAGACCGGAAGAGAGACAGAGAAAGGCAGAGAGAGACAGAGACAGGGAGAGAGACAGAAAGAGAGAAAAACAGAGAGACAGAGAGAGAGAGAGAGAGGGACAGAGACAGACACAAAGAGTGTCCATATAGAGACAGAAAGCAAAGAAGAGAAAAAATAGAGAAAGGAAGAAGGGATAAGAGAGAGGGAGAAAAGGAAGACAGAAATAGAATAGACAGATAGATCAATAGATAGACAGATTAAAGCTGCCGTGACCCGTGCACTTGTGTTTTCTCAAGCCAAGACTGGGAGATCCTTTTCCTGGAACAGGAAGGCATTTTGGAGTTCTCTCTCATTCCTGCCTAACTAACCCTTTCCTAACACTTCTCCTCTGGTCTTACCAGTACTTGCCTGCTGGCATATCACAATACGAGAGTTGAAAGGCACCTCGATGATCATCTAATATGACCCATGCATCAAAGGAATTCTCACCATGACAAGCCCAGCAAGTGGTCATCTGGCTGCTTGAAGACCTCCAAGGAGGTGGAAGCTAGCCCCTCTGGAGGCAGCCTTTTCACTTTGGGGCAGTTCTTAGGAAATATTTCCTGCCCTCAAGTCTCAATTTACTGCTTTGCAATATCCACTGTTACTCCTAGTTTGACCTTCTAGGGCCAAACAGAACAAATGGAATCCTTCCTGTTTCTGATAGCCATTCAGATTCTTGAAGACAGCTCTCATGTCCCCTCTGAGTGTTCTCTTCCATTAACCAAGCTCAGCATCCCTCGTTCTTTTAACTGATTGTTATACATATGCTATGATCTCAAGGCCTGTCTGTGAGCATTTCCAAATTTTTTCCACTCAACAGAGAAGACTCTGAAGAAATTCCAATCTCCAATATAAAAGTCCTCTGGTCTCTGACTCCTGGGAGAGGAGAGAGGGTTTTTTTTTTAAGCAATAATAACTTATGTTTAGCACTTTACACACATGATCTCATTTGAATCTCACAACCACTCTGTGAGGTAGGTGCTATTTTCATCCCAGTTTTATAGATGTGGAAACTGAGGCTCAGAAGTGAAGTGACTTTCCCAGGGTCATACAGCTAGTGCTTGAGAGATTCCAGATCAAACTCTTACTGACTCCTGGACCAACTCTCCTTCTGATGTGCCATGCTCATTACCATAAAGCAAAGGAAAGCTGCACCATACTTGCTGTTCTTTGTAAACTAGAAATGGGGTCTGCTGCTGAGGGTCTTTCCAGCCTTAGATGAATCCCCTCCCACAGGCAGACAGAAAGTCAGACATGTGACTAGAAGAATCAAAATGTTGGATGCTGGCATCACATATGCATGACATGTGGGTAGTTTGGGAGCATTTTGCTTTGGAAATTAGAAGCTTGGGGAACCTAGATCATCCCTGCTCAGTCCCCCAAGACTTTCTGCAGTAAGTGGGATTTCAGGAGCTGTCTATTGGGTAGCATTCTGTCTTCAGAGAGGCAGAAAACAGTGATCTTTGGAAAATTTGATTTGAAGGTTTGGCTGGTGAGAAAACTTTTACACAGCCTTGATACATATCACAAGAAGGTGTAATAGTCTTCTCTTACCTATCCCTTGATTTCATTGGTGTAGGACTGACTGCAGGGGCCCGCCTGGGCTCTCCAGAGATCATCCTATCTATTCGCCTCTCCAGAACCCCGCCCAGATGGGCTATGCTTCTTTTCCTGGTGTCATAGGTTCATAGATTTAGAGCTGGAAGGGATCCTTCAGGTCATTTAGTCTAACATCTGAGGAACCTGAGGCCCAGAGATTTTAAGTGCCTTGTCCAAGGCCATACAGATAAGAAAGGACAGAGCTGGGATCTGAGCCTAAGTCCTTTTTCTCCAGTCTTCTTAATGGTTTCTTCCATCTTTCACTGAATTTTCTTACTTGATGGGTTGAGTGTTAACTTCTTCCTTGTGTCTTCCTCTTCCTACTCAACCCTCTTGACACTAAAACCTACTGCAATTAAAAGAATAATTCTAGTGCTAGAGCAAACTCTCTGAAGCTGAGATTCTTCCTAAAGCTGTGATGCCATAGCAACTGGCCTAGAAGTCCCCCAAACAAAATGGCGCTTGGCCATTGGGCTTCAGTTATAAATGCCACTCTTACTCTCTAGGTCTTGACTGGGCTTCAGGGTCCCAGGTCTCAAAAGGCAGCAGACTACAGAGTGAGCAGGGGAGGTTGAAGCCTGGGCATACCGCAGTCCAGTGTATGTTCCCATAGACTTTTTGGCTGAGATTACTGGCAATGGATCTTGGGAAAGCTAAGCTACTGTCTGGTTTATCTCTGATTGTCATCCACAGGGAAAAAAATGAAAGTGTCCTTCCTTTTTTATTACTGTTTTAAGCTGGAGATCATCACGGGCAGAGCTGTTTATAACTGGAGAATCTTGACACACACATGCATGGGCTCGCGAGTGCACGCACACATACACTCACACTCACACACACAAATGTGGAGGGTAAATACAATCTTAGAATACCTGATGGGGAGCAAACACTAACCAGAACAGTCTCTTCCACTTGGAACAAGGAATGTCCTTGAAAAGAACTAGTGATGGGGAAGGGGGTGAAGAAGAGGGAGCTGTCAGGGCAGCCCGGCTGAGCCACAGTTGATACAGTCTGTGGAAGAGGAAGAGGAATATGAAGATGAGACATCTAGTAAATAGCCTATTTCTCTGAAGTGTCAGATGAAGGGTATGGATCTAGTTGTACATGTAAATTGTGTGGCACGTGGCTTTTCAGTTAGACACCAGAAAGAACTTCCTGATGAGAATCTGTTGGTTTGGATTACCAGAACTCTGCAAATTGAGATGAGTGTCTTCTCACAAAAATGAGCTCTTTCCCAAATTCTCCACTGGGACCTCTTTCCTCTTAAGTCAAGTCAACGAGCATTTCCTAAGTGTCTTCTGTATGCCAGACATTGTACTAAATTCTGGGGATTAAAGAAAAGAAGCAAAAACAGTCCCTGCCCTCGAGGAACTTATGGTCTGATGGACAAGAAAACATGCAAACAGCTGTGTGAAAACAAGGCATACGAAGGATAAACTGGTGATAATGTCAGAGGAAAAGCTGAGATTTAAGGAAGTCTGGGAAAGGCTTTTACAGAAGGTGGGATTTTAGATGACTTTGAAAGGTCAGTAATTATAAAAAGAAAGAAGCCAGAAGGCCCTTCTCCCCTCCCCTCATGATCCCCTCACTCCCCCTTCTCTGTTGTTTTTCCTAAACAGGCGCTCCTTAGACTGAAACAACTGAACGACAAGAAGATTCAGACAGGTAGTTGGTACGGTGGGGAGGGCATTGGGCCTGGAGTCAGGAAGCTGTTGTTGTTGAGTCATTTTCAGCCATGTCCAACTCTTGGTGACCCCATTTGGAGTTTTCTTGGCAAAGGTACTGGAGTGGTTTGCTATTTCCTTCTCCATCCGTAGGCAGTTAGTGATGAATAGATGTTTGTTATGTTGGGTTAAGCTGTTCAACTTTAAGTTGTATCAACTAATAAGCTCCCTTGGCTCTAGTTTGTCCAGGTGCCTTTTGACACATCTCCTGCAAGCCCCTACCCAAAATCCACTCCCCCATCATTCCACCTCCTACATGAAGATTTCCTAGGCCATTGCAACTAGGAAAGCAATCTGCTTCGGTTTTTGTGGACCTTAGAGGCCCAGGTACACAGTCCAACTCTTAATTACACACCATCTCATGCATAGGTTTGTAGGATTTAGAACTAACACAGAGAGCACTAGCACCATTCCAAACCTTTTACAAATATTATCACGTTTCATCCTGGGAAGGAGGCACTATTATCCCCATCTAGCATTTCTATAATGCTTTAAGGTTTGAAAAGTTGTCTGCAAACATTATCTCATTTGATTCTCACACAACAAGTCTGGAGGGCAGGTGCTACTATTACCCCCACTGGACAGATGAGGAAGCTGGCAAACAGAGGTTAAGTGACTTGCTCAAGGTCGCACAGCTAGTAAGTATCCAAGGTCACATTTGAACTCAGGTCTTCCTCATTCCATGTCCAGTGCTCTATGGTCTATACTACTTGGATGTGTAGGTGTGGGGGCATATATCTTTGCAAACTTTGTATAACTACTCATTGTTATTATCAATACTTTGTTATTCAGTCATGTTCAACTCTTTGTGACCCTGTGGACCATAGCTCACCAATACTCTCCATGGGGTTTTCTTGGCAAAGATCCTGGAGCAGTTTGCCATTTCCTTTTCTAGCTCATTTTACAGATGAGGAAACTGAAGCCAACAGGGTTAAGTGACTTGCCCAGGGTCACACACAAAGTGTCTGAGGTCATATTTGAACTCGGGTCTTCCCAATTCCAGGCCTAGCACTCTATCCACTGAGCCATCTAGTTGCCTCTTTTATCAATAAGAGATACTTGTTAACTTGACTGGGCTCCTTTAAGGTCATTTTAATCACTTGATGTTTCCTTTGATGGTTAAAGTCTTAACCAGTTAATGGTTGATTTGACATAAGTAACAACTCCCACATGAAAACTGGGATATTCATATCTTGATTTTAACAAAGAGTTTAACAAAAGGCTGTTGATTTGTTTTCTGTATCTGAAGCAAATTCAGCTTGGTGATATCATCCTTCTCCCCACGACTCCAGCCCTAGAACACACAGAGGAAAGTCTCAAAACATCAGGAAGTATAGAGAACATGGAGTGGCCAGTCCCCCAGGCGAAGTTGTGCCCTCTGCTTCTCAAGGCCCTCTGCTAATGTAGGCTCTACTTGGTCTGGGACATATAGGAGCAATGGTGGTGCAATGGATAGAGCTCTGGACCTGGAGTCAGGAAGACCTACCTGAGTTCAAATCTAGCCTCAGACACTTACAGCAATATGACCCTGGGCAAGTCACTTAACTTCTGTCTTCCTTAGTTTCCTCATCTGTCAAATGGGTATAGTAATAGGACCTACCCCCCCCCCTCCAGGTTATTAGAAGGATAAAATGAGATAATATATGTAAAGCACTTTGCAAACCTCAAAGTATAATAGAAATGCTAGCTTTCTTTACCATTATACAAGGAAACTGTGAACCCCCCCACCTGATTCTCAGCCTAAATCTTAAGAATGAAATGTCTCCCCTGCTTTACTCAGTCCACATGCGCCAGCCCTGGGGCCATGTGAAAGCATCCTGGTCTGACCTTTGTGCCTCTCCGTAGAATGGGACCCTGCTTCTCCTGGGGAGGAGGCAGCCTCCTATGACAGACTCTGCAAATTAGTAAGTACTCCAGATAAAGACCAGCGAAGCCCCAAAGGATAGTTGGTTTGTTTTGACAAAGGCAATTTAGTCTAAGTGACTTATGTTGATAATCCAAGCTGCTCAGAGCTAGGGGCCAAGCTCATTCCCTTTTGAGAAACAACACTCTAACTCATACTCTGCCTTCCGGACAGTTGGATCATTTCTGAGAAATTGAGTTAGGCTGTGAGACTTGGGGGTTACGAGAACTTACGGGCAGGGACTCAACGGGATGCAAGCCCACGTTTTTGCACCCCCCCCCCCACTCCCTATCATTATCTTCATTATTTAATGAATCCCCTCAAACATTGGCTGGGTGATTCAAGGGGCTCAGGCTTTCAGGCTCAAAGGACTTTTCCCTTTATTACCAATATAATGCAAATGTGGTCGTCTCTCTGGGGTAGCTGAGTGGCAGAGTGTGGAGCCCGGAGTCAGGGAGACTCCTCGTCCTGAGTTCAAATCTGGCCTCAGATACTTATGAGCTGTGTGACCCTGGGCAACTCACTTAACCTTGTTTGCCTCAATTGCCCCATCCATAAAATGAGCTGGAGAAGGAAATGACAAACCACTCCAGTATTTTTGCCAAGAAAACTCTAAAATGGTCATGAAGAGTCAGACATGGTTGAAACAACTGAACAACAAAAAAGTTATCTCTCTGTTACCTACACTGAGGAAGCTAAGCAGTGACATGAGTGATTCAAAACAATTCATTTTGCAAAAAAGCAAATCATTGAGAAGTCAGAACGCAGGATGTGACTTATCTTGCAGCAAAGTTCTCCCTCTAAAATCACAAACTTCAGAACTTGCAGAATAATTACACGTCCTCTAGTCCAGCTTCCTCGTCTGATAGAGATGGAGACCCAGAAGAGCTAAGTGGCTTTGCTGATGTCACACAGCTAGTAACTAGAAGAGACAGAACTCAAAACCAGGACTTCTGACACCAAACTCAGCAGTTCAGACTAGACCACACTGATAACCAGTGTTGAGCTGAAGCTGGGGTTAAAATTAGATTGTATCCTTTGACCACCTCCTAACTGGCCAGAGCGGGTCTGGCAGAATCTGGGTGGGGAGGACACACCAGCCAGCAATGAGCATTTGCTGTGGGTGATCAGTTTTCTCTGCTGTGCCATTATAGAAAGAAGCTGACTTTACAGTAGCCAGGGAGTGACAGTGTATTGAAGTGGGAAAAGGTTTGGAGTTTAGAGGAGCTGAGTTTGAATCCTTGCTTTCTACCTTGCCACTTGGGTAACTTTGACAAAGTTTTTTCACATCTCTCTCTAATCCTCCATTTCCCTAGTTATAAAATGAAGAAATTGCAGTAGAATCTACTGTGAGCTCCTTGCAAGTGAGAGCAGGCTTGTTTTTTATAGTTGCATCCTCAGCATTTTGTCCAGTACTTGACATAAATGCCTAATAAATCCTTTTTTTCCCCTTTCATTCAAATAGCCCCTCCTCTAGTGCACTTGCAATAGGATTTTATCTACATCACACTTTTGGGGAATTGTTCTATTAACAGATGATACCCAAAACACGCCGAAGTGCTCCTTGTATCTCCTTTCCTTTGTCCTTTGCATAGTGAAAGTTTGTTTTTTCCATTCTCAGTGAGTGAATTAGTGATGATGGGGTGGTAATACTGCTTTGTACTGCTGGGTAAATCAGGAAATAGGGACAAGGTAGGGCTGGGCTTCCAGCCTGGATTTCAGTCTCTGCCCTGCTCAGCACCCTTTCCCCATGTCTTGTGGATAGTCGAAGTTCGAATGATGAGACAGCAAAGGAATCATCAGAATACCTCAGGGTCCATCAGGGAAGTAATCCCTGAGGTGCTGAGCATAACAGTGTGTGTGTGTGTGTGTGTGTGTGTAATTTATTATTTATTTTTAACATTAATTTTTTAAAAATTTTGAGTTCCAAACTTTCCCCCCTCTTGATCCTTCCCCACCCATTGAGAAGGCAAGAAATGTGATATCAACTTTACATGTGAAATCATGCAAAACATATTTCCATATTAGTCATGTTGCAAAAAAATAGCAAGAAAAATAAAGAAAAAAACCTTATGCTCCAATCTGCACTCAGACTTGTTTTTAAGTTCTTCTTCTGGAGGTGGACAGCATGGAATTGTCTTGGATCATTGTACTGCTGAGGATAGCTAAATTATTCAAGGCTGATCATTGTACAATATTGTTGTTACGGTGTACGAGGCTTTCCTGGTTCTGCTCACTTTACCTTGAATCAGTTCATATAAGTCTTCCCAGGTTTTTCTGAAATCATCTTGCTCGGTTTTTATTACAGCACAGTAGTATTCCATCACAATCATACGCCACAACTTGTTCAGTCACTCCCCAGTTGGTAGACATTTCCTCAGTTTTCCATTCTTTGCCACCACAAAAAGAATGCTAAAACTATTTTTGTATATATAGGTCCTCTTCCTTTCCTTTGATCTCTTTCAGACATAGACCTAGTAGCAGTATTTCTGAGTCAAAGTGTATGCACAGTTTTATAACCCTTTGGGCATAGTTCCTAGTTGATCTCCAGAATGATTGGATCAGTTCATGACTCCACCAGCAATGCATTAGTATTCCAGTTTTTCCATATCCCCTCCAATACTTGTCATTTTCATTTCCTTTCCTTTGCCATTTTCTTTATCACATTAGCCAGTCTGATAGGTGTGAGGTTATACAATACACAGTAGTAAACGACCATATTAATCTAGTGTTTGGTAAAGCCAAAGATTCAACCTTTTGAGACAAGAATTCACTATTTGACAAAAATTTCTCAGAAAACTGGAAAGCAGTTTGTCAGAAATTAGGTATAAATCAATATCTCATACCATATACCAAGATAAGGTCAAAATGGGTAGATGATTTAGGCTTAAAGGGTGACATCATGAGCAAATTAGGGGAGAAGGGAATATTTGACTTGTCAAATCTCTTGTTAAGGGAGGAATGTATTACCAAATAAGAGATAGAGAGGATCGCAGGATGTAAAATGGAAAATTTTTATTATATTAATTTTTAAAGTGTTTACAAAAACAAAATAAATGCAGCCAAGATGAGAAGGAAAGCAAGAACCTGGGAAAATATTTTTATAGTAAGTTTTGTTTCATTTCTCAAATGAGTCAAATTTATAAGAAAACGTATCATCTCCAATTGACAAATGGTCAAATGATACGAACAGTTTTCAGAAGAAGAAATCAAAGCCATCTATATCATATAAAAAATGTTCTAAATAACTATTGATTAGAGTGTTGTGTTTTGAAGGGAGAAAGGAACACAGATTGATAAAGGGTTAGGGAGAAGGGAGGGCAGTCTCTAGCTTCAGGGTTTGAGGAATTGAAAAAAGATGATGATTTATGGAGAGTTAGGGGTGGAGTTGAGGCTTAGATTCATCTTTTAGTTATACTGCCAGCTCACAGAGACATAGAATGTGAGAGCCTAAAGTAACCTCCGAGACCATCTAGGGCAGAAGCATCATACACTCAGCTGGGACGATCCTGAGTGCACCCTGAAATAGATTAAAATATAATTGGGGGGAAATTTTGAAAAACACACAAAAATGTAATTGGGGACTATTTATCCAAATAAAAATACACTAGAACATAGATAATGTTAATATGTGGTTTTCTAAGTCAATACTATTGATGGTCTCCAGGGATCCTTATATATGGTTTAGTACCACATGTCACTCCCACTCCCCTTCTATTTGAGTTTGACATAAGTGATCTGGGTCAACCCCCTCATTGTACAAGTGGAGAAATTGAAGACCAGAGAAGTGTGGCTATAGAGCCAACACATCTCAGAGCTGTTATCTGATGTCTTGTCTCCCGATGTTTTCTAGTGCTCTGTCCCATAGAGTTCAATAGAACTGCAATAGAGAAGGTTGAAATGCAGCCAGTGAAATACTTGGTGCTGTTTGCCAGTGGGTCTGGTGCATCTGGGAGGCCCCAGGCACCTATGCCTTTGTCATACAGGGCTCAGGGTCCTTGTGACTCCAAAGGCTGCCGGCCTCTGCTCCTTCTCTGCATCTCAGTTCTGTACTTGGAAAGTGGAGACAGTCTACCCAATCTTCTCCCATCCCAGAGTATGTGCAGAAAGAAAACACCCAAAAGGTTCCACAGGAGAAGAGGCACAGCCAGTACTTTCTCAGGCCTGATCATCCGAGCTGGGTGGGTAGGAAAACCGGGGTCAGCATATGCCTGGTTTTTCTTCTCGGTCTGCTGCTGCTTTATCTCTTGGTCTGTTAGTCACCGTAGCTGAAGGGAGTCTGTGTATGTGTTTTGCAATACTTTAAATGGTTTTCCTTCAAAGTGTCACTTTGGGCAGAAGTAGCCTGTGAGGCTCCTGAGGCTGGCTTTGGGTGTTTTTCTTTCCCCTGAGTCAGGTTCCCAGACAGGTCATTGGCTCTCCATCCGGGAGATGAAACGTAAGAGGCTCCAGCTTCCCTCGGCATCTGCTTCATCTCCACTCCCGGGCATGCATCCATCCATCTCCCATTCATCTTGCTGGCTCTCTGCAACGTTTCAGATCTGGTCAGAACTGCTTGGTCCCGAGGCACCTTCGGCTCTTTTTAGACATGTGTGGGTTTGTTTATTTGTTTGTTTTTTCATTTTCACCCCATCCTCATTTCCCTCCCCTTTTCTGCCCTTTCCCCCTCTTTTATACTGGAAGCAGTGGTTAGAGAAGAAGAGGAGATGCTGGCTCTAGGGAGGGGCTGTATGGAGGCCCAGAGAAACAGCTCCCAGCTCTGGAACCCAGAATGTCAGGCTCTGGTCCTGCCTCTGGGGCACTTCAGCTCCTCGGCCCTCAGTTTCCTCATTTGTTAAATGAAAGGTTTAGATTTAGATGATTTCTGAGGTTCCTTCCAGCTCTACAGTCATGATCCTCTGATTTGTCTCTTGTTTCTAAAATGGCAAAAATACTCCCAGTTATTTGTACTGATGGAAGGCACTAGGTGACCCATTGCATCAGACAATTTGAATCTCTGTGCAAAGTGTGGGGGCCAGGGGAGATCAGTGTGAAGTTAAGTGGTTACTAGAACTAAGCCACAAAGAGGCCACAATGAGGAAGAGCCCAGACAGTCTGGGTTCAAGACCTGCCTCTGACTCATAGTGACCGATGCCTCTGGAACAATGACACTTAGGCTCCTAGTAATCTAGGCTACTCTCTAAGATTCTAAGTCACAGAATAATTGCTGATCTGTTTGATGGAGAGTGTTTGTACACTGGGGAGTTCCCAACATCAATGAAATCACAGGTTCAGACCAAAAAGGAAAAAAAATTCACAAAGTGAGTAATTCAGGCCTGACTGAGTAATTCATGGGTAATTGAGTACTGAACTAGTTAGCCGAAAACAAAACAACAACCAACAATAACCTAAAACCAACAAACCCAACTTGGAGATGAGCTGTGGAAGAAGAATCCTAGGGCCACACACCTGTTTCCTTCTTCCCATGGAGATTAAGGAAGATGGACGGTTTTGATTTTAACCATCCTTGAAGTAAGCAGATCTGGGGTCAGCCTGTTGGAGAAGACACACATACACACTCTCTCTCTGTGTCTCTCTCTGTCTCTCTCTGTCTTTGTCTCTGTCTCTCTGTCTCTCTGTCTGTCTCTCTCTTTCTCTGTCTCTGTCTCTCTCTCTGTGTCTGTCTCTTTCTGTCTCTCTCTGTCTTTGTCTCTGTCTCTCTCTCGCTGTCTCTCTCTCTCTCTGTCTCTCTCTCTTTCACGAATTCCATAGGCTGCATAATTTTTTTTTTAAGTCTGATTGCTGGTTGTGGTGGCACATGCCTGTAATCCCTGAATGGATCTCTTGAGCTCAGGAATTCAGAGCTTCTGTAGACTAAGCCAATTAGGTGTCTGCCCTGAGTTTGGCACCGATCTGGGGAGCTCTTGGGAGCAGGGAGCTCCCAGCTTGCTGAAGGAGGAGTGGATGGACTCATGTTTGCAATGGAGAAGATCAAAACTTCTGTGCCAATCCATGGGATCAGGTCTGTGAATTTCTTTTGTGCTTCCAGCCTGAGATGGGAAGACCTGATATTTTTTAAAAATGTAAAAGTCTTATTGATGGCTTTGGTTATTATTCCTATCATAATTGTCTTCTGATTTGGAGAATCTCTCTAATATCATGACATATAAAAATATTTAAGTAAAACCAACCCTTGTAGCATATTCAACATTCTGCCTCACTAGTCCCCCACCCGTTTAGCATTTGTTCTCAATAGCCAAGATTGATCACAATAATTCATCAAAATTTGGTTGCCTTTCAGCATTATTACATTACTTTGGCACCAACATTGTGTTCTGCTTCCTTCGCCCTAATTCCTCTGAGTCTCCCTCTGCTTCTCTGAGTTTCTCATATTGATTATTTGGGGGACAGCTAAGGTGGCACAATGGATAGAGCATTGGGCTTGGAATCAGGAGGACTCATCTTCTAGAGTTCTAATATGGCCTCAGACACTTTGTGTGTGACCCTGGAGAAGTCATGTAACCTTGTTTGCCTCAGTTTCCTCATCTGTAAAATGAGCTGGACAAGGAAATGGCAAAGCACTCCAGGATCTGTGCCAAGAAAGCCCCAAACGAGGTTCCAAAGAGCTGGACAAGACTGAATGGCTCAACAATAGCAAGAGTGTCGTCATCTGGATAGTGCGTTTTGCTCGGCTGGCCCCCATTTGATGGTTGCCCTTTGTTTTAAGCTTTTTATCAGCAATCTACCACCCTGACAAAACTCACCAGTCCCTTAGCAGTTATGTTAGCTATTTCTACTGGCTTCAGTTATGCTTTTTAGTCTTGACTCCTGTGCCTTCTGTTTATTTCCTGGGGGCATGTCCTTTTTCTCCCCCACCCCACCTCCATGTAGACTAAGAATTTCATGAGTGGGAGACCTAGTGCTCTGCTGCTCCGTCCCCTTTTGGTGCTGGTATTTAACTGCCCATGTGGTCCCTTGCATCAGAGCTGTAGAAGCATAGGTACCTAGAAACCTGGACTTTCCTCTCCCCACGTTTCGTTTGCATTTCCCGCGAGTACCTCCAATTCATCAGGATCAAAATGGAACTTAGCTCCCCGGCCCCCATCTCCACCCAACTTACCCATCTTCTAAACTTCCCCATTGGTGTTGGCCCAGATCTCTAACCTGGCAGTAATCCTCCAGTTTTCCTTTTCTCTCAGGCCCTACCTCATCTCCAATCAGTTGCTAAGATTTGTCAGTTCTAATTCCATAACAGCTCTCTCTACTCGCATAGTCTTTCCCATCGCCCAAACTGTTGTAAGAGCCTCCTGGTGTCCCAGTTTCTCTTCCCTTATCCAAACCATTCACACAGCTCCCAAAATAACCTTCCTAAAACACAGTTTTGATTGTGTTGCTCTTCTGCTCAAACAGCTTTATGGCTCCCTAGTGCCTCCAGGAGAAAATATAAATTTTACAGCCTGGCATTTATAGCCATTCACAATCTGGCTTCACATACATTACTAGACTTTTTCAAGTTTTATGGATACTTTTTGTTTTTATATCACAGACATTTCCAGATGCAATGCCCCCCCCCCCCCCCCAACCCCCAGGGCTAAGGAACCTTTCTTTGCATGAAAAAAGCTGGGGAGGGGGAAGAGTCAAGTCAAACCAGCTAGCACATTGACCTTGTTTGACAGCGTATGGAACATTCCTCACCCATGGTCCCCCACTTCTCCATGTCAGATTTATTTCCTATCACTGCCCTTCATATATTCTACGTTCTAGCTAGACTGGTTGTTCTCCTGACCTCGGCGTTCCGTCTCTGTCTCTGTCCACAAGCTGCCACTTTTGCTTGGAGCATCCTCCTTCCTCGCTTCTGTCTAAAAATCCCTAGTTTCTTTTAAGGCACAGCTGAGGTGCTTTCCCGGGTGGAATCTTATTTGAACACCCCAGCTGTTAGTGCTCAATCCTTCTTAAAACTACTTTGTATTCATTTTTATTTCTACATTCTACATCTCGCCCTCCCTCCCTATAGAAGGGAAGCTCTTTTGAGGGCAGAGGGAAGTATGTGGTACAGTCTAGACTTGGGCTGACACACAAGACCTGGGTTTGAATCCTGGTTCTTAATGCTTCTTGTCCTCAGTTTCCTCATCTGTGAAATAAGGGAGCTGGACTCGATCCGGGTTCTTTACCTTAATCCACAGACCCTAAGAGGTCTCTGGATACATTTCAGTGGGTCTATGAACCTCGGGAAATTATATCTTTATTTTCACTAACCTTTCATTGAAATTGGACATTTCATTCAAATGTGGCAACAGAGAGGCAATAGATGTTATTCTTAGAAGAAATCAACAGGCTTTACCAGACTTCCAAAAGGATCCACAACGCAAAAAAAGGGTTGAGAACACACGTGAGGAATGATATGTAAAGTCCCTTCTGGCTCTATATCTATGGTCTTAGAACTTTCTTTTTTTGGTCTTTGTAGGCACTGCACCTAGCATATTTTCAGCATAAATATTTGCTGGCTGGAGTCCTTAGGCATCTTTGAACTCCCATAGGGCTTCATTTCAATTAAACAAATAGTATTAGATACTACCCATGTTCAGTAGCTACTAAGGATGATGAAGGAAGATATAGTCTTTGATTTCAAGGAGCTGATAAGCCAATGGGGAGGAGAATTAGATAAATACAAGGAAGAGTGTAAGTCATAATGCAATCAGTGAATAGAGGAGCATTATGAGAGCTTTGAAAGGTGGGGTTGTAGAGGCCAGGCAGCTCACGACATTGGACAGAGCATCATGGGAAAACTAGCAGCTTGGCTCACAGGGAGGGAAGGATTTTTCAAAACAGAGATGTGAGGGGAAAGCGTTTCTGACTTTGGGAACAGCACACACAAAGACGCAGAGGTGACAAAGGGCAAGGCAAAAGAAGAGAATGGGGAATAATCGGATTTACCTGGAACACAGAGTGTGTGAAGCAGGGAGCAAGCAGTCTTTGGGACTCTTGAGTTACAGAGTGCTTTCTTTACAATTAGCCTGTGAGCTGCTTCACTTTCTAGATAAGGAAACAGATTTAGAGAGATTCAGAAACTTGCCTGAGGTTACACATCTAGTAAGTATCAGACCTGGGACATAGACCCACACCTCCAATCCTGAAGGTCTTTCCACTCTACCTGGACAAGTGCAGGTGGGGCCAAATTACAGAAAGCCTAAATCCCAGGCTAAAGTACATATGTCCATTTTAATGATCTCTAGGGAGCTGTTGAAGGCTTTTGAGAAGCAGAGTAGTAGAATCAAAACTGCTTCTCAAGCTGATAACTCTGGAAGTGGTACAATAATAATAAGAATAGCATTTCTATAGCTTGTTGGGCAGCTACGTGGCACAGTGGATGGAGTCTTGGGCCTGGAATCAGGAAGACTCATCTCTCTGAATTCCAATCTGACCTCAGACCCTGGGCTGTAAAAATGAGCTAGAGAAGGAAATGGCAGACTGCTCTAGTCTCTTTGCCAAGAAAACCCCAAATGGGGTCATGCAAAGAGTAGGACATGCTCAAAATAACTGACCAACAATACCTTGTTAATATTTGCAATGCATTGGGCAAATATGATCTTATTTGGTCCTCACAACAACCCTGGGAGGTAGGTGATCTTACTATCCCCATTTGACAGATGAAGAAACTGAGGCAGACTGGTGCAGTGACTTGCCCAGGATCATGCAGCTGCTAAGTGTCTGAGGCCACTTTTGGACCCAGGTCTTCATAACTCCCAGTCCAGTGGTCAGTCTATCACACCACCTAGCTGCCTTGTCCTGGTATAAAGTATGGACTGGGAAAAGGAAACTAGAAGTAGAGACCAGTTAAGACAGTATAAGAGCCCAGACAAGCACTAATGAGCATCTGCACGAGGGTAAAGGGAGAAATGGATGAGAGAGATTGTGGAGGTAAAATTAGCAAGACTTGTTGGATGTGGGGGGAGGCGATTAAGAAAGCAGCAAGGATGATTCAGAGATTCGTCCTTGGATGAAGACTGGGCTACTGGGAAACAAGTTGGTGTCCCATATGGGAACAGGGAAGTTTGGAGGAGGGATGTGGGATATAGCTTTTGGGGAGAAGATGATGAGTTCCGTTCTGGACATGTTGACTTTAGAAGATCCGCCTGGATAGTATGACATCCAAGTGTACTCTAGTACTCTGATTGGAAATTTACTACTGGAGGTAGTCATTCAGGACTTATGTTCAGACTCAGTTGAATCTGATAAGCATTTATTATGCACCTGCTGCACAGGTAAAGCAATCTCTGCCTTCCAGGATCCAGCTTGCTAAGGCAGCCAGACCCCTGTCCCAGGTGCTGGAGACAGGAAAACAAAATAGTCACTGTCTTCAAGAAGCATGTATTCTCCAGAGAGAAAACAACACGTGCACAAAGTAATTCAATACAAGGTGTATGTGAAAGGTGTTCGAAGTGACTGGGGGAGTGGAGGAGCACGCTGCCATCTGGGGGAGTCAATGACAATTCACTGTAAGAAAGTGGTCCTCATGCTGAGCTGTGGAGGGATCATTGAAACCTGGAAATTAAGGTCACCAAGGGAGAGTGTAAAGGGAGAACATGTTGGAGATGGAGAGAGGAGCCAGAGAAAGGGACAGAGAAACAAGCAGATGGCTAGGAGAACCCAAAGGGTGCCAAAGACAGAATCCAAAAGAAGAGAGTGCCTCTGTAAGAAGATGAGAACTGTCTGGTGCTGCCAAGGGCAAGGAGAAGGGCAGGGAAGGTCATTTGGTTGGGCTGTGAGGAGGTCATTAGTGGCTTGGAAAAGAAAGGACTAGCTCCAAAGGTGAAGCAGGTGCCAAGGTCATTTGTTGAGAGCCAGGGCTATGGTGGGCTAGAGTTCAGAGTTGAGATAAAAGCAGCAGGTTTGTGGCAGAGGACCAGGGTTGCTTCAGCTGGCTCAGGCAAACCCTTTCTTCCCCCCATCCCCACTCTGGACAGATTCAGTGAGATGCCTCATTTCATATTTACTCAAAGTCAGCACTGCTGGGTGCTTTCCAGAATACACAGGTAAAATAATCTCTGCCTTCCAGGATCCAGCTTGCTAAGGCTGCAGGGCAGACATATCCCATGGAGTGACCATGCAGCTGTTCACATGAGCTCCTCCAGGCCTTTGAGCTTCATCAGGTGTATTATTAAAAATCCATTTCCTCAGGGCAGCTAGGTGGTACAGTGAATAGAGCACCGGCCTTGAAATCAGGAGGACCTTCATTCAAATCTGGCCTCTGACAATTGACGCATTTACTAGCTGTGTGACTTTGGGCAAGTCACTTAACTTCAATTGCCTTGCCTTTCCCCCTTCCTCCCCCCAAAATCAGTTTCCTGGCTGTCTCTCATTTTTACATGGCAGTCACTTCTGATGAGATTGCTCCCATTGCCCTTCTTCCTTGCAGTGAAGAAAAACCAACTGATAGAGTGACCTTGGCTGACAGGGACCTCATAGTCCCCCACCTCTGCCAAGAGTGAGGGGAGATATGTCTCATTATGTGTTCTCTAGGATGATTTTTTTTCCCTTCAATCAATCACTCAAAGTTTTGCTTCATCAGGTGTATTCTTTCCCTAGCTTTCCAGCACCTTGTGGTAAACTTTAAATTCTAAGCCCCAGGCTGGGGTGGGGGCAGGGGAGAGATGTGGAAGGATTCAGGTTGGGAACAGGCTAACAGCTCCTGCTCACCTGCCTCCGTTCACGTAGGATAGAACTCAAAAGTTTAAGTGGTGGGCTTCTTAACCCCCCCCTCATTTCCCCCTCCAGTTTGATTCCAGCATTTTGTCAGCCTGTTCCATCCACCTACACACCCCGGCATCATCCTCAGCTGTCACTGCTGCTCACACTGAACAATGGGGGCTTGTCTAGCTTTTCTGTACTGGGGAGGAGGGAACTGGGGGGTGGGGTGGGAGAGAGTGTGGGATATTGTTCTCTTGGAGGAGATTTTGGAGGGGAAAGAGTTTCAGACAGATTATTAATAATCTCTCAGCCCATAAAAGTTTTGTGTTTTTTTTTTTAACAGACCACAGAAAGAGCCCTCCCCTCTCCTCTGTCCTTCCCTAGGGTCAGGGCATAGCACCAGGAGAAGATTGATGGTTGCTGTCACTCAGCGTCTCTAGAAGGCTTTCCTGACTTAGCCTCAAAACTAAGTTTAGTAGTAATTCAGTTTGATATAACCCTTGATGGTTCACAAAGCTCCTTCCTTGTGGCAGTCCTGTGTGGTTTAGCAGCATGACTATTATTTTAGAGATAAGAAAATGGAGGTATTGAAAGGTTGAGTAACTTGCCTAAGGTCACATAACCAGTTAAGTGTCAGATCTCAGACTTGAACCCACGTTTTCTGACTTCAAGCCTCCAAGAGGACCAAAGACATCATGAAGGTGATGTCTTGACTTGCACGTGATTTGGATTTAAGTGAGACAGGGCCATTTGCAGAGTTATCCAATTCCGTTTGTAAGACGAAAGTCAAGATGTGTCTCTCACATATATGTGACCCTGAAGCTAAAGGGACTTCAGAGTAATTAGATCATTGTGAAGAATGCGGTTCTAGCCCTTCATTTTAGAGATGAAGAAACAAATCCAGGGGGACAAAGTGACTTACCTGAGGTTGTACACCTGGGCATTGGCAAAGTGAGGACCCGGACCCAAGTCTCTAGGTCCAGTGCTTTTCCCTTACTCCATGACACACTTCCACCTAATCAGTCTCTTCCTTACACCCTACCCAGGCGGTGCCAAGGCTGGCCCACCTTGAATAATGTTGCCTTAGCCAATATCACTTGCCACTGTAACTAACCACCCATTTCAAAACCGCAGTGTTACATCATTTGGGTGATTGTCCAAGATGAAGATTATATGTAGCTCACTTTTCCTTCTAACATTGTTTCATGTAACGCAGCATTTCTCAAAGTCTAGATGTGTGGTGTCATGATACTTAGTTTGAGCCTGATCATTCATTTTTATTATGTATTTATATACATATAGATAGACTTATCATTGATCTTGATGTGGGTTTGTGTGGCTTTCTCTGCCCTATCCACGTAGCCTGTTTCTTTAGACTAGGAACTAATGAGGATAGAGATTCTTCCTTCCTTCCCATGGATTTCCAGATAGCTCTCTGCACAGGGCTGCTCCGGAAAAGCTGACTGTTTATCATAAGCACATATAGAGCATAGGATGGGTATCCATGCCTATTGGCTCTTCACCTGGTAGAAAGGTAAAGGAGAAGGGCCTATGGGAATGCTCCCTTGGTATGTGCACCCCTGTACTGTCTGCAGAGGCCTAGGTCCATCAGTAACTCAAATGGAATAGGACAAAGCGATGAGTTCCTCATCTTTATTAAAGGTCCCGTGGGATCACGGATAGAAGCACTGGATTTGGGGTGAGGAAAACTTGAACTCATATCCTGCCTGAGTGACTTACTATGTGCCTCTGGGGGGGAAAGTCACTTAACTTCCCTCAGCCTTGGTTTCCTCCTCTATAAAATGGGTATACTTACAGCCCCTACTTTATAGGGTTGTCATGAGCCTCAAAAGAGATTACATACTTAAAGAACTTCTTAAACATCAAAGTGCTGTGTAAATGTTAGCTTCTATCTTGTTATCATCACTCACTAACAGCCTGATTTCTTTGGGGGGGGGAGTGTTGGGGTTTTTTTTTGGAGGGGGGAAGGCAAGGTAATTGGGATTAAATGACTTGCCCAAGGTTACACAGCTAGTAAGTGTGTCAAGTGTCTGAGGTCGAATTTGAACTCAGGTCCTCCTGACTCTAGGGCTGGTGCTCTATTCACTGCACCACCTAGCTGCCCCTGTGTAATTTATTTAATGGCTAATAGAGGCTTACCCCTATTAAATCCAATACCTTGAATGTTTATTGCACCCACACACACATATTCCTCCCCCCTTCTCTGCTCAGTGTCCCTTCAGAGATACCTCTCTAATTAGTGCATTTGGCCTTGGGATGAAGTAATGAAATGATCCACAGGGAAAGGGAGGGATCAGTCATTTATCAGGCAAGTTGTTAAGTGAGGGTGTTCTACCAGTAGGCTGATACACACAACCAGAAGGTTATAGTTCCAGGATGATAGGGCACTCTTTTTGGGGATTCATGTCATTGCCCTCAGGGTCATACCCCATTGGTACTCACAATTTTTAATCCTTGCACCCCCAGAAGCTTTTGCATTTCCTGAAGTTCTTATTAAGAATCTCAGATACCCGAGGAAAAATTTCCAGACACCATAAGTTCTTCCAATCCCTGCAAGGACACAAAGCCTTCTCTTCTCACTGAGTGAGATCAGTCTATCTGAGCATATCCTTTGGCTCCTCGCTGTGTCCCCTCCCCCACTCTAACTTGGCTTCTTCCTGCCCTACAGCCACACTCCCATATTAAGGGGGAGGGAACAGCTGGAATAGACTTTGTGATTTGAAGTTTGCCTCTTTTGGAAATGTTGGATGGATGTCTTCCTTTGGAGAAAAGGTTATCTTCAGAGAGAATGCTGGGATTTTCTTATTTTGGATTTTTCCTGACAACTGGCAGTGTGGGAAGTTGTAGTCATTCTTAGGAGAGGCAAAGTTTATGCTCATTTTGTGTAAAGGAGATTACAAGGTCTTCAGAGGCCAGGTAGTTCTCTTTGGGCACTAAATCAGCACTTTGATCCTTTTTGCCAGATGAAAGGTGATGTGTTGAGCTATATTTGACTAGGAACAGAGGTGGGGAACCTGTAGCCTCAAGGCCACACGTGGCCCTCTAGGTCCTTGAATGTGGCCCTTTGACTGAATCCAAACTTCACACAACAAATCCCCTTAATAAAAGGACCTCGAGGTTGTAGGTTCCCCACCCCTGGATAGGACAACTGACTAAGCTTTTCCTGGGTATAGATAACTGAGAGGGGGGCAGAAATAGAGTACATTTAATTAGTCAGTTGTGCTTTTTCCATAAAGATATATCTTTATTAACATAATAGCATGAATTATTAATCTGTGATAACAAGCATGTGCTTAGGAAATGAAATACAGATCACAATTTAAAGGAATGAAGTTATCAAAGGCAAAGCTAAGTACTCTGCCCTCCTAAACCGCAGTTCTCTTCATCTAGCTGCTTAATTCAATTTGGGGTTTCTGTTTTACTTTGATCAGGAACCTTCAGCTTTTTGCTGCTTGGGATGTTGACAGCCTTAGGCCTTGTCCACAGATCCCGGCCCATAGAGTGCTGGTTCTTGTTTTGATGCTCCACTGCTGCCAGAATCAATTGAGAATCCTTTGCTGGTGCAGATTTCCTCACATACATCTTAGATGGAGTCTTTCTGTGTCTAGAGAACAGCTGCTAAGTTTCCAGGAGAGCTCTGCTTACAGTAACAGTCTCCTGTTTCTATTTCCTTTCATGGTCAAAGCTGAAAAGTCCAGAAAGATCACAAGTGCATGGGCATATCAACCCTCAAGACTGTCTTTTTTTCCCATACCAGGAAAAACCAAAAACTTCCATCTCTCTCTTCTTTTGAAGCTCATCTTTTTGTGTTGAAGTTGTTCTGCACAAAACACTGAAGATTTTTAACCAGGATAGCAAGTTCCCATACTTTTAGGGTCTGGTGTCATGTTCCCCTGACCTCTGACATGGACACTCAGTTGTAGTTGCTCTTCCGCGAGGTGAAGTGTATGCTCATTTCATGTATAGATAGTTGCAAGCTTCATAGAGAATATGAGCAGTGTTGTTGAGTTCTTTCAGTAATGTCTGGCTCTTCATGATCCCCATTTGGGGTTTTCTTGGCAGAGATACTAGAGAGATTTTTCCATTTTCTTCTCTAGATCATTTTACAGATGAGAAAACTGAGGCAAACAGGGAGAAGTGACTTGCCCAAGGTCACACAGCTAGCATCTGAGGTCACATTTGAACTCGGTCTTCATGACTCCAGGCCCCCACTCTATCCACTGTGTCACGCAGCTGCCTCCCAGCAGTGACTCAGGATTTATTGTCAAGGAGACGCCATGTGGTTTAGGGGGATGTAGGCAGAATTTGAAGCCCAAGGATAAGATTGATTCTAATTCTGTCACTAACTAACTTGGTGACCTTGAGGAAGTTCCTTCCTTCCCTGCTTCTTCATTTCCTTACGTGAGGGGTTTTACCTCACTGATCTCCAATGTCCTTTCTGGCTCCAATTCCCATGATCCAATGGTGCGACCATTAGTGAAGCTGTGACACAGACATGCCACTGAAACCTACTGTTCTTTGCGTGCAAGGCCTAAAGCAGCAGCAGCATGGCCCAGCCTGTGTCACTTGTGCAGAGATACCCACGGCACAGGGAAATACAGACTTAGTAGGAAAAGGGCTCTAGGAAGACCAGCCCAATTAGCTCTCCAAGCATCAGTTTAATGGGCCAGCCTACAATACCAAGGGGTGGAGGGTAGGTGGAACAATGGTTAGAGTGCTGTGCCTGAAGGCAGGAAGACCTGAGTTCACATTTGGCCTTACTACTTGCTAGCTTTGTGACCCTGGGCAAGTCACTTCACCTTGTTTGCCTGGGTTTCCTCATCTGTAAAATGAGCTGGAAAAGGAAATGGCAAACTGCTCCAGTATCTCTGCCATGAAAGGCCCAAAAAGGGTCACAAAGAGTCAGAAATGACTGAATAACAGCAGAATACCAGTCAGGAAATTCTGCTTTTTCTTGTTTTTATGTGCTGGTTGTGGGTAATTCTAGCACAGAGAAGGACCAAGTTATGGAGGGTCACTCCCCGCCCTGGCTTCCTGATTGTGAGAACGCTTGGCTTCTGCCGGTGCTTTCTTCTTATAAAGGGGTCAGATCCTTTTCTCTTGGACTATTTTAAAACACTTTTCGGCGACCAGCGGAGCCCAGTGTTTTTAAGTGGTTTCCTCACGTGTGGTGTTGATTTTAGTGCAGTCACCACTTGATTGCATCCACAAAAGAGCCAGAAACTATGACACCATTAATCAGAAAGAGCAGACAGTTAAAAACATTTTTGCGTGTCTTTGTGACACGGTGTGGTTTTTTTCAGCAGCTGATTACTAGTGTTGCTTTGCTCAGGCCAACATTAAAATGACATAAATTCTCTCAGTGCACATCATTTGACTCTGCTCCTACTTGTGCTGCTAAACACTTCTGAAGAGACTCACTCATCTTTGTGAGCTGGGTCTGATGGGAGCCATCTGTCTGTTACTTAATTTCACCTGGACACTCACCACTGCAGGGCAATTCTGATGCTTCTTCCCCATTCTTGCCACATCCAAACTCTCTTTGCTCTTTCCCCCACCCCCCAATACCACTCCCTTCCCTTCCTCTCCTGACAGGACCTGACTGCCCATATTGCTGAGAAAAGAGAGGCTTTTATGAGTTCCTACTTCTTCCCTAAACCATAGCCCAAACACCTTTACATTTATGGTGTCAAACTCAAATCAAAATGGGGCCATGAACCTATATACAGGGGAGTCAGGTGGGGCAGTAGCTAGAGTGCTGGGCCTGGAGTCAAGAAGGCTGAACTTGCCAAGTTCAGATCTGGGTCTGTGTGACCCTGGGCAAGTCACTTAACCCTGTTTGCCTCAGTTTCCTCATCAGTCAAATGAGCTGGAGAAGGAAATGGCAAACCGCTCCAGTATCTCCGCCCAGAAAACCCCAAATGGGGTCACAAAGAGGTAGACATGATAGAAAAACAGCCAAATCAATCTGTGTACAAGGATCCCTGTGGGCAGAGTATTGAATTCCTTCTAAATATGTGTTATTATCTGTGTTTTCTTCTATTTTTATTTATTTTGTTAAATATTTCCCTATTGCATTTTAATTTGATTCAGGCTGCATGGCAGTGTTGTGGGCCATATGTGGCTTCTCTGCTGTGTGCCGTCTCCCATGCACTCCTTTGCCTCAGTCTCGGAGGAAGAGGTGCCTCTTCTCCCTGTCGGATTCTGTCTCCACTCGTTCTCTTGATCTTCTGGGAACTTTCTCCCTCTCTCATTCTCGCTCTTTCTCTCCTGTTCAGTCTCTTCCTTATCTGGTAGCGTCTGCTCTGTCATCTACAGACATGCCCAGACCCCCCTCACTTGACCCTGCTACCCTTCTCATACATCATCCTAGGAGGGAGAGTGGAAAGAGTGCGGGACTTAGTGTTGGAGAACCTGGCTTTGAATCCCAGCTCTTGCCAGTTAATACCTGTGTGACCTCTCTGGGCCCTAATTTTATTTTGTTTTACATTTCATTTTTATTTTCAGATCCAAAATCTCTCCTTCCCACTTAGCCCCAACCCCATGATTGAAAAAGCAAGAAGAATAATCCCTGTCACAGAAGCACGTGTAGTCAAGCAAAACTAGGCCTTGGTTCCTCGTTGGGAAAATAAAGTAGTTGGACTAGGTTCCCACTCCATTCTCTCCCAGCTCCAAAAGTCTGATCCTGTGATTATCCCAGAAAGGCTTGTCCATGTTCATTCCCTCCATTTCCTCACATCTCCCTCACTTTTTAACTCTTCCTGCCTGGCTTCCAGCACCATCACTCCACTTTCTCTAAGATTACCAATAATTTTTTTAACTGCTTACTCCTATGGAGTTTCCCCCTCAGTCTTCATTCTCCTGGACCTCTCTGCAGCCTTGTCTCCTACCTCTCTTCATGACAATTCCCCTTTCACTAAGCTGCAGGACACACGACTGGCCAGTCACTCTAGTGGCTTGGTAATTTTCAGTGGCTCTCTATTGTCTCTAGGAGGTCAAGTCTCCTCAGCTTAGGAGGACTTGGGGTGCTCCATAGGGCACTGCATAAGGGCAGCTGGGTGGAGCAGTGGATAGAGTGCCAGGCCTGGAGTCAGGAAATCCTGAGTTCAAAACCAGCCTCAGGCATACGTTAGCTACATGATCCTGGGCAAGTCACTAAACTTAATTTTCCTCAGTTTACTCATTGGTAAAATGAGCTGGAAAAGGAAATGGCAAACCACCCTAGGATCTTTGTCAAGAAAACCCCAAATGGGGTCATGGTGGGTCAGACATGACTGAGACAGCTCAACACCAACAGTATAATCTAGTTACCAGCTCCACTTCCAGGCATTTTAAACCACTCTCCTTACTGAAGTCTACACCCCAGTGGATCTAGCCTACTGGCTATTCTCAGAACTTGATATTCCACAACGCCCTCCATGCCTTTGCTTAAATAAGGTCTCTTCTATGACCCTGTTAAGGAGAAAGGGGAGTCACTGGTTGTAGTCACAGGGTGGACCAACCAATGATGGTTAGATCTTAACAAGGTGCTATCCTTTTACAAAGACTCTGATTGAGCCTAGAAGGAGTAACATCAATGGAGGAGCAGGGGCGGGGCGGGGAGGGTGGAAGGGGAAAAGAACAGGCCACACCCTCGCAGAACTTTTTAAATGACTAACTGAGCTTTAGAGAGTCTCCAGTCCTGTTCTGTGTGGGCCAGCAAGAGCTGCCTGTGGAGGAGACTCTGCAGGCAGAGGCAGAAAGGAGCCTGGAAAAGACCCCCTCCCGTCCAGCATTCTGAGGGTTTGCCACGTGGGGAGTGGGCAGGCCTCTAGGCTGGCAGCAGTCTAGCAGAAATGCAATCCAGAGAGGCCTGGATGTAGAGAGGCACTTGAGGATAGAAGCAAATTCATGAAGTGGGACCTTGGGCACTGGAAAGATCGTTATGGACACAAAGACGTAGCCCTGGCAATTGAGAGTCACTGTCTGGAGAAGGGTAGACCTTCTGGGCCCACTGCCTGCAGACACACTGTGCCTGGGGGGGAGTGGGAAGGTTGGTGAAGCCTGCATGCACAAAGAGAGAGAGGGCACTGAGGCCTTTTGGTGCCTGAGTTATCCGTCAGTTGTCCTGGGGCTTCTGAGAAGGCTGTGAGATCTGCGTGTGTCAGAGGGCTGAGTAGCCGTGCCCATGTCTGCCCTGAACGTGTGCCTTACTGCCACTGCTGTGTGCTAATCTTATATACACTCTTCCAAAGTGCTGTGTGCTGCTGAGGAAGAGCGTGCCCCGGGGAACTTGGGGGAAATGTTCTGTAGTTACTGCTTTTGCTATCTTTGTGCTTAGCAAATGTCTTTGTTGTTGTTGAGTCTTTTCAGTCCTGTCTGACTCTTTATGACCATTTGGGGTTTTCTTGGCAAAGATATTGGAGTGGTTTGCCATGTCCTTTGTTGTGCAGATGAGGAGACTGAGTCAAACAGGGTGAAGTGACTTGCCCAGGGTCACACAGCCAGGACATGTCTGAGGTGAGATGTGAACTCCTGAAGATGGGTCTTCCTGACTTCAAACCTAGGGCTTTATCCACTGCGCCATCTAGCTGCCTGTATCTTTACTAGGAGTCAATTGTGACTGCCAATAGGAATCACAGCACTAAAGGATTTGAGAACAAATCCAGCCTCAGACACTAACTAGCTGTGTGACCCTGGGCAAGTCACTTTACCTGCTTGCCTTGTTTACTCCTCTATAAAATAAGCTGGAGAAAGAAAGAGAAAGTCAACTACTACAGTATCTCTGTGAAGAGACCCCCAAATGGAATCAAGAAGAGTTGGACATGACTGAAATGATATAGAAGGTATTCTTAGGAACTCGGTGGATTAGATAATCTCCCCAGTCTTTTCCTGCTCTCAGGTTCTATGATTCAAAGACTTTATTTCCTAAGCACAAAATATAAACTTCTCTACTGGTCACTCAAGTCCCCCCACAATCAAACAATCTAATCTATTTATAACCAAAATGCAGCTAAGTGGGGCAATGCATGGCCCAGTGGTCCCGGAGTAAAGAAGAGGAGTTCGAATGAGGGCTTAGACACTAGTGAACCTGGGCAAATCATTTAACCTCCATCAGACTCAATCTCCTCATCTGTCAAATAGCACCTACTTCCCAGGGTTGTTGTGAAGACAAAAGGAGATATCTGTAATGCAACCTTGGCGCATAAATGCTAATTATCATTATTATCACCATTGACAGTGCTCTCTAATATGTTCCTTCTGCTCTAAACAAAACAGAACAAGTCAAGTGTTAGACTTGGAGCTGGGGAGCTCTTCCCTCTGCCACGTATTGGCTGTGACCACCGAACTCTGCCTCAGTTTCCTTACTTGTAAAATGAGGAAGTTGGATTCAGTGGCCTCTGAGGTCCCTTCCAGCTTTAAATCTATGAACCTGTAATCAAGGAGAGACCCCAGGTCTTCACTCAGAGCCTTTGAAAATTCCCTGTTACTTTAGGCACATTTCTAAGGAGCTCAGTGACCTAGTTTCCCAGCTGATTTCAGATTAGAAAACCTGAAGTGGGGTTACTGCACCCGTCAGGTATACTGAGAGCTGACAGTGAAGGACTGAATAGAAAAGCTGTGACAAGCACACAAAAGAACTCAAAAATCACAGCAGCCTGAGGCCAGTGTGTGTGTGTGTGTGAGTGTGAGTGTGTGTCTGTGTGTGTGTATGTGTGTGTGAGTGTATGTTAGGATGTGTGAGTGTGTGTATGTGTATGTATGTGTGCATGAGTGTGTGTGTGTGTGTTAGTGTGTGTATGTGTATGTGTGAGTGTGTGTGAGTGTATGTGTGTGTGTGAGTGTGTGTATGTATGTGTGTGAGTGTGAGTGTGTTAGGGTGTGTGTGTGTGCGTGTGTGTATGTGTGCATGAGTGTGTGTGTGAGTGTATGTGAGTGTGTGAATGTGTGTGAGTGTGTGTGTGAGTGTGTGTATGTGTATGTGTGAGTGTGTGTGTGTGTGTGTGTGTGTGTTGGGGGATGTAGGGTGGGTACAAACAACGTCACATACCAAGAGAGGCCCTGTGTTACAGGATAATCATTAATTTTCATATTAGCCTTGAAACATATTACATGATATTTTCAGTATATTTTGTTTAAGGTAACGGAACATGGGCTCTAATTTTAAAATTTCTTTTAAAAAAATGGTTGGTCGACTGTAAACGTACAAACATAGTTGACTGATCCATTGTCCCATAACCCTTTAAGGTTTTCAAAGCACTTTCCTCACATTTGCCTTCTTCCCCTTCCCCCCGCCCCGTCTCTGTTCCTCTCTCTGTGACACACACACACACACACATACACACACACTCACACACACACACACATACACACACATATACTCACACACTCACACACACACACACACACACACACACACACCAGGTTGGTTGTTGATTAAATGCTGAATTCTTGCTGTTTCTCTACAGAATTAGGAAAGAGAAAACAGTCTATGAAATAGGATTTTTTTAGTACTATTTCTTTCTTTCTTTTTTTTTGAAGGGGAGAAGGCAAGGCAGTTGGGGTTAAGTAACCTGCCCAAGGTCACATCACTAGTTAGTGTGCCAGGTATCTGAGGCCGAATTTGAACTCAGGTCCTCCTGACTCCAGGGCCTGTGCTCTATTCATTGCCTCACCTAGCTGCCCCTGTTTAGTACTATTTCAATCTAGAACAAGAGTGAATATCCTGAAAGATTGGTTCCTTACTTAAAAGCAAGTAAAATATGAGACAAAGATGATAAATGGAACTGAGTACAATTTCTCCTATGGTGAAGTCTTATGGCTCTGCCATTGAAAGTGAGCCCCTAAAGGAAAAATCATTGTTAAATAGGTAATTCAGATTTCAAAGGGCTAGTTTAATGGATACTCTGCCCCTCAGAAGACACAGTCCTTTGGATTTCTCCCCCCATCTCCTCTTTGACATTTCACAATTAACTACCATGGCAGAGCCTCCAAGATGGGATCTTAACCATTCAAGAGTTTGAGCTAAAGCTGACCGACATCCTGAAAAAACCCAGGGATGAAGAATGCCAGTCACCCAGACTATATTACACAGTTGGATGGAAACCTATAGTGCTTGTCGTTCTGTAGACATAGCTTAGACAGATGCTGCAAATGAGCTGGCCCAGAATGGATCATGAGGACAGACTGACATTGGAAAAGTGTAAACTTTTTTTAATGGCACCAAATAAAGGTCCATCTTATTTTTTTGTTCGTTTATTCATTGATTTGTTTTTGCGTGAGACACTCTTACTATGTACAGCTTGCTTTCCGAATATACGATAAATGCAACATATAATTCTCAAATCTATCCTGCTTATCTGTTATTCCACCTGACCTCCTGGCTGTTCACTTATGTGCATTTCATAAACATGTTTCTGTGTCTTCCTTTCTTCCTGCAACCCTGTCTGTAGCTTCCCTTTCACTCTGTATTTCCCTCCCCTGCACTGTATGGGGCAGGGAGGGAAATATGTGTGTGTGTGTGTGTGTGTGTGTGTGTGTGTATGTGTGTGTGTGTGTGTGTGTGTGTGTGTGTGTAAACCTTTGTAACAAATATGCGTAATCAACAAAAATAAAACCCCACATTGGCTGTGTCTCTTCCTCTATCACTGGTCCATTACTAGGTAGACAGCATACTTCATCATAAATGATCTGAAATCACGGTTAGTCATTGCACTGACCACAGTTCTTAAGCCTTTCAGAGTTGCTTCTCTTTATGCCACTGTTATTGTATATACACATTGTTCTCTTGGTTCTGCTCACTTCACTCTGCATCAGTTCATACCAAGTCTTCCCAGTTTCTCTGAACTTTTGTCATTGCCTTTTGTCATTTCTTACCATGCAATAAAATTCTATCATACTCATATACCATAATTTGTTTTAATATCAAGATCCTTCCAGTGTTGTTGTATGGCTGTTAGACACGAAACATGATTTTATCATGATATGGTAAACATGAAAATGAGGATCACCCAGGGTACAATGAAAAATGGCATCATGGGTGAAGTCAGGCTGTAACACATAATCGATAGACAATTATGAAGAATAAAAGGATGTTATCAGAAACCGTGCAAGTGAAAAAGGAAGATAAATTGGCTTTGATAAGAGAGCAAGGGATAACTGACGGGTGGACCGTTTGCCTCCCTGGTATCCCTTAGACGTCGACAGAAAAAGAGGAGGGAAAAAAGACAAAGAAAGAGAAGAGGGCTTCCAGCATGGCGGGTGGGCTCCCTAGGGCAACCTTGTAAAGGACACAAGTGAAAAGTGGGCAGCATGGGCAGGTGTGGATGGATTGCAATCTGCCTCCTTGGAAGGAATATCCATAGTGCTGAAGCTCACAGCCAAGAGGAAAGTAGCAGAGTGGGAAAAGTGCTATCTCTCATTGACACTTACCTCAAACCTGCTAAGCCTTGCTCCCTCTGATCATCTCTCCACCTTTGTCAGGAACTATTCTGCTCCCTACCTCCTCATTCCTATTCTAAACGAATCCCCACCTTCCAACTCGACCCTGTTCTGTCCCTGGATGGGAAGGGTATAAGGAACCCCGCTCCCCCAGAAAGCCTCAGTTCAGTATCAAAGTCAAGCTCCAGTTTTGTTGCTGGGATCCTGTCTGTGTCTGTTCCCACAATCCCTTGCCTCAGTCCGCCTCTTATTATCCAGACTTTCTGCTCATGCTCCTGACCCTTTGTTTTCCTCTTTCCTAGTCCGTGTTCGTGATCTCAGCTTTTGATAACCTCCTAGACTGTAATTTTAACTTAAGCTTATATAGTGTTTTGTATAACATACGTAATGCATGATACAATCCTGCTATCTAGATATCACAAGCATTAGTATCCCCATTTTAGAGATGAGGAAAAGGAGGCTCAATGCCTTGCCTTCAGTCGCACAGGTGACAAGTGTCAGAATTATGTTTCAAACCCAGGTTTCTTGTTTCCAAGTTCAAAATTCTTTCTGTGACACCCCAAGGCCTCCTATGGACAGCAGGTAGTGCCTAACATTGTATCTGCTTGCTCTTCCTTGCCTTGGCTGACTTTTTTGAATTCAAATGTTAGATCCATAGAAGGCTGAATGGTATAGCTGAATGAGCACTGCTTCTGTAGTCAGATGGCCTGGGTTCAAATCTTGCCTTTAATTGACTCTGTGTATTTGACCTCAGGCATTTAATATCTCTTGGCCCTCAAACCCCTTGTCTATAAAATGAAAAAGTTGACTAGATATCTTAGATCTCTTCTAGCTCTGGTTCAATGATTCCCTGGCTTATGTACTTACTAACTATACCTCCACCTAGCTGAATTCCTAGCCTGAGCCGGCCCTCCCCAACCTCGCTGGTGCCTTCATCCCAGCACAGCATCTTCCATCCCTGTTTCTTGTCTGTTCTGCCATTACTGGTCCTCTTTCTAACACCTGTTATGCATTTGTATATACCCTTCTGGGCTGTATGTATCTTGCTCTGTCATTGTGAGCATGTCTATTTCTCTGGGTAAAATTCTATCCTGCTCATGTACCTTAACTTGTCTCTTTCTCTCTTTTTTGCTGCATTCTCCTATTATTCTCCACTTACCACCTCTATTTTTCCTCTTTCCTTCATCCTAAACAAACACAATATAGAAATAAAGTATTTTAAATTATTTCTTTAAGAAAACACTGTGGTTCTGTGTTTTGGATATGGCCAATACGGGAATTAGTTTTGCTTGACTAAACATTTTTGTTGCAAGGGAATTTTCCCCCCCAATGGGGGTAATGTAAGAGAGAACAAAAATTGATTTTTTTTCTTCTTGAAAAAACTAAAATGTAATTAAAGACAAAAGTACTGCCTTGCTTACGAAAGTGTAAGCCAGTTGATTGCACTATGCAGAAGCTCACTCTCTGTGTGGATCCCTGGACCAAGTTCCATTCCCTGGTTGTGCTCCTCTATGTCTGTCATCGTTCTCTATTAGAGTGTAAGCTCCTTGAAGGTAGGGACTGTTCTATTTTTGTATTTGTGTTCTCAATACTTGCCACAGTTCCTGCTACCCAGAAAGGATTCGATAAATGCTTATTTGTCCAAAAGTACATAAAGTTTTGTGTTCACTTCTAATGTGAAAGGGCAAACAAGATATTTTTGAGAGAGAAATTAAAGGTTTTTTTTCACTTGTTTGTAGCCCTTGATTCATCTCCCCACTTCATCCCAGTTCAATGTCCCTTGAGAGAAAAAAAAAGGTTCCCTATCCTTAATTTAAATGATAACAAAATATCCTGATTAACACTGGAGAGGATTTGTTCCAGTGATTTCAAAAGTACCTGTTTCAATTAGCTTTGATAAATCATCAATTATTTCCTGATTAAACTGTAAAATTAATCTTAAAAATATCAGAATGTATCACCACTCTAACAGGAGCAATATGTACCTTCTGAAAATGGAAGCTGTCTCTGTGATCCAAGTTGGGAAGAATATGTGGCAAAGTCTCATCAAAAATGATGATTTCCAACTTAGTTTACTACAGATTCATGTCATTTCGCTGCAACGGGGTACTGGAGGCTGCCGGGCAGTCTTTTTACTCACATCTCGTGGATTCCCCAGAGGAATCCCCACAGCAACCACCACATCCATAAACTGGCCCATCTACCACGCCACCTCCACTACAAGTACCCCCCCCCTCAGCTGACATTTACTTCTCTTACTGAAAATCAATGCAATCCTATGGGGTTTCTCTTTCTCCTAACCTTTTCCTTTTCTTCTAAAGGCTTAGCCCACAAATCATGCTCTCTCTGTCTCATCCCCTCCCATATGCTCCAGACACCCTTCAATTAGTGTCCCTCTAGTCTACGTGATGCAGCTAGGCGATCCAATGGTTAGAGAACTAGGCTTGGAATCAGGAAGGCTCATCTTCCCAAGTTCAAATTCAGCCTCAGACACTTACTAGCCATGTGACCCTGGGTGAGTCACTTAACCCTGCATGCCTCAGTTTCCCCATCTGTAAAAATGAGCTGGAGAAGGAAATGGCAAACCACTCCTGTATCTTTGCCAAGAAAACTCCGAAATGGGAGTCAACAGAAAGTCAACAGGACTGAAACAACTGAACAACTCTTTTATATTCATAAAAGATCACAGATTAAGAACTGAAGGTATTTCAGAGGCTACCTATTTCAGTGTTTATTTTACAGATGAGGATACTGAGGCTTTTGGAGATTAAGTGACCTGCCCAGAGTCACCCAGATAATGTCAGGGGGAAGATTCAAACTCAGATCTTCTTGATTCCAGGTCAAGTATTTTAACCAGGCTCCATGCTACTGTCGCCTCTCAGCACCTCACCGCCTTCTTGCTGTTGGCAGGTCCCTGTCTCCTCCAGCTCGCTGTCTCCTCTAGGTGCCCATGACATTTCTTTCCCTCCCTTTCTCACCTGTGCCCTAGCCTCTTTCGGGTCACCCTTCCAGGAATGAAGAAGCAACATAACGTGGTGCCCAGGAAAAGGAAGTAAAATGGACATCCGTCAATCAGGGAACGGCCCAACACTCTGGGAAACAGATCTATTTACCGTGACCAATCTTAATAATTCAGAGAAACTCTCCCATGGGCCACACTATCCATGAGGGTTTTGGGTTTTTTTTGTTTTTGCTTTTTGGAGGGCAATTGGGGTTAAGTGACTTGCCCAAGGTCACACGGCCAGTAAGTGTTAAGTGTCTACGGCCACATTTGAACTCAGGTCCTCCTGACTCCTGGGCTGGTGCTCTCTTCACTGCGCCACCTAGCCACCCCTGTGTTATTCATCTTTTAAGGCCTGACCTAGTTACTGCCTCTGCTGTAAAACTTCTAATCCACCATGATCTCTCCCTCCTCTGAAGCCACAGCTGCTACTGTCCATGCCCTTCACTAGGCACTTAATGACACATTTCCTTGGGAAGGGCACTATTTACTTCACGTTATCATTTAGAATTTTACATGTATGTCTTCTTTCTCAAATTGTAGGCTCCCTGAGGACAGGGCATAAATATTCTACATGTTACATCCCTCAAGACTGGCAAAGTGCCACACACTCTGTTCTCTCCTAATTGAAATTTTCCTATAGCACTTCATCTAGCTTTCTTCCTCGCCTTTATCACACTCTGCTTTGTTTGTTTTTTATCTCATTATGTGTAAGAGACAACATTGCAAAGGAGATAGAGGGCCAGCCTCAGAGCCAGGAAAACTTGAGTTCACATCCTGCCTTGCATACACTGGATGTGTGACTCTGGTCAAGGCGCTTCACCTCTCACTGCTCTGGACAAGTAAGACCATAAATGACAGGAGATGTCAACCTGCACTGGCAGAGGGGACCCTGCGCAAGCTCGATCTCTTCTAGCTGACAGGGCAGAGAATATGTTGAGTCTCCTAGTTGCACCCCTGGAGCCAGAAGGAAGTTGTTAATAAAAACTGAATAAAAGAAAATATGGATGAAATCAAGCCCCTGTGTTGGGTGGTTTGACTGGATTTATGCCTCCAGCAAAGCTCACTTTGGCCTGTTACAGAGTTGTGATGGCTCAGGCCTTTGCTCGAAACTTCATCATTCACACCCAAACAGAGAGGCTTCTGAAAGAAAAGGCAAAGTTTGCTTCAACCTTCCCCTTCTCAGTTCTTCTTCTTTTTAGTCCTCTATGGATCAGAACCATAACGACAAAAGAAACCGTGAAGTCAATAGAGTCTGGTCTTAATTATCCTCACAGGGAGTAATGCCTGGAACAAATGTTTTATGTCAGATCTGCTTCTCCTTATCTGTGACGGGAGGGGGGAGCAAGAGGAGAAGGAGAAGAAGAAGGAGAAAGAAGAAGAGGAGGGAAAGAGAAGGTGAAGAGAGGAAAGGGAAGAGAAAGAAAGAGAAGAGAGAGGGAGAAAGAGAAAGAAGAGAAAAGAGAGAATGAGAGAGAGAGAAGAGAGAGAGAAAGCACATTAAGGGAAGGAGAGAAAGCTTCTCATAGGATGTGAGGGCCTTGCATTGGCCCTTGAAGGAAGTTAGGGATTCTAGAAGGCAGAGGTAAGGAAGCAGGAGATATGAGTCCCAGCAGCCCCTCTGGGTTACATCCTTTGGCCCTCACTAGGACTGGTGGCTTGGGTGCCCAGAAGGTGGCTGCCATCTTGGGTTCAAAGGGGATCTTGTGAGCACCCAGTCTTAAAGTACAGTTCTCAGGAAGATGAGACTTCCTGATTATGAGCCCAATGCTCCATCCACTGCACCACCTCGCTGCCCCTACAATGTTAGAGAATTTGCCTGTTCTCGAAGACCTCCAGTAACAGGGGATTGATCACCTCCCAAGGTAGCCCACTCTGTTTTTGGATACCTCTGTTTGTTAGGAAGTTTTTCTGTATGTCCCACTCCTTGGTAACTCCTACCTACCTCACTGATTCCTGCCTTCGGTGAGCTTTTAGTCTCATTGAATGAGCTAGATTAGGGCTAGAGTCACCCATAATTCCCCCCCTTTTATCTCTTCTACCCTTGAATGAACTTCTAGTAGGCTTGCAATCATTTGTTTCTGGCAAAGGAGAGGCTGGGTAATTTCCTGACTTGATTGGACAGGAAGAAAGTATTGGTCTCATGAAGTGAGCAGGGCAGCAAGGAGGGAGGGGTCTGTGTGCTTCAGTACAAACCTGGCCTTGTCTTTGTTCTCTGCTTGGCTCCCAGGCCTGTCACGCCACACAGGACCTGAAACAACATGTGTGGGGCAGTACAAAAGCCAGGCTCCTCTCTTGTCAGCTCCCCCTTATCCATCCGGGGACATTTTAAAAGGAAGAAGTGTTGGAGGTGGGAGCAGGTGGGAGCTAATAATGCTGACAGCCTTGGCAAACTCTGGAGTAGTTCTCTGCACTTCAGCCTCTGCCTCTGAGCAGGATATATCATCATCCTCCAGAAAATCCATCAAGCATTGACTTGAATGTGATGCTGCACAAAAAAAAAATACACGTAGATCAGTTATGTTGGCCTTTGCAATACAAAATTCTCCTCTGTTAATGACTTGACATCTTCATAGAATTCTTGGGCAGGTGAGGCCCTGAAAAAGGCATCTGGTCTATCACCCTGTATCCAGGCAGGACCACAGAGAAGCCAGCCCAGAAGGAAGAAGCAATATGTGAGTCTCTGGAGTGGGTTAGAAGTTGAGAGGGCTTGGATTGTAAGTGGAAGCTTAAAAAGGCTCAGTGGATACAGCAACAGCCCTGGAGTCAGAAGAACCTGAGTTCAAATTCAGCCTCAGACACTTAACTAGCAGTGTGACCCTGGGCAAGTCATTTAACTCCAGGTTTTCTCCCCCACTTCTGCCCCCCAAGAAAAAATGCGTGTGCCATGCTAAAAATATTGGACTTGAAGTCAAAGGGCTTGAATTTGAATGTCACCTATGCTACTTATTGTCACTGTGACCTTGGGCAGGCTCCTTATACTCAATGAACTTTGTTCATTGTACATAAAAGAAATATGTAAAAGAAATACAAGATCTCTAAGGCTCCTTCCAGCTTCAAATGTTATGAAACTATAAGTGATTTTATCAGGGTGCATGAGTTAGTCTTTCTGATCCACTCTAGAGTTGGAGGGAAGAGTTGTCTCACCTCCCAGGGTCACTGAACCCTCCTCCTAGTGAACTCAGCTTAGAATAGGGGGGATTTGCGCCTTATCAGGACTAATAAATGGCTTGAATCAGGTCATTGATGAGGCGAGAATGACTAGGCTCTTGGGTCTGCCTCTGCCCCCTTTGTACTCAAAAGATCCACCTAATTGAGCTAGTTTTGGATCCAAATGGCAGATTCCCCTTAGCCCATCAGTTCTTTATTTTAGGTGGGACCATTAATGGGAAAGGATGGAAAGCAGAAGGAAGATTGGAAGTAAGGAGAGAAGGGAAGAGGTGGGTTGAGGAGAGATGAAGCGAGTTGGCCATTGCCCCCATGAGTTAGAGGGGATGGGAGTTAGAGGGGATGGAGAATACACAGGTAACCTGCTCCACTTCCGTATTTTTTTTTTTAGGAAGAGGTGGAGAGGACAATGGTGGCGCACTTTGCTTTGGAAGAGAGAGGGGGCTCTTTCTACTTGCTAGTCAGCTTCATTTCCCAGCTATAAATCCCGATTTATAGGGCATTAAATCATATTCATAGAATGACACTGTTGACTTACTTTGAGCTCCCAGTCATTAAAACTCCTGTTTTTTCTTTCACTCAAACCATTGTCAACCCATTCACCTGCCATCCTGGATGTGACCTTGTTTCACTTAACGGTGGTGATGATGATGACAATAATGGCATTTTTATACAGTACTTAAAGTTTGCAAAGTACTTTGTTTCATTTGATCCTCACAACAACCCTGTGGGAAGTAGATGCTATCATCATCCCCACTTGAAAGATGAGGAAACTGAGGCAAGAATAGGCTGTAATTTGTCCAGGGTCACCCAGGTAGTAAGTGTCTGAGGCTAGATTTGAACTCAGGTTAACCCAACCCTAAATTCAGCATTCTAATCACTATGACAATTAGCTGCCTCTAGCTTAATCTCTCTGGGTTTATTTCTTTGTCTGTAAAATGAGAGTGTTTTACTAAGACCCTAAGCTCCCTTTCCAGCTCTGAATCAATGATCCTATAAAGGATCCCCCATACTCACCCTCTGTCAAGGTTTAGGGTGAGTTTCCCTTCCTCTCTGTGTTGTTGGTCTGGGATTAGGTCTGATAAGCAGAAAAAAATATCCATGAAATCACCAGTCCTGGAGTCAGGAGGACCTGAGTTCAAATCCGACCTCAGACACTTGACACTAGCTATGTGACCTTGGGCAAGTCACTTAACCCCCATTGTCTTGCCTTCTGCCCTCCACCAAGAAGTAAAAATTTTTTAAAAATTAAAAAAAAGCCTAGCCATGAAGTAGAAGAAAAAAAGGAAGGGGCAGAGGAGGGGTGCAAATAATCCACACCCTGGAGTGGCTCTACTTCACAGTTAGATAATGGAGAATGAAGTATATTTAAGGATTTTAATGAGGAGGGAGGTTAATTTGGAAAGTTGTATATGTCTTCTTTCTAGACCATAATTAGTTTCCATTGAATAAGTTGTCTTTCCTCCCACCCACTCTTCATTCCTTCCATACTAGTTGCTAGTCTTTGAGGCAGCAAAAGGAGACTGAACCCTCTTCTTCATCCTCCATATTGCCTCGGCCAATTTTTACTATGAAACACCCCTCATTTCTGTCCCTCTACATTCCCACCGTCATCCTGAATCTAATGCCATGGCTGGATCAGCGGGACAACTCTACTCCTTCGCTTCCGAATTATCTCCCTCCAAAGCACCCTGTACCATGCTGTGAAACCAAGCTTCCTAAAATACTGCTGTCACTTCTTTGCTAAGAAACAGTCTGTGGCTTCTTACTTTGTTTTGAGGATAAACTTCTTTGCCAGTCTGGCTTTCTTTAAAAAAAAAAAAAAGATTTCTTTTCTGTTTCAATTCTTACCCTCCCAACCCAGCCCCTTGCCCCCAAAGTTAAGAAGACAAGAAATACCACTCACATATGTAGTCAATCAAAACAAATTTCCACATTGGCCATGTCCAAAACTTTGTCTTTATTCTGCATTCTGAGCCCTTCCTCTCTCCATCAGGAAGTGGGCAGCATGTTTCATCTTTAGTGCCCTGGAATCCTGGTTAGTCATTAAGCTGATGAGAGTTGAGCATAATAGTACTGCATCACATTTTTATACCATAACTTGTTCATCCATTTTTATGGACTCCCCCTCAGATTGCCATTCTTTGTCACCTCAGAAAGCTAGAAATATTTTTGCACATCCTTAGAATTTGTTTTGTTTATGACTAATTCCTCCCTTAATCTTCCCTCCTTCTAGTTTCCTCTCCCCCCACCTTTCTCTCCTTTTTTTTTCTGTTAAGCAAAATGTATTTCTGTACTCATTTGTGTGTGTGTGTTTTTTATTCTTTTGACAAGTATGGGAGTGAGGTTCAGGTGGCAGCCACTCCCCTTCATTCACTCCTTGTTTGTCTAGCTGCCTACTCTCACACCCTGATTATGTGAGATAATTTCTCGTAACATTTCATTCTCTTCCACTTTTCCTCCTCCTCCTCACCTTGTCCCAATGTATTCCTCCTCCCCTCTCTTTCCCTTCCTTTCTTAAGATCTTCAAGATTTAACAAACCACTCCAGGACCTTGTCTAATAGTGCTTCCTGTATGAACCCTGAGGATAATAGGGTTCAGAGGGGATAGATGTATCATATCCCCCCATATTAGAATGGAAGCATTTATCCTTGGTTAGTCCTTTATCACTGTCATCCATGTTTACCTTTTTTATGTTTCTCTTCACTCCTATGTTTGAACTTCAAAGTTTCTCTGTAGCTCTGGTCTTTTCATCAGGAATGCTTGGAAGTCCTTTATTTCATTAAAAATCCACTTTCCACCCTGTAGTTGTAACAGTTTGGTAAATTATTCTTGGCCGTAATCCCATATTCAGTTCCTTCTGAAATCTCATATTTCAAACTCTCTGCTCCTTTATATTAGTGGCTGCTAAATCATGTGATCCTAACTGTGCCTCCTCAACATTTGAATTCTGTCTTTCTAACTGCCTGAGATGTTTTTTCTTTGGCCTGAAAGCTCTGAATTTTGACTATGATGCTCCTGGGTAATTTTCATTCCGGGGTTTATTTCAGCAGATGATTGGTGGGTTCTTTCTATTTCCATTTTACCCTCTGGTTGTAAGAAATCTAGATAATTTTCTTTTAAGATTGTTTTTGAAATATAATATCTAGGTTCTTTATGGGTGGGGGAAATGATGACATTCAGATAACTCAGTGATTCTTAAATTTTTTTTTCCTTGATCTGTTTTCCAGGTAAATCGTTTTTGCTCTGAGATACTTTATATATTCTTCTATTCTGCCAGCCTTTTAACTGTTTTAATGTTTCTTGTTGCCTTATGAAGTCATTAGTTTCTCTATGGTCCATTCTAATTTTTAGGGAATTTGTTGCTTGGGCAAGGTTTTGTACCTCTTGTGTCAAGTTATTAATACCTTTTCAATTCTTTTTTTTCCATAGCTCTTATGTATTTTCCAGTTTTTTTTTCCTCAAGTGCGCTCATTCCATTTATAAAAAACATTTTAAACATTTTTTAGATCTTTATCTCTTCCAGGAATTCTGATTGAGTTTTGTGCACCAGCTGCATTTTTTAATGAGATTTTGCTTGTAGATGTTTCGGAATCATTCTGTTCTACATTTGTGTCGAGTGTCTCTGCCACCATAATAGCTCACTGTGGTGGGGTTCTTTTTTTATTAGGCAATTCTTTCAGTCAGCCTCCTTCTTGTCTTCAGACTTGATGTTAGGGCTGGGCTCTGCCATATTTCTGGAGGGAAAGTATGGGTTAGTCCAGTTGCTGCTTTCTTGGAGGAATTGAGTGCTGGGTTATTTCAGAATCTCAGGGTCAAGCTAGAGACCTGCAAGCTTTCAGCATTCCCAAAGTGATCTGATCTGGCACAGAATATAATTTCTGCCCTCCCGGTCTGAACTCCACGAAGGTTTGCGGAAGAAAAGATAGTGACTAGGCTCTGCCCCATCACCCAGATGGAGAGTTTTGTTGGTTTAGTGGCAGGATTATAGGCTGCCCTTTGGCCTAGGGCTCCTGCCCTGATTATTCCTCGGTAGGTTGGACTAGATGCTGGCAGTAAGACCTTGCACAGAGTCTGGGGTCTGAGCTAAATCACTGCTGCTGATGGCTTCTGAACTGCCTTTTTACTCAGTATACCACTCAGGGCCTCCCTATCACTTCCCTGTTCAGGTCCCCTTTTCAGTCTACATTGGATCTGTGAATTGTCCTGGGTGATGGGTGACAAAAGTGTCCATTTCCGCCTGTCCCTATTGTGCCCCCGTATGGATCTGTAGGTGCCCTGGTGTGGGCCTGGGATCTCTTCTTTCTGGGGTTCCCAGCCTCCCTGGGCATTGGAGGGCTCTTGGCCTGACTGTCCCCTGCAGACCTCCCTGCCTGTCTCCTTTGTGCAGACCTGCGCTGGACAGATGTGACTTTTTCTGGATATCCCCATGAGGATGGTTCGGTGCCTTGTACAGATCTGTGTGGAGGGATTTGTGGAGAGGAGCTCATTGTTTTGCTTCCCATCCCTTGCACCGTGCTGAGTTCAGAACAGGCACCCAATAAATGTTTGTTGATCAGGAACAAAAAAAGTATTTCTTTGGTTCAGGAGAAAGAGGGTTTGATTTAAAGTCAGGGTTGTTGTTTGTTGTTTAGTCATTTCAGTCATGATTCTTTGTGACCCTCTTCGGGGTGTTCTTGGCAAGAGTCAGAGGACTTGAGTTCAAATCCTGACTCTTCCACTTACTGCCTGGGTGACCTTGGGTAAGTTGTTTCATCTTTCAAGGCCTCAGTTACCTCATATGTAAAATAAGAAAGTTAAACTAGATGGTTTTTAAGGCTCATTCCAGCTCTAAATCTCTGATCCTAAGAGTTAGACTTCCCCAGAACTCTTCCTCAGTCCTCCCATTGTGAGGGACCTTGCCAGATCTGATGGTGTCCTCCAGAACATCTCTCCAAATCACATAGATTCTATTTGGAGCAGCAGAAGCAGCTAGTATTTAAACAGGCTTGAGAAATCAACATGGATGAATTGGATTGGAGAGGCAAGAAGGTGGTTCTTAAGAGTTGGGGTTATGTCTGTGGTCTGACTTCTGCATTGGTTTGGAAGCCTCCCCAGTGGCAGTAATCATGACTCCCATCACACTGTAAGCACCCCAAGAACAGAGACCAAGCAGTCCTCATTGGAGAGGGTGCTGACTCTGAAGACCATAAGTAGTCCTTCTGTATATTTCCCCAACCATCTAGCCCAGGGATCCTATAGATAGGATCATGGGCTCTAGAGCTGGAGAAAACCTTGGAGACCATCCAGTCTCACCTCTTTAGATGAGAAAAATGAAGCTGAGAGGTTAAGTCCTTTGCCCAAAGTCACATAGGTAATAAAATAATAGAAATAGGGTTTGAAACCAGACCCCCTAACTCCAAAGAGAATTCAGTCATTCCTTTGAATGGTCTGCCAACTGTAGGTAAAAGAAAAAGCCAATGGATCTGGAGTCTTGTCCTCTAGGCTAGGCTGAGGTTAGCATAACAGGCCAGAGCCCAGCTCTTGCAACTGGGAGTTTGGGAGGTGGGAACCATAGGCTCTGTGTGTCCACTTCAGTCCCTGGAGAGAGGGAAGAAGGGAGTGTCCATAGTAAATCTTTCTGGAAAGGAGGAAGTCCAGAGGAGTAATTACCACAATATAAGATGACTTCTTCTCTGCCTCTTGGGTCTGCCAGGAAGGTGCTTGGTATTGGTGGAAGGAATGGTGTGTATGTAGGGTGGGGTGGAGTGTGTGTGTGTGTGTGTGTGTGTGTGTGTGTGTGTGTGTGAGAGAGAGAGAGAGAGAGAGAGAGAGAGAGAGAGAGAGAGAGAGAGAGAGATTTTGTTACCCAGAAAGAGACCGTCTAGCATGGAAATCTTCAGGAAGCTAGGTGACTGAGTGGATAAAGCACTTGGCCTGAAGTCATGAAGAATCATGTTCTTGAGTTCAAATCTAACCTCAGGGGGTGGCTAAGTGAATATAGCACAAGCCCTGGAGTCAGGAGGACCCAAATTCAAATCTAGCCTCAGACACTTGACACTTGCTAACTGTGTGATTTTGGGCAAGTCACTTAACCCCAATTGCCTCACCTCCCCCCTCTGAAAAAACAAAAACAATCTAGCTATGAGACCCTGGGCAAGTCACTTAACCCTGTTTATCTGTTTCTTCATCTGTAAAATGAGCCAGAGGAGGAAATGACAAACCAGTCTTTGCCAAGAAAACCCCAAATGAGGTCCCCAAGAGTCAGACACAACTGAAAAAATGACTGATGGCACAAAAATCGTTGCCAAAATGAAACTCCGCAGCATCTCTTGGGATCTCTAACTGGGTCTTTCGACCACACTTCTTCCTCTCAGAATAGTTTGTTTCCCATTGATTTTCAACACCACCCTGACATCCCTTTGCTACCTTCTCCCTACCCTTCCACTTGCATTAAACAGACAGCATCTCTCTCAGGGAGTGCCACAGAAACCCTGGGTATAGGAAAGAGAGGCAAGGCAGAGATGATTCCATTTCTTCAGGCCTGCTGCTGAATTTCCTTTCACCTCCTTGCTGTAGGAGACACTTGATACACACAGACAAGCTTAACTTCATACCAATAGCCCAAGTAAACACACAGCCTGAGGGGAGCCAGCAGATTGAGTTTCAGAAATGTTGGGTTTCTGCAATCTGGAGGCAGGGGGGATCAAACCTTGTAAGTATTCCTTTGTAGATATTCAACCCCACTCTCTTCTTCCCCTCTACTTCCCGCCAAGAATCACAGAATCACAAATATTGCTTATGGCTGGTGTATAAATACTGATTAATCGGAGGAAGCAGCTGGTGAGTGCACAGGCCTGAAGTCAGGAGATTTGGGTGCTAGCCTGGGTTCTGTCACTGACCAGCTGTGTGACCTCAGGCAAGTCACTTAACTCCTCTGGGCCTGATTGTCCTCGCCTGGAAAATGAGAGGTTGGACTCGGTGATCTCTGGGGTCCTCTTAGCTCCAGCACTCCCTTGCTATGATATAGATTCTGGAGCCAAGCTAAGACTACTGAGATCTTTTGTTTGGTTCTCTCTCCTAATTCTCAATGAGTTCTTGCTCTCAATTCTACCCATTATCTGGATAATCCATTCTATGCTAGTCAGTCAGTAGCATTTACTATGTTCTGTGTGATGCATAATCAATCTATGTACCAATATATGCAAATCTATGTCAGTATTCAAGTGAGGGAAAGTAAGGTGTGTTTGAGTATTGCCAATAGGAGCTGAATTTGAACAGTCTGCCCTTCTTCTGGGCAATTGAGATGATAACCAGGGTCTACTGTATGTGGTCTTTCTTCCCCACCCCACCTTTTTCCTCCTCGCCCCCTACATACTGGGTAGCGTACCTTGGTACAGAACAGAGAGAGTCACTCCTCGCCTTCATTCCCCACATTTATCTCTAGGTGTATAGATGTGGGCATACACACACTTCAGAGCTTCACCAGATCCTTGATTTCATTGGTACAGGTCTTTCCTCTGTAGATTGTAAACCCTCCACTCCTTAGCAAATGATTTCATGACTTATTTTGACCCAAACAGCTGATCACCCGGTGGCCAACATTCTGGTGATGAGCCTTCCTGCATTTATCCAGGCTGGTCCTCATATGAAAGACATTCATTACTTGAAGTCATTCCATCTTGACATAGGACCTACTAATGCTTGCAGCTCCGTGGTAGAGTCTAGGACAGGGGTGGGGGACGTGCAGCCTCAAGGCCACATGTGGCCCTCAGGTGCAGTCCTTTGACCGAATCCAAACTTCACACAACAAATCCCCTTAATAAAAGGATTTGTTCTGTAAAACTTGGAACTCAGTCAAAAGGGTGCACCCAAGGGCCTAGAGGGCCATATGTGGCCTTGAGGCTGCAAGTTCCCACTCCTAGGAGAATGGAGGATCACTTCCACATTGCAATGAGGATTTGGAATAAGACTTTAGTGATGTAGGTATATGGTATATACATTATACACATGCACAGCTAGGGAGAGCAGTGGATAGAGTCCTGGGCCTGGAGTCAGGGAGACCTGAGTTCAGATGTTGCCTCATACACTGTGTGACCCTGAGCAAGTCACTTAACTCTCTTTACCTCAGTTTCCTCATCTGTAAAATGAGCTGGAGAAGGAAATGGCAAACTGCACCAGTATCTTTGCCAAGAAAACCCCAGATGGGGTCATGAAGAGTCAGGCAAGACTGGAATGACTGAAGAGCAACCACAAAAATTGTTTTAGCCGTGCAAGTTCTCAGTCTTGGTGTCCTCAATTTTGGTTGCCTCAGTGTATCATTTCCATCACCCTGGTATCTTTTCTACATGTCCCCTTTCTCTGCTTCCCCAACGCCACCCTATTTCACACCCTCACTGCTTCTCACCTGGATCACGGCAGCAAGTCTCCTAACTGAGTCTTAATTCTCTCCCCACTCCCTTCGATGTGGCTGGACAAATTGGTCTAGAACAAACTTCTGCCAGGCTACTTTCTGGTCTTCTCAGCAGTTTTTGTCAAGTAGGAACTTACTGAAGTAACTGGGATCCTTACGTTCATCAAACACTATGCAGCTCTGTTCGGTTATTTCTGTGACTTGTACACCTACTGTGTTCCACTGTTCGACTCTTCTGCCTGGGTCTTTCACCAGGACCAATCATTATAATGACCGCTGCTTTGTCCTGTCCTTCCCCTTTCTTCAGAATCTTTGAGATTCTTGAATTTTTGTTCCTCTAGCTCAGGGTTGGGGAGCCTTAAGGTCACATGTGGCCTTCTAAATCCTTAAGTGTGGCATTTCAATTTGTTGACCAATGGACAGTGAGTCAAAAGGAGGCACTTGAAGATTTTTAAGGCCTTAAGGCCACAGGTTCCCCACCCCTGCTGGTGAAGTCTATTATTGTTTTTTTAGTTCTGTTAAGTCATTCTTTGGTAATTTGATTGGTTTAGGTTCCTTCTGGCCCCAAATCTGTGATCCTCATGCCTTTCCAGGGTTTACTCTTCCATTCATGCTGTCTCACCCTCATCTCCTGGATCTCCCTCCTCACTCACCTTCATTCTCTCCAACACATTTGGTCTCTCCCTCTCCCCACCCCCACCCCCCCACTCCCTTGGCCTCTGTCCACCAGAATTCTCAGGTGTACCTGTAAAAGCTCCTACCCGATGTCCCGCCCCCCCTACTGTGGGGAGGTACTGTTGCTGTTCTTCCTCTCACAGTGCCCTGCCCTGCCCATACCAGCCCCTTCAAATGCTCCATTGAATTGAATTTCACTGTCCAGTCCCTTAAACAAGCATGCTATGCTCACTGTTTTCACTTCTTCCCCCATAATTTCTCCTTAAAATTTTACAGCGAAGTTTCCATCCCCAGCCACTCTAGCTTTCTTGAAGTCAGACTCTTGCAGGCTGCCAGTAATTTATTAATTGCCAGGTCCCATTTTCTTTTTTCAGTCCTCATCCCCCCTTAACTTCAGCTCTCAACAAGCATTTATTAAACACGGTATGCAAGGAGCTGAGATTACAAAACAGAACCATTGCAGAGAGCAAAACAGTCTGTGCCTTCAAATACATTCCATCACATTCCACATACGTATTACAAACACGCATACCTAGAGACATAATACATATGTGAGTGTATATGCTTATACATGCATGGATAGGTGTGCAAGTGTAAAACATGTACATAATATGTAATGAATAGAGCATCAGGTCTAGAGTCAAGAAGACCTGAGTTCAAATCCAGCTTCAGATACTTCCTGGCTGTGTGACCCTGGGCAAGTCACTTTGCCCTGTTTGCCTCAGTTTCCTCATTTGTAAAATGAACTGGAGAAGGAAATGGCGAACTACTCCAGTATCTTTGCCAAGAAAACCCCAAATGGGGTCAGGAAGAGTCTGACACAATTGAAACACAACATGTTACATTCTTTGGGGAGGATGCTGCTTGTGCAGTTAAGTAAATACGAGTGTGTACAAAGTGATACAAAGTAGCTTTCCAAAACCACTTATGTATTTATTCAGCAGTTCTCACTTGCTTTCATTCTTTCTTTTTCAGGCAATTGTTATCTCTTCTTCCCACTGCCCCCCCCCCCCCAAACATTAGGGGAAAAATAATGTCTACACACAGACATGTATATACATCAGATTCACATAGTCCCACAAGGCAACATCCCACACTGACCACGTCCAAAATGTATGTCTCATCCTGCATCCTGAGTCTGCCACCTCTCTGGCAGGAGGTAGGTGGTATGAGTCAGCTTTGGTCCTCTGGACTCGTGTTTTATAATTGCGTTAATCAGAGTTCTAAAGTCTTTGAAAATTGTTTGTATCTCTAATGTTGTTCTCATTGTGGAAACTGTTCTCCTAGCTCCACTCATTTCACTCCATATCAGCACATAGAGGTTTTTCTAGTTTCTTCCAACACTGTCATTTGTCATTTCTTATGACACAATAATATCCTATTGCATGCCTATGCCAGATTGTCTAGCCATTCCCCGGTAACTGGGCACCCTCTTTGCTCCCCATTTCAGGTTATTATGAAAAGAGCTGCCATGAATATTTCTGTGTCTGTAAGCCCTTTTCTGTTTTCTTTGCTCTCTTTGGGGATGGAGCTAGTAATTATGTAATTGAGTCAAAGAGCACATCCAGGTTAGAACTTTGGGGGGCACGGCTCCAGCAGCAACCCACCAGTGTGCCTGTCTCCCCACAGCCCCTCCCACAGCTGTCACTCTCCTTCCTCGCTGTCCTTGCCCGCCTTGTGAACGTGAGGTGGAGCCTCAGAGTTGCTTTTGTTTGCATTTCTCGAATTATTGGTAGTTTTGGAACATTCTTACGTGATTATCAGTAGCTTCGATTTCCTCCTTTGAAAACTACCTGTTTGCACCCTTTTACTTGTATTTGTTGGAAGAAAGACTCAGTCTTATGAATTTGAAGCAATTATTTATATATCCTGGATGAGAGCTTTATCAGAGAAACTTAACGAAAAGACTTCATTTTTTTCTGTTGCATGTTTCCCTCCTGATTTTAATTGCATTAGATTGGTTTGTACAAGAATTTACTTTTCAATGTATATGGTCAAAGCTGTGAGAGGAGAAAAGGCGGCAAATGTTGCAGAGAAGGGACCAAAATGTCTTGGTAATCAGTAGGCCCTGAGGAGAGGGCAGGATCAAGGATAACTCCCTATCTTTGAATCTGGGAACCTTCTTGACCAGTCCACGGAATATGAAAATGTCATTCTGTTCCCCTTTCTTGATACGCTTTCATTTCTTGGTTTGGGTCACTTTAATTCTTATTGAATCTTTCTTTCTTTTTCCCTCCTTCCCTCCTTCTCTCTTTTCCTCCCTTCCTTCCTTCCTTCCTTCCTTCCTCCTTTTCTCCCTTCCTCCCTCCCTCTCTTCCTCCCTCCCTTCCTCCCTTTCTTCCTTCCTTCCTTCCTTCTTTTCATGCTCCTTCCTTCCCTTCCTCCCTCCCTCTCTCTTCTTCTTTCTTTCTTTGTTTCTTCCTTCCTTCCTCCCTCTCTCCCTCTCTCTTTCTTTCTTTTTTTTCCTTGTCTCTTGCATCTGTCCCTTTCCAGTCCCTCTGCTACTACCATAATTCTTATCATTTCATGCCTGGACTATCTCAATAACTCCCTAACTGGTCTTCCTGTCTTCAGCCTCTTCCTGCTGTAATCCATTCTTCAAAGTTTTGACAAATTCATCTCCCTAAAATACCGCTTTCATTGACCTGCTCAGAAATCTCTAAGTTGTTCCCTATTGCCTCTAAGATGAAGTCCACAGTTCTTACCCCATTATTCAAAACTTGTCACAATCTGCTCTTCCAAATGTGTATCTCAGCAGTCTCCACTTAAGGCCTTCACCTCAAATCATACATTTCTATATAATGATTTATCTCTACATTTTTTCCTTGGATTAAAATACCTTCCTCACCTCTGTCTGCCTGTCCAATTCTACGCCCCCCCCCCCAATCTTAGTTTACATTCTATGTTTCCTGTGAAGCTTGGAAGTGAACAGGCTGATAACTGGAGCTTGATCATTCACTTGAGATCTCAATCTTCTTTCGTCTTTGTTCTCAAAATGAGTGGAAAGCTGCAGGCTTTCCTTAGATAGGAAACTGAAACTCAGTGGGGGGTCCAGACAGCAAGATGGGCTTCAAAATAGGAAAATTCAAGGATTGAAATAAGTTGAAATACTGTCTTAGAGCCATAAGTAAAAAACGTAGTCTTAACAGTGTTGTGAATATGGTTTGAGCAAATCAAGTGAGCCAGAAGTATAAGTAGGATGTCAGAAGCCTGGAATTGTAGACCTCTAGGAGAGTGATAAAGGAGGCATTTAAAAGACAGTGAGGGATGGCCTAAAAACTCAAGGGAAAATTTTGAGGGAGCAGATAGAGAAATACCTTCCTCATTCAGATAGACTAGAGATAACAGATTTACAAATTTTTGAGAGTTGGAAGGGATCTTCACAACCATACAGTCCAACCTATACATAAGAGGAATCTCCTGTATAACCTGACAAGTGGCAATCTAGCTTCTGTCTGAAGACCTCAAGGAGGAGGAAGCCTCTACCTCCTGACACAGCCCATTCCACTTTTGGACAGTTCCCATTGTCAGGAACCAGAGAAGGACCAGAATCAGTCAGGAAGGCTGTAGATCAGAAGTTTGCCACTGCTCAGTTTCAGTGAGGAAGGCCCTGGTGTCCAATAATACCTAAAGAGAAAATGGAACAAGATTTTGGGTGGGAACTGAGAATTTCATTAGATTGGGAGCAGTTTGTGTGAAGGATTGAGAATATTCCATCAGACCTGCAAGTGGACACTCAGATTTTCCCATAGTTAGAAGCTTCAGTCTCTTTGCTTAGCATCTCACCTAGACAGAGTTCAGATGGAAGAAGTATAATTGAGACAGAGTGCTTCATAAGCCCCAGCAGCCACGCTGATCATGGGCCTTTAGCTGTTCAAATTTGAACCAGAAATCTGCAGATTTGTTTCTTTCTATGCCTTTGTGTTGGTAGGTCTTTTTCCTCACCCACTTTCCTATTAAAATTTCCTTTTGAGAAATCACAGACATAACCTTGTCTGAACTAGGGGGAAAAAGAATTTTTCCACATCTTGGTCTGGATTGAGTGGGGACACATATACTTCCTACAGCAAGAATTCCTAACCTTTTTTGTGTCAAGGACCTTGTGAGCAACCTGGTGAAGTCTAGTAACTCCCTTCTCTGAATAAGGTTTTTAAAGGGATAATATAGATTACAAAGGAAATCAAAGGTTAGTGAAGATAAAACCGTAATTTTTTCCTCCATCCAAGTTCTTCCCAGAGACTGGAAACCGATCATGTTAAGAACCCCTGCCCTGGGGACAGTCATGTTGGTAGCAAGAGACTGCATCACGCATTTGTGGTTGTTCAGTCATTTTCAGTTGTGTCTGACTCTTGGTGACCCCTCTGGGATTTTCCTGGCAGAGATATTGGAGTTGTTTGCCATTTCCTTCTCCAGCCCATTTTGCAGATAAGGAAACTGAGGCAAACAGGGTTAAAGTGACTTGCCCAGGATCACACAGCTAGTAAGTGTCTGAGGCCAGATTTGAGCTCAGGAAGACGAGTCTTCCTGTCTCCAGGATGGACATTCTATCCACTGCACTACCTAACTTCATAGCAGCAACTCAATGAATATTTGTTGAGTAAAGGATGGGGAGAGAGAGAGGTGAAAGGGGCTGTGGGGCAATTTACACCAAGCCTGTCATTTGACAGGCGAGAAAGCCAAGATCAAGTGACTTGTTTAAGGTCACACAGGTAGTTCAGTGGCCAAAGCTGCCTTCAAGCCCAGGTCTCCTCCCTCAGGAGTGACCCTGCTTCCCTAAGCAGTAGGAACCTGGTGAATGTGTGTGGATAGAATGACTGACGCCAGTGTCCAGTTGAATTCTCTAAGCATCACCATGCACAGCACAGCCACGCATCTGGGCTCTTTTAATTGTGTCATCCCTTCCCCTTCTCTCCCCCAGAGACACAGCCTGTGTGTCCTTCTCCTGCCCCGCTGCTGAATTCAGCCTCTGATTTGTAGCCGGGGCAAATACTGAATCTGTTCTATGTCTGTGTTTGGTGGTCATTGCTGAATCATCCCTATGTCTTTATGGACTGTTAACATTAAACCATCCCCAGGACTTAGGAAGGACCAGCAAGACCTGAAGCCAGATGAAGTCAGGGAAGAAGATCAAGAAGAAACAGTCTGTGGTTGGCACCTCCGACCCTGCTTGGGGACCCCACAGGATTCTGATCGGGGTATCCTGTGAGTCCTGGGGAGCAGGACTGTGAACACGGCCCGTAGAGTGCTGGGGGTGAAAACTTGGCCAGTCTGTATTTGAGGTCATACAACCCACATTTTTTTCAGGCCGCATACATGGACCAAGTGCCAGATCGATACTAACGTGTGCTTACTTCCCTATTGCAGCTTGTCTCCAATGTCCTCATCTTCTCTTGCACCAACATCGTGGGAGTATGCACCCATTACCCAGCGGAGGTCTCCCAAAGGCAGGCCTTCCAGGAGACGCGGGAATGTATCCAGGCTCGGCTACACTCACAGAGGGAGAACCAGCAGCAGGTGAGGTGCTTGGAAGATGGTTCGCCTCCCCTGCCCCCTCCGTTTTTGCTTTTTTTTGGAAGGAGGAAAGTAGGGCAGTTGGGGTTAAGTGATTTGCCCAAGGTCACATGGCTAGTTGTATGTGTGTGTGTGTGTGTGAAATGTCTGAGGCCAGATTTGAACTCAGGTCCTCCTGACTCCAGGGCTGGTGCTCTATTCACTGCACCCCCTAGCCACCCCACTGCCCCTTTTCTTTTTAAGAAAAAAAAAGTCTGTTAATTTTTCCCCCCAAAGAACAAGCATATGTTTTCTCTTCTTCCCACCTTATCCTCTCCCCTTGCTGGAAAAAGAAAAAAAACTCTTGTAACAAACATGCCTAGCCAAGAAAACAGGTTCCCACATTATCTGTGTCTAAACTTGCCTGCGGCCCTGGGTCCATCACCTTCTCTGCAGGAGAGAGGTAGCATTCATTCCTCATCCTCAAACCTCTGAAATCATCGAATGAACTGGTAGAGGCCGAGCCAAAACCAAGAGGACAGTTCAGATAATAATGACAATATTGTAAAGACAAACAACTCTGAAGACTTGGGAACTCTGATCGATACAGTGACCAACCACCGTTCCAAGGAGCCGATTCAAGCCGCCCCCTCCCCCTTCCCTTCTGTGGCCTCCACTTTGCTTGGGCAGGAGGAGAGTGTGAGTTATTCTAGACCTTTGCTGGAGGGTGGGGATGAGAAACCCTGCTACCAGAACACTGCTAGCTGGGTACATGGGAGCCTCCTTGCCCACCTCTCCTGTGTTTCTTTTCACCTTGAACACAAAGCCCTTTGCTTCACTTTCCCTGGTCATGGGTTTGGGACCCAGCTGACATGGGAATGTTTTCCATGGAAAGAGACTGGCATTCCTGACTCTGTGGGAATCTTTTTCTTTGGGTACCCTGGAGAGAGAACTCAACCCACTGACTTTCCTTCCCTGACCCCCCTCCCTTCTAGCCTGACTTTTCCCCTCCCTTTTATAAATAAATCAAATAGGCCTTTGGATGCAGAAATGTGAATCCCCAAAATGCCTCTGCTCACATACCACTGTCCATCCCTTCCCTGGGCAGCTGGTATACAAACAAGTGGGAGTGGTACAAGGGGGCCTGGGTGGTAAGTCTTAGGTTTCTGTACTCTTCATTATCAGGAACTGATAACTTATAGGAAGGGGTGGGTTTGGAGTGAGGGGCAGGGATAGTCAGTCCTCCCCAGAGATTCACCTTGTATATAAAACTTGGAACAAAATGCTGGGGGATTTGGAACAAAGAGGGATGGCTATCAGAGAAAGAATAGGCTTTACCTGCAGGGAGGTCTTAGTTTAATGGAAGAGCTGGGGAGACATACAGAATGTGGGTGCAGCCTGGAACTCCCCCACAGGACAATGGCCCTGGCTCTGTTCTTGGCACATTCTGTCAGAGCCGTGCTCTACCCTTAGGGGCTGGGGGAGAGACCACCCCTCCTTCTCTCACTCTTACTGGGAATTATGCAATCACAGTTTTAATAGAAAGGTAGCGAGGAGGCACAGTGGATGGCACAAACTCACCTTCCTGAGTTCAAATCCAGCCTCAGACACTGTGTGACCCTGGGCAAGTCACTTAACCCTGTTTGCCTCAGTTTCCTCATCTGTAAAATGAGCTGGAGAAGGAAATGGCAAACCCCTCCAGCATGTCTGCCAAGAAAACCCCAAATGGAGTCCTGAAGAATCAGATAGGACTAAACAACAATTTTAATAGGGATAAGGAGAGAGGATAGAACAGGAAGGACCTGTGATTTTGATGGAGTGCTGGGGTGCCTATGTTTGTAACATCAGCTTGTGTAATCAAGTTGTAAAATCACCCCTCCCCCAGCCTCAAAGCATTAACTCTGCCTCTCCCCTAGGCCAGCACGCTGCCCAGCTACAATTCACAGACTGCTTTATCCCTGCTTGGTACAATAGCAAGCTATACCTATGAATCCTTCACTAAAGCATCTGTAAACAATCCCTTTAGCTTAGAGAAATGTATAGCTCCCTTGTTCTAGTGGCCAGCTGCACCTATGAAATCCTTCAATGCACAATCAGTAAGTTAACTCCTTTCCAATTAGGCATATCCTGGATTCCCAATTAGTCTAGCTTCCCAACATCCATCTTGTCAAACAGGACATCAATGGGTAACAACTGGACACCTTTCAGTCAGCCCTGACCATAAAGTGACCCAGTGATGTTTCAAGCCTAAAACCACACCTCCATGCAGCCCCGCCACGGGCTATTTCCTAGTGAATTATGGGCAATACGCCTGCACAGTAGATATGAAAAGTGCATGTCCCTTTAAGCACTGACCACTCCTGAACTCCTCCCTAAAACCATCCATACTCACCTAGTTAGCATAATTGATACCTAATTTATGATTTTATTACTTTATAATCCATACTCCTGATTCCTGCAGGTTTGCAGGTTCCCTAAGACCTCTTGCCTGCTGTAAAGCATAACAATAAACTTTAACAATCCTGACTCACAAGATTGCTTGAGTCCTGTGAAATTCTTTACAGACTAGAACCCTCAAGGGATTCATTGGGGTCCCTCAGACACCCAGCTTTTCTCACCCTCTTCAATTTTGTTAATAAACTCCCAGACGAGGAAGGAAACTATCAAAGGAGTCAGCACCTTCTCTGTAACTGCTAATGTTAGAACGGTTTCCTAGAGCATCAAGGGGCGCAGAGCCACACAGCCAGTATGTGTCAGAGGCAGAATCTGAACCCACATCTCCTTGGATCAGAAGCCTGCTATCTATCTACTATCCTTAAAATAGGCTCAAACAGAACATTCAGTCAGGATTGGCCTCTTTTGTCCTCTTCCCATGTGTCTCTCCTCTTCTTTCTCAATTCAAAGCAGCAGATCTTTGTGAAGAATCCGCCGTGTGTACGTCACCCTGCTAGATCAGAGAATATAAACAGCAATGAGAATTGTATCCCTTCACATGAAGAGCTTCGGGTGAATGGAGGCGATGCCCTTCAACGGCCACCTGGAAGCATGATAGAAAACTGAATGGGGAAAAGGCGAGGAGAACGCAGACCCCTCTCCCAGCCCCTGAAAGTCAGCGTATCCCAGGCTCCTGGACGGCACAGATCGGCCTTTCAGGGCGTTAGATCCCCAGTCCTCTGTTTGAGCCTCAGTAAACATTGGCCTCTATCTAGTGCATCCCCAATTCCATTACAGCTTCATTCCTCTGGCCTACAGCTGTGAGGACAGACACCCTCGCCCGACCCACAGAGGTTTCTTGGGTAGGGCCATAGGACCTCAAGGAGTAGAGGTGAAGAGGGCCTACTTTTTGACAAAGACATTAATTTCCCTCTGCTTCTGCCAGGGACCCCTGGGCCCTCTTTGGGTTTTTTGGTTGGTTTTGTTTTTTTTTCTTTGTGAGGCAATTGGGGTTAATCTGGTAGTAAGTGTCTAAGTGTCTGAGGCTAGATTTGAACTCGGGTCTCCCTGACTCCAAGGCCAGTGCTCTAGCCACTGTACCACCTAGCTGCCCCTGCCCTCTCAGGTCAGTGCCCATTTAGGGACTACAGTAAGTGCCAGGCAATGGATGGTCATTTGGAGCTTTTCTCTTGGCCTAGTCTAGAGAGAAGAAATGGGAGTAGAGGTAGAAGTCCTCAGGGGGCACTGGTGTGGGTAGGACTGAGAACTGCTCTGGCACTTGGCCCCAGGAGCAGGCCCGGGTCTGCCCACATCTCATACTGATTTCTGCAGTCTTTTCTCACTGCCCCCAAACGCTAGCACTCTCCCACCCTAAGCTACCTTGTGTACGTTTGTGTAAGTGCATCTACATCCATGTTCTCTGCCTGGATAGAATGCAAGGTCCTCAAGGGCTGGGCTTGTTTCATTTAGCAGAGGGGCAGCTAGGTGACCCAGTAGATAGAATGCTGGGCCTGGGGTCAGGAAGATACATACTAGTTCAAGTCACTTAACCCTGTTTATCCCAGTTTCCTAATCAGTAAAATGAAAGGGAGAAGGAAATGGCAAACCACTCCAGTATCTTTGCCAAGAAAACTTCACATGGGGTCACAAAGACTTGGACCTGACTGAAAAGACCCAACAATAAGAAATGTTTAGCGTAATGCCTGGCACAAGCTCAATAGAGTCTTGTTAACTGATTGTACTTACATGATCTTAGTCATACACTATTAGAGGGAGAAAGGACCTTATAGATCATCTAGTTCAATCTTCTCATTTGCAGATAAGGAAACTGAGGCCTGGGAGGGGAAGAGATTTACCCTTGCTCATACAAGGTAATTAGTACTAGACTAGAACCTAGGTCTCCTGATTTCCATTTCCAGGCCTCTTATTGCCTTAAAATTCTTGCCTTGCTGTTTCATAGATCAGCCAAGTATTTAAAGTGTGGTTACTGTGTGCTTAGAATGTCATTAGGCCCCAGTGGGTGTCAGGGGCCGCCACTCAAGGAGCTTAGAAACTTGCTGGTTGGTAGGCACAGAGGGAACACTTAGCAAGCAAGATAATTAGCTCAGCTCAGAAGAGGCAGGTCATGCAGTAAGAAGATTGGATTCTGAATACCTGGATTCAGGCTCAAGCATTCTGCCTCTTACAGCTGTATGAGCTTGGGCAAGTAATTTACCTCATCTGTAAAATGGGAAGAATGGTGGTACTTATCTTGACAGTTGTTGTGAGGATCCCACCCCCTGTTCTTCCTCCTCCTTACCTCATTTTCCTCCAGGGATTCAAGTTGCTTTGAAACCACCCTCCCCAACCCTCCAGGTCACAGTGATACTGTGACCTTGGCAGAGAGCTCACCAAGCGGGCGGTATGGAGAGGGCTGGGCAGAAAGGAAAGCCACAAGGCCAAGTGAAGGGGTTTGCCAATAATGAACCAAGAATTGGGAACGTGGCTTTGGCATTTCATGGCATGTGTACCCTCCATTTGCTACAATTCCATGTTTTCTTTGAAAACTATTGTTGTCGTCCCTGAAGCCTGGAGCAGATGGGAGATTTCAGGCAAGAGGATGGAAAGTCTTTGAATGGGTGGCTGGGAGGGACAGGCATAAAAGCCAGGGCACAGAGGTGTATTCCTAGGGCAGGAATATCCATTGGATAGTATTGTGGTCTAAGGGTGCTAGGAACCCCAAAATCCAACGTTACAAGATAGGGGTCTGCCTTGAAAGAATGTGACCACTCAAGCCTTCTTTCAATCCAAGTAGTGAGTTTCTTGTAACACCAATAGAAGCGGGACAGACTCCTAGTGAATCTGTTATTTGTGACACCAATATGAGGGGGCCAGATTTTAAGCATCTGAGCATTTGATGAGGATGGAACTGATATTTTTATGCAGAAAGACTGTGGGATGATCTGGATAGGATCTAGGAGTGGCAAGTAAGCTAATTAGGTAATCAAGGTAGGCTGAGGTGGGCCAGATGCTTCAGACAAATGCCAGGGACTGGGCTGCATGGGGAAGTCCAGGGCATGTTAGGGGTCTATCATTAGTACCCCATCAGTAGGGTAGGTAAGAGGGAGTAATTCAGGGTTTTTGAGCTGAGGAATGACATGATAAAAAAAAAATCTTATTACGAAGATTAACTTAGTAGTGGTGTTCAGGGTAGATGGGAGAGAGATGTCAGAAAAAGGCTTCAAGTGTAAGGTGACTGAAGTAGTGACTTGAAGAGGATAGTATAGACAGGTGGCAGGTACTTCAAGTGATGAGAAGCAGGCAAAGGTGGCAGATGGCATGAGAAGCCACTTGGATTTGAGAAGAAGGCTGAGCCTGCCCTTATCTGACATTCGGTCAGCAGAGTGGGAAAAGCTATGGTTTCCATGAGCCAGAGTAGTAGAAGATGTGGTAACCAAGAGAGAGAATAGGGATTAATTTGGAAGGGGCGGCCGGAGAAAAGGTGATACGTCAAGAGTAGGAGGGTGACCCAGTGGGAAAGCACATGGACTCTAGAGCCAGAGGTCGGGACTTTAGATCCCACCCTATTAGTGCCAGTGTGACCTCGGGCAATTCAATTTTTTGGGCTTAGTTTCCTCCCATATAAAATAGGGGGACTGGACCAGGATAGCTTCCGAGGTCTCTTTTAGCTTTGTGAGGCATACAAAATTTGAGAGACTTAGTTTCTGGGTAATTAATAATTTTATTAATCGTGCTAGCAGATAATAAAAGGGGTCAGTGGCACTTTCCAATCCCTCATGGAACCCACTCAGTGCTCATGTGCCCTTGGAAGAGTGGACGTTCCTGAGGGTGGCGATCAACTCTGATTGGTTAACAATTAAGAAGAATGACTGTTATAATGGAAGTGCCCCTAAACCGGGGGCTGTGGGAATGTGACTTTGATTGTGGCATTTACTTCCAGACCGCCCCCAGCCTCGGGCCCTCTGGACCAAAGATCTGTCCCCCCTCACAATGGGCGGGGAATTCATCTTAAATTAAATTCTTTGTAAGGTTCTCTGGTGGGATGGGGCAACAGCTCCTCCGAGAACTAAGCTTTAACCTGATCTCCAGCTGAGGAAGCGAAAAAATTCTAGATTTCCCCAGTATTAATAATTGGTTATTTAATAATAATTTCTCTGAGCTTTATATCTATAATCTATATAATATATAATATCTGTATTTTATATAATATAATACCTATATGTAATGTAATATCTCTGATCTTTCTCAACATGAAAAAAGGAGGATTCTTATTAGGAAACAAGAGAAAGAGTTTGGAAGAGGCAGACCTGGAGGGTTGGATGGGTATGAAAATTTGCTTGGAGGAAGTAGGACTGAGGAGTTTGTGCTTAGATTGATGGATCTGGAGAACAGGAATCAACAGGTTCTGTAGATTGAATCACACAATGCAGACAAAGTTAGAGGCAGAGAGAAAGGGAAACTGAGAGTAACTGGTAGCATTTATCATGGAATAGGAATAATTAACTAGGGCCAAAAACAGACACATGGAGGAGAAATGGTTGGGGGGAGGAGGGACTGGGTTCACATACAAACACAGACCTAGAACCTTACTTGGGTAGGGCCTGACCAATCCCCAACCTCCACCCCAATCTGTTGGCAATGGCGATTGAACTCTGCGATGGAATGACTTAGAGAATTGGCAGAAAGGGAAGATGATAGAAATAAGTCTTGCTTCTCCATGGTAATTGTGCTCCTGAGAGTCAGTGTGGCATAGAGTGGGTAACGGGGAGCCGGCAGCTGCGTCAGGAATACCTCAGTTCAAATCCTAACTCATGAATATTGTTCGTTCTCGTCATCTCAGGGCTCTTTTAAGTCAACAGACATTTATTAAGCACTTACTAAATTGAGAAGCAGGCGCTGGTCCTCATTGGTGGAAAAAGTCTCTGAGCTAGGAGTTTCCCATATCAGTGAAATTCCAGTTCTTTTTAAAACAAAACAAAACAAAACAAAAATCTACGCTGCAGTAGTTCTCAGGGACGCTCTCTGCTCCCATGCTCCCCCTGGTGGGAGCCACTGAGTGTGCAGCCCTCGGGAGCCTGCCCTGTTCTCATGGTTACTATGAGATTTTTGATGGGAACACATTAAGGGAGGCCTAGCCTGTGCCCAGGAGGAGAAGTCCCAGGGAGGAAAACAGGCCTTGAGGCCGGGGGTAGGAGCCATGATGGCTCTGTCTGCTTCTCTCCCCAGGAGCGTCTCCTGCTGTCTGTCCTTCCCCGGCACGTTGCCATGGAGATGAAAGCGGACATCAATGCCAAGCAGGAAGATATGATGTTCCACAAGATTTACATCCAGAAACATGACAACGTGAGGTAGGAGAAAGGCTGGGGGAGGGGAGCTGGGAAGCAGGGCAGGGGCCGGGGGAGAGGAGTTGAGGAGCGTGGGAGATGGCGCTCCCCAGAGTCAAGCTGGTGATGAACTCTGCTTTGAGGCTTACAAAGCACTTAGCACGTGTTATCTCACTGGAGCCTCATAACAGCCCTGTAAAGGTAGCACTATTATCATCCTTGTTTCACAGACGAGGAAACTGAGCCTTAAAAAGAATTTAAGTGACTTGTCCAGGGTAGCACAACTAATACATTCCTGAGGTGAGATTCGAACTCCGGATTTCCTGATTCCAACTCTGGCACTCGATCCACCCAGCTGACCAATAGAGATCAGTGAAGCTACAACTCCCAAGCCCATCCACTACATAGAAGCAACAAGTTCAGACATTCAATTAAAAGAAGAAGCCCTGTACAGTTTTTAGATGCACATCTTAGTCCCTCCCCCTCCTGGCCTGATGACCTGGGGAGCTGTGACTTGTGGTGGCTCTTGATGGGTGGGGAGATACAGAGGAAAAGGGCTGAGACCTAACCCGGTTCTTGGGGCCCCACCAGCCCTGTGAGAAAGCCTGGAGTCCCACTGTAAAGGATCCCCCTGTCTAAAAGGGCTGAGAGCAGACCCAGAATCCAAACTGGTCACAGACCGCAGAGACAATGAAAATGGATTCCGATTACTAGAGGGCATGGTGTACACCTGAGTTTCGTGGCTCTGTGCTGGGTGGAATGCAGGGACAGGGAAGGCCCATCAGGGAGAGTTTCCTGTTGAGGCCGAGAATCCTTCAGCGAACAGGGGACACACTGATGGGCTCTCCTTCTGGAGAGCTTTTTTCTCCACAGGCAAGGGATCTAAGGATACAGGTTCAGATTAGAGTTGAGGGGGTAGAAGAGCACTTTGAAAAAAAGGGAAGAACTATCCCTTCATTTATTCATGTGGTCAACGACTGGGATTATACTTGATCATACTTGATCACAGATGAATTTATTGGTTATTGCTACTGAGAGAGAGGACATCCCCTCTCACCCAGTTTCTAAGTGTTTCAGTTGTCAAAGCGCACTGATACAGAGGCAGGAAGATCAGAGTTCAAGTCTTACCAATGACATATACTGACTGCTCCATCCAGGGCAAAACACTGAACCAGTTGTCCCCTTGCTTTTGTACAGTTTACTCTAAGGCAGTTCATGGAATCAAAGCTCCAGGTCCATAAGTAAAAAGTCTGATGAGACCTAAATGGCCTTAACCAGTCTTTTCCCTCAGGGAGGCCCAATGATTGGAGGAGTATGGGCATGGGCTAGAGGCTGAGCCCCATAGGGATCAGACTGGAGGCATCACAGTTTCATATCCTTCTTACAGGTTTTCCGTTTCAGGGAAGAGGAATGCCTAAGACTCCTTTTCACAGCCTCAGATAAGAAAAACTTAGCTTCTCTGCCTGACTTGAACCTTTTATTAACACAGATGGAGTATCAATTTTCCCTCTTCTCTCCTTCTCATATGGCTGAAGAATTGTGCCAAAAAGCCCCTTGTTAATCGATGAGTGTTAAAATAGCTTACCTCCTAGACAGATATTATTCACCTAGAAGAATAAAGGGCTCCTTTCATGGATGATGTCTATGGGAAGGACCTGGGGAGCCACCAGGGCAACCCCCAGCATCCTCCAAAGAAGGGGATAAAGAGTTTGTCTCCCAGCCTCTATGTGTGTGTGTGGGTTCGTAGGTGTACTGCGCATGCTTGCCCTCATCAAAGGAACCTGGATTCTTCAACCTGAAGAAAAGGAGGCTGGGGAGTGACTTAATAACAACATCCATCAGAGCTCTGCAGGGTTGTTTATATGGAGGATGGTGACCTGCTGTTCTCTCTCCCCCACTAAGTATGTGACCAGAGGAGAAAGGAGTTGATGATGTTAAGTATGAGAGAGACAGATCAAAGGAAGGAGGAAGCAGGTCCTGGGGAGAGATGTTGTTTGGATTGGTTCAGGGGTGAAAAAAGACAGAAATAGGAGAGGAAGAACCAGAGGCCAAGCACTGTTGGCCTAATCCTACCAATAAGTCTAATGCTCTGCAATTAAAACTAATGCATAATGGGTAATTCCCAGGGAAGGGTTCAGTGATGCCTGGATGTTTTAATGACATGTAGTCAACAAAAGGCTAAGGCCGGCTGGACAATTGAATGCATGCAGGGATCCCTCTCCTCCCTGGATGTGTAGGAGAGCAAGAGGAGCTAATATGCGTTTAACACTGGTGCTGGGTTTGGCTGGGGAGGTGGGGTCATTCCCCAAAGATCCTGAGTCTTGAGGAACTCAAACCATCGGTATTTCCCCATTGAGTGTTAATTTCTTAATGGCAGAGACAGTTTGATTTCTGTCTGAATCCTCAGCACCTGCTACAGGTATCTGAGTTTGTTTGTTGAGTGGCCAAGTTCCTTCTTTCTCTGATGTCTACAGGTCCTGTGCTTCCCTTCCTCACTCCTTCCCCTCCCCTGTGAAAACATTGGCTATGCCTAAGCAAGCGTCCCATCGCCCTCTGGAAGGTACAGCTCGGCCATCAGGGTCAGGGGAGAGGTAGATCGTACCCTGTGGACTCAGGTCCTGAGACAGGATGCTTCTCATTGAGCCAGAACTGTCCTTGGATGGAAGCTCCCAATATGAGGTCCTGTATGGACACCAGGCCCCAGTATGAATGGGGTGCATTACCAGGACACAGATAAGAGGAAGACTTCCACCCAGGTCACAGTAATAATGACACAGAACTAGGAAAAGTCCTGTTGGGCTCGTGGTTACTCAAACACGAGTTAGCTTGGGTCACCATAATGAGATAGGGCTGCGTAAGAATGTGTGTCCAGAAGGCAAGGATCATCCAGAGTGATGGGCAGTTGGGTCAGGGCAGCTTAAGGTATCAGGGTAGGACTGGGAAGGTAGGAGGTTTGGTAACATGGGAAGCCTGAAACAGGATCAAGGAGAACTCTATTGGAGTTGATGCATTGACAAGGGCTCAGCAGAGCCTTTTATCCTGCGCAGCTTCAGACTACCTCATCAGATGCTCCTCCCAGGTAAGAATTGTTTAGGTCTCAATGGACCCTGATCAGATAGGGCATGTACAGCATTCCTGATGGCACAGGATGGTCTTTGACAACCTTGTCCGTGGCTAGAGGAAAGGTCATGCCTTTTGGGCAGGGTTGGTGACCTGCCAGGAAATCCCAGGAGTCCTAATAGGTGACATGCAAAAATTCAGAAAACAGAGTTCCAGTCTCATCTTTACCACTAAGTTGCTGTGTGACCTTGAACAATTTACCCCACCTCTCTGGTCTCCAGTTCCCTCAGCTGTAAAGCTGCGCTGGTTGGTCTATAATTGACTCTCAAACACTGATTCCCTATGATTCTAATACTCGAGCTCCCTGGTTCTCTTCCTTGACCTGTCTCAGTTATCGTACTGGCTGATGACAACAGTAGTTCTAGCTCCATTATTTGTATGTGGCTTACGCACTTTGGGGACCATCTGTGGCAGCTCCCCTGATCATCAGTTGATGGAAACCCAGGAGTTACAGACCCAGTGCAGAAAACTGAGAATTGACTGTAATGGTCAACAAAGATTTACCCAGCAGCTATTGTGGACCCAGAACTGTGCTGAGCACTCTGGGAGATAGAAAGCTTTAGATGACCAGATGAGAAACCCTGTGACTGTAGGCACAGCCTGGGTTTTGATCTCTCTTCCTCCCTCCCTGAAGTAAAGGAAAGGTCCTTGAGGGGAGGGACTGCTTCGTTTTTTGCCTTACTGTGCCTAGCAGTGCCCGGTTCATCCTCGGTACTTTATAAACGCTTGTTTAATCTAGCTGAACTGCCTTGTACAGTAGGTGAGATAATAGACACTGAATGAATGAGAGAGACAAGGTTCCCATCTTCAGGGAACTGCAGTCTGGTGGAGGCCATAAGATTAAGGCTGTCAAGGGACTGGAGTCAATACAAGGCTCTATGGAATCAGGTGCTAGGTTGTATGGTTCAGGCTGTAGAAATGCTACTGAAAATCAGAGAAGGGAACAAATATTGCCAAGTGTTCCTGTGGTAAGTGGGACTCTAGGAAAGGATTCATGAGGGATGAGTAAGATTTGATAGGCAAAAGGGAGGAGGAAGGGGGTTTTGGCAGCATGCACCAAAGAGCATGGCTCCATGAGCTGGGCCTGCCCTTGGCCAAAGCCAAACAAAAATCCCCCCGTGCTTACCTTTTCTTTGCTGCGTGCACTTAACCTTGGACCCAGTTCACGTCCTTCCTACTCCAAGAGGTTGATAAAACAGGTATAAGAAAATGCCCTATATCAACCACTGTGAATTGTCACCAGGAAACACAATGCTTCCTCCCACACTTTCTAGCTGCTAGAAAAAGAGGGCCAGGGAGAGGGAGTGAGCATTTGGTCCCCACAACCCTGTGAGGCAGATGCTGTTACCGTCTACGTTTTATAGTTGAGGAAACTGAGGCAAGCAAAGGTTGGGAGACTTGCTGGGGGAGTCAATGGATGAGGACAAATTTAAACTTGGGTCATCCTGACTTTGGGCTGCACCACTTTGCTGCCTGATTATAAATCTATAAAAGCCACTGCTGCAAATATTCTGGTCTGTTTCTTCTATCTTTGACCTTGGGGAATATGCTTACTAGTTGTACTGCACACATACATGCATACACATATACAGCAAAATACTTATAACAGTCTTTTTCTCTATTTATGGGGGGCATTTAGGTGCTGTAGTGGATAGTGGTCTGGTCCTGGAGTCAAGAAGACCTGATTTCAAATCTAGCCTCTGATGTTTTCTAGCAGACTGTGTGACCCTGGACAAGTCACTTCACCTTCGTTTGCCTCAGTTACCTCAACTATGAAACATGGATAATAACAGCACCTGCCTCATAGGGTTATTGTAAGGACCAAATGAGATAATATTTGTAGTGGTATACTATATATGTGTGTGTGTATATATATATGTATATGTATGTAGTATATGTTTTCACCTACATACATATATGTGTATATATAGCTTAATTATCTTTCTGGAGCTGCCAGACTAATCCACAGGATCATAGATTTGCACCTGAAGGAGACTTTAGAAGCCTTCTACCCAGCGCCTTTATTTTACAGTTGAGGCCGTTTAGCCCTAGAGAGGTTAAATGAGTGACCCAAAGTCACACACACAGTGAGTGATAAAAGCAAGACTCCCACCCAGGCTGTGAGTCCGGAGTCACTGCCCTGCTCTGCCATCCTCTGCCCACAGTGTCTTCATGCAGCTGCATCCCTCGAACCCTGCCAACGTGGGCCATTCCTGTCTTTTTGTAATTTTTCAGTCATGATAAGGTTGCTGAGATTATTCATGAATAATCAGACCTTAAGTGGGGGCTAATCTATTAATTTGTACATTGTTGGAAGTCTGACACCAGCCTCTAGAGCTTAACGGGTGAGAGGCTGAGCAATTCTGGCCAACAGACCAAGTATTCTGCTGTTTGCTTTTACGTGTTCAGCAATGGAGCTTATTGAGCTCAGCTTAGGACGAATTGGAAACTGCTCTGTGCTAGAAGAGAAATGTGCCTTTGGTTCTGGTAGAGGAGCAGGGGGAAAACAGGACGGCTGTAGGATATTATAGAATCAGAATTATTTAAACCTTGGGAAAGAATTTCAACAGCCTTTCAGACCAACCCCACCAATTCCACAGATGAGGAGACAGGTCCAGAAAGGCCAGATTTGCCCAAAGTCACATACCTAGTTAGAAGCCAGACTATAAATAATCACATCTCAGGAGAAAGAATACTGGCTCAAGTGGATCCAGGTTCAAATCCTACCTCTGACGTTTCCTCCCTTGGTGACTTGAGCAAGTTAATTCATCTTATGCATCATTTGCCTCACCTATAAAATGAGGAGGTTAGACTAGATGGTCTCCGAGGTCTCTTCAAGATTCATGCTCTTGCTTGGCGTCCATATCAAACTAGTTAAGGGAACTGGAAAAAGAAAGAAGGAACTCTCCACCCCATCTCCCCCCATCCAATCCAGGCATAAATCCTCTGCCTTTTATACCCAGGTAGTACCTCTGAGCTGTAGTACCTCCAGTGGTGTTGGGGGCCAAGGGAGGGTAAGTGGGAGGGATGGTCCTGCCAGTCAAACACAGTAAGAAAATTAACTGCCCCAGCTTCATCACCCTAATTTGGTGCCTGTTCCCGAAGCTCCTGCAGGCCCTTCTGGGTATCTGTCACAGAAGCAGATCATAAAAGATCTCTAGTGAGGGACAAACCCCTCCATCCGGGCGGCCATTTCCCCTTCAGGAGAGATGTGAGTGTTAGGAATTGTCTTGGTCTCTTTGGCTTCATGAGATGTGAGGATGACCTGCCTGGCAGGCCCGAGATGGCATCCCCCTGGATGTATTCGGACACAGAGAAGTTGTAGGGACAAGCAGCTTGATTCAGTTCAGTTCAAGTTAACAAGCATGGCCAGATGCTTCAAGACGCTACCTAACTTTGTTTTCTACTTGTTTGGGTAAATAACGCTGACATGCTACATGTGTGTGGTGCTTCAAGGTTTGCAAATCGCTTTCCTTGTGATAATCCTGAAAGTCAGAGAGTAAAAATAATATTGTCCCCATTTTGCAGATGAAGAAACTTGGGCTCTGAGAGGTAAAGTGACTGGTTTATGGTCAAACAGCTTGAAAGTAGCTGTGGCAGGATTTGAACTAAGATCTTCCAACCCACATCTAGCAGTCAACCTACCAAATCACATTATTTTGACTTTTCCCTATCTTCTTTACATTTCCTGGCTGATGCTGTGTGTCTCTTGTCTCTGGGACAGGGTCTCTGGCTTTCCCAGTCCAGGAGGCCCTTTCCACTTTGTTGCTGGAATAAAATGATCGCCGTTTTTGACCCCCAGTCCAGCACAAGACTTTGTTCCCTCTTCTGAGGCAAGGCAAAGCAGCAGCTGGGAGCTCTGCTCTCTGGCCACGTATTTGAAATGGAAACTTAAAATTCTGTTCCCTTTTGTTCAAACTATCAGCTGGCCTTGACCTCAGCTTGCTTTGGGTTTGATGTCCTGGGGGTTAAAGGAGAACTTTCTGTAATTTCATGCACAGCTGATGCTTTCATGTAGACATGAAAGAAAAAGGAGAGAAAGAAGAAATGGAGAAAAGAAGAGAATTCCTCTCTCATCCTACCAAGATTAGAGCCTTGGAGAGAGGGGAGGGACTACCAGGCTGAAAGTCAGGGGGATGGACAGAATGACCTTTGGAGAGCCCTGCTCTCTAGGAACCCTGTAGATTGGAGACGGAGAGGGAGAACCCTGTCTCTTTAAGTGGGGATTCTCAAGAGGGCCTTTGACTTCCTCAGCCAGTTCCTCTTGTATCCCAGCATGCCCTTCCCATGTTGTCCAAGCATGGGAGGCGAGACCGCGAGCCGTGTTGAACGGCCTGTTTCCAAGCTCTGTCTTTGTTGCTGTTGGGGTCGTTTTCTTGAGTTCCCACAGGGAAGAGTTTCATTTGCTACTGATCCCCATAGTGGGGGCAGGATGGCTCATTACTATCATAGTTGTTGCTGTTAATATGTTTATTAACATATACTGTAAATACATTACTATTATTGTAAATACGACATATTGGTTGTAATGTCTTAATATCAACAGTAAGTAGTACCGTAAGAGCTGCCAAATGTTTTTACAATATCTCATTTGATCCTCACAACAGTCCTGGGAAGGAAGCGCCATTATCATCACCATTTTACAGATTAGGAAACAGGCTGACAGAGGTTTAGTGACTTGCCCAGGGTCACACAGCTAGTAAGGGTCTGAGGTCTTCCTCACCTAAGATTTCATGCTGATTCCCTTCTCTCTCACTCTGTCTCTTGCTTTTCCCACCCTTCCTCTTAGCCTTCCGTGTGTGTGTGTGTGTGTGTGTGTGTGCATGTGTGTGTGTGTGTTGAGACTTTTATACAGCATTCTCTGCATTGATCTAGGAGTATCAAAGAAGGAACTTCCTTAAGTTTCTAGAGGGAAACAAAACGGCTAGCATGAACAGGAGGCTGAGAAACAGGACAGAGCAAACTATCACCCCTAGAAACCATCTATATTTGCAGAGCCTATGTTATATTTGTACTTTTCTAGGATAACATAAATTAGCTGTGACCTGGGCTCTTAGGTATTCTGCTTGTGACTGGGCATCATGTGTCAGGTTTACTTTGAAATTCTGGACCCTTCGTTCCTGAAAATAAATTTCGTTATTTTGTCAGGCTCTATAAACTGTCCTACCCCCCTTAGTTGTTTGATTGGTATATCATTAAATCTATAAATTAATGTTAAGTTGTTGTTGAGGCATTTAGGTGGCACGGTGAATAGAGAGTCAGCCCTGGAGTCAGGAGGACTTGAGTTCAGATCAAACACTTACTAGTTGTGTGACTCTGGGCAACTCACTTAACTCTGTTTACCTTGGTTCCTCATCTGTAAAAATGAGCTGAAGAAGGAAATGACAAACCACTCCAGTATTTTTGCCAAGAAAACACCAAAAAGGATCATGAAGAGTTGAACATGACTGAACATCATTTTTGTTATTTTAGCACAACCCAACCATGAGCAATGAATATGTCTTATTATTTGTCCATTTGTTGCCTTAAAAAGTATTAATAATTGCAATGTCTTGCTGGATATTTTGTGCATTTTGGATATTTTGCATGGAACTTCCATTTTTATTATTTCCTCCTGGATTCTGTTATTATAATATAGCAATTCTGTTGATTTTTGTGGATTTGTTTTGCATCCTTTTACCTTACTAGAGTATTGTCTTAAATAGTTTCTTTACTGATTTTTTGGGGTTCTCTAAATTATCATGTCATCTCAGGCTGCATTTGAAAAAGTCATCCCTTAAAACTGCCATGATTCTTTATCTTGGTTTATTCTATGTATGATTGTCAACCAGTGACTATTTATGGAAGATCCAATATGTTCTAGAACAGTGGTTCTCAACCTTCCTAATGCTGTGACCCTTTAACATCGTTCCTCTTGTTGTGGTGACCCCCAACCACAAAATTATTTTTGTTGCTACTTCAGAACTGTAATTTTGCTACTGTTATGAATAGTAATGTAAATATCCGATATGCGGGATGTATTTTCATTGTTACACATTGAACATCACCCACAGGCTGAGAACCGCTGTCCTAGAAGGAACTAAGTTGTATTGAAAGTGATTAGCATTCAAAAATTTATTTTGAAAACTTTTGAGTTTTCAAAGTATATTATATTGACATGTATACAGATGATAACATTTTGAAAACTTTAAAGTTTTATCAACATGTTTCATATTTATATATTACATAATGTTATATAGTAAATGTTATATTTTTTTTATATATACGTATGTGATTTGACCCTTACAACAAACCTGTGAGTTAAATGAGAAAATTGAGATTTAGGTCAGCTCCATGACTTACTTCTCCACGGTCACACTGCTAGTTAGATTTTAGAGGTGGGATTTGTTTTAGTACTACTTTTTTAAAAAAGAAGCAAAATAGGAGACAGATCCCTGCCTCTGGTTAGCTTACCATCTTTTTAGAGAGACTAAGCCTATATAATATAGAATTGAATGAAGTTTGTTAACAAAACAACATATCCATTAAGACAGTGTACACACTCTACAGTCTGAGCCAGAAAATTCTGAAAGGACACTAGGGGGAGGGAAGGTTCCAGGGTTATACTGGACAGACTTCCCGGAGAATGTGAGTTGGTTAGGGTTTTCTTCCCTGTTCCCTAATGGACATTCATCTCCTCTGCTGGCCTTACTTTCCTGGGACTTTTCCTAAAAGCTTGGTCTGGAGGCCACTATCAGTCTGCTACTTTGGGTGGTGGGGTAGAGATGGGGTAGAACAGAGAACAGGATCCAAGGAACGGGCCTGACACACAAAGGTGCCTGGCCTGCGTTGCTACTCTTGATAAGGAAAATGGGAAGCCAGCCTTGGCCAGCTTAGGAATCCCAACCATGCAGCTGAGTTGCTCAGGGTCATTTAGAAGTCAGGTCCACAAGTGGCTACGGGGAATTTCAGACAGGATAGCTTGGATAGAATGGTATTGTATCTTGGGAAGCCCAAATCTGTGAGCTGGAAAGCCTGGGTACGATTCCAAGCTTTCCATTCACTCTGTTGTTACATTGGCCGAGACCCCACCTCTCCCTATCCCCAGACTCGAGTTACCCCATTTGAACAGTGTAAAACTGAGTGGTGCAAAGGATAGAGCACAGGACCTGGAATCTGGAAGACTTGTTCACACCTGGCCTCAGACACTAGAGAGTAAATCTGAGTGACCCTGAGCAAGTCACTTAACCTCTCTGCCTCAGTTTCCTCCTTTGTCAAATAATTGCACTTCCCTCCCAGAGTTGTTGTGAGTAAAACGAGATACCGTAAAACATTTTTGCAAACCTTAAAGTGCTATCTAATTCTAGCTATTGCCACTACCATCGTCATCATTGTCATTGTTGCTTAGCATTTGTAAAGAGGACATAGTATCTCATTTAGTTCTGACAACAATGTTAGGAGCTGGGCACTACTATTGTTCTCACTTTGTAGACAAGAAAATTGAGTCTGGAGGAAGTTAAGTGACTTCTCCATCATCAAGCAGCTAGTCAGTGTCTGAGGAAGGAGCTACACTGGCCGCCCTGCACACTGACCACTGCACCATCCAGCTGCCTCTGTTGTAGAGAACTGTCCTTCCCTCTTACCCCCTGAGCTCAGGATGAGTATATAATGAGATGCAGAAGTGGCCTTTGGGGACAGGGTAAGAGTGCTAAAAATGCAAGCAGTATGCCCAGACTGCAAATAAAGGCCGAGGAGACAAGGGTAAATTAAAGACTGTCGGCCGCTGAAGGAAGCTGGTCCATCCAGTCCTGTGCCCGCAGTTCCCTTTTGCAGTCACCAAATTGCTGTTTATTCATAGGGGCATTGATTAAACTCTGCTATTTTCTGGGTGCTGGGCAAGGTAGTGGAAATACAAGAACGGAAAGGGAAACTCCTTGACCTCAGAAACCTTACAATTGGCCGGGGGGGGGGGGGGGCGGAGAGTAACATGTACAGCTCTGGAGTCTGGTCTCACCACCATCGCCTTAGTTTTGTCATGTCCCATCGCCCCCCAACCTAAACCCTCTCTGCCCCTCAATCCCACCCAGGCTGAGGAGCCCCAAGGCAGAGTGACTGTCCCCATTCCTGGTGTCTCATCTCCCCTCCCCTCGTGTCTTCCCAGCATCCTCTTTGCAGACATCGAGGGCTTCACCAGCTTGGCCTCCCAGTGTACGGCGCAGGAGTTAGTCATGACCCTCAATGAGCTGTTCGCCCGCTTTGACAAGCTGGCCGCTGTAAGTCGCCCCTCGGACCTTCTCCTGCCGCTCTGGGGATCATGTGGAGAGTGTGACCTGTGTGGCCTTCCCCTAAGTCCAAATCCTTCTGAGAACTTTACAGGAGTCCCCGTGATCAGGCCCCCCTGAAGCTTTGTCCCAGAATGTGACTGGAGAATCCCACCCACAGAAAGACTGGGTTGGGGACTGGGGAGGGGAGAATTGGGATGGGAGGTGAGGAGAGAGGACGTGGAGGCCAAAGCCTCAGGACTGTTGGAAGGAGAGGGGAGATAACGGTGCAAGCAGATGCAGACAGATGCAGACAGATGCTCCAGTCACAGACCGGGACAGATTGTCCAAATGCATGGGGTGGCGGGGGGGGGGGGGAGAAGGGGGCCTGGAGGAGCTACGGGTCACAGCGGACTTTCAGCTGCCACTGTACACACAGTGACAGGATCACAAGATCACAGAACCAGAAAAGGGAAGAGCTGTGAGGCTTTTGAGATCTCGTTTGGGCTCATTTTACAGATGGGGGAGATGCCTACGCATCACGCTGTTGGTCAGCTCTTGGTCATCTCTGCCGATGGAGGAGGGTGGTACTGTGGCTAACCACCCTCACATGCCCCAAAGTCACTTCTGTTCATTCGGCTTTGAGTTGATTGATTGATTGAGCAGCAGATTGGCCTCCCTGGTGGCGTTTGGCTCAGGAGGATCCAATGAGTCTGTGTTTTCAGAGCTCCTACTGTGGCTAGAAGTGTTTGTGTGTTGTGGTGAGGGGAGGGTGTGTGTGTGGGGGTGACGATTGCTTAGATAATCCTCAAAAGCATAAGGGAGAGTGGAATTTTAGCCCCAACAGTGAATCTGGAACCTGTGGGCTAAGAACACACTCATTAATTAGGCTCCTGTTAACACAACATAACATAAAACATTGGTTTGTTTTACATAAGCTCTCCCTAACTTTATAAAAGCCTTTGAAGAGGCCTTAAAAATACATTCATATTTTCATAAATATGTTTAAATCATGGAACCCACCTTCTTTCAAGGACTGGGGGATCTGGAGTTACATTTGTAATCAGTCACAGGATTTGACTGTAAATAATGAATGATTACCCTTTACAGAAGAGCTACAAACAGTACCCTAATGAATGGATGTGTCACTTGTTCTTCCTTGAGGCCTTTAGATTAATGGGCACTAGGAGGTGGGAATGTCCCTGGCCAGTGTTTCAGGCCCATAGCTCTGGCCCAGGCTCACGGGACCCCCTCTACCTGATATAGGGCCAGAGCTGGACCTGCTGCCCCTAAAAGGCAAGTTATTCTGGGCCTGACATGAAGCCCTTTGTTTCCTGCTCTTCTCCCTTCTCACCTCACTGCTGGATTTAAAAATAAAATTGTATCTTTTTCTCCTGTAGGAGAATCACTGTCTACGTATTAAAATCTTGGGAGACTGTTATTACTGTGTCTCTGGGCTTCCCGAGGCCCGGGCTGACCACGCTCACTGCTGTGTGGAGATGGGCATGGACATGATTGAGGCCATCTCGTAAGTGGAGTGTTCCTGAGGGATCGGGGTCCGGGGAGGGAGGGATGGTACAGCTATTAGAATAAACCAGAAAGAGGCAACCTTTCAGGGGTCAAACAGGCATACTCTTGGTTTCTCTTCTTCTTGGGATGCTCTGTTTCTGAGGTCTGGGCCCATGCTGCCATCAAGAATGTCAGAGAGACAAGGGACTCCTTCTTCAGTGAAACCTTTGGAGAAGCAGTGAGATGAGACCCTGTTTAATGACGAAAAGGGTAATGACCGTTTGAAATCCAGGGTTGCTCCAGACCTTCATCTGAATCTCTGTATGGGCAGGACAGATGTGATCAGCCCAGGGGTTCCTGTGACAAGGGCCTCTTTGGCAGGCTGGGGAAGCCTACAGGCCCCTTCTTAGAATTATGGTTTAAATGTATAAAATGATATACATAAGATTATAAAGAAGACCAACTACACTGAAATAGAGTTATCAAAATCTGCTTTTTAAAGTTCAAGGACCCAGGCTGAGAATCCCTGACTAACCTGAGGAGTCCTTGCATTTGTAGGGTCACAGATTTACAGACATTAACGGCCATTTAATCCAGTCCCTCCTTCTTACACATGAGGAAACTGAGGACCAGAGAGTGCCCACAGTCATGTGGCCAGTAACTGGCAAAGCTAGCATTCGGACCCAAGTCCTGAGACCCCAAATCTAAAGCCCATTCATTCCACTGCATCCCAATGCCATGTAACCCACCCCAGGGATCCTGAACCAAGTTAGCAAAGAGAAAAACCTGAGAAATAAGTAAGTGGTGGGAGTTACAGGGCCAAAGGAAGGTGACGAGGATCTGCCTTTGCTTGCTTTGAGAGTGCTATTCCCCATGACAAGAAAATTGATTGATCATGAGTCTTCCCTGCTGTGTCAGCCTCTCACTGTCATCCTGGGAGTTACTCATTTCAATGGCACACAGCAGCTGTATTGTCCAAGTCAGAGCAGCGTGCTGCCTAGAAATGCCCTTTCCCGAGCAGGCTGGACGAGTGTGTGCACGGCCCCTTGTGCTGCTTCCGGGGAGCGTGCCCCACTCCTCTCAGGAGGGGATGTTTCGTCTTCTTTCCTGGGGGTCTGCTCCGTTCCCCTAGGCTGGGATAATAGGCCATGGAGATCTAGAGATTATCTCATCTGTCTCACCCCAAATGAGGAAACTGAGGCCTAGAGAGTCCAAGTGACTTGACTTTAAAAGTCATAGCTCAAAGTCACAGAGCCAAGTTTTGGCTTCAAGCTCAGTGGTGTTGAGTTGGCCTCCCTGAACGGTGCCCTTCTAACTACCATGCTTTGCCAAGGAGTATGTGGAGCATTCCTCCATTACCCAGTTTATTGGGAAGAATATTGTAGAGTGGTTTGGCGGGACCCAAACAACAGAAGATCTACAAGTAATTCCTTGTGCTTCCTCCAAGAGCATTGTGGGAATATTTTTTTGGCAGCAGCAAAAATTCCCTTCTAAATGATGCTTGGCTCCAGATTATATTAAAATGAGTTTGCATTTCCCAAGTGCACCCTAATTGACCAGTGAAAGGCACAAGCCAGAAGTACCTGGATTAGAAGGAAAAGATGGGGCTCTGCTGGGCACAAGGGTAGCTGTGGGTGGATGCGCTGCACCACCTTGTGGTCATGGGTGGACACTGCGGCTTCTGCCATCTGATTGGGAAGAAAGCCCTCTACCTCATAGCTGCCCTGTTTCCAGGCTGAAGAGTCTCAGGACCTTTATCCGGACAGAGCCAGGGGGAGTGGCCATTTGATCTCTGCTCTTTATGACCCCCGTCCGTCATTACATCTGCTTTTCCTCTTCTTCCTTGGTTCTCATTCCCCTGCCTTCTTCTCTCCTCCAAAGACTGTTCTTGGCCCTCCTGAGGCCTTAGAATCACTGGAGCTGGAATATTAGAGCTTGCTTTAAAAATCACCTGATTCCACCCTCCCAGTTTTTAAAGATGAAGAAACTGAGCTTCAGTGAAAAGTGACTTGGCTAAGGTCACAGCTAGTAGTAAGTGGAGTCACTGGGCCCTGAACTCAGATCCCCTCCATCCACATTCTTCCTTACCTATCTTCCTTCTCCAGGTTGGTCCGAGAGGTGACTGGAGTGAACGTGAACATGCGTGTGGGGATTCACAGTGGTCGAGTACACTGCGGAGTGCTTGGACTGAGGAAGTGGCAGTTTGATGTCTGGTCCAACGATGTGACATTAGCCAACCACATGGAAGCAGGAGGCAAAGCCGGGTGAGTGACCCAACCTAGGCCATAGGTGTTTGAGCTCACCACTCCGCATCAGGGCTGGGCCTCAAAGTTCCTTGGATTTGGCCCTGCCAAGTCACTTTCACCTGGAATCAAAGGTTGGGACAGGGGTGAGCGAGGGGAGAGAGCTGCTCTTCTGGGGGATGACAGAATTATCCAGGAGATTTGTTCATTCATTCAATCAGAAAGTTTTTTGGTACGACCCACACCACGCCTGTGCCCATGATACTAGGCACTCAGTGCATATTAAGTTGTATAGTGTCTAGTCCCAGCCATCAAGGAGCATGGAGTCTAGTGGGACAGGCAGAGGGGCAGTGGTGTGCTGGAAAACAACCAGCGATCTTTTTATGATTTACCAGTCTTTTATGATTAATCTGCATTCATCATATTTTCTCTATCATATTCTTAAGTGTAGACAATCAACAAAACACCAAGTCAGACCCCGATTTGTGGCACTGGGTGCTTTCTGAGCTTTTATAATAAGTCTCCATGGGAGAAGGCAGAATGTGATGCATGTAGAAGCCACAGGAATGCAGAGGAGCAAATCATGTCCACCTGGCTGGCCCTTTGGAGGAGGTGGCATTTGAAGAAGAATAGGCAGGGTTTTGATAGGTATATCTACTTCTTCAGGCAGTCAATACCCAACAAACATTTATTAAGCATCTACCTACTATATGCCAGATATTCTGCTAAGCACTGGAGATAAAAAGAAGAAAAAGACAAGAATCCCCTGCCCTCAAGGAGCTTATAGTCTAATGGAGAAAGACAGCCCAGAAAAAGGAGACTGGAAAGGTGGTGGGGAGAGGGCTTTGTCTTTCACTTTGGGCTTTTCCCTCTTAAACGTCTGGTAGAGTCAGGACCTGACACAGGAGTGAGCCCTCGATTTCTGTAGAGTTGAACAGAATTGACTTCCAGGCACAGAAGATGGCCTGAGCAAAGCTGAAAGCTCAGGAAACGGTAAATGCAGACTGGCCAATACAGAAGGTTTCTGTAGGAGAGTAATGGGAGATAAGACTGGAAAGGTCAGCTGGGACCGCCTTGCAAAGAGTTTAAATGCCAGGCTGAAGAGTCTAGACTCATCCCCTTAACCAGTAACTTTATCACGTCTGGAAATTTCTCAGATCCCCATGATAGCTGTTACTGTTAGTATCTGTTGGTTGGGAAACTATGCAGTGCCAGAAATTACTGTGAATTCAGCAGTGTTTGTGTAGTTTATTTTTAAATAGGAATATGTATGGATGCAATATTTATGATTTATTCAGTCTACAAGAGGCTTGTTTGCTTCTTTATGGATTCATGGACCACTTGCAATAACTCCATGGTCCCCAGGAGGTTCATAACTCACAGGGTTGGAACCACTGAGCAGCGGGGCTGGACAGGAGGGGAGTGACCTGAGCAGAGGGGGTACTTGGGAAAGATGAATCTGGTAGCAATTCACAGGACACATTACAGGGCTGGGTGAATCTGCAAGCAGAGTTAGGAGGCTAATACAGTCATCTAGTTATGGGATGGAATGAACAATAGTGAGTTAGCAGGGAACAGAAAGGATGAACAGTTGGGTTGATGGGGTGAAATTAGGACTCGGTTTGAGGTTAGAATTTCTCTTCAAGTTTAGGGGATTTTAGGTCAAGCTTACCATTGTGGAGGGAGAAATGGTTTAAGATTGGTGTTGGTTCCAAATCGCACATCAGCCTCTATCTTGTTGTGACCTCATTCTCTTCCCCAACTGTGTCTCTTGAACTGTAGGCGCATCCATATCACCAAGGCCACGCTCAACTATCTCAATGGTGATTATGAGGTAGAGCCTGGCTGCGGAGGTGAACGCAATGCCTACCTCAAGGAACACAGTATAGAGACCTTTCTTATCCTGCGCTGCAGCCAGAAGAGGGTGAGTCGGGGAAAGGGTGGGGAGAGGAACATGGAGGATGTCCACTCCTTGAAAGTGCAGGGGACAGCCTGATACCCCAAGGCCAGAGTTGAAACACAATGTTGCTGTCCAGGGCAAACCTCACAAACCTATCTAGGACAAGAAATTTGCCTTCCAATGAACTCTTTAAGGTAATTTTAATTAAGAGGGCCAGGGAAAGAGACTCCAGAACACCACCCAGAAGAATATTTCCAGGCTGCAATTGGGGGAGCCCACTCTAGAGGAGAAAGAAGAGCAGGACTGAGGTGGGCCATGGAGTTGCTCTCCTGAGTGTAAACATAGGGGGAGGTCTAGTAGCTTCCAATTTTAACTAATTATCCTTGGTGTTAAGATAAGTCCTTTCTGTTCTGCTGAAGGGTAGCAGATGGCACTTAGCCATCAAAACTTTCCAAATTGCAGTGCCCTGGGAGAAAGCCTCATTCATTCCACCCTAGTTCCAATTCTTCTGCAGGATCCTCTTCATGGATGCTCTCCCTCTTCTTCCTCCTGTTTCCTTCATAAAAGGACATGGTGCTTTGGAGCCCAGAATACTCTGTGTAGTTCTCTCTGTCTAACTCAGGAAAACATCCCTCCACCCTCCCACACACACACACAGAGTTTGAAGCTGAAGACAGCACAATGAAGGGCAATTTAAATGGTCATAGGAAGTGGGGGAGAGCCTAATGTGATGATTGCCCCAAATAATCAGAAGTCCTCAGTTTGAAAAGACGAACCCTAAAGGCTTTGGAATAGGGGAACACAGACTTAATCACTAGATCCCAGTATGTTAGAAGAAAGAGCAGTCCCTTGAAGCATCTGGGATAGAACTAGAGTCAAAAAGACCTGAGTGTGAATCCTGCTTCATACACTTACAAGCTGTGTGATCATGGGTAAGTCACTTAACCCTGTTTGCCTCAGTTTCCTCATCTGTCAAATGAGCTGGAGAAGGAAATGGCAAGCCACTGCAGTATCTCTGCCACGAAAGGCCCAAATGGGGTCACGAAGAGTCAGAAATGACTGAACCACAAATATATTGTGTGTAGATATGTATGCAGCATATACATGTGTGCGTGTATATATATATATATGAATGAATGACGTGCTTTACAAAGTTTAACTGCTATGTCGATATTCACTATAAGCATCCCTGTTATCAGTGTTGTTGCAACTTAACATAGGTAAACTGAGGACACATAAAAGGAGGTATTCTTTGACACAGTAGGTAAAGACTGTAGAGACATTATTACCCTGAATGGTTCTGGGGTATTTCTAGCCCCAGGCTGAATCAGACCCTCTGTTTAATTTCATCAGGTTCATGAAGCAAGTAGCAGAAAGTAACGTTCCCATTTGTGGCAATAGTTATTTTTTTAAAAATTCTTTAGTGCTTATACCCTAAAGGCCAGAAGGGGGAGAATATTATTCCATGAAAGCCCATGTTATATAGGTCTACCGTGACTCTCACTCAGGGAGCACACACGTCCCCCGAGATCTCTGTGTCTGTGTCTCTGCCTCCATATCTTTTCTGTGAGTGGTCCCTGATCCCTGATCCACCTTTATTTAATAGCTTTCTCTATCCTGTTCTTAATCTAAAAATCAACAAGCAGTCTCTGTCTCCTCTCTTTCTCTCTCCTTCCCTTTACTCTCTCGCCCTTCTTCCGTCCCCTCCTCTCCTTTTTTCCCCTCTCCTCCTTTCTTCCCCTCCCATCCCCTCTGGAAGCTTTCTGGCTAGAAGACTAAGATGCCAGTTAAGCATCAAACACATTGGGATGCATGATTTGTAAAAGTGAATTATCTAACCCACCCATCCTTTTGTGCATTTGTAACTTTTCACATATTCGTCACCGGAAATTTCTCTTAGTTTCCCAGAAAGTTCTGAAGAGCTTTCCGTTCTTGCAAATGCTTTTGTCCATGTTTCCATATCCCTCAAAACTTTATCATCAAACTCATCTGCAGCTTTAAATTCTAAACCTCAGTGCCCCTAAAAGAGCATTTCCATATAGAGAGCAGAACAGAATAAGAAGATTCTCTATTGGAACTGGACGTCTTCATTTTATGCAGCTTTTTTAAAAAAGCACACGATAAAGTCCACATGCTAGTCTCAGAATCATGTTCCTTTTCTGTGTTTCCTTCTCCACTTCCTACTTTTTCTTTCCTATATTTAAAAAAAGTTATAGTGACCCTCTTTTGGGGGGCATCATGATTGCTGACCTCCCCTCCCCCAACTCTCCCCCTATTAAAGAGAAAGAAAAACAAAACCGTTGTAACAATTAATGCGATCAAGCATAATTAAAATATCCAGTAGCCTTGTGCAGAAATGTGTGTCTCTGCCCTTCATGCCCCTCGCCTCTTCGCCAGGAGCAGGCTAACACGCGTTCATCCCAGGGCCTCTAGAGACATGGCGGGTCTTGATTTTATCAGAGTTGGTAAGTCCCCCTCTGCTCCCTCCAAGGTCACTGTCCTCTCCACTACATCAGAGCTGTCTTCATAACACGGCCCTTCCTGCCCTCAGCCCGAAGAATGTAAGTTGGGACTTCACCTGCCACATTTCCTCTCCTTCTTCACCTGCCCTTCACTGGGGCAGTTCTAGACGTAGGCCTAACCCATTCCAGAAGCATGGGTAAATGTACCATCTCAAGAACTGGAGATTGCAGTTAAATGGCATAAGATGTGAAGCCATGGTGCAGTTAGGTGGCACAGTGAATAGAGCACCAGCCCTGGAATCAGGAGGACCTGAGTTCAAATTCCACCTCAGATACTTGACATTTAACTAGCTGTGTGACCTTGGGCAAGTCACCTCAATTGCCTTGCCTTTCCCCTTCCAAAAAAAAAAAGAAGTGAAGCCAGGTCTCTAGGCATCCAGTCTCTTCTATGGCCTTCCTTGGGGTAAGAAACATTTTGCAGAGCTGGTGGGGCCTGTCTTCTGAAGACCAGGACATGGATTGGACAGTTTGCTCATGGGCCCAGGTCCCTTTTTTTTCTTTTCCCTTGCTTAAGTGACTTGCCCAGGGTCACACAGCTAGGAGGTGTCTAATGTTGAGTTTGACCTCAGGTTACCCTAACTTCAGACCCAGTGCGCTAACCGCTGAGCTACCTAGCTGCCTTGTGCATGTTGGGGGTGGGGAGAGGTGGAGGAATGTTGGGATAGGCGCATAGGGACAAGACTACCAAGGAAGAATCATGGACTAGAGGAAAGAGTCCTGGTAGTGAAGTCAGAGGACCTGAGTTCAAATCCAGCCTCTGATACTTCGTGCCTATGTGACCTTAGGGAAATCACTAACCTCCCTAGACATGTGTCCTCATGTATAAAATGAGTGGATTGAATTAGCTAGCCTTAGAGATCCCTTCCAACTTTAGTCTGTAAGGTCTAAAGCTACTTAAGGCATGGAGACACCCCCAAAAATGTTCTTTTGGAAAAAAAGATGACCCCTAGAGGTATTTCAGGGACAGCTTGGTGGGAAGGGAGAAATCCCAGCCATCCTGCTCCTCCTCTTCCTAACAGCAGACCAGCTCATAAGGCCATTTTCACTGTGACCCAACCAAGCCAGATGGAATATGTCATTTGAAAGTCTGGTGATTAAGACTGCTGGACTGGGGAGTGGGAAGGGGGAAAAGGTTCCCAGAAGGCAGAAAAACATTTAGAATGTCACTGGACCATTGGGACCTTTGGGTGGGGAGGGGAAGAAAGAGAGCAGCTGCATTACTCATTCCTTCCATGCCTCAGAAATAAAACTTGAGAGTCCGCAGGGACCCTCAGCATCCTCTCCTCCAGACACTCTGGAACTCTCTGGGGTCCTGGACCCTTTTGTCTGGCTGGTGAAGCCTGGGGCCCCTTCTCAGAAGACTTTTCAAAAGAATGAAATAAACACATAGGATTACAAGGGAAATCAATTCTAGTCAATACAATTATCCAAGTATTTTCGAATAAAAGTTCGCAGACCTCAGACCCAACCCTTTTGTCACATGGGGGAGGGAGATGCTTGCTCAGGGTCACATGTGAAGTAGGTGGGAGAGTGGGGCCTGGCGTCCAGGGGCCAGACAAGCTCCTTCCGCTTCTGCGGGGGCTGGGGGTACGGAGTCCAGAGAAAGAGAGAAGAGGAGGAGGAGGAGCAGGACTGAGAACAAACGCCCCCAAATGCACACACTTGGGGAAGCTCCCAGCCTGAGGGGGCAGCTCGATCCCCCTCCTCAGGTGTATGCCTGTAGAACCAGACAGGACTGAGAAACCATGGACTCCAAGCCCCTCACTGGACAGGCGAGGGTAAGAGACTTGCCTAGGTTCACACAGGTAGTCCGTGGCAAAATGAAAATTTGAACCCGTGTCCCTCGACTCCAAACCCAGAGTTGTTTATTGTTTACTTGTTTCGGTTGTATCTGACTCTTCGTGACCCTGTTTGGGATTTACTTGGCAAAGACGCTGAAGTGGTTTGTCATTTCCTTCTTTACAGATGAGGAAACTGAGGCAGAGTTAAGTGACTTGTCCAGGGTCACACAGCTAGTAAGGGAGGCCAGGTTTGAGCCCACAAGCTAAGTCTTCCTGACTCTGGGGCCGGCACTTTACCCACGGTGCCACCTATGGGCCAATCGCTCTTCCTCAAAGGAAAATCCCCGTTTCCCACCTGTCTTTCTGGTTCTTCTCATTATGATGTGGGTTACAGTGAGGAATACACAAACATATTCCTTACCCGTTAGGTGATGGCAATTCTGATGCACTCCTAGCCACAAATGTACAGGACAGATGGACGTGCAGACCACCGTGCAGACAGTTAGATAAGCTCGGTGAAAGAAAAGAAGCCAAAGGATCAGGGTAGGGAATGGGCCTCGCTAAGTCAGCAGGATGAATCAGCTTTGGAGAAGGGGGTCTCATCTTCTTCTAGTGCTCAGATGCCACGAGCTGATGAAGGGAGGGTGGTTACCTGCACAACCCAGGCACCTTCCATTCTCACACGGATTCCAACTGTGCTTTTTCTCCAGAAAGAAGAGAAGGCCATGATTGCCAAGATGAATCGCCAGCGAACCAATTCCATTGGGCACAATCCCCCACCCTGGGGTGCTGAGAGGCCCTTCTACAACCACCTGGGGTCCCACCAGGTCTCAAAGGAGATGAAGAGGATGGTTAGTTACCGATGAGATGGCCATGGAAATTGGGGGTGGGCTGGGGCTGGGGGGTTGGGGACAAGAGAGAAGGGGAGAAGGGAGAGGCATCACTCATCAGAGACTGGATAACAATAGTCATCCATTACACTGATAAAAATGCTTTCAGTTTTTCAGAGTGTTCTCACATGCGTTACCTCATTCTATCCCCAAACCAAATGGCAAGCTTGGATTTATTCTTCTGACTTTATAGACAGGTGGGAAAGAGGAAGAGAATGAACCTTTGCTGCGTGCCTACTACGTGCCAGGCTCTGTGGCAGGTGCTTTACAAATACTGGCCCGTTTGATCCTCACAATGAGCCTGTGAGCCGGGCACTATTATGACCCCCATTGTGCAGTTAAGGAAGCACAGTGCTCTGCACAGACTAGGTGGGGGTCAGTTGTTTTTCAGGCCTATCAGACTCTTTGTGACCCTGTTTGGGGTTTTCTTGGCAAAGACACTGGAGTGGTTTGACATCTCCTTCTCCAGCTCATTTTTACAGATGAGGAAACAGAGGCAAATAGGGTGAAATGACTTGCCCAGGGTCACAAAGCTAGGAAGTATCTGAGGCCAGATTTGAACTTAGGTCTTCCTGACTCCAGACTCAGTGACCCATTCCTGCTCTGGCCGTTGTGCCACCAAGTTGCAGAGAAGAAATTGAGCCCTGGAGAGAGATAACATCTAGGTCATCTTGCCTAGGCTAGAGCCGAGCCCAGAACCAGCTTCTGACTCCAGACGGAGGACTTTTGCCATCCAGTCCCATGGCTGCAGAGCTCACTCTGCCAGGCTTAGGCTGGGCTCTGGCACCTGCCAAAGCCTCAAGCTGTTTGTTGGCAGCATTTGGCATCTGGCGAGGCCTTTCTCCTCTAGTCTAGGGGGAGAAATGTGCCAGGTGTTGCCAGTGTCTGCTGCATTTCCCAGGCAACTGAAATTTCTCCCGAGCCCCACTACTGGCTGGAAACTGTCACTGCGATGCTTCCCAATGCTTTCTGTGCTTTGGAAAGTCCCTAATCAGCCATAGCTCTCCCTTGGTGGGGAAGGGGCAGGGAGGCCTGAAAAAAGCTGAAGCCAAAGGGGACTTATTTACTGGGTTCTGAGGCCTGTTTCCAGAGCACCCCGACACTTTGGGGCTGGGGAATCACTATACATCACACACCAGGGGTTCATCCATTCAGAGGGGCAAGATGACATGCATGTGCCCGGATTCCTGCGGTGAAGACTGGAGCAGAAAGGAGAAAGGAAAGGAAGGGACAGAAGTGGAAGTAGAAGGGGGTGGGATGTGGAGGAAGATGAGTTATAATAATGAGATGTTTTTTCTTTAAGAAAATTTCGTTTTTCAGATTCATTTCCTTGTTCAGGGGGATAATCGAGGCTTTTCTCAGTGAAGGCCCTGCTCACCCTAAGAACGAGTGAGCAAGGAAGGTCTGAGAGTGAAGGGCTGTCCTGCCTTTCTGTTTATGCAGGCCCAGGGTTAGGGTGTTAGGCAGGGGTAGGTTGGGGGTGCAACAGGAACCAATGTAGAGCCAGCTGATGCTGAGTCCCATAATGGGAGGGGTTAAAGCCAGAGAGAGAGAAGGACAGGAGAACTCGGTGCCTGAAAAGACAGCTGTTTATACCCTAGAGAGGCTGCTGGAACATGAAAATCTTAAAAAAAATGCTGATGTGGACAGTGGAGACCGGGCTCTAGAGGGATGGAGGATCCAAAGACTCTCTAGTGGCTGTGTTGATGATGGTGCCTGCAGCCCCAAAGTGTGGTTACCCAGCAGGCCCATCCTCAACCATCGTGGCCCCTTCCATCCCTTCACTATTCTTCTTTTGGAGAGACTGACTTCTTTAACAACTGAGAGTAACAAAAATCTTAATTCATACGGAAATATAACTTTTAAAAATGGATGCTTTTTTTTTAACATAAGTCATTTCCTGATACACTAACTTCCCTATATCCCCAGCTCCCAGGTGTGCTTGTGTGAGCCTGTGCACACAACACACACACGCATACACACACACACACACACACACACACACACTCAGTACATGTGCACATACGATCATGCACACACACATGCAGTATACACGTGCACACATACATATGTACACACATACACATGCAGTATATATGTGCACACATATACATGCGTATACACGTGCACACATATACATGTGCATACACACATGCTGCATACATGTGCACACATATACATGTGTATGCACATGCACGTGCAGCATACATGTGCACACATATGCATGTGTATACACATACACATGCATTATACATGCGCACACATATACATATACACACAATGCAATGCTGTGTGTATGTGCACACATGTACATGTGTGTGCACACACGCACATGCACTATACATGTGCACACGTACATATGTGCACACGCACGCGCACACACACACACACACACCCTCCAGAACCTCCCTTGAAACCAAGGGAGACTTTGCTCCACAGTGTGGGCTCCTGCCTCTCAACAAACAGGAGACGGGCAGAGCAGCTTTTCAAAATGCAGCTTCTCCTCTTTGCTGCTCTCTCTCCCCTTTCCTTGTCTTTCTTTCTTCCCTTTGACCTGATTTTCTCTCCCGTTTTACTCTTCTCTTTGAATATTTGTCTCTCCCCTCCTCTAATTCTCTTTCATTCCGTTTCTTCCCTTCCTTCATCTATAGCCTACTGTCCCTCTCTTCCCTCCCCACCTTCTCTCTCCCATTTACCTCTGCCCTTCCCTGCTTTTTCTGTCACATTCCTTTCCATCATCTCTTCTCTGTTACATCCCCCGCTCCTGCCATCTTCTGCCAACCTTGTCTCTCCCCTCCTCTCTCTCTTTCTCCTCTCTCTCTCCCCTCTCCCTCTTTCCCCTCCCTCTCCCTCTCTCCCCCCCTCCTCTCTCTCTCTCTCCTCTTTCTCTTTCTCTCTCCCCTCTCCCTCTCTCTCTCCCTCTCTCCCCCCTCCTCTCTCCTCTCTCTTTCTCTCTCTCTCCCCTCTCTCTCTCTCCTCCCCTCTCCCCTCTCTCTCTCTCTCCCCCCTCCTCTCTCTCTCTCTCTCTCTCTCCTCTCTTTCTCTCTTCTCTCTCTCTTTCTCTGTTCTTTGATTCTTCTACCCCTGCCCCTCCACTCACTCTTGGGTTCCCCCTCGCCCCTCCACTGCTGTCATCTTTTCCTAACACGTTCCTAGGCAGCAGATATGACAGCTCTGTGATGCTGCCATTCTGTTGGCGTGGGGCTGGGCTTAATGCGTGTGCCTCTTGTTGCTGGCTCTCTATAGAGCCTAATTGGGCCACTGTGTAACTAGAACGAGGATTTTCCATTTTGGCTCTGGTGAGAAACCTTTGCTGAAGTGAGGCCTAACTCCTTCTGGGTTGAACATGCTGAATATGGCTCCTGAGGGTTTGTTGTGTTCTCTTTGGGAGGAACTCTGTGATAGGTGGGGAGATTAAACTGAAAGTGAAGCCTAAAATTACCTAGAATCTGGGGGCATCTAGGTAGTGCCCTAGATAGAATGCCAGCCTTAGAGAAAGAAGGACTTGAGTTCAAATATGACCTCAGACACTTACTAGCTGTGTGACCTGGGCAAGTCACTGAACCCCAATTGCCTAATTTTTAAAAAAAGTTACCCAGAATCTGATGTTCCTGGTCTTCAGAGGGGAAGAGGACTAGTGGTCGGTACAAGGGCCATGAGAATTCCTGCCCTTTTTCTGTCTAAGAGTGAAGCTGCCTAAAGCTACATCACAGAGGTTCCCATAAGCACTTGAAAAAGACCCTTCTTGTGGGCAGCTGGGGAGGGAAGGCAACTCTTATTTTGTACTTTTAATGAGGATGTCATTATTGTAGGACTCCTAACTGAGTCCTGTGGGAGAGAACAGGAGCTGTGGCCTCTAATCTCAGGGATCTCCCCATCTGATAGGAGAGAAGGGGGAGGGTATTTCAGGCTGGAGGAAAGTCCTGGACCAAGGCTTAGAGGTGAAGAAAGGTAGAGGTCGTGCAGGCCCGAGCACGGAATGGGTAGAGAAGGCTGTGGAGAGGAAACAAAGTGTGTATTTATGGGGCAGGGAAGAGGCCAAAGGACCGGCAGAGAGGGGCCTTGAAGTCCACCACTGGGGGCTCGAATCTGAAATGAGATTCTGCAGTGTGCTCATCCATCTCTAAGCAGGACTGTGCCTCAATAGTCCAGTCTAGGAAAAACCCACCTTCTTTAAAACCATTTCAGGAACGGTCACTGTCTCTTACAGCCAGCACCCAGCACCTCCATGAGCATCAGGAGGCTCGGGTCCTGGGTTGAGCTGTCACCGCACAGCAGTGAGGCGCGTCTGACAGAGGGGAAGGCATATGCGACTAGGAGACTAAATTCTGGCACTTCTGACCACTTACTGTCCTTAGGCAAGTCCTTTAAACAGTCTGCCTCAGTGTCTTCATCTGTAAAATGGGGGAGAGGGCAGAATAGAGGACCTCTAAAACCTTTCTGGGCAGCTGACTGGTTCAGTGGATAGAGCCCTGGACCTAAAGTCAGGAAGACCTGAGTTGAAATCCAATTTCAGACACTTAGTGGCTATGTGACCCTGGGCAAGTCACTTCACCCTGTTTGCCTCAGTTTCCTCATCTCTAAAATGACCTGGAGAAGGAAATGGCGAACCCCTCCAGTATCTTTGCCAAGAAGACCCCAGAAGGGGACATAAAGAGTCAGATGCAACTGGATAACCACTAAACCGCCACAGCAATGCATCTCTTTCCAACCACAGAGGCAACCTGTGTGCACGCCTTGGGTCCTCAGTTTACCCATCTGCAGGATTGGGGGGTTGGACCATTTGTTTGAGTCATTATTCAGACTTGAAGTTTGCATCAAGCAGCCTCCATTTCCTCAAGCTTCTCCTGTGCCTTCTGGACCTGGGGCTATCACATCTTGGCCGTCTCTTTTCCTATCGGCCAAATGATTTGATACAGATCTTATGAACTGAGGGCAAATATAAGTCCAGGTTTGGAAATCAGTAAGGACAAGTCTTACTGAGAGACACAGAGACAGAGGGACAGAAGGACTGTCAGAGTCAGACTCTGGCCATCTGTGGAATCTTTAATAGGTATGTTCGTTGTGAGATTATAGCAATTTGAACTAGACAGGACCCTAGAAACCATTTAGTCCAGTTCTTCCGGGAACTGAGACAAGTCCAGAGAAGTTTAAGAATTTGTTCAAAGTCACAGAGGTGATAAGAAGCAGAGCCAGGCTTGAACCCAGGTCCTCTTGACTCCAGATTCAACAATTTTCCCAGTGCATCATTCCATTCAGTCTCACTGTTTCATAAGCCTCACCTCCAGTTCTCTGGGAGGGAAACTCCTCATTGACAATTCGAGAAGGTTGCTGCAAGTAGCCAGGGTTACAGTAAAAAGTGCTATGTCCCCAAAAGGTCCCAAAGAAGTGTTCCCTTCCCACATTTTCACCAGTAAAAGAGCGCCCATCTAAGGAAACAGAAGGTGGGTCTCTGAGCAGCAGGAGCCAGGAACTGAAGTGGCTAGATTCAATTCCGTTCAGTGAGAGGGCAGTGGCACCAGGCAGTATGGGCAGATTCAGGGCGGCTCTTCTTGCTAATGGTAGTGACACAGACATAGAATTCAGTGACAGATGATGTGTCAACAAGGAACATTAGCCTGATTCTCTCTTTCCACCTCCCCCCACAGGACCCACACTCGTTCTCCTTTTCCAATCTCCTCCTTTCCCTATTCTCATTCTCCTTTTTTCCTGTTTCTCTTCCTTTTCCCTCTCTTTTCTCTTATTCATTTCTCATTTTCCTCCTTCTTCCTTTCTTCTTCAAAATGTATCATTTTTTTTTAGGCAGTTGGGATTAAGTGACTTGCCCGGGGTCACACAGCCAGTAAGTATCTGAGGACAGATTTGAACTCAGGTCCTCCTGATTCCAGGGTTGCTGCTCTATCCACTGTACCACCTAGCTTGCCTCAGTCTATACCACTGATTTTTAAAATTTTTATTGATGATTTTTATTTCAAGATTACAGTTATGTCCTGTCTACATCTTTGTCATAGCCCCAACCATCGTTAATGAAGCTTCTAGAAAGAGAAGCAGGCCAGAAGACTGGTACCCACTACCATCACAGTACCTCTGTTGCTTGGTTTTGTTTGTTCTTATATTTCTACTTTCTCTTTTTTAGGGTTTTGAAGACCCCAAGGACAAGTGAGTAATGACTTTCTTTGCCTCTCTTCTCCTAATCTCAGGAGCGCTTCTAAGCTGTCCGCATGTCTGTTCCCCCACTGCCAAAATTCCGCAATGAAAGACTCTTCATACCTACACCCTCTCCCTGCCCTCTCTTATCTTAGATGAGCCTTAAGGGAGCCTATACACAGTGCCAGGGAAAGGACAGATCTTAGCACACTGGAGCATGCCCCTTAGAACTGGCCAAATGCATCTCTTTCTTAGCACACAGGATGCTAAGTCACTCATTGGGAAATCTGAGGGCCCAGGGAACTGCTCCTATGCCTTTCCCTTCCCCCACAAGACATGCTGCCTCAAGACCCCTCAACATATGTGTCCATTTGCCTCTTAAGGGAAGTTCAAATTCCTGCCTCTTCAGACCTTCTTCACTATTTGCAGTTCTGTTCAAGGGCTGGGGGAGGAGTGGGTCTTCCTAGGGAAGTCAGTGTTTGGAATGTGTACATCAGCAGTGCTGGATCCTGTTTCCAATTTAAATCCTACCTCACATCCTTGCTTACACGTGGTCTTCTGGCTGAGTGGGAAGTGACAAGAAAGTGGTAGACGGCTGGGAGCTGAAAAGTAGCCTAGATTATGTCCCCAAGGAAGGAGAAAAGGCTTCCTGGCGTCCACCGTCCCCTCAGCGCCATTCTCCGGCTGCGATTCTAGTTCACTTGGGTTACGGACACCTTCTCTGGAAAGTGCTTTTAAATGCATAGAATAAAATGCACGGGATTATGAAGAAAATCAGTTGTCAAAATTCTATTCTCGAAACTTTTTAAAAGCAGATTCACGGACTCCAGGTTAAGAACCTCTGTTGTAGCCACACTTTGACATTTCTATTAATAGTAAGATACTAATTTATTATATTAAATTATTGTTTTAGTAATAGTGCTATCATATATTATTTAATTATATTATTACGTAACAATTATTATAGTAAATTAATTAATAACATTAAATGTTACGTTCTGGCCTTTAATATATAGCCAATTAATATCTCCCTGGTTTTTAGTTAGGAATTCGAAAAGAAGTGAGTTTTCTTTCCCCACAGATGATCACTAAGGCCTTTTCCACCTCGAATTCGGTGCCTTGTGACCCACATATTCCCCTTACCTTCGGATACTGTAGTTTTGGATAACTGCCCACAGGACTGACGCTGTTTACTTTTTTTTCTTTTTTTGGTTGAAGTCTCCATCTCCCATTTAATCCACCCTAAAAGACATTTATTCAGTGCCTAAAGGCCCACTGTGGTGCTTTACTGAGGCAGGAAAATGGCCCTGAGTTCACCCAGCAGAGCACAAGGCCTGGCAGGCTCTACCTGCCTAGAAAGCCTTCACGTCTAGGCCCAGCGGTGGGCTGCAGACTGTCCATCCAGGGCCAGCTGAAGCCCAGCTTCATTCCTTCCTTATTAGCTGCATGGCAGTGACCATTCCAGCAGCAGCGGAGATAGTACAGAGGGCAGAGATCTGGAGACGGGAGGCCCGGCCGTTAGAGGCCGTCCAGTCCAGTCCACAGAGGCTCAAGGGTTTGCCCGGAACATGCTCAGCAGCTAGTGCGTGCAAGGCATTGGGCTGATCCTGCTGGTGCAAAACTGAAAAACAGCGTCCCCACTCAGGGAGAGAACAGAAATCCACTTGTTAAGTCAATGAAATGTTTTCTAAAACACACACACACACACACACACACACACCAAGTTCATGAGGGAATATGAACAGGGCAGTCATGTCGCTGCCCCGTGAAGCCCGACCCGCACCTGCCGGGCGGCTAACCCAACTTCACGATTTCACGCCCGTCGCACCTTTTTCTTCTTTGAGTGTTGAAAAGTTTACATCTGTTGATGATTTTTAAGTTCACAATGAAAAATAAATTTTTTCAAAGTGATGATCCCAGGGCTTAGCAGAATCACGTACACAAATTACACAAATTACAGGGAAACAAGTTAGAACAGGATTAAGAGCACGGAGGAGTTAGACTGGCCTGAGAGCTTTGAGGAGGAAGGTCACTGCTAGTCATGGTCACGGTGGAGAACTGGAGAAAGTCTTATGGAGCAGAGGGCATGAGGGTGGCCAGTGGAGGGAAAAGGCAGCTGGATGGAGCAGTGAGTGCAGCATTAAACTTGGCGCCAGGAAATTCCCCATTCAGTTCCAGCCTCAGACACTTACTAGTTTTGTGACTCTGGACAGGTACTTACTTCTCTCAAGCCTCAGTTTTCTTATCTATCAAATGGGGACAATGATAGCAGCCACCTCCCAGGGTAATTGCGATAAGATAAAACAATATTTGTAAAACACTTCACAAGCCTCTAGCACTATGCAAATGCTATTTATTATCATTATAATATTATTCCACACAGAGGGCATGGTGTGAAAAGACAGTGAGAGCAGGAGTCCACTGGATGAGATGGGAAAGAAATAGTGAACAAAGTGCCCCCCTGTGGAGTCAGAAGAGCCAGCATTGAAGTCAGAAAGAAGGAAGAGCTTCAGATGTTGACATTTAATACTTTATGACCCTGGGCATGTCACTTTGTTTCCCTGAGTCTCCTTTTCCTCATCTGTAAATTGAGGGGGGTCAGATCAGGTGACCTCTGAGGTCCCTTGCAGCTTAGAGCTACGGTCTGGTCTTAACATGAGTAGACCTGGAAAGTTAGACTGAAGCAAGACTGAGACCAGGCTAAGCCATATTCTATTCAGTAAACAGTGGGAGGCAGGAGATAAGATGGACAGATGACCCCCAGACTTGTGGGTTAGAAAGATAACCTTGGCTGCTGTGATAGGGTAAAGTGGAGAGAGGAAGAACCTGAGAAAGGAATGTAGCTGGGGGGGGGCTCTTATAGTAACTCAAGTGAGGGGGAACTAGAGCAGAAATGGAAAGGCAAGGGCTTTAAAGGATGGAACCAATCTGTGTCACTTGAGTGCCTACGGAGGGAGAGGAGATAAAGAATGGATGCTGGGGCAGCTAGGTGGCGCCGTGAATAGAGCCCTGGCCCTGGAGTCAGGAGGGAGGACCTGAGTTCAAATGCAGCCTCAGACACTTAACATTTACTAGCCTTGTGACCTTGGGCAAGTCACTTAACCCCAACTGCTCCTACAAAAAGCAAAAACAAAGAAGAATGGATGCTGGATGACTGGGAGGATGGTGGCACCGTCATGAGAAGTGAAGGAGTTTGGAGAAGGAGCTGGTTTGGGGGTAAAGGTGATGATTTCCATTTTAGATATATTAAGTTAAAGATGAGAAGCCTAACGGGTAAAGTTTGGCTTTGGGATCAGAAAGACCTGGGTTCAGTTCCTGCCTCTCATACCTACTGGCTCATGGCCAGGCTGAGTCAGTTAATCTAACGTTCTAATCTAGATGATTTCTCTAAGACTAGAGTTTCCTCATCCAGGTATTCCCCATATGAAGGAAATCATCGGTTTAGTCTCTGTCTCTTGTTGTTCACTCATTTCAGTCCTGTCTGACTCTGATTCATGGCCTCATTGAGAGTTTTCTTAGCAAAGATACCGGAGTGGTTTGCCATTTCCTTCTCCAGCTCATTTGACAGATGAGGAAACTGAGGCAAACAGGGTTAAGTGACTTGTTAGTAACTGTCTAAGGCTAGAGTTGAAATCAGGGAGATGAGTCTTCTTGTCTTCAGGTCTGGTGTGCTATCTACTGAAACTTCTAGCTGTCCGTAGTCTCTATCTCTGTCCCTAAATTTAAGATATTAATGGGACAGCTCAGTAGAGAGAGCAAGCAAAGAGTTGGAAATGTGGAACTGGAGCCCAGGGTAGAGCTGGAAGCCCAAGGTGGAGATTTGGGAATCATCTGCCTGGAGGTAATGACTGAAGATGACTGAAGCCAATACCGTAGCTTAATAAATGCGTGTTGACCTGAATCGTGCAGACAAAATTGCCAAGAGACAGTGTGTGGGGAGAAGAAAGGTGTCAAGTAGTGGGCAGAGTTGGGAAGATCAGAGTTCGAGTCCTACCTCTGACACATACTAGTTGTGTGACCTTTGGCAAGTTACTTGACTTTTCAATGTCTCCAGGAAACTTTGAAAGATTAGAAATGACCAAAATGTTATGGGTCTGCATCAGTGGAGAGATTTTCCACACCAAGAGTTCCCCATTCAGATGAAGTCAGAAGTCAGAGGTTTCTCTCTGTCCCCTCCCCCCCAAAACAAAACCCACATTGGGAATATAGCACCTCTAGGACAGTATTAAGTCACAGAAGGAAAAAAGAACTAAGGAGAATAAAGCAGGACATATGCAACCAGCCCCTTTTCATTCTTTCTGAAAAACTTTTTTAAAGAGGTGAGTTTTGGGGGCAGCTAGGTGGTGCAGTGGATAGAGCACTGGCCCTGGAGTCAGGGGGACCTGAGTTCAGATCCAGCCTCAGACACTACCTGCGTGACCCTGACCAAGTTACTTAACTCCAATTAATTTTTTAAAAAGGATTGTTTTTCTTCCTCCCACCTATCCACCTCCCTGCCCCTGCCAGTGAAACAAATATATCCTTAAAAAATATATACATAATCAAGTAAAACAAATTCCCCCTTGGCCACGTCCAGAAACTGTATGGCACAGACTACAACTTGAGCCCATCGCCTCTGCACAAAGGTGTCCACCCACAGCCTCTTTTTTCCAGTTCAGTGTGTTACTGCCAGTTACCTCCTTCCAGGTGGCCCAGATTAGGGCCAGTCTCAAACCTCAGCAATCTCCCACCAAGCCAGGACCCACAGATTTTATGTTAGAAGAGCAAAGGAGCATCCTTACATGAAAACCTGAAAGAGAGGAGGTATCGGTTGGTACTACTCATTGCTGGTATTTGATCAGGCCCAAAGACGAGACCAAGAGGCGTCCAGAAATGATTCAGAGAATCATGAAGCCAAGAATTATTCAAGCCCTGGGGTTCATTCCTCATTTTATAGATGAGAAACCTCAATGAGTTAAATGTTCTTTCTACCAAATGTTTCCCCAGCATATCTAGCAATGCTGAATAGAAGAAACTCCTTGTGAATAATGTCATGGTTTGCCCTCCTTCCAATTTCTGGTGAACTCCTTTTCCCATTTTAAAGGGCCCAGCAGGATTCTGGGATTTGGGGAAGTACTTGTATTAGGATGGATTCACCCTGTGTTCTTAAGTTGGCCTTCCTTCTCTACCCAATATGTGACCTGGGGCTGAACAAGGTGAAGGACAATAGCCGTCTGAGAATCCTGGCAGGGAGAGGCCTGTCCAGTCCTTGATCGATGAAGGGTGCCATCTGAGGGTCTTGAGGATCATAGGATTGGAGTTGGAAGGGACCCCAGAGGTGATCCTGCCCAGTCTCTTCATGCTATAGATAAGGAAGCTGAGGCAGAGATGGCCTTAAGACACTGTCCAAGGTAGTAAGTGTCGAATTAGGGTATGAACCCAGGTTCTCTGACTTCCGAGTGTCTTTTCCACTATGAGAGGAAAAGGACAGCTAAGATTGGGGGATGGAGATAAGGAAAAGTAACCTGTATAGGAGGTAAAGAAATGCCCTTAAGAAGGCCAGTCAAGGGCGGAGCCGCATTGAGCTCAGCTTTCCCAAGAGCCAGCCCCCCTCGGCTCATTCCAGCCCCTTCTGGCTCAATTATTCTAGAGAATGATGTTTATAGAGTAACACAATGGCAATGATGACTGTCATCAGGGTTTCTTGCCCTTTTTTGTGTTATGGATCCCTGTGGCAGTCAAGGAAAGCCCAATGGACTCCTCAGGATAATGGTTTGGTGGTGGTGTTTTTTTAAATTCATAAATTAAAATACAAGGGATCACCAAGGCAACCAATAATGCTGAAATATTCACCAAAACTTAAAACACAAACCAGTTTATTTTTTAACGAGTCTCTAGGGTGAGACCCCGACTTCAGACTGTTTCTGAGATAGTCTGATTTTGTAACATCTCCAACATGTGGCCGTCTCTTCGCCCGTACGGTGATGGGGAGCCCAGCTGAGAACGTAGCCCGTTTCATGTCCCCCTCAGAGAGCCGGCTAAGCTCCTTCTCCTCGGCAACAAGAAAGGCAGAAAGGAATGAAGGAAGGCCCTGAGTCTCTCCCTCAGGGGAAACTACCAGACACACCAAACATCTCTATTTGGGGGGAACAGGAATGGGCACTGAGGCCCAGAGTCTGTTGCTGCAGGACAATGTAAATGATGTGATGCTCTCGGTAGGAGAAAATGAAGAAGAAGTAGCAGGTGGGGGAAAGATGGCATTCAGATCCTGGCAGAGGTTTGACTGATTTGGGTCACTGAAACTGAGCTCTGTGCAGCTGTGGCCTTGGGCTACATGTAAAAAGCTGTCAGTCTACGGTTGGGAGCCTGTGTTTGGGAAACAAGAAACCGGTCGAGTTTTGCTCCTTTTTCCCAGGTCCCCTTTCCTCTCCAGTCCCTAGGAGCCACCCCCACCCTCCTACTTCTTTGCCTTCTCCCCTAAATAGGCTGACAGGTTGGCTGGACTGTGACGGTTACAGATTACACGTGTGCCTTACCTCGGGGAAGATGGACTTGTTCATTTAAAAGTTGCACATAAATTGGATTTTTGTAAACTGAGTTACCAGACAGACCAGGAAGCTGTCTGGTCAAAGGAACCCTGCAGTGAGACCTCTTTGTAAAGTGATGAGACCTTTTGTGAGGAGAATGACCACCCTCCAAGTTATCTGCCCTGCAAGGTTCTGATTAATGCCTGTCAGGTCGCCCCTACATGAGACATAACCTGTACTGGTGAAGAAGGGACAGGTTTGGGGTTTCCCGAGGATTTCGGTAGCCTGTTCTCCTCCCCTCCGCTTTCCCTGTAATTAGGAAGTATTTAACAAATATTCAAAATATTTTTGTAAGTTACATTTAAAATTTTTTTAAAATAATTAAAGTTAAAAATAAATAAACACAGAGTCAAACATAGATGGCATTCCTATGTGGTTTCCTAAGTCAGTGTGCCCTTCTGTATGACTTCACGGCCCTGTTTCGGTTAGGGCCTCGCCTTCCCTCCTCCATGCTTCACCTCTGGGGCTGGGACCAGAAACAGGGGCACGTGTTCCCACTAACGTAACTTCTCCCTGGGTGGTGTATCTGTCTCGGGTCTGTGCCCTTCCCCTCCAGGAACACCCAAGAAAACATGAACCCCGAGGATGAGGTGGACGAGTTCCTGGGCCGGGCTATTGATGCCAGGAGCATTGACCGGCTGAGGTCAGAACACGTTCGGAAGTTCCTCTTAACTTTCAGAGAGCCTGACTTAGAGAAAAAGGTAACCTAGTCCTGGGCAGACAATGGGATTTGGGGTGGGGGATCCAGGTCCCCGGGGGTAGGACTCAAAAGCCAAGCATGAATCCCTCACCCCAGAGGGAGCATTGTAACTGGGTTACTGCTACTCACTGACTTAAAGTGCTAAATCTCTGCAGAACAACTCCTCAGGTAAAGCAGGGGAGCTCACTTTTCTTGGCCTCTGTGTCTCCACCTGTGAAATAGGGGCAACCAAAAACAGGAGAGTAGAAGAGGGATTTTATAGCCTTTGTTTGTTAGATAATTATGTTACTGAGGAACTGTACCACCCAGCATTCTTCTGACCAACTAGAGTAATAGAGTATGAGAGACACAAGGGACCTGCGAGGCCATCTATTCATTTTACGCCTTTCATTTTTGTAGCTGAAGAAACCGGGGCCCCAGGGAAGAGGAGTTCAGAGATCCAAAGATTCCTAGTGGCAGAGCCAGGACCAAAGCCCAGGTTTCCCGACTCCTATCCCAGTGTTCTCTCTGCAACAGCAAATGACCTCCCCTTGTGAGGGGGCATGCACCCAGGGAATGTAAACTCACTTCAGTGTTAAACCGAGGAGTACTTAATTAGGAAGATAGATCTGCTGTGGAAAAACCTTTATGCTTTCCAGAACCAAAACAAATTACTTCTGGATTGTCCATTGTTTGGGATTTCATGTGCCAGAGCTCTGCACCCTTAGCATGCCTTGCAGCAGTGGCCAGCTGATAAAAATGGAAAGAGTCTGGTGTGGGAAGATGGAGGCCTGGGGTCTTTTTCTGAACAGGTTAGCCCATTAGCTACATTTGGGGACCTCCATTGTTTCCTGTGAAAACTGGGCAAAATACCTGCTCTACCGACATCACAGGGTTGTGGTAAGGATCTAATTAGATGACAGCTTTTGAACGTACTTTGAAAAGGTCAAGTGCCATGTAAATGGCAATTATGTTTTTATAATTAATCATTGAATCCCAGAGTATTAGAGCTGGAAGGGACCCATGTTTTTATAATTAATCATTGAATCCCAGAGTATTAGAGCTGGAAGGGACCTCAGGGATCATCTCGTTCAATTCCTGGATTTTACAGATGAGGTGGTTTAGGCCAGAGAGGGGCAGTGACTAAAAATAGGAAGGAGCCTCATTGGTGCAGATCGCCAGGAGTCTGCTGGAGAAAACAAATGAGCAACAGGAATAAGTTCTGGGATAAGAGGCGTCTGCAGCCCTGGGGACTGTCACCGAGTCATGAGCTTGAACTGTTTGTGGTTTTTCCTGTCCAGGAGTTTGTTTCGTTTTGCTCTCATGTGACTGTTCATGAGAGAACAGTGTACTTACTCTCTGAGAGGCAGAAGTCAGAAATTCCCTGGTTAATTTTCCCCAAATAGTTGAGCTTGGGGACTATCCTTCTTTTCCTACGTGCATATGTCTCTAGGTCCCTAGTGAGTCCTGTGTGGGGCCCCGAGGTCATGGTTGTCCTTTGTGCTTAAAGAGGACCAAAATGGCATCGTGATATCAGTGTCTGACTATGGCTGATCAAGCCAGTATGAGCTCAGAAGTTTCCACCACAGGTCAGGCACAAGTAATCCACACGCACATGTGGCATGGAGATCTTTCTAAAGCTGCACGTCACGTTCTTTTGAGCTACTGCTGGGCACACAGGCAGGCCACAAGGAGAGAAGAGAGGAAAACTGAACAAGGGACTGATGGGGTCTAGAGCTACAGGGAAGGCAGGAGGCTCGAGTCTGAGCCAGGATAATTCTGGTGGAGGAAAATTGGTGGGGCAGTCATCAATTAGTTTTTTGGCCCCAAACTACGATCTCATTGATGTATGAAATTTCCAGTGAGAAAACTCCCATGTACGTCTATAATGTCTACAATGCAGCTAATAGCTTTGGAGAGTTGCCTGCGGGCACTGAAGTGTGGAGTGATTTGTTCAGGGTCCCGCAGCCATCACTGCAAGGGAAAGGCCTTGAGTTGGGGTCTTCCCGACTCAGAGGCTAGCTCTCTACCAGCTGTGCCACGCTGCGTCCATCTCTCAGAGAGGGTACTGAGAACATTAGGGCTGAAAGGGACCTTACTTAGAAATCGTCTAGTTTAACAGGCTCCTTGATGGTGAAACACCTGGTCAAAGGTCACAGTGGAGGTATACCCTCCATGACATAAGTTTACTGCTTTGATTCATTAACTTTCTACTTGTGGGCAGATTAAGTTATGGAATGGATGTTAGACAGACTCTGCCTTCAGGGCTGGCCAAAGTACTAAGCATTTTAAATTCTAAATTATCTGGGAAGAACTCCTCTCCCTCTCCCCTCCCAGATCTACTCACCAGTCTGGGTTGGTTCATCCCCATCTAGTGGTGTTACTAGGGCATTAACCCTGTCATGAAAGACTGGCAGTATAAACCAATGTGGCCCAAGAGGGACCTGTCGGAGTGAATTCAATGTTGGCTGATTCTACCTTCCAGATGTCTTGCCAAACCTCTCCCTTTCCTCCCCTCAGTACTCCAAGCAGGTGGATGACCGCTTCGGTGCCTACGTGGCCTGTGCCTCCCTCGTCTTCCTCTTCATCTGCTTTGTACAGATCACCATCATGCCACAGTGAGTACTTCCTCTGCCCCACTCTTCTTGACTGCAAGCATCCCAAATCTCAGAAGGGCAGGGAGACTTGTTTCTCTAACCAAAAAAGCAAATTACAGGTCCAGAAACAAGATTTACTCCATGAAGTCATCATATGACAGCTAGGTGGTATGGGGCCTGTGTTGGACTTTGGAGACCTGAGTTTGAATTCTGCCTCAGACATTGACTAGCTTTGTGACCCAGGACAAGTGGCTTCATCTCTCTGGACCTCAGTTTTCTCCTCTGCAAAATGAGGGGGTTGGACTTAATGGCCTCTAATGTCCCTTCTGGCTCTAAATCTGTGATCCTAAGAGGTGAGGAGAGAGATCGTGGTTAATAGAGTTAAGTGTAAGGTTCCTCAATTTAGAGGATTTTTTTTTAAAGGGAGAAACACTAACTGATGTCTGAGTTGTGATGTGGGAGTGAAAATACCAGGCCCTTTATTCACATTTAGTCATACTAAGCGTTCATCCAGGTCATTATTACTGGGCCATACACCGTGTGGTGCTTCATTGCTTCCATATTTGTCTATACGGAAATGAAGTCACTAGTGCTATCAAAGAAACGTTAGAGGGAAATAAACAATTGTAATATAAGTAAGAACGTCACGTTGTGTATGCACACGAAGCCCCCCTTCTGTGTATAACTGCGCATCATTAATTACCCCAACAACCTTTATCTGCTTCTGCAGTAACACGGATCCATGGACTGGGCTGCCTCAGTTTCCAGGTTGTGCTGATGTCATTTTACCCTCTGGCAGCAGCTGGTGGGGCTAGAATTGACTGAAGTTACTCTCTCACAAGTCTCTCCTCTCAGGAAGTTTAAATAGCCACTTTAAAAAGTGTTTCTTTCCCTGTTATACGAATTTCTTTTTCCCCTTCACAAGCTGACTTAAGACAGTTACGTGCGGGCACTTGGGGGAGGCTGGAACAAATACCGGCTTGCCTGGCTCTGAGTATTCGCTTTCCTTGGTGAGGCTTCCATGTTCCTTTCATCTGGCAAACAGTACTTAACTTCTGCTGGCCCAGTCTTCGGTTAGAGAAAGCAAAGAAATTTCTGAAGACTTTAAAGCTGTGGTTTTTGTTTTGTTGGTTTTTTACACCCCAGGTGGAGAGATTGACAATTCCAAAAATGAAACGCACCAGCTACCATTATCTCCCCTCCCTGGGGATCCCCCCAGGCTCAGGCGGGCTGGCATCTATCATCTGTAATTATGATTTCCCTTGGAAAGAGACTGGGAGGAGGCAGGGATGGAGAGCTCCAGCCCATAGGGCTATTTCCCGGGGAAAGGCTGTGATTGAAGTGGGAAAAAATGGAAATAGGATTTCTTAGAAACTGGACGTGAACAGGGAAGATAAAATATTATTTTCACTTGTTATAGGAATTAGGAGACAATGGGAGGGGATGGATTTAGCGGAACCTCACTCTTCCCCATGGATGATAGGTGGGTCTCTAGTCTGTACCCTAGTACCATGGACAGATGCCAGCAGAATCTCCTCTTCCCCCCAACCCCCAACACTCCCAGTATGGGACAGTGCAGCGCATTTCCAAAAATGGCTGAAATATTATTAATCCATTAATTTTTGTAATTTTTTATGAAGTCAAAAAATATACTTCCACATATTTTAAAGAAAGAATAAATAAATTAATTAATCAAATTAATAAATAAAACAACCATTTCCCAAACAAAGGGGCTACTTGCCACACTCCCCATCTCTCTTTGACTTTGCATAATGCAGTCTCTCCTCACCTCGGAGGCCCCCCCCACACCGGCTTAGCTGAGATGCCCCCTCCTCTGTGAGGCTTCTTCTGATTCCCCCAGTGTTAGGTCCCTTCTTCCCCTCACTCCCTCCCCCCCCCCCCGTTGCTTTTTAGTTTACTTAGTGTATATTTTATTTACTTACATGTCCATGTCATGTGTCTCCCCATCTCCCCCCTAGAATTGTTGAGGACAAGAATTATTTTGTTTCTGATTCTATTTCCCCAGCACCTAAGAGCGCATGACATGTAACAGGTACTTCATAAATGCTTTTATGAATGAAGGAATGGATGTATGAATAAAAAATAATCAAGTGATGGAAAAATGGTTAAAATATTGAAAATCTATAACTCAACACTAGGTCCTAAGTCCTGGTCTCCTCTAGGTTTTTGCTGCTTCTAAGTAATCAGGAAATGTAACAAAGAACACTGGGTAAATTTGGAGAAAGAAAAAACATTTTTATGGGAGGAGAGATTTTTTGAATCTGTTTGCAAGTTTGAGTTTGAGCCCTAGTGATCATCACAAAGTGCATTCAGAGGAAATGGAGTCAACTCTGTCAGAATTCTCTTAGAAATCATCCCAAATTTTTACCTAGAAGGATGTTTTTAGTTCAGAATCCTGGATCCAGAAGAAAAAGCTGGCAGCAGGGTCCATAGTTGTTCTTTTAAAACTGATAATGTGTAGTGTGTCCTTCCCCTTGTACTAGACAGGGTCTCTCTGAATAGCCTAATTAATATACCAGAAGGCTACAGAGATGCTTCCATTTAGATGCCTGCACATGGAAATCACCTGGAACACAGAGTAACTGCCCTTTCCTACCTTACTGCAGGGAACCTTAGTTCCCCCCACACACACCCCTCTCCCCGACTGTCCAGGAATCCTTCCAACTTTCTCTTTGCTTCCAGCTCCATGTTTATGATGGCCTTCTACTTGACGTGTTTCCTGCTGTTGGCCATAGTGGTGTTTGTCTCCGTGATCTACTCCTGTGTAAAGGTGAGTAAGCAAGTGAGTTTCCTCCACGGCCTCTTTTCTATTCAAAAGTCTATAATGCTTTTGAGGCAGATAAAGAGAAGGTAGAGGAAGCCCTGGTTCCGGTTTACTTGGCAGAGAGTTGTCCCCAGCATCTATCCCAACTTCCTGGAGCCAGAGCTTTTTGAGATTCAGAATTATTCTTAGGACAGAGCACAGGAAGCAGAGAATGGCATTGTGGTCCCACAGCTGTGGCTGTCATTGTTAAGGAACAAGATTAGAGGGCTGATCAAAGGAGAAGAGTTGGGATATTTTATTGTGGGCCTGTTTGTAAAGAAAGCACATGTGGACCTTGACAAGAACATATCACCTCTGCCTCTCCGTTTGGATCCATCTGTGGCAGGTTTTCATGTGTCCGGGAAATGAAGAAGTGATATTCTGAATGCATTTGCCATAGGCAGGGCCTGGTATCCTTCAACCTTGGTGGGAGATGGAAACAAAGGTCCCAAAAGTACAGGTATAAAGCTATGTAAATATCTGTCCCAAAGGCCACCAAGGTTCCAAACAGAGTCCCCATGTCACATAGGCTGAAAGGGACCTCAGAGACTATGTAATCATGGCATCACAGATATAAAGCTGGAAGGAACCTTAGTCACCCTCTGACTTTACAGATGAGAAATGAGCCCCAAAGAGGGGAGAATGGCTTGCTTAGCTCACCCACTCGGTCAGTGGTATTGCCTTTACAGGAACCCAATTCTCCAGGGCTCTTTTAACTACACTAGGTGCCACTATACATTCTGCCCCCTGACTAATCTGGGCCCCTTTCCAGGACAACTGCCTAGCACAGATACCTTCTGGTCATTTCTGAACATCTTTTTTTTTTGGTCCCACTGTCACTACTTTCCTTTCCCTTTGACTTCACCAAGATTGCCGTTCTAGGCAACGGAAAGGGAATGACTGGTAAACAGAGAACGTGTTCATTCCTGCTGTGGTATATGGTCCGCTCTAGCTTCTTTCATTCCCCTCTCTCTACTACCACATCGTCTCCCTTCTGTGTAGGAACATGCAAGCCCCCACCTATGGAAATGCCATCCATTATTATTATTATCATCCTACCTCTGGGGTCACACTCACTCTTCCTATCCCTTCTAGGCTGTTAAACTTGTTATTTTTGCTTCTGAGGAGAGGGAGAAGCTCACCCTCTAGAAAACATCCTCTTCCACCATAGTCTTAGAGTTAAATAAATCTCTCAGCCTGTGGTGGTCACAGCAGCATAAGGCCAGCTCCAACCCAAGAAACAACAATGGCGCCTGCCAATGCGAGGCGTACTCATGGCCCAGCCACCTGCCTTTCCTGGTCCTGGCCACTTCTCCACCCATTTCTCGAGCTGTGCAGAAAATCTAGTGAGGAGCACTGTGACATCATCATCTCGATAACTCAGCCCTTTTGCCTTTGGCCACTCAGGGGTTCTGCCTCAGTAGAATCCTTTCTGTAAAGGCAGCAGCAGTGACAAAGCACCAGGGAAGGGGCTTCCTCTAGTCCAGAGAATCGTTCCATGTTCTCACTCCTGCACTGCTGGGAAGTTCTTCTGAAGCTTCCACAGCTCCAAGAGCAGGACCCAGTTCTCCTGACTCACATTGCTCTTCCCACTAGACACTGTTATCTCTCATCTGCTTGTTTCCACTCCTTCTGGCTACGTGAGGAACAATTACTCAGCATTCCCCTCATTAAAACCTTCGGCATTTAGCATCTGACTGACATATACATACATACACACATATATACATATTATATGTGTGTATACACATATGTGTGTATACACATATACATATATATAGTTTCTTGACTCCTCTTCACCAAAAAACACAATAAAATAAACACAGTTGCCTTAGAGCAGAATGTGCCCTCGAAGGCTCTCCTCAGACAAAGCATCTTCCGTGCATTTGTTAAGATCATAGAAGATTGCATGACAGACTGCTACTGTGGAGTCGATTTTGTTCAGTGATCTTCTGAGAGAGTGCTATCAAGTAAGGTGGCAAACAGATGCTCACCTAAGGGGTGTTCACCAATGTTATGGAGAAAGTTCCATGCACAGACCAAGCAAAAGGAAGAATTCCTGATCAGTGGAAAAGTTCTCCAGATGCTCCTGTATACAGATGTCATTGTGCTGATTGCATGGAGCCTGAGGGCCTGGGGGGAGGGAGAAGAGTTCTCCTCATGGAGATCCATGGTCACTTAAAAGAGATTGGCTTAGCCCAGTGGTTCTCAACCTTCCTAATGTGGCAGACCCTTTAATAGTTGTATGTGGGCGTGTCTGCATGTGAGAGGACCCACCTAGAGACAGATAGAGGAGGTTCCTAAGACCATCAGAAATACATGTTTTCCGATGGTTTTAGGGGACCCCTGTGACCCCTGTGAAAGGGTCATTTGACTGCAAAGAGGTCGCAACCCACAGGTTCAGAACCGCTGGCTTAGCCCTTCTTGCCAGAAGCATGGGATTAGTCCACCAGTATGTGGGCAGCTAGGTGGCACAGTAGTAGATTGCCAGGTCTGGAGTCAGGAAGATTCTTCTTCCTGAGTTCAAATCTGGTCTCAGATACTTACTAGCTATGTGACCCTGGACAAGTCACTTAAGCCTGTTTGCCTCAGTTTCCTCATCTGTAAAATAAGCTGGAGAGGGAAATGGCAAACCACTCTAGTACCTTTGCCAAGAGGACCCCAAAGAGGGGATCATGGAGAATCAGACACAACTGAAAAATGACCAAACAGCAGCAAGCGTATCCTTGGACAGACGTCCTGGGTGGACAATGCGCAAGGTCCAGAACTGAGCAGGAGGATCCAATTTGGCAAACTACACAAGACTTTCCATAGTCTCAAGCTGCTCACAGCTACAAAGTCCCATCCATGTGCTACCCATCCCTCTTTCCCTGGCGATGCTATGTGGTTGTGATTTGTAGGACAGACATCAGCATCTCAGAAGAATCTGAATCACAGGTGACTCACAAGGACAATGGAAAAACGTATGGTAGGTGAGAGGAGGCTGAAGCATCTTTCCAATGAGAAAGCATATGAAAAGGGATGAAAGGGTGCTCGTCAAAGACACAGAAAGCTTGAAAAGAAGGGGACTCAGTTATTTATGGAGAAGCAGAGATAACAAGTGGACGGTCCGAGAGCGCCTCTGGTCCATCAGTGTCCTCCCCCGACCTTGGAAGTACACAGGGAGCAGGCCAAAGAACTTCAGTGTTCATGTTATCTAACTTGTCAATTTTCACTGGCTCCAATGTTTAAAGTTAGTCTAATGATTTTTTTTATTTAAGACAATCCTTGTGGTTTCAGAGGCCATATACCCATGACATGCCAAAAAAATAATTATTCATGTTGGAGGAAAGGTTTCAGAATGTTTTGACTTTATATTCTTGGACTAAGAGAAGGTGTGAATGGACTGAAATCAGCACCGTTAGTGCAAGTACCCACAGCACTGAGAACACATCCACTGAAATACTGAATAATGCCCAGTACACACTTAGTAATACCTGTCAATAATTGCGTCCTCCATGGTAGACTGCTAGAAAGACACAGATGAGGATTGCCCAGGAGGAGGAGGCACGGATGGGTCTGTGGTCTGCCAGACACAGGGAGGACCTCATAACTGCAGAATTCTGTTTACACGTAACACGAATCCATTGGCATATACTTGAAGATCACAATCAAGTCACCACACAGCCTTCTTTCCTCAAAACTACACAGCCTTAGCTGATTTATGTTTATTGTTGTAAAAATGCAACATGATGAAAATGGGTGGAGCGGCCAAGTGGCGCAGTGAACAGAGCACCAGCCCTGGAGTCACGAGGACCCGAGTTCAAATGTGACCTCAGACACTTAACATTTACCATGTGACCTTGGGCAAGGCACTTAACTCCAATTGCCCTGCATTCCCCTCTCCAAAAAGGCAAAAAAAAAATGTCTAAAAAACCCATTATTTGGCTGAACTCTAAGTCATCTTTAAAAAGAAAAAAATGAAACTTAATTGAAACTAAAAAAAAAAACCCAAACCCAATCCCTGGTGACATTCTAAGTTCAAACTGAAACTCACATTTTCTAATATTCTTTGAAACAATCACAGATGTAGAGATGGAAGAGATCATAGAGGACATGGAGCCCAACCCCTCATTTTACAGATGAGGAAAGTATGGATGAGAATGCTTAGGTGACTTGCCCAGGGTCACACAGCAATTTAATGTCTGAGGAAGGATTCGAACCCAGGTCTTTCTGGCTTGGAGTCCAGCATTCTATTTCAAAATAATCCCTTAGTCACTGAGCCATTTTAAAAAAAAATGTATAAAAGAGAACAGAATGAGAGTCCACAGGAAGCACAGACAAGCAGGTCAGGCTTCAAAATCGCATGTTGAATTCATCGTATCATTCAAAAGCAAAGCCAGCTGTGTGTAATGGAGATTTGCAGCTTTGTGGGCAACTCTCTTTTCCTATTCTACTTTATATGTGGAAATGTTCCTTTATTTGTTGTCAGTTAAGCTGACGGGATAAAATGAGATAGTATTTGTGCTAAGCACCAAGAAGTACTTTAAAAAACTGCTTTGTTCTCTTCCCTTAAGTTCAGTATTTTCATAAAAAAGGAAAAAATCCCCAACCAAACGGATTTAATTTGATTCTGGTGGTTTCTCACCCCACCACCTTGCTCTTGTCCCTGTGAGACACAAGTCTGTGAGGGGCTGCAGGACAGGACGGGGGCTCAATGGCTGCTGGGCTGGGTGGAGGAAATCCACGGGGAACAGCAGAGAGCACAGTGAAAATGGCCTCTTTCCATTCTCTGGGAGGCTGAGGAAAAAGGTCTGTAAAACAGTGAACCTCAGGGGTGGGGAGTGGTGACGTGTTAGGGAGGGCAGTTGGACAGAGAGGGGGAGGGAAGAAGAAGGGTAGGAAACAAGGATTTGCTATTGTGTGCTAGGTCTTATGATAAATGCTTCCCCAATAATATCTCCTTTGGTCCCCACAACAGCTCTGAATGGTAGGTGCTATGATGAGCTCCGTTTTAAAGATGAGGGAACTCAGGCAAAGGTTCGCTAGTAAGTGTCTGAGGCTGAATTTTAACTCTGGTCATCCTGACTCCAGGCTCAGAGCTCCATCCACTAGTCCACCAGATGCCCTGGTCAAGGGAACTTGTGTCCAGACACAAACTTGGCTTTTGAAACTCCTAGAAACAGGTCATCCTTGGTTCCTCCTCTTATAGGAGCAGAGGGGATGGCTCAAGGAAGACTAAACACCACGCCTCCTACTTTAAGCACCCGGGAGGTTCCTAAGCATGCTGACTCTTCCGGATATGCAGACAACCCTCACCTCTCACCTTTTTCTGTAATACATTTCTGGAAACTCCATCCTCAAGCAGATACTAGTCCCAAAGCAGATTGAATTTTCCCATTGGAAGGATGTTCTGATTGGGAGCTGAGTTTCTGACCAGGGTCTCAGCATCAAATAAACCACAGCAATCACCAACCATCTGCTAGAGAAACAAAGGTACAATAGCTATAAACCTCTACTATTTAAGATAAAAAAGATATTGTCAGCTCTACAAAATAGGCATAAAAATACCATACAGATGGATTACATCAGGGGCTCCCAGTGGGTTATTAAGCATCCACACAAATAGTTCATAAATCTGACGTCAGATTAATGATATGATAAACATTAATCAAGCATGTAGATGCCTTTATTTAGAATAGATGTTCTTAAAATTCCATGAACCTGTTTTATGTTGATAAATTAATTTCAGCCTAACTGGCTTCCTTTGCAATCCTCTGTATTTCATTTTATGCATCCAAAACCATTATTGTGTGAAAGAGGTCCATGTGCTGCACCAGGTTGTCAGAGGGTGTCATGGCACAAAAATGGGTAAGAACTCCTGATTTAAAAGGACCCTTTCAGAATAATTTGGATGGTCCAGGTTGCTTAAAAATCCATACAGAGAAGTAAATCCCACCTCTGATGCTTATTATTTATAAGACATTGGGCCGATTATTTCAGCTCTCGGCCATTTCCTTTTCTCTAAAATAATGGGTTGGACGAGATGGCCTCTGAGGTCCCTTCCAACTCTGGATCTGTGATCCTTTGGTTCTCTCTTTTCTGCCAGGGAAATTCCTTCTGAAAAACAGATATATTTCAGTATGGTGTAGTTGAAAGAGCACTGCATTTGGACCCAGGGTTTCTTTTCCAAAAATTCTTATTATTTTATTTTTCCCCATAAAAACAATTTTTAACAGTTGTTTTTTAAAATTTTGTGTTCATAATTCTCTTCCTCCCTTCATCTCCTCCTCCTTTCTGAGATGGTAAGCAATTTTATTTAGGTTATACATGTGCAGTCGTGCAAAACATATTTCCATATTAGTCATGTTGTAAAAGAAAACACAAACAAAAAAACTCCAACAATCACCACCAAGAAAAATGAAGAAAGTAAAAAAAAAGTATGCTTCAATCTGCTTTCAGACCACAAATTCTTCTTTGGAGGTAGATAGCATTTTTCATCTAAGTCTTTTGGAATTGTCTTAGATCATCATATTGCTGAGAATAGCTAAGTCATTCACAGCTGATCATCATACAGTATCATTGTTACCATGTACACTGTTCTCCTGGTTCTGCTCATTTTATTTTGCATCAGTCCATGGAAGTCTTTCCAGGCTTTTTGGAGAGCTCGTCATTCTTATAGCACAATAGTATTCCTTCATAATCATATACCACAGGTTGATCAGCCATTCCCTAAGTGATGGACATCCTCTCATCCTTGTTCCAATTATTTGCCATCACACAAAGAGCTGCTATAAATATTTTTGTACACATAGGTGTTTTTCCTTTTTGTTTTTATCTTTGGGAGGCAGACCTAGTAGTGGTATTGCTGAGGAAAGGGTATGCATGGTTTTATGGTCCTTTAGGCATAATTCCAAATTGCTCTCCAGAATGACTGAATCAATTCACAACTTCACCAATAATTCATTACTATGACAATTTTTTCCACATCCCCTGCAACATTTGTTTCTGTCATATTAGCCAATCTGATAAGTGGTACTTCAGAATTGCTTTTATTTGCATTTCTCTAATCAATAGTGAATTAGAGCATTGTTTCATATGACTACAGATAGCTTTGATTACTTCATCTAAAAACTGCCTGATCATATCCTTTGACCATTTCTCAATTGGGGAATGGCTCTTATTTTTATGAATTTAACTTAAGTCTTTGTATACTTCAACACTGAGGCCTTTATCAGAGATACTTGCTGTAAATTTTTTCACAGTTATATTTTCCTTCTTCCTGTTTTCCCTATTTATCCTACCGTCTCTCTCCTTTCACCTTGTCTATCCTCAAAATTGTTTTGCTTTTGACTACCACCTTCCCCAGTCTGCCCTTTTTTCTACCAGTTCAACACCCCTACTGCCCAACCCCTTGCCTTCTCTTATCCCCTTCCCTTCCTACTTTCCTGTAGGATAAGACAGATATTATTCTCTCTTTGAGCCAGTTCTGATGAAAGTAAGGTTGAAGCATTTCTGCCCACCTCTGCATCATGCCCTCCACTGTCAAAGCTCTTTTGTGTCTTTTTTATGTGAGATAATTTACCTCATTCTACTTCTCCTTTCTCCCTTCTCCTAGTGCATTCCTTTCTCACCCCTTAATTTTATTTTTTTAGATATCATCCCATTGTATTCAACTCACACTCATGCCCCCTGTCTCTGTATACTTCTAACTGCCAAAATAATAAAAAAGTTCTTAGTTATCATTTTCCCATGTAGGAAATTGTAAACAGTTTAATCTTATTGAATTCCTTATGAGTTCTCTTTCCTGTTTACCTTTTTATGCTTCTCTTGAGTTTTGCATTTGAAAGTCAAATTTTCTATTCAGCTCTGGTCTTTTCATCAAGAATGGTTAAAATCAGACAGCTAGGTGGTGCAATGAATAGAGCACCAGCCCTGGAGTCAGAAGGACCTGAGTTCAAATCCAGCCTCAGACACTTGACACTTAACTAGCTGTGTGACCTTGGACAAGTCACTTAATCCCAATTACCCTGCCTTCCACTTTCCACACACACACCTCTCACGCCCCCCAAAAAGAGAGTGCTTAAAATTTCATTGAATGTCCATTTTTTCCCTGAAGGATTACACTCAGTTTTGCTGGGTAGGTGATTCTTGATTGTAATCCTAGCTCCTTTGCCCTCTGGAATATCATCTTTCCAGTCTTCTGATCCTTTAATCTAGAAACTGTTAAATCTTGTGTTATCCTGATTGTGACTCCACAATACCCAAATTGTTTCTAGCTGCTTGCAGTATTTATTCCTTGACCTGGGAATTTTGGAATTTGGCTATAGTATTCCTGGGAGTTTTCATTTTGAGATCTCTTTCAGGAGGTGACTGGTAGATTCTTTCCATTTCTGTTTTACCTTCTGGTTCTAGAATATCAGGGCAGTTTTCCTTGATGATTTCTTGAAAGATGATATCTAGGCTCCTTTGTTACTCATGGCTTTCAAGTAGTCCAGTAATTTTGAAATTCTCTCCCCTTGATCTGTTTTCTAGGTCAGTTTTTTTTTTCCAATGAGACATTTCACATTTTCTTCTATTTTTTCATTCTTTTGATTTTGTTTGATTGTTTCTTGATGTCTTATGGAGTCATTAGCTTCTAGTCGCCCAATTCTAATTTTTAAGGAATTATTTTCTTTGGTGAAGTTTTTGTACCTCCTTTTTCATTTGACTAATTCTAATTTTTAAGATGTTCTTTAGTGAATTTTTGTACTTCTTTTTCCATTTGAACAACTCTGGTTTGGTTTTTTGTTGTTGTTTTGTTTTGCTTTTTTGGAGGTGGGAAGGCAGGGCAATTGGGGTTAAGTGACTTGCCCAAGGTCACGTGGCCAGTAAGTGTTAAGTGCCTGAGGCCAGATTTGAACTCAGGTCTTCCTGACTCTGGGGCCAGTGCTCTATTCACTACACCACCTAGCCACCCCAACAATTCTGTTTTTTAAGGCATTCTTCTCTGCATTGGATTTTTGTGCCTCTTTTGCCATTTGACTGGTTTTGTTTTGTAAGGTGTTATTTTCTTCAATATTTTTTGTGCCTCTTTTACCAAGCTGTCAACTCCCTTTTCATGATTTTCTTCACCACTGTCATTTCTTTTCCCAATTTTTCCTCTACCTCTCTTATTTGATTTTTTAAAATCTTTTTTGAGCTCTTCCAACAATTTTTTTTTTGGCCTGAGACCAATTAACATTTTTCTTTGATGCTTTAGATGTAGCAATTCTGACTTTGTTGTTTTCTTCTGAGTGTGTATTTTGATCTTCCCTGTCACCACTATGGTCAGGATCTTTTTTTTGTTGTTTGCTCATTTTTCTAGCCTGTTTTTTTACTTTTAGTTATATATTAAAGTTGGGTTCTGCTCCTGGGGTGAAGGGGTCACTGTCTCAAGCTTCAGGTTTTGGGGCAGCTGTTTTCAGAGCTTGTTCTGGGGATGTATAAGTTTTCAGTTCTTCCAAGGTGCTCTGATGTAAGGAGAAGTGTGTTTACTACTCTCCTGGCCTGTGCTTTGGTCTGTGAGTGACCATATGTGCTCTTTTCCACCCTGGAACTGTGACCAGTCTCTGCTGCCCTGTGTCTACAAGGTCTGGTATGCTAGTGCTTTTGTCTGCTGTAGTGCCATGCACCAGCAGATTCCCAAGGGAATGCTACTGTGAACAGCTTTTAGAGTTCAGATTACAAAATATAGT
>CM053582.1:353774575-353806537 GCA_028627135.1 Pseudochirops cupreus | reverse complement strand
AGTAAGTGCTAAGTATCCTGCTAAACTGATTACTATTACACCTGCCCTAGGATTGCAACCTAGGATTGTCACCCAGATGTGAGTATGGGCAATGCATCAGAGTCCTGCCCCTGATGCCAGCAAAGGTACCCTGTGCTTTTCTTCTGACCAGTTTTCCAGCCTCCTTATTGTCTGTGGGCTAGAGCTGCAGAAGCAGTGACTGTTGCCTCTCATTCAGTTACTCCCAAGACCTGCTCCTGGTTGCCTGTGCACAGTTGTGGCCACTGCCTGTGCTTGACTATGCTCCCCTCTTGCTTCAGGGCGACAGACTTTTCCTGTCAACCTTCTCAGTTGTCTTTGGCTGTGGGTTCTGCTACTCCAGAATTTGTTTTGAGGCATTGTTTAAAGTTGTTTGGAGGGGAATCTGGGAGAACTCAGGGAGTCCCTGCCTTTTCTCGGCCATCCTGGCCCCCTGGACCCGGTTCTGAATCCCTGCTCTGCTACTTAGTAGCTGTATGACCTTGACAAGATCTTATTGCCTGCTTGGGCCCTCGTCTCCTCACTAAGTCTGACGACATTTCTTAAGAACCTCTTCCAAGAAGGCGTTCGGTTTAGTGGACAGAGATCCAACTTCAGGAAATTGGGTGTAAACATTTGTTGTTCAATTGCTTTGGTCACGTCTGACTCTTTGTGACCCCGTTTGGAATCTTCTTAGCAAAGACACCAGAGCAGTTGCCCATTTCCTTTTCTAGGTTACTTTTACAGATGAGGAAACTGAGGCAAATAGGGTTCCTTGAATTGCCTGAGGTCACACAGCTAGTATATGCCTGAGGATGGATTTGAACTCAGGTCTTCCTACCTCCAAACTAGGTCCCCTTTCTACTGCAGTGTAAATATGCCTCACATTATATGAAAGACCCCATAAGGGCTGCTAAGCACAAATGGCACAAACACAAATCTGACCTAAAATCAATTTGCAATCATGGAACATTACTGCTGTCTGGCCCTGGGCTCTTGGTAACTCCAAGGGAGGGTGCTGGCCTGCAGTGGTAGAGGAAGCTTCCTACCAAGGCAGTCACAGGTCCCACAGGTCGATGCAAATCCCTGTAAAATGAACAGCCTGGTCTAGCTGATCTCTGAGGCTCCTTTCAGCTCTAAACCCTATGCTCTTCTGCAACCTTCAAGCAGGGTTCCCGACTGGAATTAGCCTTTTCAAAAATAGTTATCTCTTGCCGTTAGGTGGCATGCCTCAGTAAACCTTCAGCGGACCGTGCAAAAGCATCTGGAAGGGCTCTGTTTATTAAGCTGTTTATTAAGCAGCATCAAATTGGTAGAGTGATGAACTATAAAGAAATGAAAGGTAAGGACTTAGGGGGCAGTAAGGAAGAAGCTTCCACGTGCTTATTCCTGGAGTCAAAGGCCTTCTGGTCAAGGGTCACTCAGCTGATTGGTGCCAGAGCTGGGAATCGGTAGAAGCAGGAGGGATGACTAGGGCATGGGTGCAAAGTTCTCCCAACCCAGAGAGCCAAGCAAATTCAGGACCCAAGGGAAGTCAGGGCAATTGGAGTCTCCATAGAATTTAGCAGTCAGAGACATTTTGGTGTTACTAAAAGCTGAAAGCCCTGCAGTCAAAGGTCCTGGTGTCTTGGGTTAGTTCTGAAGAGAAAGGAGCTGGAATTCCTGGGAAGAAGACCAAGCTCAGCAAGACCCAAGACCCCAGACTCAAGGCAAGACCTTTCCTCTGCTCCATATGAGATGAGAGGGGAATGATCTGCTGAGATATGTGCGACTGTAGTCATCTGAGTGTTACTGTTTCCTTCTCTCCTTCCTGACCTCTTCACCACTTTCTCCTCCTTCCCCCACATATCTTGGCAGCTTTTTCCAGCACCACTACAGACTCTCTCCAGGAAGATTGTCCAGTCCCGGACCAACAGTACTGTAGTTGGGGTCTTCACCATCATCCTGGTTTTCCTGTCTGCATTTGCCAACATGGTATGTCGTCCCACGATCCACTTCGCAGCACCCATGGCCTAGTTCTGACAGAGCTCTGCAAGAAAAGGGAACAGAAGGATTTCTCTCCAGCCCATAAAGTCTTCTTCCTCCATAGGAAAGTCTTGCTTATGTGTAACTACAGGGACTTAACCTATGTGCCTCTGAGGCTGGGGTAGGATTGAATTCTTAAGGTCATACAGCATTGAATCTTCTATTTCTAGCCACTTAATGCCTTATTCCCAGGGCTAGAAGCTAATTTTAAAAATTTAAACCACTATTTTATTGGTCTGAATATAAGCCTTTTTTATTTCTTCTCAAATCTAGCTTCACCAAAACCTGAGTTCACATTAGGACAATTAAAATATCCAAAATAAAGAGAAATCACTGATGATAAAAGTTAATAAGACATTTATTTCAATGGGGAAAAAATGTAAAAAAAAAACCCACTTGTTACAGTAACATTTCAAAATATAGCAATTTGTGCAATTCTTGTTCAGCACATACCTACATTTTTCCTTTGAAAGCAGTCTCTTTGAAAGGGTCTGTCTTGTATTTGTGAGTGGCATATATTCACATCAATGGGATGTTTTCAGTTGAGCTGTGGAGGCCACGTACCTGTATCTGAAATGGCCTGCACCAAGTGTCACTCTCTCCCCGGCTCCAGCTCCTTCAGATTCGGGGCTGTCTCATTCTTTGCTCCCCTAGCACCTAGCGGCCCCTGGCTCTCAGTGGATGCTTAACAGATGCTTACTGGGCTGATTTTATGCATGACTAGGACCACACACTCAGGACAGCTCTTCTGCTCTCACCCCTTCCTGCTACAATTTACTGTGTACATTCACTCTCAACCACCACTAGTATGAAACTCAGAGAGTGGAAGTAGGGGAAACTCCAAGACAGGAAAGAGAGTCCAGCAGGGAATTGTCATCCCACTGCAGACCATCAGAGTCTGTGTGCTCAGCCTCAGGGGCCTCTCTCTCATATCTGTGCCCTTCTCTCTGCTCAGTTCATGTGCAACCCTGTGGATTTGTTCAGTTGCCTGGCAGAGGAGCACAATGTCACCGTGACCCAAGTCAATGCCTGCCACGTGGGTGCATCGGCCTTCAACTACAGCCTGGGCATGGAGCAGGGCTTCTGTGGCAACCCCCGGCCCAACTGCAACTTTCCAGAGGTACCCTGGGGAGCAGGAGAAGTCAGGCGAGAGGTGGGGGACAGAGAGAGGGAGTCAGGGCTAGGAGTGAGGGACCTGATCTGGCTGAGAGTCTTCGAGGGAGGAGACAGAGAGGATTGCCAGACTTCCTTATCCCATCCTCACCCTCTGTACTTTCTGGAAAATAGAAATAGTGAAAGAAGAAGAAAAAACAACCAGGTTTTATACTGATTACTGTTGTTTTTACAACAACAAGAGCCTGTGTTTATAGTATGGAAAAAGGCACTGTGACATTAGTGGCAGGAGAGCCTGCCAGGGAAGCAGAAAGACCTGGGTTCAGATCTTGTATCTGACACAAGTCATGTAACCTCCCAGTAGCCAAGGCAGCTGCGTTACAGAGCATCTACATCAGTGGAGGGGGATTCCTCACTGGGAGACCCTTTGTACCAAAGAAGTCACAGATCTGGTTTGATTTTTCCAAAGACTTCCCTCCAAAGCTCCCAGTGACGGTTTGGGGTCCAAGGCTTGTTATCTTATGGATGAGCAGAAAGAGGCTCAGAGTTAAGTGCCCTAGGCCAAGGTCACACAGTTAATGCCTCAGAACCAGGATTCGAGCCCAGGTCTCCACCATCCTAGTCACCAGTTCTCAGACATGGATTTGCATTTGATTCTCAGAGGAAGAAAGATGGCAGAATAACCCAAGGTGCTAGGTGCCTGCAGTGATGGAGCAAACAGCCCAAGGTTGATGGGCAAGAAACTGAAAAGGAGATTCAGACCTAGTTGCTGTAGTTATCCGTTCTAGAAGAATAAAGTGGGGGCCTCCTGCGAAAGGCCTCCGAGGGCTTGGATGGCCACTGCCTCCTTGCGGCAGACACTGCCTTAGGAGACAAACGATCATTCCCCCCAGGCCCCAGGCAGCTCTCTAGGACAATAAACTGCAGAGAAGTAGCCAGTCTTCGTTGCTAGAGGGAGTTTTCTCACCAGGATTCCCAACGGTAATGAAATCTAAGAACTGGGGGTTTTTTGCTTTGTTTTCCGTTTGTCTTTAAAGGAAGGCCTAGAAAGAAGCAGAATGTATCCAGACTCACAGAGCATGTGAATGTTGAATGTCCCGAGACCCAGGTCTTCTGGTGCCCAACTGAATTCTATTCTCTGAGATGTTTTTTCTCCTCAGTCTTTGGAACCAAGTTTCTCTCTTTTTCCCCCACCTATCCCTCTCCGTCAGGCTCACTTACCCTCCGAGGCAACCATGGGAAGGCAGGCTTTCTGCTTGATTCTTCCCTACCCCCACCACACCCCCATTATTCCTGAATTTCCTTCCCCCAGCTGCCTCTGCAGGCTGATGTTTATCTGCTTCTTTTCACATCTGGACTGAGAATTCTGGAGAGAGCCGGCTGGTTTCCACTTCCTGACAGGTGTTTGCTGATGACTAGAAACTATTTTTAATTTCTCCTCCCTTTCCCCTCTCCTGGTCTCCCCCCTTAAACCTCCCCCGCCAAGGGAAGCTGTAAGCCTGATTATAGCAACTTCAGGAAACCTGGGATCTGTCAGGACCTGCCTCACCGGCTCCTCATAAATGGGAGATTGATGGGCCCCAGAGCCAGTGTTCTCTTACCTCTGACAGGCATGGCCTGTTCCTCCACACAGCAAGCTGAGACGCAGGCCTCATCACGATGGAGAACCGTTCCCTTCACCTCCACTCAAAGTAAAACGAAACAAGATCAAGTTTGGCTCTCTCAGCAAGCCTCAGCTGTGGACAGAGTCTGCTTGGCCAACCCATCACCCAAGAAGCACTTTGAGCCTTCAAAGTGAACCCAAAAACTTCCTCCCCACCCAGTTTGGAAACCAAATAATAACACTTTATGATTTGCAAAGTATTTTCCACATGTAAAGTCTCATTTGGTCCTCAAAACAACCTGTGATGCAGGCACTAAATTATTCCCATTTTATGGATGAGAAAACTGAGGCTGAAAAGAGATGAAATGACTTGCCCAGGGTCACAAAGCTAGTTAATATCTGAGTCAGAATTTGAATTCAAGTCTTTCGGACTCCAGGTCCAGGCCTATCCACCGTACCTCACTGCTACAAAAAGTGTTCGCCAAAGTTCTCTAAGCCAAGTTGGGAGTAGAAGGTACAAGACCCCAGTAATTCAGACCTCACCCCTATTCGTCTCAAGTGGATAAAACAGACATGGGCTGTTGGGCTGCATCCCATAGAGCATTTTCCCTCCCTTTCTTGGCATCTAAACTGGTCTAAGCCCGGCTCTTCCACATATCATGCCCTAGAATCTTTGTCAGGGGGAGGTGGGGAGGAGACACAACTCTTCCCTTATCTCTGAAATCTGCTGTTTCTAGACAAAAGGTAGGAAGGTCAAATGGGTGGGGTAGGGAGAGGGACAACCCTTCCCTCCTCACCCCATAGCCCATTCTCCCCATCTTCTCCCTCCATCCCAAGTCATTCTCTTGGTCTGTGTTTGGTGCAGGAAGATGGTGAGCTGGATGGAGGGTCCTAGCACTGACTCTGAAATAACAACAGGTTTGCATGTTTACTTCTACGGAGGTGGCCCGGGCCCACCCCCTCTTTCTTTCTCCCTCATTGCTGTGCTGGCCCCTGCCCCCAGTCCTCTGCTGTACCATGGTTTGGGGTGACCTGGTTTAGAGAGATAAAGGCCAGCTGAGCTGCAGTTCTAGCAGGGGGCAGGGGAGGAGTCTGTGCTTCCCTGGGCCTCTGGAGCCATGCCTGACGCCCCTTCTCCCCCGCCCTGACCTTGTCTCCCCCAGTACTTTACCTACAGCGTACTGCTCAGCCTGCTGGCCTGCTCAGTGTTCCTGCAGATCAGCTGCATTGGGAAACTGGCGCTGATGCTGATCATCGAGGTGATCTACGTGCTCCTGGTGGAGGTGCCCGGGGTCACGCTCTTTGACAACGCTGACTTGCTGGTCACGGCCAATGTCATGTAAGTGGCGGGCTGTCCGTTCCCCTCCCTCCTCTGGGAGGGCCTGAAGGCTACCGTTTGGTAGAGAGGCTTTTAGAACCAGAGGCTCCTTGGACTAGCAAAGAGCACCTGGAGGGAGTCGTCTAACCCATCGCACTGGCCCTTCACCCCTTAGCCAGCTTACATCAGCTCAGGTGCATGAGGCTTTATTCTGCTTGCCACCACTGATGAAATGAGGACTATTGGGTGCATGATAATCACTGGGACTACACATCACCACCTTCCTCCTCCCCATCCCCACTTCCATAGCTTCCCCCGCAGATGCTCAGTTCTGCTCAAGGCTTCCTGGACCCATTCTGAAATAAAACAACCCACCGAATCTCCAAGAAAGCCCCTAATGGGCATGAATGCCGTGGGTCCTTAAGGTAGAGAACTAGGAAGCATGAAGCAGAGGAAAGGGCTACCAATGAAGATCTTGGACACGGACATTACAGGACGAAAGGTCATGGGATGGTTTTAATACGTCTCCAGGCTTTACAGGACTGAGAGCTCCAGAGCAGATATTCTTTGTCTCTCCTGAGAAAGAGAAGGAATGGGTTTAAGCCACAGCTTGAAGGATTTAAGTCAGATATAAAGGCAGATCTAGACAGAATGAGATGGGAGAACAGAGGACTTAGAGAAGGTCCTGGGGTCTCCTTCCCACATGTCATCCTCTAGGGTGTCCGCAGTCCCTGGAGTCCTAGAGATGAGAAAACAGAGCAGGTGATCCTTGGAGATGGCACCGGGCCTCTAGGACACTCTTTGCTGAAGTCATCAAACAGAAGTGGAACCAGGAAGGCCCCAGGACTCCAGGGTCACTAGAATAACTTAGAATGAGAATAACGGGGTTTTTATCATTGGAATCCTAGCAATTATTATTACAGGAGGGAGGGGGGTGGGTGCTGAACTCAGAATCGCAGCATCTGAGCTGGAATCTCTGCTACTTACTAGCCATGTGACCTTGGGACCCAGAGGAAACTCTGGGCCTCAGTTTCCTCAGCTGTAAAAATGAGCAAGCCTAGTTCTATGAGCCTATAATTATAATAAGAGCATCACAAAGTGTTTGCATAGGATAGCTTCCGTAGGAGAGCATCCATGACACCATGATGGGTGTGAAGCACAGCTGCTGGTCAAGTGTTGGGTGGCATTTGCCTCTACTTGCCTCAAGGGCAGCTTTAAAAATGTGGGTGGGACACACAGCAGACAGGGATGTCTTCTGAGCTCTCTGATGTTTCACTGAAAGTAGTTAAAATGGCCCTGGGATAAGGGGGACCAAGTCCTGGGGGTGCAGTATTTGGAAGGACATGCTGGAGAATAAAACCCCAGAGAATGTGGCAGTGCTGACTCAGGCTTTCTCTGGCTTCTGATTCCAGTGATTTCTCCAACAACAACGGAACGACGCAGTGGTGAGTTAATGCTTTTTATCCATTTACGTGGAAAGGGCATAGAGAGTAAGTAGGAGACAAGTCTGTCAGCCAGACAGGCGATATCATAGGGAATCCCTAGAGGGGACCTTGGAGATCACATGGAGCAGTGGAAGGACCACAGGCTCTGCAGTCAGAAGACGTGGGTTCAAATTTCACCTTTGGTGATGACTGCCTGTGTGACCTTTAATAAGTCACCTAACTTTTCTGGGCCTGCTCCTCATATGTAAAACAAAGGAGACTCAGTTCCCTTCAAGATCTCTTCTACCTCCCTATCAAGGACCATCAGTCAGACAGCAGAGAGCACTCTTTCTGCCAGGCCACTGTGCCTCATTTCAGATGCCAGGAAACTCATCAATTATGTTGATTAATTATTATATTATTAGTATTAATTGCCCTAATTATTAATTAATATTAATTGATCAAAAACAAGCTACATGTAGACTGGTATGAGGAAGAAACGGTGAGCTTGGAAGGTGAGGCTGGGGTTCGTTAGAAAGCGATTTATCCAGGTATTAGGATGTTCTGAAACCGTATCTCTTTTATACACCCACCAGAGAATCCTGTGCAATGATTAATTTTTTTTAAATTTTAACTACCATTATCTCTATATTATCTATGACCATAAACTCCACAGACAAGTCACAAACTTCATTTTGTTTAGTATAGGATCCTAGCTTCCCTCTGTACCCCCAGCCAGCCTTTATCCAGAACTACTCATAGCCTTCGGCAGTTAGGTTGCAAAGTGGATTCAGTGCTGGACCTAGAGGCAGGAAGACACCTTCCTGAGTTCAAATGTAACCCCAGACACCTACTAGCTATGAGACCCTGAGCAAGTCACTAAACCTTGTCTGCCTCAGTTTCCTCAACTGTAAAATGAGCTGGAAGAAGGAAACAGCAAATCACTCCAGTATCTTTGCCAAGAAAACCCTAAATAGAGTCATGGAGAGTTGGACACAGCTGAAAATAACCACACTGGCAGCTTTGGTGTGTGCCCTCTCTCTTCTGCTTCCTTCTAGGAAAAAGGACTGGTGGGCAAAGAAGATTCAGCCCTTGGATAATTGAAAGTTGGCTGTACTAGAACACTGTATATTACAGAGAGTCTAGAACACTCATGACCTTGACTTGGTAACTGATGTCAGCACTGTCAAGTCATATGTATAGAAAAATGTGTATATTGCCTGCCACGTCATTGTTGGTTTTTGGAGACAACTGGGGTAAGTGACTTGCCCAGGGTCACACCACTAGTAAGGGTCTGAAGCCAGATTTGATCTCAGGTCATCCTGACTCCAGTGCCAGTGTTCTATCCACTGCGCCACCTAGCCATCCCTGCCAAGTGGGTTTTTAGGCTCTTGAGGATAAATAAGTCGAAGCTTTGTAGAGTCAGAAAACCTGGATTCTCGTCCTACTTTTTCTACCAATCAGCTGTATGACTGTGGGCAGGTCACATTCTTTCTGTGGCTTTAGTCTCCTCATCTGTGAAATGAAGGATTTGGAATGGATGATCCCTAAAGTTACCTCTAGCTCTAACTTTTGATGAAACAAAGAAGCAGGGAGGTACACTGCATAGAGGATTTAGAGCTGGAAGGGACTTTAAGGATGAGACCCTTCCTGTGCCTCGTTTTGTAGATAAGAAGCTGAGAGTCAGAAAGGGTAGAGTGTTCTGCTCGGGATCACACAGGTGTTCCTGTCTCAGAGGCCAGCTCTAGATTACCGCCTTTGCAGTCAGAGGACCTGGGTATCGATCTTGTCTCAGCCACTACCTGTGGCATCATGGACAAGTTAAACTTCCTGGGCTTGTTTGTTCCTCAGCAAAATGAGTGGGCTGGACTAGAGGGCTTAGAAAGCCCCTTCCAGCTTTATCTGGATATGGAATCCTACAAAAAAAACCTGAATTTGAGAAGATCTTGTCTCTGCCTTCAGGAGGCTTCCAATGTAATAGGGAAAAAACAGAGGTGGGGGGGGAGGGAGGGAGAGAAAGGGGGAGGGAGAGGGAGAGGGAGAGAGAGAGAGAGAGAGAGAGAGAGAGAGAGAGAGAGAGAGAGAGAGAGAGAGAGATTAAAGATTAGATAAAGTTACATGAAAGCTATCCTGTGATCTTATGGAAGGAGAGAAGAGTGAATTGGTACAGGGTATGGGATGGAGGGAACCAAGATCCACGTGTGCTGTTCAAGGCAAGTTAAAGCTCGTGTTCTCTTTCTGCCCACAGCCCCGAGCATGTGACGAAGGTAGCCCTAAAGATCATGACACCCATCGTTATCTCTGTCTTTGTGCTGGCTCTGTACCTTCATGCCCAGCAGGTGGAGTCCACAGCCCGGCTGGACTTTCTCTGGAAACTTCAGGTAGGTGGGAACCATAGTCACTTTTGGTGCATTGGGGAACTAGGAAGAAACTTTTTTAGCCTGTGTGTAACTCTCGAGCTGTGTAGTCAGGGCGCAGTGTGGATATGGCAACCCTCAGTGAAAAATCCAAGTCCTTTGCTCCCAAGATCAGTATGTTAGGTATGGTGCAGACTAATGCTTGGTAAGCCACTCCCTACCCGAAGTTACCAGGCTGCCAGATGGGTCCAGCAGCCCTTCTCCCTGTTTTTCAGGGGAATTAAGGGAATGAAGGGGAATTAAAGGAATATATTACTTTTCAAACTCCCAGAACTTGATCTAGCCTGACCCATCATCCTCATCACCACTACTCTACATAACAAACATTTATCTCGCTCCACTGAGGAAGGCAGAAGGCATGGATGGGGGATACAGAAAAGTATAAGACCCGGTCCCAACCCTCGTGGCACTTACAGTCTAGGCTCAAGAAGATGAGATGTCTCCATGTAACCACACTAGCAGCATTTGGGACCTCGAAGGAAGAAGAGATTAGGGAAGACTTCGTGGAAGAGGAAGGATTTGAGCTGAAGCTAAAGAATGAGTAACAAGAAAAAAGGATGGCTAGTATTTAGAAAGGACATAAAAGGTGGAGAGAACAGCATGAGTAAAAGCATGCAAGTGTGAAAGTCCAAGGGCAGCTAGATGGTGCTGTGGATAGAGTACCAGGCCTGGAGTTGGGAAGACTCCTCTTCCTGAGTTCAAATCCAGCCTCAGACACTTACTACCTGTGAGACCCTGGGCAAGTCACTTAACCCTGTCTGCCTCAGTTTCCTCATCTGTAAAATGAGCTGGAGAAGGAAATGGCGAACAGCTCCAGTATCTTTGCCGAGAAAACCTAAATAGTCACAGATTCGAACGTGACTGAAGAATGAATGAACAACAACATGAAAGTGCAAGGGACGTAGTTGAATCTGGCTGGAGTGAAGTGATCATGTCAAGGCAGATTATACTAGACTGTGGAAGGCCTTGAATGCCAGACTAAAACATGTTATTCCACAGGCAGTGGAGAGTCACAGGAAGTTTCTAAGCAATAAGATGACGTGTTCAATACTGTGCATAAGGAGCATTAGCCTCCCAGTGTTAGTATGTAAGATGGATCAAAGAGGGAAGAGCCTGGAAGCTGGACACCGACTAGGAGACTGCTGTGTAGAGTGCTAAACTTAGAACAAGACCTAGTCAGGTCCTACCTCTGATATTTACTATGTGACCTTGGGCAAGTCACTTAAACTTCAGTTTCCTCATATGTAAAACGAGACCCTACTGAACTCTGAATCTCTGGTACCACACTAATGAGAGCCTGGACTTAATTTTCAGTTAAGAATTACAGATACTCTGACAACAATTCCCAGAGGTCAGAGCCACATTGGACAGTTTCCTATGGGACGTTCCTTCAGACACCTAAAAAGGATTGCTCAGACTCCTCTTTCTCAGGCTGAATGACTGGGAGCCCTTCCCCTTCAAGCCTCTTTCCCCATCTCTGAGTCTTTTCTCAGGGCCATCTCCAGGCCATCCACATCTGCGTGAAGCCCAGAAGACAGTCCAGTGCTGTCATCAGAGCCTGGCCACCCAGTGTGTGTAGCTGAGACCAGGGGAGGCCAACACCCTCTTCTCCTTTTCCCCAGCCTCACTGGAGGTAGCCCAAGCCGGGCTGCCTCTTTACTAAATACTTCTGAAGGTGGAGGATGAAGCAGGAAGGAGGAGAGAGATCTTAAACAGACGTCCCTAGCTACCGCCGCACTCTCGAGGCATATTTATTCCACCTCTTCACAGGAGAGTAAGCAAATGGAGGAACCGTCTGTCAGAACTGAGCAAAACCAGCCCCGCAGGCTTCACTCAGTGCAGTCTCTGACACCTGCCCTATCTACCCACCCACCCTTGCCTCCTCCCGTCCCCCCGTGCCAGCCACTGCCATCTGCCTGGACCTGGCATGGGCATGGGGCCAAGGGTTGTTTTTCCCCAGGCATACAATAAGCGTTCCTAGCCTTCTTCAGAAGTTTGTTAGCTGTCACAAGTGGGTTTCTATCCACTGGAAAATTAGAGGCTTTGGCAGACCCTTAGTTTAAGAGTAGTCTGCCCCCTTCAGGCCTACACAGGCAGCCTTGGTTCTCCTTCTTTGCAGAAAGCCCATGGGGCACAAGGGCCATGTTTGTTATTGGCACAGGAGTGGGTTGCCACCAACACGGCCCTCTCCTTACCTCTGTAAGAGCTATGCCTAGCTACTTGCCATGAGAGTCAGAGAATGCACTTCTTTGGTCTCCCAGCTGACAATTCATTCCTTCCCCTTCTGCACACCAGGAGGCAATGATTCACAGGATTCATAGATGGAATCACAGCTCTAGAGCAGGGAGGGACCCCAGGGCCATCAGGTTTATTCCTCTTCTTTTACAAATGGGGAAACTGAGGTGCCCTGTAAGGTTAAAGTTGATTTGTCCAAGATCACAAATGGAGTCAAGCATCAGAGGCAGGATTTGAACCCGTATCCTCTGACCCCACAGCCATCCCCTTTGCCCTTTCCACTGCACCTAGAACTTTAATGTGCTGTTCTTTAAAGACGTTGGCCCCTCCCCTTGCTCATGTATGTTCTCTTCCATAACCTATCCCATCCCAATAACGGAAGAAAAGAGCGATATAGGAAGTCTTAGGTGACGCATGCAGGTGCTTAGCACAGCTCTGAGGGGAAAGAGAGGGTGGAGAAGAGGCGATTCCCTTGTGGAAAACAGAAAAAAGTGTCAATTTTGACAAGAAAGTATGAAGGGCTAAATTTGAGCCAATATCAGGGTTTCTCCAGGGAACTGAAATGCAAGGGGTTGAGACAGAAACACAAAACTGGCTGTAGGAACAGTTTCCCCCAAATTTTTATCTTTTATGGAGGTTGCTTTCATCCCATGTGCCATTTTGATTTATTGGCATGGTCAACAGGCTGGAGTCCATTGTGTTCCCCTTTTGACTCAGCTACACCAGTAAGGTTAATGGGCTCGGTCACCACGACTTAACACTGCATCACCTTGGCCAAGTCAATTAACCTCTCCAAATCTGTGCATTGTACCACCAATTCAATTTTCTCCATCACTGATCATATTTTGTCTCTGCCAAGTCCAATAGGACACTCAGAATCATATACCCTTATAGCCAATGGGGAACTTCTGAATCTGATACCCTGTAATTTCATCAAGGGGAAGGGGAGCTGAATCGATTTAACCCACTAGACACCACTACACTATGATGGGTTTTTTTAAACCTCTCTATTAATTAGTCACATTACTATTTGGGAAATTAAGGGTATTTCTGTGGGATTTGCTCCTCTGGGCCCTATGCAGCAGAGCTAAGAGTGATGAAGCAGATTTTGACCTTCCTGACAATCACAGCTATCTGACAGTGGAATGGACAGCCCTGGGAGATGGGAAGCTTCCTTCAAGCAGAGGCTGATGTTATAAAGACAACTCCTGTACCTGAAGCAGGTTGGACTGGTTGACATTTGAGTCTGTGCTTCTGTAGCTCTGTGACTGTCATTTCAGCCACCACAGCACAGCACTCTGTGGGAGACTCATCTGGCAGACAGAGGTGCTGACAGCGACTGCCACCTTCAAAATCAGGTCAACAGCACACCAGAGGCATTCATTAAGCACCCACTGTGTGCTGGGTGCTGCACTAAATGCTCATGATACAAACAAGGCAAAAGGCGGTCCTGCTCTCGAGGAGCTCCCAGTCAGATGGGAGGGACGCAGCTGTGTACAAACGAGATGTGTGCAGGGTGAACTGTAGATAACCTGAGAAGATGGGGCTTCAGCTGAGACTTGAAGGGAGATTATTCTGGTCAAGGGAGAACGTCAGTGAAGGATGCCCAAAGTCAGGAGCCTTCCTTGTGCAAGGAAAAGCAAGGAGGGCAGCGTCACTGGATTACAGAGTACATGGAGATAATTAAGGCATAGTAAGACTTGAAAGACAGAACAAGGCCAGGTTATGGAGGGATTTAAAAGCCAAATATAATTTTACTTTTGATTCTGGAGATGACCAGGAGCCACTGTAGCTTATTCAATGGAGGGCGTAATATAACCAGGCTTAGCCCATAGGAAGATCAGTCGGACAGCTCAGTGACAATAGAATGGAGTAGGGAGAGACTTGAGGCAGGAAGACCAGCCAGTGGGCTATTGCAATAAATCAGGTGTAAGGTGGTAGATGAGAGAAGGGGGCCCATACAAAAGATGCTACGAAGGTAGAAGCAATAGTAAGAGATGGTGAGGAGTCGAGGACAAAACCTACATTGTGATCCTGAGTGACTGGGAAGATAAGAAAGTTAGAGAGAGGAAGGGTAAGGGTGTGGGTGAGGGGAGAGAGAAGAGAATGAGTTTAATTAATTTTGGGATATGTTGAGTTTAAGATATCTTTGGAATATCTTTTTTTTTTGGAAGGGGGAAGGCAGGGCAATTGGGGTTAAGTGACTTGCCCAAAGTCATACGGCTAGTAAGTGTTAAGTGTCTGAGGTCACATTTGAACTCAAGTCCTCCCGAGCCCAGGGCCGATGCTCTCTATTCACTATGCACCACCTAGACGCCCCTCTATGGAATATCCAGTTGGAGATGTCCAAAACACAGATGGAAATATGAGACTGAAGGTCAGGAGAGAGGTTAGGGCTGGACAGATATGAGAATTGTGTGTGTGTGTGTGTGTGTGTGTGTGTGTGTGTGTGTGTGTGTGTGTGTGTGTGTGTAATAACTGGGTCAATGGAAGCTAATGAGATCACCAAATGAAATAATATGGAAGGAAGAAAGAAAAGGGCCCAGGACAGCATCTGGTGGGATATCCATGATTAGCAGATTGGACCTGGATGAAGATCCACAAAGAGACTGATGAGGAGTGGTCCTGAAGGTAGAAGAACCAAGAGAAACAAGTGCTGAAAACCTAGCGAGAAGACAGTATCAAGGAGGAGAAAGTGATTGACAGTGACCAAGGATGCAGAGAGGTCAAGAAGGATGAGAACTGCAGAAACGCCATTCGGTTTGGCAGTGAAGAGGTCACAGCGCTGGTCATTTTGGAGAGAGCGATTTCAGTTGAATGATGTGGTCACAAGTCAGAGTGCTACATTAAAGTGAGAGGAAAGGAAGTGGGGGCATCGATTGTAAACAGCCTTCTCAGGGAGGTGAGCGAGAAAAACAGAGAGGAGCTCTAGAGTAGTAGCTGGCAGACACGGACGGATGAAGTGAGAGGTTTGTGGAGGATGGGAGAGGGAAGGGGTGTATTTGTAGGCTGGAGGAAAGCAGCCAGAAGAGAGGGAGAGAATGAAGATGAGGGAGAAAAGGGGGGTGACAGAGGAGGAAGACTGATAGCAAAGATGGCATGGAATGGAGTCACTCGTGCATACAGAGGGATTTGTCTTGGCCAGGAGAAGAGCTACATCTTCATGCAAGACAGGGCTGAAGAGGAATATGGTGGTGAAAGACTTAAAGAGGGCAGGGAGCTCTAAGGGAAAGGACTCGGGGTTTTTTTTCAGTAAAATGTGCAGTTGAGAGGGGATGGATGGAAGGATGAAAAGGTTTGGGAATACCAGTGTAGTGAGTAGATAGTGAATCAGGGGAGTATAAAAGGATTTCCTTGGTGCAGTGTGTCCCTGATTGAAGTTATGTAATAAATTTGTAGGAGATCCAGTCAGTGTTCAAAGAAACTGGGTTAGAAGCAGATAACTCTCCTTGTAAACATATGGATTCAGGGGTATGGGAACAAAGGACGCTGAGTTACAGACTGGCCAAAGAATTCAGTCCATCTCTCCTATGTCCTTGAATGCCTTCTCATGTACGGAACTCTGTGTTGGCACTGAGAAGATATCGGGGAAGACAGGCGACATGGCCCTTACTCTTGGTATATTCCAAGTCTAGTGGAGGGAATCAGAGCATTTTTGTTTCCACAGATGCTACTCAATACAGTTGAAAAAGCATTTCTTGAATAGCCATTATGTGCCTCACACTATACCAGGCACTGGGCAGGATGTATATGTATACAGCCTCTGCCTTCATGTAGTTTACGTGACTTCAGGGAAGTCACTTAACATCCCTAGGCCTCAGTTTCCTCATCTGTAAAATGAAGGAGTTAGGTTAGATGGACTCTGAGATCCCTTCCAGCTTAAGATCTGTGCTCTAACAGTCAGAAAGCCACACATAGCTATATGTTGTCAAATTCAAGAATACATAAATGAAAGATGTGGAATGCTATAGAAGGATCAAAAGGAGAGAAATGAATGTGGACTTGGAGGACTTTGGGCAGTGGGACTTAAGGTTCTGGGAACAGCATGAACAGAGACACAAAGATAGGAATGAGTATGGCATAAGAGTGAGAGGAATTTTGAGGATGCCAACTCAGCTGGTGTCTAAGGTGTCAGGAGCTAAGATTTATTATGTAAGATGGGGTTAGATTATGAAAGGTCTAGAATGGGAAAGATCTAGAATGAGCAGGAAAAGTAATATAATAAAGCAGTCCTTTAGAAATATTGATCCTGGCAATGTTGTGTAAGATCAGAGAAGAGGAAAAGGAGTTAGGAAACAATTATATTAACTTGGACATAAGTGATAAGTGCCTGGAACAGACTGGTAGCAATGGAGGAGGAGAGGAAAAGACAAATCTGAGCAACAAAGGAAATGAATGATCAATGGGACCTATTTATCGACACATATGATATTGAAATACCAATACTTCAAAGGTGTGTGATTTTGTTACTCCTTTTAATGATGCTGATTACAACCCTTCTCTGCCTTATTAGATGGTCTTCCTAAGTTTCTCTGGCTTAAAAAAAAAAACAAAAAAAAAACTTAATGGCTTTACAGCCAACTTCTGGTGATGATCCTCCGCAGACTTAGTTACAGAGGCCCCTTAGTAGAAATATAATCCATCAATGGACCCTACTTTTGTAGCCTTTTCAGCACTGTAAGCCCAGTCAGCACTTGAGCAGCTCTTAAGAAGGCATCTCTCCATCACAATGAGGCACTAAAGTAGGAAGCCAGTGGAGGTACTGAGAAGATACTTGGATTTACGTCGAGGAGCAGATGAGCAAGTCTGGGCTAGAGAGGGGGCTGTGGGGAAGACTGTGAGTTCGGCTTTGTACTTCTTGAGTTTGAACCATGGATTCAGTGTAGAGGGGCCCAATAAACAAGTATAGATTGAATCTCCAGTGTAGGAGTCTTCGGCACAGACCTAATGGTTAAAGTTTTAAGAATGGATGAGCTCTCTGAAGAAGATAATGTAGAGGAAGAAGAGCACAGGATCAGGGGCAGAATCCAGGGTTAAGTGTAGGCTAAAGAAAAAGCAGGAAATGATTATAAGTAGACTAGCAGCAAAAAAATCTCTACCCTGGGGAGATCCCATTCTAATGAGGGCTTCATGTCCCTGGCACTGTCTAGTCAGGAAGACTTGACCCCTTCAAGCAGGAAAAGGTCTGGAAAGAGGGATCAGAGAGAGGAGAAACTGCAGTCAGAGAAACCACTCACTTTGCAGACAATCCAGCAGCAGTGAAGCGATTAGAATCCAAATTCAGGTCTTGACTATAGGAGTGCAGAACAACACTGTGATGAACGAGATGAGGGGACTGAATCACTTATACTGTTACTTCATCTCTTTTGGCCTGTTTCCTTATCTGTAGAAAAGAGAACACTAAAGTGGTCTCTAAGGTTCCTTCCAACTCTAACATTCTGAGACTTTAAGAATGCTGTTGTTCAGTTGTTTCAGTCATCTCTGACTTTCCATGACCCCATTTGGGGTTTTCTTGGCAGAGATAGTGGAGTTATTTCCCATTTCCTTCTCCAGCTCATTTTACAGATGAGGAAACTGAGGCAAACAGGGTTAAGTGACTTGCCCAGGGTCACACAGCTAGTCAGTGTCTGAGGTCAGGTTTGAACTTGGGAAGACGAGTCTTCCTGGCTTCAGGCCCAGTGTTCGATTCACTGCTGCCCACACAGGTACACAGTATTTACTGAATGAATGAAGAGTGGGTCCATGTTACCTCCTTCAAGGTTTTATCTACTGCCATCTTAAATCCATAGATTTCTCTTTACTTTTCTCCATTGTGTTTGGAAGGCTGGGTCCATCTCTTTTCCCACCTCTCCTTCTCTCTACTTTTTTCCTTCTTCCTTCCCTTCTTATCTTCTACCTTCCTCTTCCTCATTAGCTCTGTCCCTTTCCCCCTTCTCCTAAATGCTCCCTCTTCCTCTGCCCCTCTATGACTTTCTCTGCTTGTCCTCCCCCTTCTCATTCTCTTCTTCCTCTCCCCTCCCCTCACTCCCTCTCTCCATAGCCCCTCTCTTACCTGCTCCCTCTCCCTCCAGGCCACAGAGGAGAAAGAGGAGATGGAGGAGCTCCAGGCCTACAATAGGAGGCTACTGCATAATATCCTGCCCAAAGATGTGGCGGCACACTTCCTGGCTCGTGAGCGGCGCAACGATGAGCTGTACTACCAGTCGTGCGAATGTGTGGCCGTCATGTTCGCCTCCATTTCCAACTTCTCTGAGTTCTACGTGGAGCTGGAGGCCAACAACGAGGGGGTGGAGTGTCTCCGACTGCTCAATGAGATCATCGCTGACTTTGATGAGGTGCTGGGACTGCAGGGAACACAGTGGCATGGGGCTCCTTGGGCTGGCAAGGACCTCCGGGGATCATCTGTTTTGGATCCTGCCATTGGACAGGATGGATCCATCCTAAACCCTCAGTCAGTAAAATGAGAAAGTTCTAGATTTAAAGACAGACAGGGCCTCTCTGTGCCCTAGCCAGAGTAAGAGATGTTATGACCTTTCCAAGCAACTGGTTTTCTTACAGAATGGCAAGTATGACCTCTTCACTCTCAGGTCTCAGAGGAGCAGGTAGTCATTGAATTTACAGGATGAGGAGATAATGTGGAGTGGGCCCTTTGAGGGCCGTATAAAGAGAAATCTTCATTTCTCCCCTCCCCCAAAACACACATACAGGAGCACCCAACAGAAACGTAGCCATTCCAAGAGGCACAGCAGGTGTGAACGTGCTCATTCCTGAATCTTTACCATGAGGAATGCTATAAGGCTGGCTAATGCTCAATCACTGGGTGCCTCCAAAGATGGGACTTGGATATTGGGGGGAAAACCCCAAACTTTGAATATCTGAGCTGACTTCCTCTTGTGTGCTCCAGCTTTGTCCCAAGTGCTGGGGGGAAATGGAAAGGAAGAAAGGCAAGCCTTACCTTTGGGGAATCTCTAATGGGGAAGCAGTGCATGGATATCAGATGAAGGACAATGGGGATAAAAGCAGAAACACAAGGAATTACACCTGGCTAAAACATGTAACACAAGCAGGCACAAAGGGTTAGAGAGACCAAGAGCAAACAGAACTGGGAATAATGAATTTGGCAGAAAGGTGGTGGGGAAGGGGGGGGACCTTCCTGAAAGGAGTAATCATGAAAGAAGAAGGTCTGGAGGGAAGTGAGGGATGGGGCTTAATTGTGTGGAGCCTGGGAAATGATGAGAGTAAAAGCCTAGAGAAGAGAAAGTCTTAAGGGGCCATGTTAGCTGTGTTCAAGGACTTAGAAAACTGTCACATGGAAGAAGAATTACACTTGTATTGCGTGGTCCCAGAGGGCAGAACTAGGAATACTGTGTAGAAGACTTGCAGAGGCAGCTCTCAGTTCAGCTGAAGGAAAAACTTGCTAACAATTAGAGCTGTTAGTTATCATTGGAATGGACTCCTTCAGGAGGACAGTGGGCTCCCTCCCACAAGAGGCTGAGAAGCAGAGGCTGGGTAATCACGTGTTGATGTCAAGAAGGGGATTCCTGTTTAGGTACGGTTTTTTTTAACAAAAAAAATGTGTTGTGAACTTCCATAAGGGGTTTGCACATACACAACATACATCTGTAACCTAAATGGGCAATTATTCACTTCTTAAGACACCATTTAAGAATCTTTAGCACAAACCCCCCTGGACCCTGCTTGAGAACACCCAAATGGGAACCACTGGGCTAGAAGACCTTTGAGATTCTCACATGCTTTATATGGTGTACAAAGCACTTTCTCCACCTAACCTCACAGGTGTTATTAATCTCCATTTTAGAGATGGAGAAAAGGAAAGTAAAATAACTTATTTCAGTAAAGTCACACAAGCAGCAAGTGGTGATGTAAGACCTTGAACCCAGGTCTTTTCACTCTGACACTCCATCAATGAACTAGAAGTAGATGAGTTATGGGGGTGCGGCAGCAGTGAGGTATCCTCGACTGGAATGGAGCTTGTAAGCCTTTGAATGAGGGGAGATTTATGTGGGTAGACAGGCAAAAGGACCCTAAGTTGTAATTAAATTTTAAATCTGACACATTTGGGAGCCACTTGTGGCTTTGGGGCAGAAAAGAATTATAGAATACTTTGAGCGGATGCTTCTTATTAGTGTCTGGAGAAGAGATGGTGTGCCTGTGTGCCTAGCACTGTGTTAGGCACTGTGGGAAAAAACAGAAGTTTAAGACATGGATCCTTGGAACTTATTAGGGAGAAAAGACACGTGAGAAAATCATAAGACCTTGCCCTCAGTCCTTCAGTTTCTATTTTCTCTGTCTTGTCATTTGTACGATCCCTGGGTTCTGGGGACTCAAGCTCTTCTCTCTCATTGACTAGATCATCAGTGAAGATCAGTTTCGGCAGCTGGAGAAGATCAAAACCATTGGCAGCACTTACATGGCAGCCTCTGGCCTCAATGATTCCACCTATGACAAAGCAGGGAAGACGCATATCAAGGCCCTGGCAGACTTTGCCATGAAGCTAATGGACCAAATGAAATACATCAATGAGCACTCCTTCAACAACTTCCAGATGAAGATAGGTGAGGGAGGGAACGGACGTGCCTGGTAGATTAGCCCTGGGGAGGGAGCTATGGGATTGTCACCCTCTGGGCTGCCATTCCTTTTTCAACCACATTTAAGTTCTATATAATTTCCTCTCTCCATTGTCTTGAGGCCTTTGAATCCGTTAGTTAGAGGATTATCTTAGCCAGTCAGTCAACAAGTCTAAAGCTCCCAAGGTGCTTTGTCACTCGAGTATAAAGGGCAAGACATGGCCTTTGCCCTTGTGGAAGCCTCTATGTGCCAGGGATGGTAGGATATATTCACAAGCTGTCAAGAAAGACCTATTTAAAATACTTCATGGAGATGAGACTTGAGCCAAATGCTGAAGGATGGTGAGGAAGAGGATAGGGCACTCCATGCAAGACGTTCAACATGTGTAAAGGTCCAGAGGCAAGAACAATTATGTCCTATTCATGGCACAGTGAGGAGACCTGAGTAGAGGAGAAGACCTGGGGTGGGGAAGAGTAGAAGATAAAGATGGATGAGGACAATTACGGAGAACCTCAGCTTCTTGCTGAGAAGTTTAGATAATCCAGAGAGCACCTAGGCAAGGTGAGTAGGGACAGCAGCTACACATTTCTGAGTAACAGAGGGATAAGTTGAGAGCAATTCTTAGGGTATGTCTGAAGTCTTGGATGGGGAGAGACTGAAAATAAGAAGGCCAGTTAGGAGGAGACTTCAGTAGTAATTCTGATGGAAGGTGACCAAGGCTTAAAGGCATTGTAGTAGAAAGAGCACTGGATCTGAAGTTAGAGGACCTGGGTTTGCTTACCTGTGTGACTTTAGTCTCTTCATTTATAAATTGAGGGGATTGGACTCAATCAGTCAACGTGCAATTACATGTCAGTAGGTCCTGGAGATAAAGACAAAAATGAAACTGATTCCTTCCAGGCCTAAATCCCGTGATCCTATGAACTAAGCAAGAGCAGAATAGAAAGGACAGTTGTGAGGTCTTTCAAAGGAAAAAATGATTGTATTTGAGAAGCAATTGATTGAATATGGAGGGAAAGGGAAGTATCACAAGTGGCAGCCAGAGTTCTCTATTGGATGACCCACCATCACTTTTTAAATGCATCAAGTTCAAGTGGAGATGTCCTGTGGATAGCTGGAAGTGTGAACCTATGATTTGGGTAAAGGATAAAGGTGGGACAGTTAGGTGGCACAGTGGATAAAGCCCCCAGTCTTGAGTCAGAAAGATGTGAGTTCAAATCTAGCCTCAGACACTTACTAGCTGTGTGACCCTGGGCAAGACACTTGACCCTGTTTGCCTCAGTTTCCTCATCTGTAAAATGAGTTGGAGAAGGAAATGGCAAACCACTCCCATATCTTTGCCAAGAAAACCTCAAACAGGGTCACGAAGAGTCAAACACAACTGAAGTTACTGAGCAACAACAATAAGAGGTGGAGGAGATATAAGGGTCCACCTGTGAAGTGCTGGGAGTTGGGAAAGAGTACAAGGAAAAAAGTAGAAGGAAGAGAACTAAGCTTTGAGGATTCCCATAGGTAGAGCAAAGGAAAAGGAGCCAGGGAAAACAGTCCAAGAGGTAAAAGAGCTGAGGGGATAGTGGCAAAGAAACCCAGAGAGGAAAGAAAAGATTGACTGACAGCATCTGATGTTAGGGAAGTCAGGGAAGAGAAGCGGATTGACTAGAGGCAAGGGAGACGGTGATCATGGATTCAGAGCTGGAGAGAGAACATCTAGTCCGGCATTCCTATTCTGTGGGGGAGGAAACTGAGGCCCAGAGAGATTCAGTGACCAAGGCAAGATCATACAGATAATGCAGGGCACGTGAGGGGATTTTCAGAGAGCTGGCTTTGGCACCAGGACCAGGAAGACCTGAATCAATGGACACACACTAGCTGCATGACCTTGGGCAAGCACCTCTCAGGGGTTTGGGCAGCCCTCCAGGACTACAGTAGGTTTTAGCCTGCACTCTCCAGAACCCCTCACTCGGGAGTTTGCTGTCCTGATGAGCTGGAACGTCCCAGTCCCTATCCCTACCCCACACAAATCTGGGATTGAAAACCTGTTTTTTCTGTTCATTAATGAGCCATCTAAGACGTGGAGTGAGGGTAGAATTGTAGAAGGTTAAGGGATGTGTTAAAGTGGGTGGTAAGGAAATGGAAGCAGCACCTTCCAAAGCACTTATTGGAGAAATCTGACAGTGAGTGGGAGAAGAATAAGGGAGGGAGAGAAATTGGGTCGAGCAACCTTCTTTTTTTCCTTTTTCCTCTCAAGATGGTAGGGAGTCGAGTGTTGTTTTGATGGTAAGAGGTAAGGAGGCAGCGAAAGGGGAGAGACTTAAAGACACGAAGCCAGGGATGACTGAGAAAGACCCCTCAGGAGCCAAGAGATGGGATTTGGGACAGAAGTGGGGAAGTCAGCCGACCCTTCCCCTCCCCCCCAAAAAAAGAGCACAGCTGTTCAAGAGCTTGATGCTTTTTTCTCCCTGCATTTTCTGCTAATAGGGCTCAACATTGGCCCTGTGGTGGCTGGGGTGATTGGAGCTCGCAAGCCTCAATACGATATTTGGGGCAACACAGTGAATGTAGCCAGCCGCATGGACAGCACTGGCGTGCCCGACCGCATCCAGGTAAGCAGCAGATCATCTCAACCATCCCCCTGCCTCTAGTCCACACAGATGAGGCTCTCCCCTATGCTGAGAGATCTCTGAGGATGGGGATCTCAGAGCTTTCACTATGGGGCTGTTAGATTTGGGGATCAGGGACTGACTGACCCTGACAGCTTGATTTAAATCTTAGGAAACAATTTTTACAAAAACTTATCACCCTCACAGTAGGAGACGGTTAGAGAGCACTGATATTAACCCATGGACGGATTATCCGTGATCCTAAACTGATAACACATTCCCTGGATGGAGAGCCATATAGAGGGCAGTGTGAGAACTGGAAGAAGTCGCGTGACTTCACACGTATGATTGCTATTACATTGCCTGCCTTCTCAATGGGCGGGCCAGGAGCAGGAGGGAAGGAGAGTATCTGGAACTCAAAATTTTTAAAATGAATAAAAAGAGAGAGAGAGGGGAGGAAGAGGCAATCCCATGGGAATGGGAGGCTCCAGACTAATGGAGGAGGTCAGTCAATGTCTTCCGGAACATACACAGAGGAAACAGGCGTGTGAAAGAGAAATAGGCTTTAGCTGACTATGGCCATACATGACTCACATGGCAAGGGCCAGGTAAGAGCAAGCTTGGATTCTACCTGATTACTATCAAAGAAACAGTCTGACTCATTAAAAACTACTTTCCTGCTGGGGATGCTTTGCCATCCCCCCTCCACACAAGCACACATGCCTAGAGGAGATGGAGTGAAATGTCTTTCCATTCTCCATTCATCAGGGTCAGGACCCACAGACCCTCCCTTTGTGCCACCCAGTTCACACCCTCCCTAATAGTGACCCATAGCTTCTCAAATTTTGATGCTCTGTCAGAAACAGTTTGGTACAACAGGAAGAATATTGTTCACTGTTCTGAGAGTCAGAAGATCCCCTGGATCTGTCACTAGCTAGCTATATGACCCCAGGCAAGTCACTCAACCTCTGCAAAATGTAGGGGAAGGACTAGATCCCTGGCGACCCTTCCAGCTCCAAGATTTAAGAAGTGACACTAACTCCATCCCAGGGGCTACAGATAGACATACACAAAACCATGAGATGGTGTGCCTTACAGTGGCCACAAGGGCACTTAAGGCTCAGGGTCGCACCATGTGGCTGCAGACTTGTCAAAGATCATTCAGTCCTCCCCTTCCTGCTTCCCAGGAGAGAAATAAAGCTAGAAATTTGGAGTCCCAGGTAGGGATGACAGGAAGGGCTACATAGTGCTTCTCACCAAATCCCCAAAGAAAGGCAGCTCTAACAGAACTGAGTAATTGCAACAAAACATTGTCAATACACACAATTACCCAAATAACGAATTAACTGTGACAACGCCGAATGCCCTTGTCACCGCTGCTCCAGCAAGTTCGAGGTCCTGACCCGGACAGGAGGCCCATTTGAGATCATTTGCACCCCTTCAACTTCTGTTAGCATAGATGAATGCCTTGGGTTCTGCTCGAGATTTCAGAGATAAAGGTCCTTTAGCGAATACATCCATTTCCTCTCTACCTTTCTCTTCTTTTTGTGTCTGGGTCAAGGACACAATGTGAAGAAATGGCAAGACCTCTGGAGGCCGTGGCACTGGTGTGCCTTCCCAGGGTGGCTTCTTCGATCCCACTCCACCTTTCCTCTTTCTTTCCCCAGGTGACCACAGACATGTACCAGGTGCTGGCCGCCAACACATACCAGCTGGAGTGCCGGGGTGTCGTCAAGGTGAAAGGCAAAGGAGAGATGATGACCTACTTCCTCAATGGAGGACCTCCACCCAGTTAGCAGCAGGCAGGGTGGGCAAAGCTGTACCAGGCAGACCGGCTTTTGGAGAATTGGAAAATGACTTCTTTTGTGCCAGGCAAGGTGGGCAGGCCTAGCTCTAGTGCCCACAGGGTGTCCTGGTGTATTTTTCCACAGTGACTCCAAAACCAGCTTTCTCCTCTCCTTGGGGGCAGGAGCCCCAGAAGGACCCTGGGGGAGCCAACTTCCCTGAGAGCACTAAGTTGACCAAAGATGTACCTGGCTCCGGATGTCGGCTAGGAGAAGACCTGAATCATTTGAGTTTTCTGACCGCCAGCAGCACCAGTTTCATAGGGTGGAAAACAGCTTAGTATTTATTGAGTAGTGCAACCTGCCACACTGGTGGGAGAGGCAGGGCTGCTTGGGGAGGGCTTCATGCCCCTAGGATAAGGATCGGGCCTCAGCCAGGGAAAGCTCGGGGATCCCCACAGATGCTGCTTTTCTGTGCAAGCTTTTTAAAACTCAGATGGTGGCCTGGCCTTTGTTCCACTGAGGCCTTCTGGCATTGTCACAGGAAGGACTTCTAGCCATATTAACTGTGCCCTCCTCCATCCGCCCCATCCTCCTTTATGAGCAGGCAGTACACCTAGGCTAGACAAGACTCTTTCCAAGGCAGGGAGGGGAAGGGAAGGGCTAGCAGGAGGCTCCCGTGGCTCTGAGAAAAGCAAATATTTATTAAACAAAACGAAAACAGTTCTCTGTGCCCTTCTTTAGCACGCGCTAGTCTGCCGCGTTCGAGAGACAGAAGCGAATCAGCTCTTCAGGCCAGGGTGCTGGGGTTTGGGGAAGGGAGGGATCCCAGCCCTGAGATCTGTCATTTTTGTATCTTTTATTTTGTAATATTGAAAACTTGGAGATCTAACAGAGATACCAAATTCTATATTTTGTAAATTCTCTATCAGAAAGCGGCTGTGTGCAGCAGGGTGTCGATGCTGGTGTAGACAGCGTGTTCAGCTTGTCTGTTTGTATGTATGTATATAAGCTACGGAGCCAGGCCCGCCCTGCACTGTTGTCTCATTTCCCATTTGGCAGTTTTCAGTTTTACAGGGTACAATCAGCAGTGGGTTCATCTGCTTCTGGGACCTCAGGGTAAATTAGGTACTGTACTTTCACAGTGGGAGTACACACACGCACACACACACACACACACACACACACATGCACACACACGCACACGCACACACACACACACACACCTCTCACTTCCCCTACAGAAGAACATAAATGGTGAGTGAGAACCAAAACTACTAGCCGGTTTCTTTCCAAAGCCAGGGTGGGTTTGTGGAAATTCTTACCCTCTCTATAAAGAGCACTGTAGTCTCACCATCCCACCATCTAAAAAGGTTTAATCTGCTGTACTAGCACTGTCTTTGAGCCTGACTGGGGCTACCTTTGCCATAAGAGGACTTAAAGATAGCACTAAGTGCCATTTGTTGGTTTCACCTTGATTTCCATGAAGAGCCTTGGACCAGTTCACCCCTCTCTTTTTCTTAAAAAACAAAACAAAAACACTCTAGAGCTAATGATTCCTCCCTCTGTCCCAGTTGGTTTAGGAGCGCATGGATTTCCATGGAGGACCTCCATTCCACAGCTGGAAGGGTGACCTCAACGTGGTTGGCAGGGCCTAAGCTCTGGGCTCCAGACCAGTACCTGGAGGGGCACCCTCCCCCTGATCCCCAGTGATCTGAATCACGATAGCAGAACATAAGAGCTCCTTGAAGGAAACAACCATGTGTCTTGGATTGTTAGGGGTTATTTCTGGTTGCTTGTCTTTGTTTTCCCAGCTTCTAGACATAAGAGCCACTTAATACGTGTTGGAGGAATTGAATTGAAAATAAACCCTTGAGTTTTTCTTTTGAAGACACTATATAGAACTGGGTTTGGGGTTTGTTTTTTTGTAATCTGTGGAGTGAAGGAAGAGTCCTGATAACTAGGTAGGCTGTGCAGTGAAGAGAATACTTAAACCAAATCCATGTCTGGGGGTGGATCCATAGCTTTCCAACTCTTCACTCTTCTCAGGGCAGAATCACTCTCTAGGGCTCTCATGGAGAACCAAAATGGGGACCTGTTCCTGTGCTCAACAATGAAAGTTATCATGAGCACGGAAACTTGTTTTCCTCTCATTGGGTTATCCTAGGTTACATGTGCGCACGTACGCACACACACACGCACACGTGCACACGCACACACACCCACACACACCACTACATAATGCCACTTAATCTCAGCCTCTTATTTGCAAACCCCAACCAACACTCTCCACCATGACCGCCCACCTGACTGTGGGATGCTGTTTCCCCCACCCCCAGTTAGGGAACATCTCTGAGGAGCAAAGAGTATAAACTGTAAAACTGCCAAGTCTGCCTTTGTATTATATTCCTGCTGTTACATCCTTTGAGTTTTATGAAGCACCTGTGCTTCCCACTGTATTCTGTTGGCTTTCTTTCATACCCATGGTTGTTTTGGTTTCTGTTTTAAGGTTTGCTTCAAACTTGAGTAAAGTATGTGCTCAATCTGCCTGTGTCACCGTGCTCCCTCCTTACTGCTGGTCTCCAACCTTCCTAAGAGGTCCCCTCCCACTTTCCCTTGTCACTTTTCTGAGTCTTCCCTTTTCCCCTAAATTTCTTTGCCTTTTTTCTCCCTCCAGTCCTCTTTATGCCTCAGTTTTGCCATCTGTAAAGTGAGGGGGTAGAATAAGTTGATCCATAATTATGATCCCTTCCAGGCCTTGAACGTATGAAACTTCTCTCCCTGCCTGTCTGTCCATCCCTTCTACCCCCTTCCCACCCCAAGCTGTGACTGTTGATGATGTGTAGAGCTTAAGCATCATTTTTCTCTAAGGAGTGTGCACTCTGTTTATTCCTGATCTTGCAAAAAACCAGATACAATTATGATTTCCCATGGAAATTGAAAAGGTCTATTTAAATAATTTAGCTATTAAACACTTTCACTGGTGACGTGTCCTGGTTTGATTTGCAGCAAGACCTCGGGAGGCCTAGTTCTGAAGAGATACACGTTTACCTTCACTGAGCCCAGCCGGTGTGGGTAAGGCGGAGGGGAAGCTGCTGGAAACGAGACTGCCAGGGCAGAACGCTCAAGCAGACCATCATGTTCATGTGCTCATCTGTTCTAAACAAAGCAGCTGTCTCTTCTGTTCCTGGCGTGTTGTTAGTTAGGCTTTTATGATACTTAGGTTTGATTTTTTTTAATAAGTAGGAGGAATCTTTAAGGCTTAGGATACTTAGTTTCTGTTGTCTTTGTGTCATCAGCGTAATGAGTCAGTTGAACTGAGCTTTCCTGTTGTTCTGTTTATGCTAGAAGCTCATCAACTTGCCCCTCCTCTAGCCCTCAACTACTTCAAAGACAGACCAGCTTGCCAATCAGAGTCTTTAAAGTATAATAATGATCGTGGGCACACTCACAAAGCAGAAGTAGCATTGAAAACTGACTCACTGCTATCCCGTAAGACCAGTGGGAGAAAGCTGTCATTCATTCATAAGAGCTCAGTTAAAGGAACTGAGGATGACTACCTGGTGAGAAGACCAAGATAAAAAGTGTATCATCCGAGCATAATGACATATCCCTCTTTCCCTTCGCACCCAACACCATGAACTATAGCACAATTTCAGAGCAGGAATGACCTCTCAGGTCCTCTAGCCCAACGACATCCTCAATCAATGGGCATCTTACCTCTCCTTAAGAACTACAGTGAAGAGGTCATCACCTCCCAAGGAAGCCTGTTCTACTTTTGGACTTTCGTTAGGCAGTTTTCCCTTACTGTGAACCAGAGTGTGCCTCTGTAACTTCTACCTATTCTTCTCATCCTGTCCTCTGGAGGCAAACAAAACAAGTTTAATCCCTCAACCATGTAGCAGCCCTTCTAACATTCAAAGAAGTTGTCATATTTCTCATAACTCTGCTTTTCCATGTTAACCCCCAGTACTTTCAACCAAATAGGAATCGCCTGATTTCTAGTCAGCCCGTTTCACACTCCAATGGATGCATTCCATGGTATTCTAAAACATTGGGCTGAATGAAGTACTCCAGTGGCTACACCACTCCCTGAGGGTCTAACCAGGGCAGAATATATAGGGTCTGTCATTGTCCTTGCTCTGGACCCTCTAATGCAACTCAGGATTGCAAGAGCCTTTTCGATTACCACAAAACACCTGCTGCATATGAAATTTGCAGTCCACTAAAATATCCATATCTTCTTCACATGAAATGCTATTCTATAGTTAGCTGAATTTTTAAATCTGTTTTAGATTTTGTATCACCCCTGTTAAATCCTATTTTATTAGATTTAACCCATCATTATAGCCTGTTAAGGAAAGCTAGGTGGCAGAGTAGATAGAGTACTAGGCCTGGAGTCAGGAAGACTTGAGTTCAAATATTTCCTGGCTGTGTGACCCTGGATAAGTCACTTAGCCTTGTTTGCCTCAGTTCTACATCTTTAAAAATCACCTGGAGAAGGAAATGGCAAACCACTTCAGCATCTCTGCCAAAATCAAAACAAAACAACCAAATGGGGTCATGAAGAGTCAGACACAACTGAAGTAACCACACAACAACCACAACGGCCTGTAAAATTGTGCTGGATTCAGTCTTCAGAGTGGCATTCATCCCTTTCAACCAATGTTGTGTCATCCACAAATTTAGTAAATACGCTGTCTATGTACTCATTCCAGTCACTGAAAAATATGTGAACAGAACAGAGTCATGTCTGAACCTGGTGATCCTTCACCAGAGATCATCTCCCAGCTCTTTGGGGTTTGGACATTTTTTGATACTTTGACAAATTCATGATCTCAACGATGTGGGTCCTCTCTTCAGTGACACAGGTCACCACACACCCATATCTGCTCAGCCTATGCAACTCTAGTCTTACATCAGTCAATAAATCTTTCACGGAGGATCCACGCACCACGTGCACTGTGGGAGAGAAGTCATGCGCTTGTATTCCCTCGTTAAAAATGGTGCCGTCATAGCATATGAGCTGTGCATTGTTTATCCCTCACACTGACAAAACCAACCCACTTTTTTTTGGTCATACATCAGTGATGACATCTTTTAGTTCTGTGTTTGTAATGTGGTAGGTACAGCCTGTTCAGGTCACCTGTATACCACTCAACTGCCCTTTGAGTAAAGCTGAATTTGAATCAAGACTGTGTCATTCTGTGGTCATTCTACCAGTTAGGGATGAACTTAATCATACAATCTATCAGGAAGTACACATCCCTCCATCTTGCGCACAATGGTACGGCAAGAAATTTTCTCAAATGCTCTGCTGAAATCCATGAAGAAAATATCTACAGCATTTCCTTGAGGAATGAGACTGGCTAGAAACCCTCTTTTTAAAAAAGGAAATAAAGTCTATCTGACACAACGTGTTTTTAATGAATCCATACCATCAATTCCTTTTCTTTGTGCTCAGAAACATACAAAAAAACCCCAACAGTGGGTTCTAAAATTTTGCCAGGAATCAGAGTAGAGTTCATTATCCTAATAGGGTGAGAAATACCCTTTTTGGCAGCTGGGACATTTGCTTATCTTCAGTCTTGCAGTACCTCTTCCATTCTTCACGATTTTTAAATTTTGTCTTCAGTAAAAAAGAAGAAATATTTTATTATGCAAATAATCAATCCAGAATGTCAAGAGAGTCCGGGCACATAACAAAGTGAATGATTTCAGGTAGATAAACTTCGTGAGAAATGGTGGAATATCCTTCGTCAGGGAGAATTCCAATGATGGGCAAAGTCCTGTATGAGATGATGGAGATAAAGAGTTCTGGATCAGGATGGAGCGCTGAGACAGACCTTGCCGAGTGGCCTCTCCCAAGGCTCTGCTATTCCACATACTTGCTCCTGTGACCACTGTGATTAGTAGTCAGGCAGCTTGGAACTCTGCCTCCTCTTGTGCGTCATTCAGTCCATGCATTCACTTGTTCCTCCATTTGATTCTTAAAGTCAAGTAGAAACAGTCACAGTGCTGCTAAGACCAAGAACTCTCTGTAATTTTTCGATGATCACTAGAAGCATCTTGACAATCATAGCCTCAAATTTTTTCAGTACTCTTGGTTGTGGAACATCTGACCTTGGGGACCTGAATTCATTGAGAGTCTCTAAGTGTTCTCCTACCCTATCCTCACTGATCTTGAGTCTGAATTCCCTGTTATTTCAGTGCCATCAATCCTACTCTGAACGCCATTCTCTGTTAGTAAACAAAAGCAAAACAGAATTTCAATTGCTTTGCTTCCATTTGTCCATTATCATCATCCCATCCAATATGGACAGCAGCTTGATCTTCTTTACCCACACATAGCTGTTTTAAAAGCCATTGTTATCGTCTTTAGTTTTAGCTCACTATGGGCTCGAGAAATTCTGATCATATTCTCACAGGACTGTGTCGATCTTTCATCTTAACGCTCAGTTGTCTGTCCTTACCTCCATCTTCGGCATCCTCTCAAAAAGAAATGGCAGTCCCAATGGTCTCCTTATACAGCTTCTCCTTTTCTTCTTGCTTGGAATCATTTGCATCTTCAGAATTTTGTTTTAAAGAGTAGCACAACCTTCTCGGGATAATTTATTTTGTGGAGTCTCATGGGACCCAACCAATTCTCTCTCAGAACCCTTGAAATCAGTTCTCTAAAAACCTATTGTATATATCAGGTGAGACTTTAAGAGACACAAGCATTAGAAGATTTGATCCAGCAGCCTTAGGGCCATCAGGATTTTCATACAAGTGTGTACAACACATCTGAGCACTAGGTACCATCAGAACTCTCCTACAGTAGTGGATAGATGGGGCAAAGTGTGTCCTTATGTAAG